>CM054935.1:10875808-10910156 GCA_029168755.2 Tillandsia fasciculata | reverse complement strand
AAAGTGAGTTTGGTTGAGAAACGAGCCCAGTCAAATTGCAAAATTGGGACTCGTGTTCGCGCGATTTCGCAAAATGGCAAAATTCGGCGAGAGGACTTGTAACGTGTTTTTAAACTATGATTACAGTCGAGTTCGGTGCGTTTCGGGCTGACGCGAAGGGCATCGGGTCGAAAGTGACTTGAACCCGAGGACTTAGCCAATCTTGGAATTTCTGAAATTTTTAATCGCGAAGCGTTTTCGGAGCCCTGTTTCGAGACTTCGGTGCCCCAAAATTTTAAAAAATCGTGGGGTGACTCACAAAAGTTTTCTTATTAAAAGGGGGAAAAACCTAGGTATGTTATTAAGAAAAATCGGAGAACGAAGCGAAGAAAAATGCTTCGTGATCGCTGAAATTGCAGTTTTGACAGCCCAATCTAATCGCGAAGCGTTTTCGGAGCCCTGTTTCGGGGACTTAGAGTGCCCCAAAATTTTAAAAGAAATCGTGGGGTGACTCACAAAAGTTTTCTTATTAAAAGGGGCGAAAAACCTAGGTATGTTATTAAGAAAAAATCGGAGAACGAAGCGAAGAAAAATGCTTCGTGATTGCTGAAACTGCAGTTTTGACAGCCCAAGTCTATCGCGAAGCATTTCCGGGCTCTCTTTCGAGGGCTTAGAGTAGTCCAAAATTTTAAATAAAATCGTGGGAAGTTTAAGAAAAATTTGTAGATTAAAGGGGTGAAAGAGAAATTACAATTTGATTTCTCAGTTGAGGGAAAACGAGGGCGAAAGAGGGCTATCCGATAAGCTCACTGCAGGAAATTCTGCAGGAAATGGCAGTTTTGGGATATTTCAAAATTCGGGGGCATTTTAGTAAATTCCCTTTCTTTTAAAACAACACCCACTGCAGAGGAATAAATGACCCTCTCATCCCCTCCCCCTCACACGCATCCACTCTCTCTCTCAGCTAGAGGAAACGAAAGAGGAAGAAAGTAGAAAAAGACTAAGAAGAGAAAAAAAGAAGAAGAAGAAGAAGAGAGAAGAAGAAGAAGTAAAAGGAGAAAGAAAAGGTAACTCTTCTCTCTCTCTTTCTCTCTCTCTCTCTCTCTCTCTCCTCGCCTCCCTCCCTCCCTCTCTCTCTCTTGCGCAGCTGCCTGTGTCTGCTGCTGTGGGCAGCAGCAGCTTGTACTGCTGCCCGGCAGCAGAGATTGTGGGGGAGAAAAGGGGGTGGGGGCTTACCAGCTGCAGCAGCAGCATGTGCTGCAGCTGCTGCTGCTTTTACTGCAGCAGCAGCTGCACCATGCTACTGCTTAGCTGCTGCTGCTGCTAAGCATCAGCAGCTAGGCAGCCTTGGTGGCTGCGCAAGGCAGCTTCAATGCTGCCTTGCGCAGGCATGTATGAGCCCTGCTGCCTGGGCAGCAGCTGTGCAAGCTGCTGCCCAGCAGCAGGTTGACATGTTCAAAAAAAAAAAAAAAAAAAAAAAAAAAAAAGAGTTGGGCAGCTGCCTGCAGCTGCAATGGCAGCTGCATTGGCAGCTGCCTTATGCAGCTGCAAGACCTGTTGCAGCTGCTGCTGCTACAAGTAGCAGCAGCAGCAGCAACAGCAGGAGCTGCTGCTTGGGCAGCAGCTATATAAGTTGCTGCCCAGCAGCAGGGGCACTTATACAAAAAAAAAAGGAGAGAAGAAAATAGAAGAAGAGAATGGAGAAAAGAAAAAAAAGGAAAAGAATGAAGAAAAGAAAAGAAAAGAATGAAGAAAAACTTCTTTTCTTTTCTCCCATTGCAAACTTCCAATTTCTCAATGTTGCAAGAATGCAAATTGAGGAATTGGGGTGGGGGAATTGCTTGATTTGAGCTCCTCTAAAAATTTAGAGAGAATTAGGCTTTCTTCCAATTTAAAACTTGCAATTCTCAACTTAACAAGTGTAAATCGAAGAATTTGGGGGAAATTGCTCAAATTGAGTTTTTTTCAAAATTCGGGGGGCTTTTTGACCCCGGATCGAGTTGAGCAAGTTTCTTTTTGGCAATAGGCATGGGAGGATCATTTTTCTCCTATTTCTGTAACCAGTCAAAAAGTAGCCTTTTTGTGGCGAGAAAATGACCTAATTGGGTTTTTTCCCTTTCTTGCAAAAAGGGGGTAGTTTTACCGCCTTATCGAATTAGAGAAATCATGTAAAGGCATTGCTCATCTTTGCCTTCCTTACAATGTAGGGGAGCCTCAAGGATCAAAGGAGTTGGAATTGTCTCCTGCAAGGACCAAAAGAACACATCGAGGTGGGGGATTCTATCGAGCGAGGGTGACCTCTCCCCTTATCTTTTGCTTGTTATTAGAAGCATGTTAATAGAGTGGCTAGGACAATAATTTCATGCTTATGTAGATGGTTGCGGTTTATGGAAATTTGACTTAGGAGAAAACTTAGATTAGGCTCTAATGTGTGGCATTCACTATAGATTTCACGAGTGGCATGGTTGTTTGAGTCAAATAAGCGTGTGATGGAATTAGGGCCTAAATTAGAGTTATGTCTCTAAGGAAAGCATAGTTTAGTTGAGGTTAAAATCCAGAGTATTGGAAATCCCTAGAGTGGTCATAGGGAGTCGGGTTAATATACCTACACTTTAACTTCAACTTGAGCATAATGAAAGTTAAGAATTGAGTCCAGGGACTTATGTACCTTAAGGCATGGACCTAGGGTAAATGCATGAGTATATTAAAAAGACAAGCTAAAAGCTTAATTGCAAAGAAAGAAAAAGGCTAAGAGGCAATGTGAGCAATGTGAGCTATAAGCTCGATTGAGATGGAAGCTAAGTGCTAAAGAGCAAAAGAAAGGCAAAGACCTAAAAGAGCAAAGAGGCTAAATGCAAAGCAATAAAAGAGATAATAAACGAGCGCACCTACGGGGTGAAACGTGGCCCATGTTGGAGTAGCAGGCAGTGTCCCTCTCCCGGGTAGAGACCCGTTCGGGACGTTTCCCCGTAGGGCGGGGTAACACTTGCGGTGTGTTATCGGCAACCTTAGAGGACTTGTCTTATGGCAGCATGTCTGCCGGGCTAGGGCCCGTTGGGCAAGTTTCTCCGAGGGTTTAGCAACTTGAATTGAAACACAAGAAAGTTAATGAAAGTAATTTGGCAAGGGACAGGTTGGTTAGTTTGGCAACCTATAGCGACATAGAGCAATGTCATGGCAAAGGTAAAAGTATTAAGCATGCTAGCTAATTTACAGCTTTTATTTACTGTATTTCATTCTCTATTATATTGCTTCCATTAGACTAAGCGGTGCAGGGCATTTTCTCTCGGTGGTTGAACCCACTGGGAACTTCGTTGTAGTTCTCACACCCTTTGGGTGACATCCCCACAGGTCCTGGCACATCGAGGGAGGCACGCGACAGGGGCAAGGGCCAGCAGAGTAGCGACCTAGCAGTCTAGAGTCGCAGTACCATTTTGGAGTTTTATTATCTTGAGCGAACTTTTGTATGTGAGGAACAATGTAATCTTTAAATGTTTAAGTTTCAAGTTGGAAAAAGGAAAAAAAAAAATATGGTTGTATTTTGCATTGTAGTTTCATGCTAAAAGAGAGTTGTAATATTAAACAGAAGTGTATGTCTTCGCTCAAGTGATGTACTTTCATTTCTTCTAACTACGTGTTGAATGATTGAAAGTTTAAATTTATAGTTCTTTACTCTGATTGCTTACTCTTCCGCTATATTGAAATGATATTGTTGGATTAAACCGTTCCTTTCGGGTCTTGAAAGGTCATGCCCGATTGGCGGGTCTGTTGGCGCACCCGAACTGTTCAAATTGACGGTCTCGGGGCGTGACATCATCCGTACGCGAGTAGATGAGGATATCGTCGATGAAGACCACCACGAACAAATCCAGAAAGGGCTTAAATACCCTGTTCATCATGTCCATAAACACCGCCGGGGCATTTGTGAGCCCGAACGGCATTACGGTAAACTCGTAATGGCCATAACGAGTACGGAAAGCCGTTTTGGGGATGTCCTCCCCCTTGACTCGGACCTGATGGTAGCCCGACTGCAGGTCGATCTTTGAGAACACCGTCGCCCCCCGTAACTGGTCAAAGAGGTCATCGATTCTTGGTAGGGGGTACTTATTCTTGATCGTAACCTTATTTATCTCCCGGTAGTCGATGCACAACCGAAGACTTCCGTCCTTCTTTCTCACGAACAGGACAGGCGCGCCCCAAGGTGACGCGCTTGGTCTGATGAAACCTTTGTCCAGAAGGTCCTCCAACTGTGCCTTGAGTTCCTTCAGCTCCGCAAAGGCCATCCTGTACGGTGCCTTGGTGATGGGCTTGGTGCCGGGGAGCAGTTCAATTGGAAAGTCAACCTCTCGTTCCGGCGGCATTCCGGGAAGCTCCGCCGGAAACACATCCGGGAATCCCCTTACCACGGGACCGCTGAGCCTGGTCTGGGGAGCGGCCCCGTGCTACGTGGCAGCCCATCGGGTTTCCGGTTGCAAGGCATAGGGCGGAGCCTATTTATTCCTCGCATAGCCCTTAACGGGCCCCGGATACACCGGATTTTCTAGGCTTCGAAACCCGCCCGCGCGCATTGGCCGGGGAAGGTTTCGCCTAACACTTAAGGGTCCTAGTGAGGGAAGAGAGAGAGAAAGTCTAACGAGGGTAGCTGGCTAGGGTGTAGTCGGCTCTTTAAAAAGAAAAGAACAAAAACTGAACAGTAATCACCTGCCGTCTCTAGGTCTGGGACGTCGCGTCCTCCGCCGCAGTGTCCCGGGGAATCCGCCCGCAGCCCCTGGGCCAGCGTCGTACGGCGTGCTGGGGGAGGGGCCTAACGTCTGAGGGATCTGAGGAGTCTGAGGAGTCTGAGGGGTCTGAGGGTTCCCGGTTGTCGGGCGGGTCCCTTGGCTGGATGGGAGCCGCGGCACTGTCCGGTTCCTTCTGCGGTGGTGGCGTAGGGGCGGCGGCGGCGGGCCTCTGAGGGCAGCCGTCAAGAGTGTGATCCGGCAACCCGCACTGGTTGCAGTAATGGTACCTCCAAGTACACTCCGCTACCGGGTGAGCACCCTGGCAGATCACGCACGGCCCCTGCGGTGGTTTCGCGTCCCTTGCTGGAGCCGGTTCTTCCTTCCGCGCCCCCTCCGGCGGTCCCCCTCCTCGATGTTCTTGGGCGGGGTCCCCTTGGGGAGCGGGTGTAGCAGCCCTCTCTGTCCTCCTCGTTCGCGGCGCCGGGGCCTGGTGACCCCCGGTTTCCAAGGGCAGTCGTATCGGTTATGGCCCGGCCTGCCACACCGATAGCAATGATCGTGCCTCCACGGGCAATCAGTCACCTGGTGCGCTCCCACACATATGGGGCAAGGCCTCCCGAGCGGTCTGGGTCCTGCTCCCGTCGTCCTCGCGAAGTCGCCCTCTGTCCTCGGGCGCTTGGGCATCGGGCCCTGTCGCAAGGGGTCCTCCGTCGGACCCGAGTAGGCAAAACTCTGTCGTGCGCGTGCCTCGGCCAGTCCCTGCTCTGCTCGCCGGGCTAACATAACCGCCTCGTCGAAGGTGGGGAACCCAGCTGGTGGCATTCCCCAATGGACGTCGTTCCTAGTGTCCCGCCGGGTGTGGTCAACACCCTCAAAATCTCGAATCAGTAGGCCCAGGCGTTCCGTAAGGGTTAGCATTTGTCCCGCTATGTCTCGCAGCTGGTTTAGGAGTAACCGGTTGGCTGCAGCTGCGGAATCCATCCTGTCCGTCATGACACGATTAGTGCTCGGCGGCCGAACCTTGGCCGTTGACTGCTGTAGACAAAACAACATGTTATCTCAAACGTTTCACCCTAGTACCTTGTCTTACATTTACACCTACATTACATTCCCATTTCCCCGTACTCTCACGTACTACACCTACACCTTGGTTATCTCATGTCCAATTTGCTTGTGGCACCTTGCACTGTGGATGTAAATCACGTCTACTATGGTTGTGGTTGTATTTTTTTCTCTGATACCATTTAATCTGTCACGCCCCCGGGGGTTTTTGAGTCAATTGAAGCGGGAAAATGCGTGTCTATTTTTTTTTTTTTTTTAATAAGGTAATACAAATCTCGACCCCGGTGCGTGCCAGACCGCCACATACACAAATTCACTCTGTCCACGGACAGAGTCTCCTTTGTGTATGTACGGCGTCTCATTTACACATACAGATCAATCACAAATGTCACACATTAATCACCAACCAATAACCACACAGTAGACAATCAACACCAATTAAAACAGGTTTATAAAGCGGCGTCAGAGTTTGGAAAGGATAAAACTCAGAGTTGTAAAATCCGTGCCCACTCGGCACCTTGTTTGAGAAAACGTTTTCGCAATCAAATATTTATCTTGAAACCATGCCGCGAATGAAAACACCACTAAGAGTATCAAAGCATAAAGATACGCCTCATCCACAGTGCTAACTAATACAAGTCCATGGCTAAAGTAATCCACAACTAAAGTAGTCCACAAGCAAATCAACTAAAATAGCGTAAAGAAATGAGATATAATAGAGATAACCAAGCGCCCGACTACGGTCCTCGCGACGCTGTCTCACCGCCATCCCGGCTAACGCACCTAGGAATACCTGTCACGGAGTGGGTAAAGTCAGTGACAAACAAAGTAGATGTTTAAATAACAACAAGGAAGGAAAAGCAAACCGAATACACCAGAACCTTTCGCTAACACCTGCACTCACATTACTCATTTTGTTTACTTTAGTGCCACCGTCCCGTCGGGGTTGTCAACATCTCCCCGAACCGGACAATTGATGCCCCCTTCCCCGGCTAGTGCGGTACCTTTAGCCGCCGTGAAGGGGTCCCCACCTCACGTGGGGAGCACGAGTCACATAGACCGCTTCTCCGGAAAAGTACACCCATGCGGTGGCCAAACCGCCTGTGTACGTGCAACATCCAACAATGGGATTGCCGAGATCGGCGTGTCGTGGGCACCGCGACCGCAGCCGCATCAGATGTTAGATAAAAACATTTATGCGAAAGGTTAAACTGTACATCTACTTTGTTAGGTAAATTGAGAGCACTTTTAATGTCGATAGATGCACTTACTGCACTTGTTGCACTTATAGCAACTGTACCCACCTTGTTGGAGATATACGTCCGCGCCCGCGACCCTCACAAGCCAAACGGAGCTCCTCGCGGCCTACTAAAATATCCAACAGCACAAATTAACACCTTACCCTAATCAGGTAAAATCAGTGGTCCCGACCACTGTAACATTAAACCCCCAATTAATTTAACAAACGAAACGATGATGACTAACCTTAAATTTATCGGAATAAAAGATCCGATCTTGTTTCTCGCGGCGTCGGAAATCCGGATCCGCTCCCCGTAGACGATGGCGTCTCGTTCTCCGATCTCCGGCACGTGAATCGGGGCGATCGGGTTCCTCCGCTTCCTCCTTCTTTTCCTCTTTTCTCCTCCGGTTAGGGTTTTCCTCTTTCTTTTCTAATTGGGGTTTCGTTTGGTTTTCGGTACGCACGAAAGAGGAGGGTTTGAGGAGGCGGTATTTTAAATTAGGGTTTCCATTCGGTAAACGGGGAATAAATAAATCTCGTTATTTATTTATCCCTTTTTATCTTATTTCATACGTACGCACCGTCAAAATCCCCCTCGGATATTTTTGACTCTACTTAATTAATTCATTAATTAATCCTTACCGATAATCCCTATTATTTAATTATTATTTTTTTCCTTTTTATTTCATACGGTACGTGAAAAGAGAAACCCGCAAATACCCGGATTTTATCTCTAATCCAACCCACGAGATAAAATCCCACCTTTTAAATTTTCAATTTTAAATCCTGGTCACCGATTATTTAATCACCTTTATTAAACAATCTTGGGGAAATAAATTCCCAACTTAAATATCTGGATTTTATCTCTTATCCAATCCACGAGATAAAATCCCACCAATTTAAATCCTTTAATTAATTCGTAAGAGAATCCGAACTCCTCTTATCGGATAATTGATTAATTAATTAATCATCCCCCTTTGGGATAACCCACCTTATCTCTAACGGGTGCAAGATATTTTGCACGGCTTTCGATGCATGACTATTTACCGCGTCACTAAGGATCCCGTTCCGGGAGATCCCGACATCGGATTTCGAATCCGATCGCACCGTCGGTCCCCGTTTTTCGCGCTCTATCGCAGAAAAATACACAAACCTCGTCCCGGCCGACTTAAGAAAATTAAATAATTTTATTTCGCTTAAGGCCTAAGCGATTACATGCGAGTTCAAAAATACCCCTAAGGGTCGGGTCACTACACGATATGCTCTACTGTTTGTAGAATAACCCATGAAAATTCCTTCGTCACTTCGAGAGTCGAATTTTCTAAGATTTTTGCGATCACGTAAAATGTAATAGCGACTCCCAAAGATTCGAAAATACTTGATATTTGGTTTGAGTCAAGCCCGAGTTTGAGAAAGGCAGGTTTGTCAAGGGAAGGGTCGATGTTACTGGATAGCCGCTTTATAGTTTAAGCTCGCTTCTATTCTATTCTAGAATATAAGTAAGGTGCGAATAGAGTTTCAGCTCTTTCAGACCCTCTACTGACTTCCTGACTTAGCCTTTCTTTCGTATAGGACAGAAAATGAGTATGCCCTTTTAGAGTAGTAAATTCTTAGTGTTTCATAGGCGCAATCAGTTAATCAATTGGGGAACAGCAACAAGTAGTCGAGTTGGTAGTAGTAAGGAAGGCGGTATCAAGCAGGAAAAAGGTACACAATTTGAAATTGGCAGAAGATTGCTTGAATTTCTGATTGAAAGAGATGTGATCCATATTGTGTCCATTTCAACCGGTGATGAGAAAGCAGATATGGTGTATTTAAAGTACCCGGGCGCAAATAAACACAATTGATTATGTAGACCACGGTGTTAACTGCTTCAGCCCAAAAATATAACGGGAGTTTCCGGTTGTGAAGCGTAACACGCGCCATCTCTTGTACTATGTTTTTGCGCTCGACTACACCATTCTGTTGAGGTGTATAGGGTGCAGAGAATTCATGTTTTATACCATTAGAAGTGCAAAAATCAATGAATTTTGAATTTATAAATTCTCCACCTCTATCACTTCGAACACGAACGATCTTTTCATTTTTCTCAATCATAACACGATGACATATCTCATGAAAAGAATCGAAAGTATCCGCTTTCTCTTTTAAAAAAATGTTACCCATGAAAATCTAGAGAAATCATCAACCATAAGAAAAAATGTACCATTTACCTCCTAAACTTGGATGACGAGTCGGCCCCATTAAGTCCATGTGCAATAATTCAAGTGGCCGTTTGGTTCCCACGTGGTTTAAATTCTTGTGCGTGGCCCTTGATTTTTTTCCCTTTTGACAACCTCCACACACAATGTTTTCTTTAAAAGAAAGTTTAGGAACTCCCTTAACCACGTCTTTGTTAGAAATTCTAGCTAGTTCCTTAAAATTAATGTGACCTAGTCTTTCATGCCAAAGAGTTTCATTATCAAGTGACACTAGGTTACAATGTTCAGAAATTTTGTTAGGAACTACATAGCAATTATTTTCAGACCTAACCCCTTTCAAAAAGAATAAATGGTCCTTATCAGTTACAATGCATTCTGCAGAAGAAAAATTAACTGAAAAGCCATTATCACATAATTGACTAATGCTAATGAGGTTAGTCTTAAGGCCTTCAACAAATAAAATATTATTCAAAACTGGGCCTTCTGGAATAGTAATTATCCCTTTTCCAATAATTTTTGAAGAACGACCGTCTCCGAAAACTACAAGTCCTCCGGAGGTTTTCTCTAAAGTTTGAAAATAATTTTTGTCACCGGTCATGTGACGGGAACATCCACTATCCAGATACCAAGACGAGTTGTCATAAGCATGCAGTGATGTATGAATGACAAGACAATGGAAGATTTCACCTTTGCGCACCCAAACCTTTTGAGTTTTGAAGTACGTCGGCAATGATTGTGAAGTTATTCTCCTTGGTGAATGCGTCTTGTTCGATTGATCACTTTTCATTGATGATGTCGTCTTGTTAGGTGTACTACCAAGGTTCTTTTCTTTTGAAAGATTCTTCTTTGATTTTCGAGGGATGAACTTGTTGGTAGTTGTTGCAAGAGGCGCTTGATTTGATCGTTTCGCTCCAATCTTGCAGTCTCTTCTTATGTGCCCTGCAAAACCACAACGAAAACATACCATTGTACATGTTGAACCCGAAGTAGGTGAGGTAGGCTTGTTGTCGTTAGATGCATTGATTTTCGTCGGTGGAGGAGGAGGAGGAGGAGCAACCGACTGAGGCACAAAAATTGTTTCACTCGAACTATGACTGTTTCCAGTTCGATCGTATCCAAGGCCCAAACGATTCGTTTGACCAAGACTGTCACGCCCCGCGGTCGAAACTGCGACCCGGGCACGCCAACAGATCCGCCACCTACACGGGACTGCCCGCACAGACGAAGCGACTAACCTGCAAGTAAGATCTATAGCTACACAGATATCAGAGCTGAAATAAAACTAAAGCTATAGAAAAGGGTAAACTAAACATCTGAAAATACATGAATCCACCATACATAGTCTCATACACGCTATGTAAACAAAATATAACTCTCAGACTGTCCAGTACAAAAGTGTAAACTCAAAACATGGGGTACATCTATCTGACCCTATGAATAAACTGGCAAGAAGCTAATCGGCCACGCCCTTACCTCGATCCGCTATCTCCGCACGAACAGTCGTCGGAACAGCAACCTCTGGATGACCTGTCACCACAGCGGGTGTGAGAACTACTGCAACAGGTAGTCCTCAGTGGGTACCATCGCCAATATCCACGGTAGGCCCACTAAGTCTACTGGAGGCAAGATAATAGGTATGCAGATAGATAAAATATGAAAGCAGGAATGAACTACAGCTGATGAATCTCAAATATCATGCTATGCATCCACCTACTACTAATATGCCTCGAGTACAATGCTCATAATAACTCAAATCTCAATGACTGCCAAAACTGGATCAGTCAAGCCTGTGCCTCCCTACTACTCCAACGTAGGGTGTCCAATCGCCCCCACTACTCCAACGTAGGGTGCCCGATTGGACTAACTCAACATCATGCAAGCAGCCTAAACAGGCGTATCATCATCGCATCCGGAGCGGCAACTCGAGGGGAGTGACCCCACCGAGTAAAGCGTGCCTCATCTATCTCAGCAAGCGGCATAAGCAGGCTATAATCCACGATCAAACAGATCGGAACTCAAATGCCCAATGATCTCTATATCATTTCTAGGTCGAGAACCCTCCGCTACCCAATCTGATACGCCATAAAAACCCCCAAGACACTAGAAACCCACATACTGGGTCAATAAAATCCCCTCGGCCCCCAGGCACGAGGACATATGCATCCTGAACCCTTCCAGCCCCTCTGGGCGACCTCGATAAATACTAACCATTTTTGAAGCCGATTTTTCAGTAAAACTGGTTCTATGATTTTTACAACAGTTCAGATACAATTCGGGTGCCAACTAACCATGCAGTATAGTGTCATATGATATCAGGAGTCTACTAAAAATAATCTGGGGTTTCAGTTATCATTCTCTAATTTTTTAGGCAACTATCAGATTTACCAACTATAATAATAGTTAACTAGACATGCTAAATATGCATACAATAGCATTAGAGGGCATTCCATAAAGCTTGGAAGAGTTTCCAACCCACCTCGTGTGCTTCCACAGGCTAAGCCGGAATTGGAGAAGTGCGGACTTTCCCTCTGTCGGAAAATCGCCAAAAACAGCACCTCGGCCCCTTGGCGCGCAACTCGATCGAGCTTCCCGAAAAATCCCTCAGAAGCTCACAGCACTAGCTCAAGGCTTCCAGCAAGGTGTCCGCTGCACCCGGTCAACTCCACGGTCAACTCCTCTCAATCCACAGCACGTGTGCACCCTGTCGACTCCGCGCACCTCCCCGGCTGCAACCGTGCTCCGCAGCGCGCACAACCCTCCCTGCGGCTCCTCTCAACACAGGGAAGAACAAAAGAGGACATCGCCTCAGTCCAAAATCCAAAATCTGTGGAAAAACCTGATCTCGGCAAAAATCTGAAAACTCGGAACTCACGGTGCTTACCTCTAATGCCGAGTCCACGCGCACGCGAGCTCCAACCAAGCCTTCCTCAACAGGGCAAGCTCTCTCTCAAGCCCTCACGATCAACCTCCGAAGCTCCGGCGCGACGAGAAAATGTCCAAGCTCACAATCCTTCCTCTCTCACTCCTTCTCAGCCTTCTTCTTCTTTTCTCCCAGCTCTCTCTTTTTTCTCTCTTCTTTCTTTCTCTGGTTCCATCCGAGAAGAGGAGGTGGGTGGGGGTTCATTTAATATGAGTAGAGGAGTTAATGCTGTAGCAGGGTAGTGGTTGAGAGGGCAGAGGGTGTGAAGTTACGCTAATACCCCCACTTAAAATAGGAAAATACCACTTTACCCTCACTTCTGGAGATTGAGTACCGGTACTCGAGACATCAATACCGGTACCCAAACGTAAAATCCCATGTCTGGCCAACTCTGCTCAATCCAACACTGCGTTTCGGTACCCGCCCCCGTGTTCCGGTACTCAAGCCAAAAGCAACATGGGGTACCGGTACGCCAAAATTAGTTCCGGTACCCAAGGACTTAGAAAATTTCCTGCAGTTTTCCTCAACCGAAGCTCTTTGTCGGTTAGCCATTTTAATTAGTTCCGGTACTCAGCCTCCGGTACCGGTACTCAATGCCTCAAGTATCCAGAATGCAGCTGGGAATCCCACTCTCGACGCCGCCAACTCACTTTTCGATCCGGGGATTCCCGCGTCGATCCGAAACGGCCCGAACTAAAGCGTAAACATATTTTGAACATGTCACGGGCGATTCCACCGCACCGCGCCAATCAGCGGGGTCGGTACACACTAAAAGCCCCGGTACTCTACAAAGACCAAGCAACTTATCCAACTTGCTCCTTCCTGAAGAAAATCGCTTTAAATCGTCCATAAGTTGGAATATGGTCTTCGTCATCTCCATCTTCTCTTGTCGAGCCTCGGAGTAGAGCTTCAAGAAGTAATTAGCTTTATCGACCAATTTGTTGTGTTCCTTCTCTAAATGCTCGTTCTTCTCTTGAAGGGAAACATTTACTTTAATCAAATTGTTCCTTTCCACTTCAAGAGCGTTTGAGAGAGAAGTTGCCCTTTTTGCTTCTTCTTCAAGATCCCGCAATCTTCTTCTCAAACTCTTGTTTTGCTTTGCCAATTTCTTTGAATCCTATAAAAGCTTATGATAGGCAAAAGCAAAGTCTTCACCTTCAGAATTACTCGGTTCATCGTCCGTTGCATTCTTTTCAACTTGGGAGGAGTTGGATAATGAACCGGATGTACTTGCCATAAAGCACACGTAAGGTGAAGTTGTGGACGCATGGAATGCCGTTGCGTTGTTATCCTCATCACTGGAAGATGACTCATTGGAAGTTGAGGTGTCATCCCAAGTGACGGCTTGCATCGCCTTCTTCTTTGACGGATTCTTGTTGGGACATTCCGTTGAGATGTGACCGTAGCCTCGGCACTTGAAGCATTGGATTTGTCCCTCCGAGTTCTTCTTGTCCTTCGAAAAACTCTCTTGCTTTCTTGACTTAAAGCTTGAAGATCCTTTGCCTTTCTTCGACTTTATGAAGGATGAAGATTTGCTTGAGTTACCCCTTCGAAAGTTTCGGCTAAATTTTCTCGTCAAGAGTGCAAGTTGCTTCTCGAAATCCTCCATTGATAGATTCTCATCAACGTCTGAGGAGGATGAATCCGCATCTTCTTCATTTGTTGTTTTCAATGCAAAACCTAAAGACTTAGAAGAAGATGGCTTTCCAGAAGAATAGTTAGTAGGAAAAGTCATTTCATAAGTTTGAAGTGCACCAACTAATTCTTCTACACAGATTTCGTCCCGGTGTTTTACTGTTTCAATGGCCGCAATCTTAGGGCGAAATCTTTCAGGAATAGTCCTTAAAATCTTTCTTACAACTTTAGTTTCTGGAATTTTCTCTCCCAAGTTAGCACATGTATTAACGATATTTTACAATCGTGTATAATAATCTGTGAAAGATTCATTTTCTGCCATAAAAATTGAGTCAAATTTGCTCGTAAGTATTTGCAGTTTTTGGATCTTCACAAGGCTTGTTCCCTCATGTGTAACTTGTAGAACATCCTAGATTTCTTTCGCAGTCTCACATGCCGAGACGTGAGAGAATTCGGTTTGCGACAAAGCATTAAATAAGGCGTTAATTTCTTTGCCGTTGTAAGAAGATGCATCAATTTCTTCCTTGGTCCATTTCGACCTAGGTTTGATGGTGCGAACATTAGCAATAATTTCAGTAGGATTTGTCCATCCAAACTCGATTGATTGCCACACCCGTTCATCGATGGAAATTAAAAACGCTCTCATGCGTACTTTCCAATAAGCATAGTTTGTTCCATCGAAGAACGGTGGTCTGTTGATGTTTCCACCTTCAACCATTGTTTACAACCCTATTCCCGCTCTGATACCACTTGTGGGTTATGTTAAATATGGATCTGAATAGGAGAAAAAACAGCTAGAGGGGGGTGAATAGGTGTTAACAATAAACACACCAAAATCTTTGCGTAAAAATAATCCAATGCGGAAAAGTAAATAACACGCAGAGATTTTACGTGGAAAACTCCAAACCAGGAGTAAAAAACCACGGGACCGATCACATGGTGAAATCCACTAAGATTAAACACGTACAAAGGTGATATACCGTACTCACACGACTCAACCTTTTACCATACGCTCCTAGTTGATCTTCCCCGCTCGCTCAGCAACACGCCTCGAATCCACGATTTTCGTCCAACGCCGAATCCACGGCGTCCAACGTCGAGTCCACGACGTCCAACCGAATCCACGGTCTCCACCAAGTAGTATGTCTCGAATCCACGAACGCACCTCGTTTCGAATCCACGAAACGGTAGCACCTTGAGTCCACAAGGCCACGCGAATCCACGTGCCGATTTTTGGCAAATTCGTTGTTTGTTGGTGGTGAAAATCCTCTGAATATTTAGATCAAAGTGTAAGACCCGACCTTTATTTTGAACTCTTCCCCTTTTTATATCACTTTTGACGGTCCGGCTGAGGGTTTATTTTTTTGTATTTTTTCGGACTGTCCGTCGGGGCTCGCGAGCATTTTTAGGCGGAAGAGCTCGCGAAACGGAGAACGGGGGTGCAGTCGGATTCGAATTCCGACTTACGGTTCTCCCAGAATTAATTTTCAAAGTTGGACCCCCATTATAGGTGCTCCGGGAACCGTGCTGGTGATTTGCATGGAAATCGAGGTAATCCAGACCCTTTATTTGTTTTGTCTGTGGTGTTGGGTGGTGACTCGGGGATTTAACCCTTCGACCCGCTTGGCTCCTTAATCCGGTTAGGTCAGAGGAATCGACTTAAAGGGAAAAGCGAGCAGAGATAAGAATCACCACCCCTACGTGATTTGGACGTTCGAGCATGGAGAGGAAGAGGAACCCGAATATTTCCCCGCTTGCGGTCCAAGGTGCGGCGCAAAGCTTCTTCGGGGATCTCCGGACGAAGGTGGGCATTCCCTCTTCCTCCATTTTCCCTCGCGTATCAAGGTATGTTTTTTTTGGAGGTTCTTGCTTTACATAGATTTATGGTAAGGGGGTCGTTTTCGTGGGTTTTGGGGGTGATCGGGGGTTTCACCGCCGCCGCCGCCGTGCGGGCCGCCTGCAGGTGGGGCGCCGCGCGGCAGGCGCGCTGCGCGGGCACCGCCCGTAGGCTGGCACCGCGCGGACAGGGGCCGCGCGGGCCGCCTGCAGGCGGGGCGCCGCGGGGCACGCGCGCCGCTCGGGCACCGCCCGCAGGCTGGCACCGCGCAGACAGGGGCCGCGCGGGCCGCCTGCAGGCGGGGCGCCACGCGGGCACCGCCCGCAGGCTGGCACCGCGCGGACAGGGGCCGCGCGGGCCGCCTGCAGGCTGGCACCGCGCGGGCACCGCCCGCAGGCTGGCACCGCGCGGACAGGGGCCGCCCGGGCCGCCTGCAGGCGGGGCGCCGCGCGGCAGGCGCGTCGTGCGGGCACCGCCCGCAGGCGGGCACCGCGCGGACAGGGGCCGCGCGGGCCGCCTGCAGGTGGGGCGCCGCGCTGTAGGCGCGCCGCGCGGGCACTGCCCGCAGGCGGGCACCGAGCGGACAGGTGCCGCGCGGGGCCGCCTGCAGGCGGGGCGCCGCGCGGCAGGCGCGCCGCGCGGGCACCGCCCGCAGGCCGGCACTGCGCGGACAGGTGCAGCGCGGGCTGCCTGCAGGCGGGGCGCCGCGCGGCAGGCGCGCCGCGCGGGCACCGCCGGCACCGCGCGGACAGGTGCCGCGCAGGCCGCCTGCAGGTGGGGCGCCGCGCGGCAGGCGCGCCGCGCGGGCACCGCCCGAAGGCCGGCACCGCGTGGACAGGTGCCGCGCGGGCCGCCTGCAGGCGGGGCCCCACGCGGCAGGCGCGTGCGCCGCGCGGGCCCCGCCCGCAGGACGGCACCGCGCGGACAGGTGCCGCGCGGGCCGCCTGCATGCGGGGCGCCGCGCGGGCACCGCCCGCAGGCCGGCACCGCGCGGACAGGTGCCGCGCGGGCCGCCTGCAGGCGGGGCGCCGCGCGGCAGGCGCGCCGCGCGGGCACCTCCCGCAGGCTGGCACCGCGCGGACAGGTGCCGCGCGGGCCGCCTGCAGGCGGGGCGCCGCGCGGCAGGCGCGCCGCGCGGGCACCTCCCCAGGCTGGCACCGCGCGGACAGGTGCCGCGCGGGCCGCCTGCAGGCGGGGCGCTGCGCGGCAGTAGCGCCGCGCGGGCACCGCCCGCAGCCAGGCACCGCGCGGACAGGTGCCGCGCGGCCGCCTGCAGGCGGGGCGCCGCGCGGCAGGCGCGCTGCGCGGGCACCGCCCGCAGGCGGGCGCTGTGCGGACAAGTGCCGCGCGGGCCGCCTGCAGGCGGGGCACCGCGCGGCAAGCGCGCCGTGCGGGCGCTGCCTGCGGGAGGGCGCCGCGCGGGCTGGGGCCGCGCGGGCCACCCGCAGGCCGCACGCCGCGCGGCAAGCGCGCCGTCAGGCCACCGCAACGGGTTCGGGCCGTTGGGGCTGTGCGCAGACGGAGTGCGCACCGCACGGGTCGGTGCCGTGTGGGGAACCCCGCCGTGCCTAGTCCGGGGATCACGTCAGTCGTCGGTTTCGGTAGGGAGTCGGTGTCAGTGTTCCGATCCCTTAGTTTTGACACACCTTTGCTTCCTTCAGAAGTACGGGACGTTGTAGGAAACAGGCACACGGTCACGGACGAGCCGAGCTCCGGACGACACACACGCGGTGGGTACTTCTCCGGGGATTTCGGGGATAGGCATATATTAATAGGAATAATATATCAGGGCAAGGTGTATAGTATGTGGATATTATGATTATCTGACTAACCCTGTTGTATTATTTTACTTACTATCGATATGAGGCTCTTGTTTTTCTACACGCACGCTGGCGGTTTGGCCACCGCGAGGGTGTGCTTTTCCGGAAAAATGGTACGTTGACCCGTGTACCCCACGTGACGGTGACGTTAGGAAAGGGGGCCCTCATCGGTGGGGGGTGTGAGCGGTGATGCCGAGGCAGGTGCTCGGCGACCGAGGTAGGTGCTCGGCGGGGGACACCGGGATAGGGGCTCGGTGCGGTGGTCTAGATAGGTGCCCGGTTTTGTTTGGTAGAGGGTGAGGTTACTGTTGACGGTATTTGAGGAGGACGGTTGCTTCAGTTTTTATGGTTTGCTATATTTTTTAGCCCTTTTGCCTATTATGCTATTTCTAGTCACTGACTTCCCACTCCGTGACAGGTTCGTCCAGGGGCGAGTGCTAGGGCACTGGTGAGGCCGCGAGAGGGCTGTTCTGACACTTAGCGACTTCAGACACAGTGACTCTTCTTTCCCTTTTCCTTTATTATTCATGTTAGTTAGTTGTGGATTGCGATACCCCCGTGGGGTCGAAGTGGATGTTGCCTTTCTTTTCATATATGCGAATGAATGTTGTTCTTTTCCTTACTTGGCCGTTTTAAACAATGAAAAGAAAAAAGAAAACCGTTTGTGAAAACCGCTTTTAAAACATGGGTGTCATGTGGGCACCGGTTTTTAAAATCTTGTGGAATTTATGTGGTTTCGAACTGGTTTTACAAAATTCGGCATTGGGTGGGTGCCGTTTTCAAAATTCTGTGGATTTATGTGGCTTTGAAACAGATTTTCTAAAACAACGACGTCGAGTGGGCGCCGCTTTCAAAACCCTGTGATTATTTATCCTTTCAAATCGACGGCCTCTATGTTAGATGTTGAAACTAGTACTTCATGTGAAATGAATGGTTGTATGTGTTCGAGACTCCAACTAATGTGGTTAAAGACTGTATGTGATGCATTTTGTAGTTGAGACGCCGTGCATATACAAAGGAGACTCTGCCCGTTTGCAGAGTAAACTTATATATGCGGCGGGTCTGGGCGCGCGCCGGGGAGTAATGGTTTTCAAAAAGAAAATATATAGCTGAATTGGGAGCATCGGTGGCTCTTCTTCCACGCATTTAAACCCCCGGGGCGTGACAGACTAAGATGGTATCAGAGCGACAGACTTTAACCACAATAGTCGGGGCCTAACATCCACGGGGCGCAATATACTAACTACTGATGAATAAAGTGAACTTGGGGTAGATATGTAGAACGCAAGTGCTCGTGGGGGAGGGAGGAATTAGTGTTTTTCTTCCTTACAGGGCCAGCGTTTGCGGTGTTACTTTAGTTTAAACTAGAAGTAACTGGGTTGTGCATATGTTCAGATCATGGCCAGAACAAGATCTACCGCCGAGGACGCAGGGGCGGACGCAGCGGCGTCGGCGACCGCGGAGAACCAGCTCCTGAGGCAGCAGCTACGGGAGATGGCGGGGCAGTTGGCGGCCCTTACGGATCATGTGCGCCAACTGACACAGCAACAGCAGGCCGCTGCAACGGTGGTGGTCGCCCAGGGCCCTCTTCCGAGGCCAACTGCACCGGCGACGGGACCGCCGACGATGGAGGCCGAGGCGGGGGCTGCCCCTACCCGGGCCGCGGCGCCTGAGGTACCGTTAACCCATCAGACGGTGCCAGAGGTAGCCCCTCCGGCAGCAGCAGCAGGATCGACGCCGGGACCATCAGCCAGGGACACCCCCGTGGAGACCGGGGTGAGGCCTTCTACCGTCATGGCCGCTACTACCACGGGGGAGGGGTCTGCTTCGCCAATGGAGCGGGATCGTGTGCGTGCCAACCTAGCAGACTTCAAGAAGTACGACCCACCGACATTTGAAGGGGAGACGACGGACCCTTGGGTCGTGGAGAAGTGGGTGGATACAATGGAGAAATTGTTTAAGGACCTACTGATGGAAGACCACGAGCGGGTTCCCCTGGCAGTCCACTTTCTTGAGGGGAACGCCCGCATATGGTGGAAGACGGTACGCCCCGACTCCGCGAAGGGTACTGCCCTCCTGTCGTGGACCACCTTTAAGCAACAGCTGTTCGGGGCGTTCTTTACCAACAGCGTCAAGAAGCAACTAGAGGACGATCTCAACCACATCAGACAGGGAACCAGAACGGTAATGAAGTATCAGCGGGAGTTCGTGAGGCTGGCGAACTGCGTCCCTTTCGTCATTCGGGACGAGTCTCATAAGGCGCAACTGTTCGTGGATGGACTGAGGACCGATATTTTTCAAGTGGTGGATGCGGCAGATCTGCATACCTTCCAGAAGGTGGTCGACCGGGCCACCATAGTAGAGCGCGGCTTCGCCGTTACGCGCGCTCGAAGGGATGGCCCTCATCAGCAGGAAGACCGGAAACGGACTCAGCCATTTTCGGGGGGAGGCTCCTCCAGTGGGAGTCGCCCCTCTAAGCGGTGGAGGTCCCAGCAGAGGACCAAAGGCGCGCCAGGGGGAGGACAACGCTCGGACAATCGGCCTTGCGTGATCTGCGGCGGGGCGCACCGAGTGACGGAATGCTCCAAGAGGCAGGACCACTGTTTCCGATGTGGCAAAGAGGGGCACTTCCGCTTCAACTGCCCCCTGAACCAAAGCGCAGCATCTTCGGCAGCCTCCGCGCCGTCATCCCAGTACGCGGGGCGAGGAAAAGCCCCGATGGCGTCAGCTCCCAGTCCACCAGCACCTCGATCAGTAGGGGACAGGCCGCCACCATCGGGAGGCCGCGTCTACTCGATGAACCAGCAGGAGGCATACCCGTCTGAGCACGTCGTCGCAGGTATCACCCTTGTTTCCGTTTACCGTGCTAGAACCCTTTTTGATACCGGAGCAACCCTCTCGTTTATGTCTTGTGACTTTGCACTGACCCATGGTTTTGAGATGAGACCCTTACCTAGTTTGATGTCTGTTCAAACCGCGGGGGGATCCCTGGAGGCCCGCAACCTTATACCATCCTGCCCGATAAGGTTGGGGAGGCTTTCCTGCCCCTGGGATCTGGTAGTGATCCCATTGAAGGAATACGACGTAGTGCTTGGGATGGATTGGCTCACGTGGTACCAAGCGGTGATTGATTGTGAGAAGCGCCAGGTGCGGCTACTGTATCCGGAGTTTCCAGAGAATGTGTATTTGGTGTGCAAGAGCGTCTCCTTTTCGTCCATCATACCAGCGTCGCGAGCCAGGAAACTAATTGCGGGAGGGTGCATGGCCTATTTGGCGTCGGTGGCCCTGGCCACGGGACCCTCTACGGCACTCTCCGACATCCCGGTGGTGAGGGACTTCCCAGACGTCTTCCCGACCGAACTACCTGGATTACCCCCCGAGCGAGAGGTTGAGTTTTCGATCGAGCTTCCACCCGGTACCCGACCGATCACAAAGGCCCCCTACAGAATGGCCTTTGCAGAACTGAAGGAACTTAAGGCGCAGCTGGAAGATCTTCTGGACAAGGAATTCATTAGACCGAGTGTGTCGCCTTGGGGCGCACCGGTACTCTTCGTGCGAAAGAAAGACGGGAGTTTGCCATCGACTACCGGGAAATCAATAAGGTCACTGTGAAGAATAAATACCCCCTACCCAGGATCGATGACCTCTTTGATCAGCTACGGGGAGCGACGGTGTTTTCGAAAATTGACTTGCAGTCCGGCTACCATCAACTCAGAGTGAAAGATGAAGATATTCCGAAGACGGCTTTCCGGACCCGGTACGGCCACTACGAATTCACCGTAATGCCGTTCGGGCTTACCAACGCCCCAGCGGTATTTATGGACAAGATGAACCGAGTTTTCAAGCCCTTCCTGGACCAGTTCGTAGTGGTCTTCATCGACGACATCCTGATCTACTCGCCCACCGATGAGGAGCACGAGGAGCACCTACGGATTGTTCTGCAGACTCTTAGGGAGCAGGAGCTGTACGCCAAACTTAAGAAATGCGAGTTTTGGCTTCGCGAGGTGGGGTTTCTAGGGCACATCATTTCAGCAGCAGGAATCGCAGTGGATCCTAAGAAAGTAGAGTCAGTGACCGACTGGCTCCAACCGACCACGGTGACAGAGGTTCTGTGACACCCCCGGAATTTGGATTAGTCCTCTATATAAATGATATAATAGGACTAAATCTCTAACCCGGCTATAGCATTTTGGATGGTAGCAAGATCCAAGAGGAACATGAGAGTTAAGCGTGCTAGAGCTAGAGTAGTTCTAGGATGGGTGACCCCCTGGGAAGTGGGGCGTCACAGTTGGTATCAGAGCCATTTACCAGCCGGAAATGTGAGATGAGTCTCGGTTGAGCCAGGGTTATATAGCGGGTAGAGCGAGGCTGTCACGCCCCGAGTCCGCCAATTTGTACTGTTCGGGCACGCCAACAGACCCGCCAATCGGGTAACACCTTTTTCTACCCGAAAGGAACGGTAACATCCATATTAACACAACCAGTGTATGCGGAAGCTCAAAATCAGAGTACTAAAAATCACTACAAATTTAAATTTTTGCAACAACTAAAGCGGAAATGGAAGCATGCAAGAGTGAACCGTAACTTAAATTTATTACACTTTACATTCCTGAACTTGCAAATAAATTATTACAATTCTTTTTACATAAATTCCTCACCATACAAGGTTCACTCAAGAAATATAAAAATGGTACCTCTGCTAGACCCTCTAGGTCTCTATGCTGCTGGGCTCTTGCCCCTGTCGTATGCCTCGCCGTCTGCGTCTGAACCGTCACGATCGCTGCATCCATACCCGAACCTGTGGGGGGAGTCACCCAAGGGGTGTGAGAACTACGACCGAGTTCCCAGTGGGTTCAACCACCGAGAAAATATGTCCTACACCACTTGATCCAAAGGAAGCAATAATAATAGTGCTAGGAAACTAAAATCCTCGATATCAATGCAGCTATGCAATATAATACATCACTGTCTGTATATACTCATCGACCCAGCACTACTCTGTCTAGCCACACTAGGCTGCTAAGCACCAACTCGGCCACTATGCCGCTGTATACAGGGTCAACTAACCCGGCCACCTTGGCCACTCTATTTTTCTTTATTCTTTAGATTCTGGTGCTTTAGTTCAAGTTAACCCTCAGAAATTTCTTATCCAACGGGCCCCAGCCCGGTAGTCCTGCTACCATAAGATAAGATTTCTAAGGTTGCCGATAACACCCGCAAGTGTTACCCCGCCCTACGGAAGAAGCGTCCCGAACGGGTCTCTACCCGGGAGAGGGATACTGCCCGTACCTCCAACATGGGCTGGCTTCATCGTAGGTCCGCCCGTTTTATCTTTATATTTTCTTTCTTTTCTTTTTTTTTACTTTAGTTCTTAGCCTCTTTGCCTTTGAACACTTGCTTTCCTTTCTTATTCGAGCTTATAGCTCCCTTTTTGCCACTGGCAAATCACTTTCTCTTTTCTTTGAGCATTTAGCTCCTTACTTTCACTTTTAGCCCTTCGAAAGTGTAATGTACCGAATTTTCGGCACATAAATAAATATAAATAAAGGTGGTATGAAATACTAGTGTTATGAAAGTTAGGAAAGTAAAGAATATGTGGACGCGAGTTGGGCCCAAATCGGGTTAAAATGGAGACATTTAAAAATTTATTTGAGAAAGGGGGCCCAGATTTTTAGTGGAAAATTCACTGTGTCGGAAAATTCCGAGAAAATTACGGGAGCCCCGTAAATATGTTTTAAGGCCACAGAAAAAGTTTCGCACTAATCGGAGGCCGGATAGTGGGAACGGGCTCCGCCAACAGTGTCAAAAAATTCTGAGAAAATTATGGGAGCTGGGTAATTATGTTTTAAGGTCACAGTAAAAATTTCGGGTTGATAGGATACCCGGATTGTAAGAACGGGGTCCGCCAATGTTCTAGATACAGCGAGGCTTTTGGTGGCCCAGAAATGGCCCAAACTGAAAATTTAAAATTTTCTGTGGTAAATTAAGCTGAAACGAAGTCGTCTGTCAAATTTGGACGGAAACGGACGAAAAATGGACAGAAAACGGGACGAAAACGGATTTCCAAGACGCGCGGCGCGCTGCGCGAGGCGCACAGCTGGCGCGCACAGATGCGCAGGTCGCGCGCCTGTGTGGCGTGTGGGGCGCCCAGTGGACCCGGTGCGCGCCCCCTTTGTCGTGGACCGCCATTTGACGATTTTTTATTGGATGATTCCGTGGACCCGGTCCACGGACCACTTTCTTTCTTTTCTCCTTCTTTTTCTTCTCTTCTTCCTCCTTTTTTTTCCCCCCGCAGACCTTCCCTCCTCTGTTCTCTTCTTCTTCTCCAGACTTCTCCAACCAAGCTTCGAGAGAGGGAGAGAGAGAGAGATAGAGAGAGAAAAAAAAAAGAGAAAAAAAAGGGGATTTCGTGGGGTGCGTCGCGCTGTGGATCTCGTGGGCGGCGCAACTTACGAGGTAACGTTATTTTTCGGTATTTTTGGGCATAATTTGTAGGGTTCCTTTTTGGACATTAAATTTGACCCCGTGCCGTTTTGCGTGTTGGGACCGAGTTCTACTGTACCGTTGCTGCACGGACTGTCCGGGACAATTTTGGCGCGCCTCGTTTTGCGTGTCAATCCGAGGTACGTGCTCCGTTTTACGCACAGATTGAGTTGTTGTGCACGGTTTTACATGCAGTTTATAATATGATACATCATTTTTTGTACAGAGATAAAAAAATATGCACCGTTTTGCGTGCAACCTTACAGTTAAATTTGCACCGTTTTGCGTGCAGATTATTTTATCGCGCACCGTTTTGTGTGCAGTTTATAATATTATACATCGTTTTTCGTGCAGGGGTAGAAAAATGTGCACCATTTTGTGTGCAACTTTACAGTTAAACGTGCACCGTTTTACGTGCAGATCATTTCATCGCGCACCGTTTTGCGTGCAGTCTCTAAAATTATACATCGTTTTCGTGCAGGGGTAGAAAAATATGCACCGTTTTGCGTGCAACTTTACAGTTAAGCGTGCACCGTTTTGCGTGCAGATCGTCTTATCGCGCACCGTTTTACGTGCAAGTCTAATATTTTGCATCGATTTGCGTGCAGGACAAGAAAAATGTGCACCGTTTTGCGTGCAACCCGACAGTGAGGCGTGCACCGTTTTGCGTGTAGATTTGAGGTACGTGCATCATTTTGCGTGCCAGTTGTGTTGTCGCGCATCGTTTTGCGTGCACTCTCTAATATTATACATCATTTTTCATACAGGGTTAGAAAAACGTGCACCGTTTTACGTGCAACCCTACAGTAGACCGTGCACTGTTTTGCGTGCAGATTCGAGGTACGTGCACCGTTTCGCGTGCCGGTTGATTTAACGCGCACCGTTTTGCGTGCAGACTAAAATGACGCACACCGTTTTGCGTGTGGATTTTTAGTGACGTGTATCGTATTGCGTGCAGGTTTGGTGGACGTGCACCGTTTTACGTGCAGACTCGAGAGAAGTGCATCGTTTTGCGTGCAAGCTCGAGGAGACAAGTGGAATCGCGCGGAGACCAATTGCAAGTGTCTACAAGCAATTGGGTACACTACAAGGTGGGGGATTCTGCCGAAATTGGGTGACCTCTCCCCTTGCTCCTTTGCTTTTTGATCTAGAAGCATGATAGTAGCCTGTTAGAGGCGTTAGGTAATTATGATTAAGATTACATGTGTAGATGGATTCAGATGAAAAAGTGCAACTGTTGGTTGCCAGAGATAGAGGAATATATGTGCATGTGCAAATGGACACAGGGAAAAGAGCAACTGTTGGTTGCCAAAGATATATGATGAATATGCATGCGTAGAGACAATTATTAATTATGGATGAGTTGAAAATAATTGTATGCATGAAATAGATTAGCTATTTATAATTGTGATCATGTTAGGGTATAACCCTAGGAATCATGTGACATAAGGGAACAAGACTTGTTGGTAGTAAGACTAGGAGAAAACCTAGTTTAGGGGTTTGACGAGTGACATCGAACATAGGAGCTATCCTAGGAATTAACGAGTGGCATTGTCTTAGGAGATAACCTAAGGACATTGGATAGGGTGATCAACATAGAGTCAGGGAACTCTAGGACATATGTGACATGGAACTTAGGTGAAGGAAACCTAAGGAGAGCTAGTGATCAACATAGAGTCAAGGAACTCTAGGATGAGTATGACATGGAACTAGGTAAAGGGAACCTAAGGTGATCCAGAGGAGTTTAAACTCGCAGACAGGAAATTAGAGTCAGTGTAACTCTAAGATAAAAGTGGAACAGGAGATTAGAGTCAGTGTAACTCTAAGATAAAAGTGGAACAGGAGATTAGAGTCAGTGTAACTCTAAGTTAAAGGTGGAACAGAAAAATAGAGTTAAGTTAACTCTAAGATTCAGTAAGGAATCACAAAGATGGAAAAGGTGGATCAAGTATGGAGACATGAAAGGGAAAACAGGAAATTAGAGTCAGTGTAACTCTAAGTTAAAAGTGAAATTTGGAAAATAGAGTTAAGTTAACTCTAGGATTCAGTGAGGAATCATGAAAGGGGGATGAGATCCCAAGGTTAAAGAATTAAACAAATACAACCCTAGAAAGTCATAGGGTGTCTGGGCAAATGGATAATAACTTTAACTTCAATTTGAGTTAAAGAAATAAAAGAGAAATTTTTAAGAGTCCAGGAGACTCTCTAGTTATCCTTATGGCGAGACCTAGGATAAGAGGTAAAAAGTTGTAAAAAGGCAAAGTTAAAAGCAAGCTAAAAGTGGCTAAAAAGTATAAAGAAAATGTAAATGGCGCCTTCGAATTTGAGACTCGTCAGGTGGAGCAGGGCTCCCTGGGCAGTGACCCGTCGGACGAGGTACTTTCGAAAGGCATAAAGTGAAAGCAAAGAGCTAAACGCTCAAAGGAAAAAGAAAGAGATTTGCCAGTGGCAAAAGGGAGCTACAAGCTCGAATAAGAAAGGAAAGCAAGTGTTCAAAAGCAAAGAGGCTAAGAACTAAAATAAAAAAAAAAGAGAAAGAAAAAGAAAAGAAAGAAAATTAAAGATAAAACGGGCGTACCTCCGGGGGCGAACGTACAACGGTCAGGAGTTGGACAGGGTCCCTCTCCCGGGCAGCGACCCGTATGACTGGTAGATAGAGTACTCTTGTCAGAGTTGGGCAGTGACCCTATCGGGCAGTGTCCCGTATGACAAGTCCCCCCGGCAGGACGGGGTAACACTTGCGGGTGTTATCGGCAACCTTAGAAATCTTATCTTATGGTAGCAGGACTACCGGGCTCGGGCCCGTTGGATAAGAATTTCTGAGGGTTAACTTGAACTAAAGCACCAGAATCTAAAGAATAAAGAAAGATAGAGTGGCCAAGGTGGCCGGGTTAGTTTGACCCTGTATATAGCGGCATAGTGGCCGAGTTGGTGCTTAGCAGCCTAGCGTGGCTAGACAAGAGTAGTGATGGTTGGTGATTAGACACAGATAGTGTAGTGTAGTGATATGTTATATTGCATAGCTGCATTTTGATATTGAGGATTTTAGTTTCCTAGCACTATTATTATTGCTTCCATTGGACCAAGTGGTGTAGGACATTCTTTCTCGGTGGTTGAACCCACTGGGAACTCTGTCGGAGTTCTCACACCCCTTGGGTGACCCCCCCCACAGGTTCGGGAATGGATGCAGCGGTCGAGACAGATCAGATGCAGACGACAGCGAGGCATACGACAGGGGCAAGGGCCCAGCAGCATAGTGACCTAGAGGGTCTAGCAGAGGTATCCCTTTCTATATATTTCTTGAGTGAACCTTGTATGGTGAGGAATTATGTAAAGGAAATGCAATAATTTTATTTGCAAGTTCAGAAATGTAAAGTGTAATAAGTTTAATTTATGGTTCACTCTTGTATGCTTTCATTTCCGCATTAACTATTTGTTACTGAATGAAAGTTTTAATTTATAGTGATTTTTAGTACTCTGATATTGAGCTTCCGCATACACTTGTTGTGTTATTATGGATGTTACCGTTCCTTTCGGGTAGAAAAAGGTTTTACCCGATTGGCGGGTCTGTTGGCGTGCCCGAACCGTACAAATTGGCGGACTCGGGGCGTGACAGATTAGAGTGGTATCAGAGCCTAGGAATAGTCCTAGGTGGTTAGCGAACCTTAGGAAGACTCTAGGGTTTAGGCACGAGAGAGTGTGGAGATCTTTTGGCGAAAGTATGTGATTGGGTTCTACTATTCCCAAGAAGGACATTGGGATTGATAGAGGGCGACGAGCTTTCATTCTTCGGATATTACGTTGGCGGCCGACAACGTAATGTTGGAGATGAAAAGGAGTACCCTCTTATACTTTCGCATGATTGGGTCGACGAGCTTTTCTGTCGGTATATAGATTGCGCGTTGCTCAAATGGCTAAATTTGGGCAAATCATTTCGTTGTGGTGTGCATATTAGCGATGACAACACGCAGGGATACGCGCTTGTCTCGACTCGAGCCATGAGAGGGCTCTGGGTCGAACAAGGTACACGAGCTGCGATAGCAGGTGGCCGCACTTATTGGTGGTCCAGCAGCAGATCAAGCTTCTTGCCGTCAGCGGAAATTTCCCGCCGATAGGAAGGCTGATTCCAACGCCTAAGTGTGGCGTCGATGTGACAGTCGGAGCAGATAGATAGGCTCCAGTGGCTGATAGCGCAGCAAGCTGAGGCTGCACAAACGACGTATGAGTATACGGCGTCGCTGCCTGTAGGGGCGACAGTAAAGAGAATAGTTGTGGCCGCCGAACTTTTGTCGGCACAGCCAACACCTTCAGCATAAGGTGTTTTACGCTTGTGTCAGCTAGGTTGCTGGCAAATGTATGGTTAGTAAGGTCCAGTGAGAGACCGACTCACAAAGAAAATGATGATCGCTATGTTGCGAGAACCAAGTAAGTATGTCCTAAGGGTTAGGGCAAGAAAGATTTATGGACCTAGTGGCGAAAGTTCGCCCTGATGACGGTAGTGACCGTGTGGCCTATCATTGTGGCTAAATTGCCGCATTGTGGGGTTGGTAAGACCCGGGACAGGTTTCGAGATTCGAAAACCTCGCAAGAGAGCGAGAGTTTTGTGGCGCCGATCCGACGGATCAGCATAATGGCAATGATTGCCACCACTGGGTTTGCGTGTTAATCACCAGAGTTGGTGAATGATCGTTGTGGTGCCTCAACCCAGTTGGGAGAGGTGTACAGGAGTCATGCGCGTGTTTAAGCAAGTTGCTTAAAATTTGGATTACGCAAGTTAGCGTGAGGGGCGTAGAACGCCCAACTGTTTGGGTGCTCATGGAGCACAAGTATCATTTAGCCAGAGAGAGCTGATTAGGTGGCGTATTAGCCTTTGACCAGTGTGGCCAGAGTTGATATAGAGAGTTTGGGTCGTGGATTGACGACTTGTTAGTTGGTTTTTGCTCAGTGGAGCATAGTGGTCGCGTGGCGACGATTTGCGGGTTCGCTTAGGGACGATCCGTGCCTGGACCATGTTTGTGGACTGTGGGCCTGTAGCCCAGTGGGCAGGCGCAGTCGGCTGTGAGAGACAGCGGCCCGAGGCCTGAGGGCGGGGCATGATAGAGATTTGGTCGGGGCGATAGTCCGAGCGATGACCCGGGAACGTGAAATGCCACGTGTGAGCCTTGAGGCTGTTAGTACACTGAGAGTGTGATGTGATCAGGCAGTAGTGCTAGTGATGATTGAGGTGCTGTAGCTCCTAGTGGGAGTGTTGGTGTAGCAATCCTGAGGATCTACCCGTTTGATGATTGGGTCTGTGTGCTAGTGAGAGCCATTATACAGAGTTGGACTGGTTGGGCTATAGGCCCCTATTAGACCGTGGTCTGTGGACCTATTAGTAGTCTGAGATATCGGGTTAGCTGATAACCCGTGGACTTAGAGCGCTAGTAGCGTGTGAGATAGTTGAGGACTGTGGATTGGCCTTTGCCCTCCACATTAGGCAGCGGAGTGACCGAAAAATGCGGTAGATGTAACTAGTTGCAGATGCAACCTCGATGTGAAAAGAATGATGGCGGAATTAAAGTGAAAATTTCGCAAGTAAAAACTGGATCATTCGTGGCAATTGAGAGAACAAGTGCTCAACTGTGTCTTTCACCTACTTGGTGAAAGTGGCCAGACACCAGGTCTGTGTTTGTCCCTAATTTGAGATAGGGATTCATGAATGAGTTGCTCGTGTAGTCTCGGCGAGCAGACAATGTGATGACGGTCACGATATACAGTGAGCCCAGTAGTGAGGGCAAGATTTCCTCCCTCTCGATCAAGTAGGAGTCGAGATGTGATTCAAGTTTCGAGGACGAAACTTATTTTAAGGGGGGTAGAATGTAATGTACCGAATTTTCGGCACATAAATAAATATAAATAAAGGTGGTATGAAATACTAGTGTTATGAAAGTTAGGAAAGTAAAGAATATGTGGACGCGAGTTGGGCCCAAATCGGGTTAAAATGGAGACATTTAAAAATTTATTTGAGAAAGGGGGCCCAGATTTTTAGTGGAAAATTCACTGTGTCGGAAAATTCCGAGAAAATTACGGGAGCCCCGTAAATATGTTTTAAGGCCACAGAAAAAGTTTCGCACTGATCGGAGGCCGGATAGTGGGAACGGGCTCCGCCAACAGTGTCAAAAAATTCTGAGAAAATTATGGGAGCTGGGTAATTATGTTTTAAGGTCACAGTAAAAATTTCGGGTTGATAGGATACCCGGATTGTAAGAACGGGGTCCGCCAATGTTCTAGATACAGCGAGGCTTTTGGTGGCCCAGAAATGGCCCAAACTGAAAATTTAAAATTTTCTGTGGTAAATTAAGCTGAAACGAAGTCGTCTGTCAAATTTGGACGGAAACGGACGAAAAATGGACAGAAAACGGGACGAAAACGGATTTCCAAGACGCGCGGCGCGCTGCGCGAGGCGCACAGCTGGCGCGCACAGATGCGCAGGTCGCGCGCCTGTGTGGCGTGTGGGGCGCCCAGTGGACCCGGTGCGCGCCCCCTTTGTCGTGGACCGCCATTTGACGATTTTTTATTGGATGATTCCGTGGACCCGGTCCACGGACCACTTTCTTTCTTTTCTCCTTCTTTTTCTTCTCTTCTTCCTCCTTTTTTCCCCCCGCAGACCTTCCCTCCTCTGTTCTCTTCTTCTTCTCCAGACTTCTCCAACCAAGCTTCGAGAGAGGGAGAGAGAGAGAGATAGAGAGAGAAAAAAAAAAAAGAGAAAAAAAAGGGGATTTCGTGGGGTGCGTCGCGCTGTGGATCTCGTGGGCGGCGCAACTTACGAGGTAACGTTATTTTTCGGTATTTTTGGGCATAATTTGTAGGGTTCCTTTTTGGACATTAAATTTGACCCCGTGCCGTTTTGCGTGTTGGGACCGAGTTCTACTGTACCGTTGCTGCACGGACTGTCCGGGACAATTTTGGCGCGCCTCGTTTTGCGTGTCAATCCGAGGTACGTGCTCCGTTTTACGCACAGATTGAGTTGTTGTGCACGGTTTTACATGCAGTTTATAATATGATACATCATTTTTTGTACAGAGATAAAAAAATATGCACCGTTTTGCGTGCAACCTTACAGTTAAATTTGCACCGTTTTGCGTGCAGATTATTTTATCGCGCACGTTTTGTGTGCAGTTTATAATATTATACATCGTTTTTCGTGCAGGGGTAGAAAAATGTGCACCATTTTGTGTGCAACTTTACAGTTAAACGTGCACCGTTTTACGTGCAGATCATTTCATCGCGCACCGTTTTGCGTGCAGTCTCTAAAATTATACATCGTTTTCGTGCAGGGGTAGAAAAATATGCACCGTTTTGCGTGCAACTTTACAGTTAAGCGTGCACCGTTTTGCGTGCAGATCGTCTTATCGCGCACCGTTTTACGTGCAAGTCTAATATTTTGCATCGATTTGCGTGCAGGACAAGAAAAATGTGCACCGTTTTGCGTGCAACCCGACAGTGAGGCGTGCACCGTTTTGCGTGTAGATTTGAGGTACGTGCATCATTTTGCGTGCCAGGTGTTGTCGCGCATCGTTTTGCGTGCACTCTCTAATATTATACATCATTTTTCATACAGGGTTAGAAAAACGTGCACCGTTTTACGTGCAACCCTACAGTAGACCGTGCACTGTTTTGCGTGCAGATTCGAGGTACGTGCACCGTTTCGCGTGCCGGTTGATTTAACGCGCACCGTTTTGCGTGCAGACTAAAATGACGCACACCGTTTTGCGTGTGGATTTTTAGTGACGTGTATCGTATTGCGTGCAGGTTTGGTGGACGTGCACCGTTTTACGTGCAGACTCGAGAGAAGTGCATCGTTTTGCGTGCAAGCTCGAGGAGACAAGTGGAATCGCGCGGAGACCAATTGCAAGTGTCTACAAGCAATTGGGTACACTACAAGGTGGGGGATTCTGCCGAAATTGGGTGACCTCTCCCCTTGCTCCTTTGCTTTTTGATCTAGAAGCATGATAGTAGCCTGTTAGAGGCGTTAGGTAATTATGATTAAGATTACATGTGTAGATGGATTCAGATGAAAAAGTGCAACTGTTGGTTGCCAGAGATAGAGGAATATATGTGCATGTGCAAATGGACACAGGGAAAAGAGCAACTGTTGGTTGCCAAAGATATATGATGAATATGCATGCGTAGAGACAATTATTAATTATGGATGAGTTGAAAATAATTGTATGCATGAAATAGATTAGCTATTTATAATTGTGATCATGTTAGGGTATAACCCTAGGAATCATGTGACATAAGGGAACAAGACTTGTTGGTAGTAAGACTAGGAGAAAACCTAGTTTAGGGGTTTGACGAGTGACATCGAACATAGGAGCTATCCTAGGAATTAACGAGTGGCATTGTCTTAGGAGATAACCTAAGGACATTGGATAGGGTGATCAACATAGAGTCAGGGAACTCTAGGACATATGTGACATGGAACTTAGGTGAAGGAAACCTAAGGAGAGCTAGTGATCAACATAGAGTCAAGGAACTCTAGGATGAGTATGACATGGAACCTAGGTAAAGGGAACCTAAGGTGATCCAGAGGAGTTTAAACTCGCAGACAGGAAATTAGAGTCAGTGTAACTCTAAGATAAAAGTGGAACAGGAGATTAGAGTCAGTGTAACTCTAAGATAAAAGTGGAACAGGAGATTAGAGTCAGTGTAACTCTAAGTTAAAGGTGGAACAGAAAAATAGAGTTAAGTTAACTCTAAGATTCAGTAAGGAATCACAAAGATGGAAAAGGTGGATCAAGTATGGAGACATGAAAGGGAAAACAGGAAATTAGAGTCAGTGTAACTCTAAGTTAAAAGTGAAATTTGGAAAATAGAGTTAAGTTAACTCTAGGATTCAGTGAGGAATCATGAAAGGGGGATGAGATCCCAAGGTTAAAGAATTAAACAAATACAACCCTAGAAAGTCATAGGGTGTCTGGGCAAATGGATAATAACTTTAACTTTAATTTGAGTTAAAGAAATAAAAGAGAAATTTTTAAGAGTCCAGGAGACTCTCTAGTTATCCTTATGGCGAGACCTAGGATAAGAGGTAAAAAGTTGTAAAAAGGCAAAGTTAAAAGCAAGCTAAAAGTGGCTAAAAAGTATAAAGAAAATGTAAATGGCGCCTTCGAATTTGAGACTCGTCAGGTGGAGCAGGGCTCCCTGGGCAGTGACCCGTCGGACGAGGTACTTTCGAAAGGCATAAAGTGAAGGCAAAGAGCTAAACGCTCAAAGGAAAAAGAAAGAGATTTGCCAGTGGCAAAAGGGAGCTACAAGCTCGAATAAGAAAGGAAAGCAAGTGTTCAAAAGCAAAGAGGCTAAGAACTAAAATAAAAAAAAAAAGAGAAAGAAAAAGAAAAGAAAGAAAATTAAAGATAAAACGGGCGTACCTCCGGGGGCGAACGTACAACGGTCAGGAGTTGGACAGGGTCCCTCTCCCGGGCAGCGACCCGTATGACTGGTAGATAGAGTACTCTTGTCAGAGTTGGGCAGTGACCCTGTCGGGCAGTGTCCCGTATGACAAGTCCCCCCGGCAGGACGGGGTAACACTTGCGGGTGTTATCGGCAACCTTGGAAATCTTATCTTATGGTAGCAGGACTACCGGGCTCGGGCCCGTTGGATAAGAATTTCTGAGGGTTAACTTGAACTAAAGCACCAGAATCTAAAGAATAAAGAAAGATAGAGTGGCCAAGGTGGCCGGGTTAGTTTGACCCTGTATATAGCGGCATAGTGGCCGAGTTGGTGCTTAGCAGCCTAGCGTGGCTAGACAAGAGTAGTGATGGTTGGTGATTAGACACAGATAGTGTAGTGTAGTGATATGTTATATTGCATAGCTGCATTTTGATATTGAGGATTTTAGTTTCCTAGCACTATTATTATTGCTTCCATTGGACCAAGTGGTGTAGGACATTCTTTCTCGGTGGTTGAACCCACTGGGAACTCTGTCGGAGTTCTCACACCCCTTGGGTGACCCCCCCCACAGGTTCGGGAATGGATGCAGCGGTCGAGACAGATCTGATGCAGACGACAGCGAGGCATACGACAGGGGCAAGGGCCCAGCAGCATAGTGACCTAGAGGGTCTAGCAGAGGTATCCCTTTCTATATATTTCTTGAGTGAACCTTGTATGGTGAGGAATTATGTAAAGGAAATGCAATAATTTTATTTGCAAGTTCAGAAATGTAAAGTGTAATAAGTTTAATTTATGGTTCACTCTTGTATGCTTTCATTTCCGCATTAACTATTTGTTACTGAATGAAAGTTTTAATTTATAGTGATTTTTAGTACTCTGATATTGAGCTTCCGCATACACTTGTTGTGTTATTATGGATGTTACCGTTCCTTTCGGGTAGAAAAAGGTTTTACCCGATTGGCGGGTCTGTTGGCGTGCCCGAACCGTACAAATTGGCGGACTCGGGGCGTGACA
>CM054935.1:10704921-10875708 GCA_029168755.2 Tillandsia fasciculata | reverse complement strand
CCTTTCGCATAAATGTTTTTATCTAACATCTGATGCGGCGGCGGTCGCGGTGCCCACGACACGCCGATCTCGGCAATCCCATTGTTGGATGTTGCACGTACACAGGCGGTTTGGCCACCGCAGGGTGTACTTTTCGGAGAAGCGGTCTATGTGACTCGTGCTCCCCACGTGAGGTGGGGACCCCTTCACGGCGGGCTAAAGGTACCGCACTAGCCGGGGAAGGGGGCATCAATTGTCCGGTTCGGGGAGATGTTGACAACCCCGACGGGACGGTGGCACTAAAGTAAACAAAATGAGTAATGTGAGTGCAGGTGTTAGCGAAAGGTTCTGGTGTATTCGGTTTGCTTTTCCTTCCTTGTTGTTATTTAGACATCTACTTTGTTTGTCACTGACTTTACCCACTCCGTGACAGGTATTCCTAGGTGCGTTAGCCGGGATGGCGGTGAGACTGCGTCGCGAGGACCGTAGTCGGACGCTTGGTTATCTCTATTATATCTCATTTCTTTTACGCTATTTTAGTTGATTTGCTTGTGGATACTTTAGTTGTGGATTACTTTAGCCATGGACTTGTATTAGTTAGCACTGTGGATGAGGTGTATCTTTATGCTTTGATACTCTTAGTGGGTTTTCATTCGCGGCATGGTTTCATGATAAATAAATGATTGCGAAAACGTTTTCTCAAACAAGGTGCCGTGTGGGCACGGGTTTTACAACTCTGGGTTTTATCCTTTCCAAACACTGACGCCGCTTTATAAACTTGTTTTAATTGGTGTTGATTGTCTACTGTATGGTTGTTGGTTGGTGATTAATGTGTGATATTGTGATGATTGTATGTGTAAATGAGACGCCGTGCATATACAAAGGAGACTCTGTCCGTGGACAGAGTGAATTTGTGTATGTGGCGGTCTGGCACGCACCGGGGTGAGATTTGTTACCTTATTAAAAAAAAAAAAAAAATAGACACGCATTTTCCGCTTCAATTGACTCAAAAACCCCCGGGGGCGTGACAGATTAAATGGTATCAGAGAAAATACAACCACAACCATAGTAGACGTGATTTACATCCACAGTGCAAGGTGCCACAAGCAAATTGGACATGAGATAACCAAGGTGTAGGTGTAGTACGTGAGAGTACGGGGAAATGGGAACGTAATGTAGGTGTAAATGTAAGACAAGGTACTAGGGTGATAACATTGAGATTAACCTGGTTTCTTTGTCTACAGCAGTCAACGGCCAAGGTTCGGCCGCCGAGCACTAATCGTGTCAGACGGACAGGATGGATTCCGCAGCTGCAGCCAACCGGTTACTCCTAAACCAGCTGCGAGACATAGCGGGACAAATGCTAACCCTTACGGAACGCCTGGGCCTACTGATTCGAGATTTTGAGGGTGTTGACCACACCCGGGGGACGCTAGGAACGACGTCCATTGGGGAATGCCACCAGCTGGGTTCCCCACCTTCGACGAGGCGGTTATGTTAGCCCTGCGAGCAGAGCAGGAACTGGCCGAGGCACGCGCACGACAGAGTTTTGCCTATCCGGGTCCGACGGAGGACCCCTTGCGACAGGGCCCGATGCCCAAGCGCCCGAGGACAGAGGGCGACTTCGCGAGGACGACGGGAGCAGGACCCAGACCGCTCGGAGGCCTTGCCCCATATGTGGGAGCGCACCAGGTGACTGATTGCCGTGGAGGCACGATCATTGCTATCGGTGTGGCAGGCCGGGCCATAACCGATACGACTGCCCTTGGAAACCGGGGGTCACCAGGCCCCCGGCGCCGCGAACGAGGAGGACAGAGAGGGCTGCTACCCGCTCCCCAAGGGGACCCCGCCCAGAACATCGAGGAGGGGGACCGCCGGAGGGGGCGCGGAAGGAAGAACCGGCTCCAGCAAGGGACGCGAAACCACCGCAGGGCCGTGCGTGATCTGCCAGGGTGCTCACCGGTAGCGGAGTGTACTTGGAGGTACCATTACTGCAACCAGTGCGGGTTGCCGGATCACACTCTGACGCTGCCCTCAGAGGCCCGCCGCCGCCGCCCCTACGCCACCACCGCAGAAGGAACCAGACAGTGCCGCGGCCCCCATCCAGCCAAGGGACCCGCCCGACAACCGGGAACCCTCAGACCCCTCAGACTCCTCAGACTCCTCAGATCCCTCAGACGTTAGGCCCCTCCCCCAGCACGCCGTACGACGCTGGCCCAGGGGCTGCGGGCGGATTCCCCGGGACACTGCGGCGGAGGACGCGACGTCCCAGACCTAGAGACGGCAGGTGATACTGTTCAGTTTTTGTTCTTTTCTTTTAAAGAGCCGACTACCACCCTAGCCAGCTACCCTCGTTAGACTTTCTCTCTCTTCCCTCACTAGGACCCTTAAGTGTTAGGCGAAACCTTCCCCGGCCAATGCGCGCGGGCGGGTTTCGAAGCCTAGAAAATCCGGTGTATCCGGGGCCCGTTAAGGGCTATGCGAGGAATAAATAGGCTCCGCCCTATGCCTTGCAACCGGAACCCGATGGGCTGCCACGTAGCACGGGGCCGCTCCCCAGACCAGGCTCAGCGGTCCCGTGGTAAGGGGATTCCCGGATGTGTTTCCGGCGGAGCTTCCCGGAATGCCGCCGGAACGAGAGGTTGACTTTCCAATTGAACTGCTCCCCGGCACCAAGCCCATCACCAAGGCACCGTACAGGATGGCCTTGCGGAGCTGAAGGAACTCAAGGCACAGTTGGAGGACCTTCTGGACAAAGGTTTCATCAGACCAAGCGCGTCACCTTGGGGCGCGCCTGTCCTGTTCGTGAGAAAGAAGGACGGAAGTCTCCGGTTGTGCATCGACTACCGGGAGATAAATAAGGTTACGATCAAGAATAAGTACCCCCTGCCAAGAATCGATGACCTCTTTGACCAGTTACGGGGGGCGACGGTGTTCTCAAAGATCGACCTGCAGTCGGGCTACCATCAGGTCCGAGTCAAGGGGGAGGACATCCCCAAAACGGCTTTCCGTACTCGCTATGGCCATTACGAGTTTACCGTAATGCCGTTCGGGCTCACAAATGCCCCGGCGGTGTTTATGGACATGATGAACAGGGTATTCAAACCCTTTCTGGATTTGTTCGTGGTGGTCTTCATCGACGATATCCTCATCTACTCGCGTACGGATGATGTCACGCCCCGAGACCGTCAATTTGAACAGTTTCGGGCGCGCCAACAGACCCGCCAATCGGGCATGACCTTTCAAGACCCGAAAGGAACGGTTTAATCCAACAATATCATTTCAATATAGCGGAAGAGTAAGCAATCAGAGTAAAGAACTATAAATTTAAACTTTCAATCATTCAAACGTAGTTAGAAGAAATGAAAGTACATCACTTGAGCGAAGACATACACTTCTGTTTAATATTACAACTCTCTTTTAGCATGAAACTACAATGCAAAATACAACCATATTTTTTTTTTTCCTTTTCCAACTTGAAACTTAAACATTTAAAGATTACATTGTTCCTCACATACAAAAGTTCGCTCAAGATAATAAAACTCCAAAATGGTACTGCGACTCTAGACTGCTAGGTCGCTACTCTGCTGGGCCCTTGCCCCTGTCGCGTGCCTCCCTCGATGTGCCAGGACCTGTGGGGATGTCACCCAAAGGGTGTGAGAACTACAACGAAGTTCCCAGTGGGTTCAACCACCGAGAGAAAATGCCCTGCACCGCTTAGTCTAATGGAAGCAATATAATAGAGAATGAAATACAGTAAATAAAAGCTGTAAATCTTAGCTAGCATGCTTAATACTTTTACCTTTGCCATGACATTGCTCTATGTCGCTATAGGTTGCCAAACTAACCAACCTGTCCCTTGCCAAATTACTTTCATTAACTTTCTTGTGTTTCAATTCAAGTTGCTAAACCCTCGGAGAAACTTGCCCAACGGGCCCTAGCCCGGCAGACATGCTGCCATAAGACAAGTCCTCTAAGGTTGCCGATAACACCCGCAAGTGTTACCCCGCCCTACGGGGAAACGTCCCGAACGGGTCTCTACCCGGGAGAGGGACACTGCCTGCTACTCCAACATGGGCCACGTTTCACCCCGTAGGTGCGCTCGTTTTATTATCTCTTTTATTGCTTTGCATTTAGCCTCTTTGCTCTTTTAGGCCTTTGCCTTTCTTTTGCTCTTTAGCACTTAGCTTCCATCTCAATCGAGCTTATAGCTCACATTGCTCACATTGCCTCTTAGCCCTTTTTCTTTCTTTGCAATTAAGCTTTTAGCTTGTCTTTTTAATATACTCATGCATTTACCCTAGGTCCATGCCTTAAGGTACATAAGTCCCTTAGACTCAATTCTCAACTTTCATTATGCTCAAGTTGAAGTTAAAGTGTAGGTATATTAACCCGACTCCCTATGACCACTCTAGGGATTTCAATACTTTGGATTTTAACCTCAACTAAACTATGCTTTCCTTAGAGACATAACTCTAATTAGGCCCTAATTCCATCACACACTTATTTGACTCAAACAACCATGCCACTCGTGAAATCCTATAGTGAATGCCACACATTAGAGCCTAATCTAAGTTTTCTCCTAAGTCAAATTTCCATAAACCGCAACCACATCTACATAAGCATGAAATTATTGTCCTAGCCACTCTATTAACATGCTTCTAATAACAAGCAAAAGATAAGGGGAGAGGTCACCCTCGCTCGATAGAATCCCCCACCTCGATGTGTTCTTTTGGTCCTTGCAGGAGACAATTCCAACTCCTTTGATCCTTGAGGCTCCCCTACATTGTAAGGAAGGCAAAGATGAAGCAATTGCCTTTACATGATTTCTAAATTCGATAAGGCGGTAAAACTACCCCCTTTTTGCAAGAAAGGGAAAAACTCCAATTAGGTCATTTTCTCGCACAAAAAGGCTACTTTTTGACTGGTTTACAGAAATAGGAGAAAAATGATCCTCCCATGGCCTATTGCCAAAAAGAAACTTGCTCAACTCGATCCGGGGTCAAAAAGCCCCCCGAATTTTGAAAAAACTCAATTTGAGCAATTTTCCCCCAAATTCTTCGATTTGCACTTGTTAAGTTGAGAATTGCAAGTTTTAAATTGGAAGAAAGCCTAATGCTCTCTAAATTTTTAGAGGAGCTCAAATCAAGCAATTCCCCCACCCCCAATTCCTCAATTTTGCATTCTTGCAACATTGAGAAATTTGGAAGTTTGCAATTGGAGAAAAGAAAAGAAGAAGTTTTTCTTCATTCTTTTCTTTTCTTTTCTTCATTCTTTTCCTTCTTTTTCTTTTCTCCATTCTCTTCTTCTATTTTCTTCTCTCCTTTTTTTTTGTATAAGTGCCCCTGCTGCTGGGCAGCAACTTATATAGCTGCTGCCCAAGCAGCAGCTCCTGCTGTTGCTGCTGCTGCTGCTACTTGTAGCAGCAGCAGCTGCAACAGGTCTTGCAGCTGCATAAGGCAGCTGCCAATGCAGCTGCCATTGCAGCTGCAGGCAGCTGCCCAACTCTCTTTTTTTTTTTTTTTTTTTTTTTTTTTTTTTTTTTGAACATGTCAACCTGCTGCTGGGCAGCAGCTTGCACAGCTGCTGCCCAGGCAGCAGGGCTCATACATGCTGCGCAAGGCAGCATTGAAGCTGCCTTGCGCAGCCACCAAGGCTGCCTAGCTGCTGCTGCTTAGCAGCAGCAGCAGCTAAGCAGTAGCATGGTGCTGCTGCTGCATAAAAGCAGCAGCAGCTGCAGCACATGCTGCTGCTGCAGCTGGTTAAGCCCCACCCCCTTTTCTCCCCCACAATCTGCTGCTGGGCAGCAGCTACAAGCTGCTGCCCAAGCAGCAGCAGAACAGCAGCGCAACTGCGCAGAGAGAGAGGGAGGGGAGGGAGAGCGGGAGAGAGAGAGAGAGAGAGAGAAAGAGAGAGAGAAGAGTTACCTTTTCTTTCTCCTTTTACTTCTTCTTCTTCTTCTTCTTTCTTCTTTTCTTCTTCTTTTTCTTTTTTCTTCTTCTTTTTCTTCTTTTTCTTCTCCTTTCTTCTCTCTTTCGTTTCCTCTAGCTGAGAGAGAGAGTGGATGCGTGTGAGGGGGAGGGGAGAGAGGGGTCATTTATTCCTCTGCAGTGGGTGGTTGGAAAAGAAAGGGAATTTACTAAAATGCCCCCGAATTTTGAAATTATCCCAAACTGCCCATTTCCTGCAGAATTTCCTGCAGTGAGCCTTATCGGATAGCCCTCTTTCGCCTCGTTTTCCCGTCAACTGAGAAATCAAATTTGTAATTTCTCTTCACCCCTTTAATCTACAAATTTTTCTTAAACTTCCCACGATTTTATTTAAATTTTGGACTACTCTAAGCCCTCGAAAGAGAGCCCCGAAAATGCTTCGCGATAGACTTGGGCTGTCAAAACTGCAGTTTCAGCAATCACGAAGCATTTTTCTTCGCTTCGTTCTCCGATTTTTTCTTAATAACATACCTAGGTTTTTCGCCCCTTTTAATAAGAAAACTTTTGTGAGTCACCCCACGATTTCTTTTAAAATTTTGGGGCACTCGAAGCCCTCGAAACAGGGCTCCGAAAACGCTTCGCGATAGACTTGGCTGTCAAAACTGCAATTTCAGCGATCACGAAGCATTTTTCTTCGCTTCGTTCTCCGATTTTTTCTTAATAACATACCTAGGTTTTTCGCCCCTTTTAATAAGAAAACTTTTGTGAGACACCCCACGATTTCTTTTAAAATTTTGGGGCACTCGAAGCCCTCGAAACAGGGCTCCGAAAACGCTTCGCGATTAAAAATTTCAGAAATTCCAGATTTGGCTAAGTCCTCGGGTTCAAGTCACTTTTCGACCCGATGCCCTTCGCGTCAGCCCGAAACGCACCGAACTCGACTGTAATCATGTTTAAAACACGTTACAAGTCCTCTCGCCGAATTTTGCCATTTTGCGAACTCGGCGAACACGAGTCCCAATTTTGCAATTTGAGGCTTCGTTTCTCAACCACAACTCACTTTTCGACTCAACGGCTTTTGCGTTGATTCAAAACGCTTCAAACCCACTTGTAATCATATTTGAAACGCGTTACAAGTATTTTTACCGAGTTTTGCTATTTCGCAGAAATCGGTGCACTACATTCTCCCCTCCTTTAGGAGTTTCGTCCGCGAAACTAAAACTCACGTACCTTGGGATTTATTCCTCGAACAAGCGAGGATAGTGCTCCCGCATCACAGCCTCAGGCTCCCACGTGGCCTCCTCCTCGCTATGCCTCGTCCAAAGCACTTTCACATAAGGAATGGAGCGGTTCCTTAGCTTCCTATCACGCCGATCTATAATTTTATACGGGAACTCATCGTAGCTCATATCCTCTCGTAGATCGAGTGGTGGGTAGTTGATTATGTGCGTCGGGTCGTGGACATACTGGCGGAGTTGTGACACATGGAACACATCATGAATTCCTGCCAAATCTGGGGGCAAAGCTATTTTATAGGCCACTGGGCCAACTCGCTCCAAAACCTCGTAAGGTCCAAGAAAACGAGGGTTCAACTTTCCTCGCATCCCAAATCGCACTACTCCCTTCGTGGGCGACGCCTTCAAAAATACATGATCCCCGACCTTAAACTCTAGGTCGCGCCGCCTTTTATCCGCATAGCTCTTTTGCCGACTTTGCGCTGTCACCAGACGTTGACGCGCAATTTGCACCTTTTCCTCGGCTTCTTGCAATACATCAGGACCCAGTGATGATCTCTCGCCAACCTCACTCCAATGCAGTGGAGACCTGCACTTTCTGCCATAGAGTGCCTCAAAAGGTGCCATTCCGATGCTGGCTTGATAGCTGTTATTGTAGGCGAACTCCGCCATCGGCAAATATCGCTGCCACCCTGGTCCATAGTCCAAGACACACGCCCTGAGCATATCTTCGAGGATTTGATTGGTCCTCTCAGATTGACCATCGCTCTGAGGGTGATAAGCCGTAGAGAAATCCAGGCGTGTTCCCAAAGTCTCGTGGAAGCTCTTCCAAAATTGTGACACGAATCGGGGATCCCGATCCGACACTATAGAAACAGGAACTCCATGAAGGCGCATAATCTCATCAATATACAACTGCGCCAATATATCCCTAGACCAGGTGGTGTGGACAGGCAGGAAATGAGCCGCCTTGGTTAACCTATCCACAACCATCCAAATCGCGTCGTGGCCTGCTTGAGACCGAGGCAAGCCCACGATAAAATCCATAGCGATGTTCTCCCATTTCCACACGGGAATCGGCAGATTTTGAAGCTTGCCCGCAGGGAGTCTATGTTCAGCCTTGACTTGTTGGCACACTAAGCATCTAGCCACGAAGTGTCCAACATCTTTCTTCATGCCTGGCCACCAAAACTGTGCCCTCAGGTCCTTATACATTTTTGTGCCGCCGGGGTGGATAGTATACGGCGATCGGTGTGCTTCTTGAAGGATCATTTCACGAATATCCTCGTCATTAGGTACACACACGCGACCCCGAAACCTTAGGATTCCCTCAGAATCCACAGTAAAATCCCTTGCCTCCCCGCTTTCTAAATCAGACCTCACCTTTTGGAGCTTTTCATCCGCCATTTGCTTTTCTTTAATTCTCTCCAACAAGGTAGGTTGCACAACGAGCGTCATAAGCTTCGCGGGGGCACCGGAAGCCACAACCTCCAAGCCCATCCGTCTCATTTCGGATTGCAACGGGTATTGGTCGGTGATGATCATGGCAAGATTTTCCACGGACTTCCTGCTTAGCGCGTCGGCCACCACATTTGCTTTCCCCGGGTGGTACAAGATGCTAACATCATAATCTTTTAGGAGTTCCAGCCATCGGCGCTGCCTCAGGTTTAATTCCTTCTGAGTGAACAAATATTTGAGGCTTTTGTGATCCGTGTAAATCTCGCAATGTTCCCCGTAGAGGTAATGCCGCCATATCTTTAGTGCAAAAATCACCGCGGCAAGCTCGAGATCGTGAGTGGGGTAGTTCTTTTCATAACTCTTCAGCTGCCGGGAGGCATAGGCTATAACCCTCTCGTCTTGCATGAGTACACACCCCAACCCAGTCCCTGAAGCATCACTATAAACCACGAACCCTTTTCCCGCAATGGGTAAAGCAAGAATTGGAGCCGTCGTCAACTTGTTCTTGAGCAACTGGAAGCCTTTTTCACAAGCATCGCTCCAAGTGAACTTAGCCCTTTTCTTGTAAGGCCGGTGAGTGGAATGGTAATTTTGGAAAACCCTTCCACGAACCGCCTATAATAGCCCGCGAGTTCGATAAAGCTTCAAACCTCGGTGACATTGGTTGGTCGGGGCCAATCCTTCACTGCTTCAATTTTCTTGGGATCCACAGACACCCTTGCCTCAGAAATCACATGTCCTAAGAATGCCACTTCCCGGAGCCAACATTCGCATTTCTTCAACTTCGCGAACAGGCCCCGCTCCCGAAGTACTTGTAAAACCTGTCGTAGGTTATCCTCATGCTCGTTGTCACTTCGAGAGTAGACTAAAATGTCGTCAATGAAGACGACAACAAATCGGTCAAGGAAAGGCTGAAAACGGCGGTTCATTAAATCCATGAATGCCGCCGGAGCATTAGTCAACCAGAACGGTATTACAGTGAATTCGTAGTGTCCATACCGCGTTCTAAAAGCTGTTTTGTGCACATCCTCCGGCTTAATCTTTAATTGATGGTATCCCGATTGAAGGTCAATTTTTGAGAATACCCGGGAACCTTGCAATTGGTCGAACAAATCATCGATCCTCGGTAATGGATATCGGTTCTTGATTGTCAATTTGTTGAGCTCCCGATAATCCACACATAACCGCAGCGATCCGTCCTTTTTTTTCACAAATAGGACCGGAGCTCCCCAAGGGGATACGCTAGGTCTGATGAAACCCTTGTCCAGCAGGTCTTGCAATTTAGCCTTAAGCTCCTTCAACTCCGCCGCCCTATTTGCTTGACTTAGAGGGCGAAAACCAATCCTTACTCCCAACTATTCCACACGCCACTCGCGCTCTCAACCACGAGTTCTCGGCCAACCCATTTATTTCAGACTATTGACAGGTCCACAGACCATGGTCCAATGCAGGCCTATAGCCCAACCTTCCACTCGATATCATATATCGTCTGTAACTAGCATGCAGACCCAATCATCATGCGGTCAGATCCTCGTTTAGGACTACCGCACTAACACTCCCACTAGGAGTAACAGTATCTCAATCATCACCAGCCCTATGGCCTGGTCGCGTCTACACTCTCAGTGTACTAATAGCCTCGAGGCTCACACGTGGCACTCTACATTCCCGAGTCATCACTCGGACTACCGCCCCGACCAAAAATCTATTATGCCCCGCCCTCAGGTCTCGGGCCATTGTCTCTCACAGCCGACTGCGCCTGCCCACATGGCTACAGGCTCCACAGTCTTCATATATGGTCCAGGCACGGATCGTCCCTCAACGAACCCACTAAGCGTCGCCACGTGACTACTATTCTTCACCGAGCAAAACCCACTCGCTAGTCGTCAATCTACGACACAAACTCTCTATCGACTCCTATCACACTTAGCAAACGCTAAGGTGCCACTTAACCAGTTCTTTCTGGCTAAAGGGTACCTGTGCTCCATGAGCACCCACAAGATTGTGCGTCTTACGCCTCTATGTCAACTCGTAGAATCCACGGTGTTAAGCGATTTGCTTAAGCACACCCATGGTACCTGTGCACTTCCCCTAACTAGGTGGAGGCACCACAATAATAGTTCTCCAATTTGGCAACTAACACGCAAACCCTTCTGTGGCAACCTTGCCGTTATACCGATCCATCGGACCAGCACCACAAGACTCCCGCTCTATCGAGAGGTTCTCACATCTTGAAGCCTACCCTGGGCCTCACCAACGCACTATGCGGCAATTCAGTCACATCGACACGTCACATGGTCGCTACTATCACCAAGAGTGAACTTTCACCACCAAGTCCATAAAACTTTCTTGCCCTAAACCTTAGGACATTTCAACATGGCTCTCGCAATCTAACGATCGCCAACGTCTCGTGAGTCGGTCTTTCACCGAGTCACCATCGGACCTAATCGGTCACACTTTGCCCAATTTGGCCAAAGTACAAACTAAAGCACCAAATTTCAACTCGCTTCACTCGAGCCTGAGCGCTCCAAGGGCTCAATTTGCGTCGACGCGGATCCTATCCTTCATCGATCACTCGATGCCATTGCTATTCCCTAAGCAACAATACCACAACGAAACGATTAGCCCAAATTTGATAATTTGGACAATGCGCAAGCTAGATACCAAACAAAAGGGCTCGTCGACCCAATCATGCGAAAGTAAAAGGAATACTTCTTCCCACCCCTAACGTTACGTTGTCGGCCGCCCAACATAACGTTAGCTAGTGGAAGTCCATTTTCCCTCGATCCATTCCCAATGTCCTTCTTGGGAATCAAGTAACCCAATTATGTACTTTCGCCAAAAGATCCACACACGCTCTCGTGCCTAAACCCTAGGGTCTTCCTAAGGTTCGCTAACCACCTAGGTCTATAACCTGGCTCTGATACCACTCTAATCTGTCACGCCCCGAGACCGTCAATTTGAACAGTTCGGGCGCGCCAACAGACCCGCCAATCGGGCATGACCTTTCAAGACCCGAAAGGAACGGTTTAATCCAACAATATCATTTCAATATAGCGGAAGAGTAAGCAATCAGAGTAAAGAACTATAAATTTAAACTTTCAATCATTCAACACGTAGTTAGAAGAAATGAAAGTACATCACTTGAGCGAAGACATACACTTCTGTTTAATATTACAACTCTCTTTTAGCATGAAACTACAATACCAAAACATCACATATTTTTTTTTTTCCTTTTTCCAACTTGAAACTTAAACATTTAAAGATTACATTGTTCCTCACATACAAAAGTTCGCTCAAGATAATAAAACTCCAAAATGGTACTGGCGACTCTAGACTGCTAGGTCGCTACTCTGCTGGGCTCTTGCCCCTGTCGCGTGCCTCGCTCGATGTACCTGGACCTGTGGGGATGTCACCCAAAGGGTGTGAGAACTACAACGAAGTTCCCAGTGGGTTCAACCACCGAGAGAAAATGCCCTGCACCGCTTAGTCTAATGGAAGCAATATAATAGAGAATGAAATACAGTAAATAAAAGCTGTAAATCTTAGCTAGCATGCTTAATACTTTTACCTTTGCCATGACATTGCTCTATGTCGCTGTAGGATGCCAAACTAACCAACCTGTCCCTTGCCAAATTACTTTCATTAACTTTCTTGTGTTTCAATTCAAGTTGCTAAACCCTCGGAGAAACTTGCCCAACGGGCCCTAGCCCGGCAGACATGCTGCCATAAGACAAGTCCTCTAAGGTTGCCGATAACACCCGCAAGTGTTACCCCGCCCTACGGGGAAACGTCCCGAACGGGTCTCTACCCGGGAGAGGGACACTGCCTGCTACTCCAACATGGGCCACGTTTCACCCCGTAGGTACGCTCGTTTTATTATCTCTTTTATTGCTTTGCATTTAGCCTCTTTGCTCTTTTAGGCCTTTGCCTTTCTTTTGCTCTTTAGCACTTAGCTTCCATCTCAATCGAGCTTATAGCTCACATTGCCTCTCTAGCCCTTTTTCTTTCTTTGCAATTAAGCTTTTAGCTTGTCTTTTTAATATACTCATGCATTTACCCTAGGTCCATGCCTTAAGGTACATAAGTCCCTTGGACTCAATTCTTAACTTTCATTATGCTCAAGTTGAAGTTAAAGTGTAGGTATATTAACCCGACTCCCTATGACCACTCTAGGGATTTCCAATACTCTGGATTTTAACCTCAACTAAACTATGCTTTCCTTAGAGACATAACTCTAATTTAGGCCCTAATTCCATCACACACTTATTTGACTCAAACAACCATGCCACTCGTGAAATCCTATAGTGAATGCCACACATTAGAGCCTAATCTAAGTTTTCTCCTAAGTCAAATTTCCATAAACCGCAACCACATCTACATAAGCATGAAATTATTGTCCTAGCCACTCTATTAACATGCTTCTAATAACAAGCAAAAGATAAGGGGAGAGGTCACCCTCGCTCGATAGAATCCCCCACCTCGATGTGTTCTTTTGGTCCTTGCAGGAGACAATTCCAACTCCTTTGATCCTTGAGGCTCCCTACATTGTAAGGAAGGCAAAGATGAAGCAATTGCCTTTACATGATTTCTCTAAATTCGATAAGGCGGTAAAACTACCCCCTTTTTGCAAGAAAGGGAAAAACTCCAATTAGGTCATTTTCTCGCACAAAAAGGCTACTTTTTGACTGGTTTACAGAAATAGGAGAAAAATGATCCTCCCATGGCCTATTGCCAAAAAGAAACTTGCTCAACTCGATCCGGGGTCAAAAAGCCCCCCGAATTTTGAAAAAAACTCAATTGGAGCAATTTTCCCCCAAATTCTTCGATTTTGCACTTGTTAAGTTGAGAATTGCAAGTTTTAAATTGGAAGAAAGCCTAATGCTCTCTAATTTTTAGAGGAGCTCAAATCAAGCAATTCCCCCACCCCCAATTCCTCAATTTTGCATTCTTGCAACATTGAGAAATTTGGAAGTTTGCAATTGGAGAAAAGAAAAGAAGAAGTTTTTCTTCATTCTTTTCTTTTCTTTTCTTCATTCTTTTCCTTCTTTTTCTTTTCTCCATTCTCTTCTTCTATTTTCTTCTCTCTTTTTTTTTTGTATAAGTGCCCCTGCTGCTGGGCAGCAACTTATATAGCTGCTGCCCAAGCAGCAGCTCTGCTGTTGCTGCTGCTGCTGCTACTTGTAGCAGCAGCAGCTGCAACAGGTCTTGCAGCTGCATAAGGCAGCTGCCAATGCAGCTGCCATTGCAGCTGCAGGCAGCTGCCCAACTCTCTTTTTTTTTTTTTTTTTTTTTTTTTTTTTTTTGAACATGTCAACCTGCGCTGGGCAGCAGCTTGCACAGCTGCTGCCCAGGCAGCAGGGCTCATACATGCTGCGCAAGGCAGCATTGAAGCTGCCTTGCGCAGCCACCAAGGCTGCCTAGCTGCTGCTGCTTAGCAGCAGCAGCAGCTAAGCAGTAGCATGGTGCAGCTGCTGCTGCATAAAAGCAGCAGCAGCTGCAGCACATGCTGCTGCTGCAGCTGGTTAAGCCCCCACCCCCTTTTCTCCCCCACAATCTGCTGCTGGGCAGCAGCTACAAGCTGCTGCCCAAGCAGCAGAAACAGCAGCTGCGCAAGAGAGAGAGAGGGAGGGAGAGGGAGAGAGAGAGAGAGAGAGAGAGAGAAAGAGAGAGAGAAGAGTTACCTTTTCTTTCTCCTTTACTCTCTTCTTCTTCTTCTTCTTCTTCTTCTTCTCTTCTTTTTCTTCTCTTCTTCTTCTTTTTCTTCTCCTTTCTTCTCCTCTTTCGTTTCTCTAGCTGAGAGAGAGAGTGGATGCGTGTGAGGGGGAGGGGATAGAGAGGGGTCATTTATTCCTCTGCAGTGGTGGTTGGTAAAAGAAAGGGAATTTACTAAAATGCCCCCGAATTTTGAAATTATCCCAAACTGCCCATTTCCTGCAGAATTTCCTGCAGTGAGCCTTATCGGATAGCTCTCTTTCGCCTCGTTTTCCCGTCAACTGAGAAATCAAATTTGTAATTTCTCTTCACCCCTTTAATCTACAAATTTTTCTTAACTTCCCACGATTTTATTTAAAATTTTGGACTACTCTAAGCCCTCGAAAGAGAGCCCCGAAATGCTTCGCGATAGACTTGGGCTGTCAAAACTGCAGTTTCAGCAATCACGAAGCATTTTTCTTCGCTTCGTTCTCCGATTTTTTCTTAATAACATACCTAGGTTTTTCGCCCCTTTTAATAAGAAAACTTTTGTGAGTCACCCCACGATTCTTTTAAAAATTTTGGGGCACTCGAAGCCTCGAAACAGGGCTCCGAAAACGCTTCGCGATAGACTTGGGCTGTCAAAACTGCAATTTCAGCGATCACGAAGCATTTTTCTTCGCTTCGTTCTCCGATTTTTTTCTTAATAACATACCTAGGTTTTTCGCCCCTTTTAATAAGAAAACTTTTGTGAGTCACCCCACGATTTCTTTTAAAATTTTGGGGCACTCGAAGCCTCGAAACAGGGCTCCGAAAACGCTTCGCGATTAAAAATTTCAGAAATTCCAGATTTGGCTAAGTCCTCGGGTTCAAGTCACTTTTCGACCCGATGCCCTTCGCGTCAGCCCGAAACGCACCGAACTCGACTGTAATCATGTTTAAAACACGTTACAAGTCCTCTCGCCGAATTTTGCCATTTTGCGAACTCGGCGAACACGAGTCCCAATTTTGCAATTTGAGGCTTCGTTTCTCAACCACAACTCACTTTTCGACTCAACGGCTTTTGCGTTGATTCAAAACGCTTCAAACCCACTTGTAATTATATTTGAAACGCGTTACAAGTATTTTTACCGAGTTTTGCTATTTCGCAGAAATCGTGCACTACAGATGAGGAACATGAAGAACACCTGCGCACAGTCCTCCAGACCCTACGGGAACAGAAACTCTACGCCAAACTCAAAAAGTGTGAGTTTTGGCTCCGAGAGGTCGGTTTCTTGGGGCACGTAATCTCGGCGGCTGGAGTCGCGGTGGATCCGAAGAAGATAGATTCGGTGATGGACTGGCCCCGACCGACCACGGTGACGGAAATTCGAAGCTTCCTAGGATTAGCCGGGTATTACCGGCGCTTCGTGGAGGGCTTTTCCAAGATAGCCACCCCCCTAACCCGTTTGACAAGAAAGGGGGAAAAGTTCATCTGGACGGATAAGTGCCAGAGAAGCTTCGAGGAGCTCAAGGATAGGTTGACGCGAGCCCCGATTCTCGCCCTGCCAGAGCCAGGGGAGGATTACGAAGTATATTGCGATGCGTCGCGAAATGGATTGGGTGGAGTACTCATGCAACGGGGAAAGGTCATAGCCTATGCATCAAGGCAGCTCAAGGAGTACGAGCGGAATTACCCCGTGCACGATTTGGAACTCGCAGCGGTGGTGTTTGTCCTCAAGCTTTGGAGACACTACCTGTATGGGGCACACTGCAATGTGTACTCAGATCATAAGAGCCTCAAGTACCTTTTCACCCAAAGGGAGCTAAATCTGCGACAAAGGCGGTGGCCGGAGCTATTAAAGGATTACGATCTAACGATCCACTATCACCCGGGAAAGGCCAACGTGGTGGCCGACGCCCTGAGTCGCAAAGGACAGGCCGCGGAGGCGGATGTAAGCGCCATTACACAGCAGGATAGTCTGATTGCGGAATTTTCGCGATTGAGACTAGAGGTAGTACCGGCAGGGACAGTCGCACAACTTCTGACACTGGTGGTCAGACCTACCTGCTGGACAGGATTCTCGAAGGGCAATCGACTGATGATCAGCTCCAGCTGGTGCGGAGTAGAATAACCGCCGACAAGGAGAGCGATTTCATGGTGAGCTCCGACGGCACGATACGATTTCGGGGACGAATCTGCGTGCCGGATCTACCGGAGCTCAAGGAGGAGATCCTGCGGGAGGCGCATACTGCCCCATATGCAGCGCATCCCGGGGGAACGAAGATGTACAAGGACGTCAAGCAGACCTTCTGGTGGCCCAAAATGAAGGAGGACGTGACCCGATTTGTGGCTCACTGCCTAGTGTGCCAACGGGTGAAGGCCGAACATCAACGGCCGGCAGGAAAATTGCAACCTTTACCGGTGCCCGAGTGGAAGTGGGACATGATTACCATGGATTTTGTGACCGGATTCCCGAGGTCGCCACAGGGACACGATGCGATATGGGTGATCGTGGACCGTTTGACGAAATCGGCCCACTTTTTGCCCATACACACGACGTGGACCCGGGAACGACTGGCACAAACATACATCGATGAGATAGTAAGGTTGCACGGAGTACCGACATCCATCACGTCGGACAGAGACACACGTTTTGTGTCGAACTTTTGGCGAAGCCTGCAACAAGCGATGGGGACCAAGTTGCACTTCAGCACAGCTTTTCATCCGCAAACCGATGGGCAATCAGAGCGGGTGATACAGATCGTGGAGGACATGCTTCGAGCATGCGTTTTGGACTTGGGCGAAGGGTGGGCACGGTGTTTGCCCCTGGTGGAATTTGCCTACAATAACAGTTACCAGGCCAGTATTCAGATGGCGCCGTACGAGGCCCTGTACGGGCGCCGCTGTCGGTCTCCAATATGCTGGGACGACTTAGGTGAGCGAAAGTTTCTGGGCCCAGATTTGGTGGAGGAGACCGAAGCAAAGGTGCGATTGATTAAGCAAAGGCTACTGACCGCCCAAAGCAGACAGAAAAGCTACGCGGACAACAGACGCCGAGACTTAGAGTTCATGGTGGGCGAGCACGTGCTGCTCCGGGTTTCACCCTCCAAGGGAAACCGACGTTTCGGCATAAAGGGGAAGTTGAGCCCAAGATACGTGGGACCGTTCGAAATCCTGGAGCGCGTGGGACCGGTGGCGTACCGGTTAGCCCTGCCCCCGAACCTCGAACGAGTCCACAACGTGTTCCACGTTTCGATGCTCCGGAAGTACCTGGCAGACCCCTCTCATGCCTTGGATGCCTCCACCATTGAGTTGCGAGAGGATTTGAGCGTCGAGGAGACGCCGGTGCGGATTTTGGCAAGAGAGGACAAGAAGTTGCGCAACCGAACGATCCCCTATGTGAAGGTCCAGTGGAGCAACCACGAAGAGCGCGAGGCGACGTGGGAACTGGAATCAAAGATGAGGGAATGTTTTCCCGAATTGTTTTAGTGAGGTTTGAGTTTAAGTTTCGGGACGAAACTTTTTATAAAGTGTGAGTGGTGTAGTGACCCGACCCTTAGGGGTATTTTTGAACTCACATGTAATCGCTTAGGCCTTAAGCGAAATAAAATTATTTAATTTTCTTAAGTCGGCCGGGACGAGGTGTGTGTATTTTTCTGCGATAGAGCGCGAAAAACGATGACCGACGGTGCGATCGGATTCGAAATCCGATGTCGGGATCTCCCGGAACGGGATCCTTAGCGACGCGGTAATTAGTCATGCATCGGAAACCGTGCAAAATATCTTGCACCCGTTAGAGATAAGGTGGGTTATCCGAAGGGGGATGATTAATTAATTAATCAATTATCCGATAAGAGGAGTTCGGATTCTCTTACGAATTAATTAAAGGATTTAAATTGGTGGGATTTTATCTCGTGGATTGGATAAGAGATAAAATCCAGATATTTAAGTTGGGAATTTATTTCCCCAAGATTATTTAATAAAGGTGATTAAATAATCGGTGACCAGGATTTAAAATTGAAAATTTAAAAGGTGGGATTTATCTCGTGGGTTGGATTAGAGATAAATCCGGGTATTTGCGGGTTTCTCTTTTCACGTACCGTATGAAATAAAAAGGGAAAAAATAATAATTAAATAATAGGGATTATCGGTAAGGATTAATTAATGAATTAATTAAGTAGAGTCAAAAATATCCGAGGGGGATTTTGACGGTGCGTACGTATGAAATAAGATAAAAAGGGATAAATAAATAACGAGATTTATTTATTCCCCGTTTACCGAATGGAAACCCTAATTTAAAATACCGCCTCCTCAAACCCTCCTCTTTCGTGCGTACCGAAAACCAAACGAAACCCCAATTAGAAAAGAAAGAGGAAAACTCTAACCGGAGGAGAAAAGAGGAAAAGAAGGAGGAAGCGGAGGAACCCGATCGCCCCGATTCACGTGCCGGAGATCGGAGAACGAGACGCCATCGTCTACGGGGAGCGGATCCGGATTTCCGACGCCGCGAGAAACAAGATCGGATCTTTTATTCCGATAAATTTAAGGTTAGTCATCATCGTTTCGTTTGTTAAATTAATTGGGGGTTTAATGTTACAGTGGTCGGGACCACTGATTTTACCTGATTAGGGTAAGGTGTTAATTTGTTCTGTTGGATATTTTAGTAGGCCGCGAGGAGCTCCGTTTGGCTTGTGAGGGTTGTTGGGTTATAAGTAATTGGATCTAAATAGGGGAAAAAAAAAACACCTAGAGGGGGGTGAATAGGTGTAAACAATAAACACTCAAAAAATCATTGCGCAAATAAACCCAATGCGGAAAAATAAAAGAACACGCAAGATTTTTACGTGGAAAAACTCCAAACCGGAGTAAAAAACCACGGGACCGATAACACGGCGAAATCCACTAGAATTAACACACGTACAAGGTGATATAACGTACTCACAGACGACTCAACCTTTTACCATACGCTCCTAGTAGATCTTCCCGCTCGCTCCACGACGCTTCTCGAATCCACGATCCGCGCCCAACGCTGAATCCACAGCGTCCAACGTCGAGTCCACGACGTCCGACCGAATCCACGGTCTTCACCCAATGGCACGCTTCGAATCCACGAACGTACCTCGCTCCAAATCCACGAGAGCGGTTGCACCTTGAATCCACAAGGCCACGCGAGTCCACGCGCCGATTTTGGGGTAAATCGTTGTTTGTTTGGATGGTGATGATCCGCCGAATACTTAGATTAAAGATAGATCGGAAATACCATCTAAGTATTCATTGATTTGATTCTACTCAAAATGTGAGTATGGAAAACCTAGAATCAAATCAATCAATATAGATGAAGAAACATAGAATAAATCTATTGATTTCCTTTCTTCTCTATATATGTGGATTTTTTCGTTAAAATGGTATTTGATAATGACGGCTCTATTTTGGATGCCCTAGAAAATGAATATAGGGCCTATTTATAGGTTAGAAACCATTGGAAGAATATACGGATCAAAAACAGCCTTTTCTGGAAAGTTTTACCGACGGCGATCCGGATTGGATTTGGCGATCCGGATTGCAGAAGCACAAAAGACGGTTTCCAGAAAATTGCTTGTTCGGGATCCGGATCGTAGTCCCCGATCCGAATCGTTCATACAGTTTTACCAGAACATCATGTTCGGGATCCGGATTGCAATTCCTGATCCGGATCGAGAAGCAACAGGTAAAACTAGTGTTCGGGATCCGGATCAGAGGATGCTGCGATCCGGATTGAACCAGTGTATGAACAACACCCTTCGGGATCCGGATTGCAAGCCACGATCCGGATCCTGAACATGTCCCATGTCCAGTTTTTGATGTTTAAGCAATTAAAACCTCTTCCAGGTGTTTCTACACTATAAGAAGTATTCGGATCATCAAAATTCTTTAGTTAAACGTACCTGATCCTTTTGAATTCTTCTTTCTTGAGATTGAGGTATACGATCCAAAGTTTCTTCATCTTCAATCTTCAAGACTTAATACATTCACGAAATACGCCAACTCAAATTCCGTAACAATCTCCCCCTTTGGCGGTTTCGTGACAAAACACAAATCCACAAAAGAAAATTCAAAAAGATATTTTTGTTGCTATCACCATACAACAAAAATTTACAAAAGAGATCCAGAAATTAAAAACATGAGATAAACTCCTAGAACAGACTCTAGACTTAGACATCTGTAATCTCTGCACACAGAAATCATTCTTGACAAACAAAATCGTTAGATACCTCAAGAATTGAAACATACAAAACCAACTACAGAGATAGAGTTTATTCTCACCATGACATTTGAAAAATTCAGATATGTAAGAGAATCATAGTTAAAACCAACATATCTTCTAAGCAATCGAAAACCAAATGTCAAAGTATGTTAGTCCAACATCAACTTGTTAGTCATATTACATGCCCAAATAGTTAGTCAAATAGTTAGTATAGAGGCATGTCACAAATCACAAGAAAAACCAAAGTTGAAGTTGAGAAGAAGTCATACTTACCTTAACGTTCACAAAGTTGATATTCACAATCATTGTTCATTGTTCATTGTTCAAAGTTCTCTCTAACTCTCTCCCCCTTTTTGTCACAAAACAAAGCCAAAACGTAGCAAAACTACAAAAGTAAGGAGAGTTAAAAAAAGTTCTATTAATATGCACAAACTGAGAACTAAACTAAAAATATCAATAAGACTAAGACCTAAAAATCCTGCACAAAAAAAAAAGTTTGTTTAGTCGGAGGTGTCTGAACTGGTACAGCTCAGTTTGCTTAAGACTCCTTTAAGCATCTTTGAAATACTTGAAAATTTCTTCTTGATCTTCTTATGCTCAGATGAAATGAGCTGAAGTTCTCTGGACAACTTTTCTTGTTCAGCAGAGAGTCTTTGCTGTTCTTGGCGAATGGATTCCAATGTATCTGTTTCAGCAGTCCTTTCCTTGATGTTGATGGATTCTGCGTGGATGCAGAAGGTGCATTCTGTCCCGTAACCCATGGAGATTCAGTTTGTAGAATTCCAGAAAGTGAGCGTGCCCTAGTAAGAGGCTCATTAATCTGAATGCTGGTACTTTTTCGTCTTGTATATTGTCTTGTCGTTGAGGCAGATTTCTTTAGCCTTTTGTTCTTCAAATTGCCTATCCTCCTCATCAATTTTTTGTTGAACTTCTTTGAAGAATTCTTCCCATTCTTCATCATCATAGTCTGAGCTATCATCAGTTTTTGTCTTGTCTCGAGGAGGGCATCTTGTTCCTTTTTAACAGTTGCACGGGTGTGCACCATAGTGACTAACAACAGGATTAACCAGGAGAATGCCATTGACGTTAGTGCTTTGAGTTTAGAGAAAGTGTCCTGTGAAACCAACTCAAGAACACATGAAAAATCGTCAATTTTGAAAAATTTGAAAAATTGTACCTAGACAATCATAATCATGTAGAGAAGCCAAGAATCAAATTAGTTTTCCAAAAAGAATTTTAAAAATAGATCAATTCCATGATTTTCAAAAATTCCTCTTTTATGCCCTAAACCAGAATTTTTAGAAATCGAAGCCTAAAAACTCGTTTATCTTGAGAAAACCCAGCATAAAAGCAAAACTAATTGACCCAGAGTTCTTATTTCAAAAGAAATTTGATCAAAAACCATTCACAAACGAAAAAGTTCCAAGATTTCAACTCACGTTTGATGAAAAAACATAAAAACTGTGAAAAACCGAGTTTTGATCAATAAAACTTACTTGAATCCGAAGAACTTTGAGTTTGGAAGCTCCAAGATGCAAGAAATCTAGAGAGAGAAGCTCTAGAGACTTGAGAACAAAAGATTAGGGTAAAAGAAATCAAATCCTCTTTGTTCTTATAAAAACCCTAGCCGTGATCCGGATCGGATCGAGAATGTGATCCGGATCGGCTACCCGCAGGAAGAATCCTGCGTTCGGGATCCGGATCACTTACCCCGATCCGGATCGGCTTCAACTTTTTCTCCAGAAAAATTCAGAAAAATTCCATAAAATCCAGAAAAAGTATGTAAGCACTTTACCATGTCAACTTTAAACAAAAGACATCGTTTCATACAACAAGAAATAGATTATGCAAAATCTATCAAAAATACCCAAAAATGAAACGAAAATTTACGAAAGTTAAAACACTTAAAGTTGAACAACTTCAATTACATCTATCCTGATCTTATGTGTAATGCCTTTATCAAATCATCAATTTTGGTAAAGAAAATGAAATACCAAGATCAATAGATGTTTGAAATCCCAGATAAGTTAGATAATATATCTAGACAATCTGTTGAAGGAGTGGCTCTTTGAGCATCTTTTACTAAAAATCCCACCTTATACCAACCATGAAATACGACTGAGTCAAGTATTTCAATATGAATTTCATCAACAATTTTCAAAACAAAAATTTGCTTTTCATTCATGGAGTATTTTTTTTTTCATTTTCTCCATGTGGTGGTAGTTTTCACACTCCTCATTGGGATGTAACTCTTTCCACATCTTTTGAGCATTTTACATTTCATTGACTCCCCCTCAATTGGCTATCAATTATTTAATATATAAGGTATTCAACCAAACCATTGATCTCGAATTCATACTCGACTAAGCAATCAAATATGATAATGACTATACCAAGAGATCATTGAGAGAGAAATTGACTTTGATCACTTAAAAGATGGTTTAATTAACGTAAATGATCATTGCAACATTGAAATATTATGACATCAAAAGCATAATAAATTTCTAAATGCATAAAAGGATGCAATTAAAGTCAATTATGATTTATGCTCAATTAATGTCCTATGTACAAAACATAGATAAAGAACAAAACAAAAACAAAAACAAAACCTAACCTAAGCAAAGGTTTCAAAAGAGTTTATTTCAAGGAAAGCATGCCAATTGCTTTACGCAAGTGAATAAAACGTTTTTGATCCAAAGGTTTTGTTAAGATATCAGCTAATTGATCCTCAGTTGAAATATATGACAGTTGAAGAATGTTTGATTCAACTAGCTCTCTAAGAAAATGATATCTAAGTTCAATATGTTTTGTTCTAGAGTGCAACACAGGGTTTTTAGAAATGTTAATAGCACTAGTGTTGTCACATAAAATGGTTACCGAAGATGTTGAAATCCGGAAATCGCTCAACACGCTTTTCATCCAAATCAATTGGGTTGAACAACTTCCTGCAGAAATGTACTCCGCTTCGGCAGTCGAGAGTGCTATGCAGTTCTGCTTTTTACTGTGCCATGCAACAAGGCAGTGGCCAAGATAGAAGCATGCACCACTCGTGCTTTTCCGGTCATCCACTGATCCAGCCCAATCGGCATCTGAGTATCCAACAATATCCAAAGTCGTTCCCATAGGATACCAAATTCCGAAATTGATTGTACCTTTGATATACCGGATGATCCGTTTCACCGCTTTCAGGTGAACCTCCTTCGGTGCTGATTGATATCTCGCACAAATCCCAACACTGAAGGATATATCCGGGCGACTAGCCGTGAGATATAGTAGACTTCCAATCATACTGCGATACAGTTTCTCGTCTACATTCTCACTATGTGATTCACTTCCAAGTCCCTTATGGCTAGTTCCCATTGGAGTCGGAAAATCCTTAGAATTTTCAAGATCAAACTTTTTGACCAACTCCAGTGCATACTTGGATTGACACAAGTGAATTCCTTCATCGTTTTGTTTAACTTGTAATCCAAGAAAATAAGTCAATTCGCCCATCATGGACATCTCAAATTCGCTTTCCATGGTCTCCGCGAATTTAGAAGCATCATTATCTCTTGTTGCTCCAAAAACAATGTCATCGACATAGATTTGAGCAACTATGAAATTGTTTTGATAATGCTTCACAAAGAGAGTCCTGTCAGCTCCCCCTCGAGTGTAGCCCTTTTCCAAAAGGTGCTTTGTCAACCTTTCGTACCATGCTCGCGGTGCTTGTTTCAGACCGTAAAGAGCCTTTTTCAGACGAAAAACATGGTTAGGTAGTTTATGATCCACAAAACCTTTCGGTTGAGCCACATAAACTTCCTCATTTAAAAACCCATTTAAAAAGGCGCTCTTAACGTCCATTTGAAATAATTTGATTTTAAAATGACAAGCAATCGCAAACAATATACGAATGGACTCGAGTCTAGCTACAGGGGCGAAAGTTTCATCAAAGTCTATACCTTCTACTTGAGAGTAGCCTTGAGCAACTAACCTTGCTTTGTTCCTGATGATAGTACCTTCTTCATTTTTCTTGTTCTTGAAGATCCATTTGGTACCTATCACATTGTGTTGCTTCGGAGGCTTCGTTAATTCCCAGACTTTGTTTCGCTCGAATTGATGGAGCTCTTCCTGCATTGCTTTAATCCAGTAGTCATCTTGGAGAGCTTCATCAACATTCCTTGGTTCGATTTGAGATACATAGCATGCAAATCCGCAAACCAATTGTCTCCGTGTTCTAACTCCTTCTTGTGGATCTCCAATGATGTTCGATTCAGGGTGATCCTTGGAGATGCGTAACGTTTGAGGTAGAGGAGTAGACGGAGGTACACGAGATGATTCCTGCACATCAGATAAGCTTGAAGAACCGTTAGATGCATCATTATTATCGAAAGAATTGTTAGAAGAAGATGCATTAGCAGGTGTATCATCATCAAGAGAGATATCGAGGGTAGATTTTTCAGATTCAAAGTGAAAAGCTTCATCTACCTTAACATTTATTGATTCTACGATCGTCTTAGATTCTAAGTTAAAAACTCGATATGCTCTGCTGTTTGTAGAATAACCTAAGAAAATCCCTTCGTCACTTCGAGAGTCAAATTTTCCAAGATTCTCACGATCACGTAAAATAAAACACCGACTCCCAAAGATGCGAAAATATTTGATGTTAGGTTTTCTACAAAACCAAAGTTCATATGGTGTATTCAATGTCCCCGGGCGCAAATACACGCGATTAATAACATAAACAGCAGTGTTCACCGCTTCAGCCCAAAAATAAAAAGGTAAGTTCCGGCTGTGAAGCATAACACGTGCCATTTCCTGTACGACCCTGTTTTTGCGCTCGACTACACCATTTTGTTGAGGTGTGTAAGGTGCAGAGAATTCATGTTTAATGCCATTTGAAGTGCAAAAATCAATGAATTTGGAATTTATGAATTCCCCACCTCTATCACTCCTAACTCGAGTAATCCTATCATTCTTTTCAATCATAATACGATTGCAGATTTCGAGAAAAGAATCAAAGGTATCAGCTTTTTCTTTTAAGAATGCTACCCAAGTATATCTAGAAAATCATCAACCAATAAGAAAATATACCATTTACCTCCCAGAGATGGTTGACGAGTTGGCCCCATTAAGTCCATATGCAAAAGTTCCAAAGGCCGTTTTGTACCTATGTGGTTCAAGTTCTTGTGTGCAGTCCTAGACTGTTTTCCCTTTTGGCAACCGCCACACACAAGGTTTTGTTCAAAAGAAAGTTTCGGAACCCCCTTGACCACATCTTTATTCGAAATTCTAGCAAGTTCCTTAAAGTTTATGTGACCTAGCCTTTCATGCCAAAGTGTTTCATTTTTCAAAGATGCTAGGTTACATTTTTCAGAAATCTTAGAGGAACTACATAACAATTGTTTTCTGATCTAACCCCCTTTAAAAAGAAAGCATGGTTCATGTCAGTTACAGTGCATTTATCAGATGAAAAATTAACTGAATAACCACTATCACAAAGTTGACTTATGCTTATGAGGTTAGTCTTAAGGCCATGAACAAATAACACATTATCTAGAACCGGGCCATCTGGAATAGCTACCGTTCCCTTTCCAACAATTTTGGAAGACCGACCATCTCCGAAAACAACAAGTCCTCCGGAGTTTTTCTCAAATGTTTGAAAACAGTTTTTGTCACCGGTCATATGACGGGAACACCCGCTATCCAGGTACCAAGACGAACTATCATATGCATGCAAGGAAACATTGGTAGCAAGACAGGGAAAATTTCACCTTTGCGCACCCAAACCTTTTTGGAATGCGTCGGTAATGATCGTGAAGTTGATTTCCTAGGTGAGAGCGTCTTGCTTGAAGAATTGCTGCTCCTTGATGATGTCGTCTTGAGCGGTGTACTACCAAGGCTCTTTTCCTTCAAATGTTTGCAGTTGTTTTTCGAGGAATAGCCTTTTGGTAGTCATTGCAAGAGGTGCTTGAGGTGTGCGTTTGGCTTCCGTCTTGCAATTTCTCCTTATGTGCCCTGAAATGCCACAACGAAAACATACCTTAGGTCTTGACGATCCCGAGGAGGATGTAGTAGGCTTGTTGTCGTTGCTTGTCGTGAATTCCGGTGTCGGAGGAGGAGATACCGACTGAGGCACAAATACTGTACCACTCGAACTTGGAATGTCTCCAGTTTGAGTGTATCCGAGGCCGAACTTATTTCTTTGACCAAGACCAAGAAGTCTGTCCAACTTACTCCTTCCAGAAGAAAATCTCTTTAAGTCATCCTTCAGTTGGCGTATGGTCTCCGTCATTTCCAATTTTTCCTGTCGAGCCTCGCCGTTGAGCTTCAAGAAGTAATTCGCTTTGTTCACCATATCCATATAATTCTTCTCGAGTTGCTCATTGGACTCTTGAAGGGAAACATTTGTTTTAATCAGATTATCCCTTTCCACTTCAAGATCGGTTGAGAGAGAGGTTACCCTTTTTACTTCTTCTTCGAGATCCTGCAATCTCCCTTTCAACCCCTTGTTTTGCTTAGCCAGTTTCTTTGAATCCCTCAAAAGCTTATGGTAGGCTAGAGCAAAATCTTCACCTTCAGAATCATCTGATTCATCGTCCGTTGCAATCTTTTCAACAGTGGAGTTGGACAGTGAATCGGATGTACTTGCCATTAAGCACATGAAGGGTGAAGATGTAGTGGACGCGTGGAAAGCTGTCGCGTTGTCTTCTTCATCACTTGAGGATGACTCATTTGACGTGGAGTTGTCATCCCAAGTAACGACTTGCATCGCTTTCTTCTTTGCCGGATTCTTGTTGGGACACTCCGTTGCAATGTGGCCGTAGCCTCGACATTTGAAGCACTGAACTTGTCCCTCAGAACTTTTCTTATCCTTTGAGAAGTTCTCTTGCTTTCTTGACTTGTAGTTGAAGAACCCTTGCCTTTCTTCGACTTTCCGAAGGATGGAGTTTTGCTTGAATTACCCCTTCGAAAGTTGCGGCGAAACTTCCTTGTCAAGAGAGCGAGCTGCTTCTCAAAGTCCTCCATAGAAAGGTTCTCGTCGTCGTCCGAGGAGGATGAATCCGCGTCTTCTTCTTTAGTTGATTTCAATGCGTAACCTGAAGACTTAGAAGAGGATGCCTTTCCAGAAGAATAGTTAGTAGGAAATGTCATTTCATAAGTTTGTAAAGCACCTACTAATTCTTCTACACGCATTTCGTCCGGGTGTTTAATTGTTTCAATGGCTGCGACCTTCGGGCGAAATCGTTCAGGAAGAGTTCTTAGAATTTTTCTTACAACTTTAAATTCTGGAATCTTCTCTCCCAAGTTAGCACATGAGTTTACGATGTCTTGCAATCGTGTGTAATAGTCAGTGAAAGATTCATTCTCTGCCATAGAGATAGAGTCAAACTTGCTCGTAAGCATTTGCAGTTTCTGAATCTTCACTAGGTTAGTTCCCTCATGCGTAACTTGAAGAACATCCCAGATTTCTTTCGCAGTCTCACATGCCGAGACGCGAGAGAACTCAGTTTGTGACAAAGCATTAAATAGAGCATTAATTCCTTTGCCATTGTAAGAAGATAAGTCTATCTCTTCCTTGGTCCATTTCGACCTAGGTTTTAAGGTGCGAACATCATCTAAAATTTCAGTTGGATTAGACCATCCTAATTCAATTGATTGCCACACCCTTTCGTCGATGGAAATTAAAAAGGCTTTCATCCGTACTTTCCAGTACGCATAATTTGTTCCATCAAAGAAAGGGGGTCGATTGATGTTTCCACCTTCAACCATTGTTTACAACCCTATTCCCGCTCTGATACCACTTGTTGGGTTATAAGTAATTGGATCTAAATAGGGGAAAAAACACCTAGAGGGGGGTGAATAGGTGTAAACAATAAACACTCAAAAAATCATTGCGCAATAAAACCCAATGCGGAAAAATAAAAGAACACGCAAGATTTTTACGTGGAAAAACTCCAAACCGGAGTAAAAAACCACGGGACCGATAACACGGCGAAATCCACTAGAATTAACACACGTACAAGGTGATATAACGTACTCACAGACGACTCAACCTTTTACCATACGCTCCTAGTAGATCTTCCCGCTCGCTCCACGACGCTTCTCGAATCCACGATCCGCGCCCAACGCTGAATCCACAGCGTCCAACGTCGAGTCCACGACGTCCGACCGAATCCACGGTCTTCACCCAGTGGCACGCTTCGAATCCACGAACGTACCTCGCTCCGAATCCACGAGAGCGGTTGCACCTTGAATCCACAAGGCCACGCGAGTCCACGCGCCGATTTTGGGGTAAATCGTTGTTTGTTTGGGTGGTGATGATCCGCCGAATACTTAGATTAAAGATAGATCGGAAATACCATCTAAGTATTCATTGATTTGATTCTACTCAAAATGTGAGTATAGAAAACCTAGAATCAAATCAATCAATATAGATGAAGAAACATAGAATAAATCTATTGATTTCCTTTCTTCTCTATATATGTGGATCTAGGGCCGTATAAAATGGTATTTGATAATGACGGCTCTATTTTGGATTCACCCTAGAAAAATGACCATAGGGTGTATTTATAGGTTAGAAACCATTGGAAGAATATACGGATCAAAAACAAACTTTTCTGGAAAGTTTTACCGACGGCGATCCGGATTGGATTTGGCGATCCGGATTGCAGAAGCACAAAAGACGGTTTCCAGAAAATTGCTTGTTCGGGATCCGGATCGTAGTCCCCGATCCGGATCGTTCATACAGTTTTACCAGAACATCATGTTCGGGATCCGGATTGCAGTTCCTGATCCGGATCGAGAAAGCAAGCAGGTAAAACTAATGTTCGGGATCCGGATCAGAGGAGGCTGCGATCCGGATTGAACCAGTGTATGAACCAACACCCTTCGGGATCCGGATTGCAAGCCACGATCCGGATCCTGAACATGTCCCATGTCCAGTTTTTGATGTTTAAGCAATTAAAACCTCTTCCAGGTGTTTCTACACTATAAGAAGTATTCGGATCATCAAAATTCTTTAGTTAAACGTACCTGATCCTTTTGAATTCTTCTTTCTTGAGATTGAGGTATACGATCCAAAGTTTCTTCATCTTCAATCTTCAAGACTTAATACATTCACGAAATACGCCAACTCAAATTCCGTAACAAGGGTCGCGGGCGCGGACGTATATCTCCAACAAGGTGGGTACAGTTGCTATAAGTGCAACAAGTGCAGTAAGTGCATCTATCGACATTAAAAGTGCTCTCAATTTACCTAACAAAGTAGATGTACAGTTTAACCTTTCGCATAAATGTTTTTATCTAACATCTGATGCGGCTGCGGTCGCGGTGCCCACGACACGCCGATCTCGGCAATCCCATTGTTGGATGTTGCACGTACACAGGCGGTTTGGCCACCGCATGGGTGTACTTTTCCGGAGAAGCGGTCTATGTGACTCGTGCTCCCCACGTGAGGTGGGGACCCCTTCACGGCGGCTAAAGGTACCGCACTAGCCGGGGAAGGGGGCATCAATTGTCCGGTTCGGGGAGATGTTGACAACCCCGACGGGACGGTGGCACTAAAGTAAACAAAATGAGTAATGTGAGTGCAGGTGTTAGCGAAAGGTTCTGGTGTATTCGGTTTGCTTTTCCTTCCTTGTTGTTATTTAAACATCTACTTTGTTTGTCACTGACTTTACCCACTCCGTGACAGGTATTCCTAGGTGCGTTAGCCGGGATGGCGGTGAGACAGCGTCGCGAGGACCGTAGTCGGGCGCTTGGTTATCTCTATTATATCTCATTTCTTTTACGCTATTTTAGTTGATTTGCTTGTGGACTACTTTAGTTGTGGATTACTTTAGCCATGGACTTGTATTAGTTAGCACTGTGGATGAGGCGTATCTTTATGCTTTGATACTCTTAGTGGTGTTTTCATTCGCGGCATGGTTTCAAGATAAATATTTGATTGCGAAAACGTTTTCTCAAACAAGGTGCCGAGTGGGCACGGATTTTACAACTCTGAGTTTTATCCTTTCCAAACTCTGATGCCGCTTTATAAACCTGTTTTAATTGGTGTTGATTGTCTACTGTGTGGTTGTTGGTTGGTGATTAATGTGTGACATTTGTGATTGATCTGTATGTGTAAATGAGACGCCGTGCATACACAAAGGAGACTCTGTCCGTGGACAGAGTGAATTTGTGTATGTGGCGGTCTGGCACGCACCGGGGTCGAGATTTGTATTACCTTATTAAAAAAAAAAAAAAATAGACACGCATTTTCCCGCTTCAATTGACTCAAAAACCCCCGGGGGCGTGACATATCGGGTTTTTAATCTCGAATCTAAAACGATGGTAGAAACTTTTAATGTTAAAGTAGATGAAGCTTTTTATTTTTCATCTGATAAATCTACTCCTGATATCTCTATTGATGATGAATCTCCTGTAAATGATAATGCATCTTCTCATGATAATTCTTCCGATAATGTTGATGCATCTCATGGTTCTTCTAGTTTATCTTATGTGCAGGAATCATCACACATACCTCCGAGCACTCTGTTACCTCAAACGCTACGTATCTCCAAGGACCATCCAGAGTCAAATATCATTGGAGATCCACAAGAAGGAGTCAGGACTCGGAGACAGTTGGTTTGTGGAGTTGCGTGTTACGTCTCCATGTTGGAACCAAAGAATGTCGATGAGGCTCTTCAAGACGATTATTGGATTGAAGCAATGCAAGAAGAGCTCCATCAATTTGAAAGAAACAAAGTCTGGGAACTAACGAAGCCTCCGAAGCAACACAACGTAATTGGTACTAAGTGGATTTTCAAGAACAAGAAAAATGAGGATGGTACCATTATTAGGAACAAAGCACGCCTAGTTGCTCAGGGCTATTCACAAATTGAAGGTATAGACTTTGATGAGACGTTCGCCCCGGTAGCTCGTCTCGAGTCAATTCGTATCCTTTTCGCAATTGCTTGTCATTTCAAAATTAAACTTTTTCAAATGGACGTTAAGAGCGCATTTTTAAATGGTTTTCTAAATGAGGAAGTTTATGTGGCTCAACCGAAAGGTTTCATTGACCATAAACTACCTAACCATGTTTTTCGACTGAAAAAGGCTCTTTACGGTCTAAAACAAGCACCGCGAGCATGGTACGAAAGGTTGACAAAGCACCTTTTGGAAAAGGGCTATACTCGAGGGGGAGCGGATCGGACACTCTTTGTGAAGCATTTTCAAGAAAACTTCATTGTGGCACAAATCTATGTCGATGACATTGTATTTGGAGCAACAAGGAATAATGATGCTTCAAAATTCGCTGAAACCATGGAAAGCGAATTTGAGATGTCCATGATGGGCGAGCTAACATATTTTCTTGGATTGCAAGTCAAACAAAGTGAAGAAGGCATTCATTTGTGCCAATCCAAGTATGCAAAGGAGTTGGTCAAGAAATTCGAATTAGAAAATTCTAAAGACTTTCCGACTCCAATGGGAACTAGCAACAAGGGAATCTCTCAGTGAAAGTGTAGACGAGAAGCTTTATCGCAGCATGATTGGAAGTCTACTCTATCTCACGGCTAGTCGCCCGGACATATCCTTTAGTGTTGGGATTTGCGCGAGATATCAATCAGCACCAAAGGAAGTTCACCTGAAAGCGGTGAAAAAGATCATCCGGTACGTCAAAGGAACATTAAATTTCGAAATTTGGTATCCTATGGGCACAACTCTCGACATAATAGGATACTCAGATGCCGATTGGGCTGGATCAGTGGATGATCGGAAAAGCACGAGTGGTGCATGTTTTTACCTTGGCCATTGTCTTGTCGCATGGCATAGTAAAAAGCAAAACTGCATTGCACTCTCGACTGCCGAAGCAGAGTACATTTCAGCAGGAAGTTGTTCGACACAATTGATATGGATGAAAAGCGTTTTGAGCGACTTCCGAATTCCTGCGACTTCGGTAACTATTCTTTGTGACAACACTAGTGCTATAAATATTTCTAAAAACCCTGTGTTGCACTCAAGAACAAAACACATTGAACTTAGATATCATTTTCTAAGAGAGCTAGTTGAATCAAGTATTCTTCAAATTTCTTATGTTTCAACTGAAGATCAATTAGCCGATATTTTAACAAAACCTTTGGATCAAAAACGTTTTATTCATTTGCGTAAAGCAATTGAAATGCTTCCTTTGAAATAACTCTTTTTGAAACCATTGCTTAGGTTAGGTTTTGTTTTGTGTGTTTTTGTTCTTTATCTATGCTTGTACATAGAATATTAACTGAGCATATGCTATTGACTTTAATTGCATCCTTTCATGTTTTAAGAAATTTATTATGATTTGGATATCATGATAATTCATTTGATGCAATGATCATTTATATCAATTAGTTCATCTTTAATTGATCAAAGTCAATTTCTCTCTCAAATGATCTCTTGGTATAGTTTTTATCATATTTGAGAATTGAGTTAAGTATGAACACGAGATCAATTTTTGGTTGAATACTTCATATCTTAAATAATTGATAGCCAATTGAGGGGGAGTTTATTAAAATTTTTATGCTCAAAAGATGTGGAAAGAGTTACATCCCAATGAGGAGTGTGAAAACTACCACCACATGGAGGAAAGAGCTACCACCTCGGTCGTCCGAGTACTGTGTGCAGCTACCACATGTATACCAAGCATGGTTTTTCTGGTTGATTAAATAAAATGCTTTTTGGAATACTTGACTCTGTCAAATTCCAAGGTTGGTATAAGGTGGGATTTTTATCGAAAGATGCTCAAAGAGCCACTCCCTACAATAAATTGACTAGATATATTATCTAACTTATTTGGGATTTCAAACATCTATCGATCTTTGTGCTCTTTACTAAATTGATGATTTGATAAACGCATTACTCACTAGATCGTGATTGATGTTTTGAACTTGTTCAACTTTAAAAGATTTAATTTTTATAAATTTTCGTTTCATTACTTGGATATTATTGATAGATTTAGTATAATCTATTTCTTTTGATATGAAACGATGATTTTTGTTTAAAGTTGATATACAAAAGTGCTTACATACTTTTTCTGGAATTTCTGGAATTTTTGTAAATTTTTCTGAAGAAAAAGTTGAAGCCGATCCGGACTGAAAAATCTGATCCGGATCCCGAACCGTGGAAATTGTCTGCGGGTAGCCGATCCGGACTGGATTCCTGAGCTGATCCGGACCGCGGCTAGGGTTTATTAGAAACGAAAGGGTATTTGATTTCTTTTTACCTCAAGCTTTTGTTTCTAAATTTCCAGAGCTTCTCTCTCTAGACTCCAACAAATTTGGACTCTTCCAAACTCAAATTCTTTCGATTTCAAGTAAGTCTCTTTGATCAAAACTCGAATTTTTCACTGTTTTTGCCCTGTTCTTCAAAACGTGAATGAAATTCATGACTCTAATTTGATTTTAAATGGTTTTTGGTCAAATTTCTTTTGAAATAAGAACTCTGGATAGATTAGTTTTGTTTATATGCCTTGTATTCTCTTGATTAACGGATCTTTGAGGTTCGATTTCTAAAAATTCGGTTTTAGGGCATATTATGAGAATTTTTGAAAATCATGGAATTGATCTATTTTTAAAATTCTTTTTGCAAAACTAACTTGATTCCTAGTCTCTATACACGATAATGATTGTTTGGGTACAATTTTTCAAATTTTTGAAAATTAAACAATTTTTCGTGTTCTTGAGTTGTTGCTCGCAGGTTCTTTATTTTCTAACGCACTAGCAAAGATGGTTTTCAGATGGATACTAGTACTCATTGCAGCCATGGTAGGAACACGAGCGACAAACAAGCTAAAAATAGCAAAGAAAACTCAAGAAGAAGAGGAGTATGTCCCTGTGGATGACTCAGATACGGAATCTGAGGATTGGGACAAGATTTTGGCAGAAACAGCAGCATTGGCTGCAGCGGCAGAGAAGAGAAAAGCTCCTGCAACTTCAAAGGCGAAGACAGCGCCTACTGCTGCTGAAAAAGGGAAAGCTCCAATGGAACCAACTACGGTACCGATGAAAAAGAAGAGCATTGCTTGAAAGAGGGGTAGAGCACGAGGAATTTCAATCGAAGAGCCACTTGCAAGCAAGCCCCCTCCACAGGAATTTGTGCACATAAGCTCCGAGAGGATAAAGGACTTTGAGAAGAGAGAATGCATCGAGGAGAGGCATGTCAATGTCAAAGCTCTTAAGGAGCGTTCTGCGCTGTTTGGCACTCTCTTTGAACAAGCGGGACTTGCACCTATTTGCAACTTCCCGGAATCAACTGGCTATTGTCTTCACATGGTGAGGATATTCTATCAGAATGCATCAAGATTGGTAGATCTTGAAGAAGGACCGAGAGAATTTCAAACAACGGTTCGAAATGTCAAGCTAAGGATCACACCTCAGTTGATCGGAGAGGTGTTGGGAATGAAGGCCTGGGTCGATGGGACTCATTATCTAAAAGGTCATGTTTTCACCAACACAACCTAGAGAGTGGTTGTCGATGGGATTTGTCTGCCAGATACTCAGTCGGCCGGGAATTCAATTCTTTCTAAAGAATTACGACCAGAGTACAGATTCTTGAACTTTATTGTTTGCTACAACATCATGCCTAACATGCAAACAAAAGTTCTTCGCTGGGATAGGATGCTGTTTTTGTATCTTCTTGGACACCCTACAGCATCCTTGGGATCAAACTACAACATTCCTTACCTTATTTGGTCAAGGATGGCGCGATATGTTGAAAATGCCCATCCTACAGAGCGACTTCCTTTCCCGATGATAATTATGCGCATCTTCAGAAAGTTCAAGATCGACACCAGCTCAACCGCATATATGCACAGTATGGGAACGATCAATGACACTACCATTGTGAAGTCACTCTCGAGTTAACCGGATGAGATCCCTACTCCTCCATGAGGTAAGAGACCAGTTCCAGCACCAGCACAACCAGCAGCAGCAGCAACTTCAACTTCAGAGGATGATGCCTCTGTCACGTCGATATATAAAGAACAACAACGTCTATCGTCGGAGCAAGAACGAATGTCTAATGAATTTGTGAAAATGACTTCAGACATCGGAGAACTAAAGAAAAAGCACAAATCTCTGGCCAAGTTGCTAAAGAAGATTTTTCAAAAGCTTGGTTGCAGCAGCTCCGAGGATTCCGACTGATATCTTATCATGGGTTGTTCTAATTATCTTTTTGTTTTACAGGTTTTAAGTTTTAGTTCTTACTCTTTTTGAACTTTTCACTCTCTTAATTTTTGTAATTTTGGCTAACTTCAGTAACAAAAAGGGGGAGAGAGAACAATGAAACAGTGTGTTTGTGAGAACTTTGGACACTTTAAACTTGGAAGGTAAGTATGACAACAACTTTACTTTGTATTGTGAATGAATGCATGCCTCGACTAACTATTCGACTAACTATTTGGGCATGTAATATTACTAACAAGTTGTTTGATGACTAACATACTTTTGACATTTGGAATTCAATGCTTAGATGATATGTGAATTGCTTTGATTGCTTATTTCATACATATCTGATTTTGTAAATGTCATGGTGAGTATAAACTTCATCTCTCTGTTTGATTTTTGAATGTTAAATTCTTGAGGTATCTAACGATTTTTTTTGTCAAGAATTATTTCTTTTGCAGAGAGTACAAACGTCTAAGTCTAGAGTCTGTTTTAGGAGTTTATCTCATGTATTCATTTTTATTTGGATCATAATTGTAAATTTTTGTTGTATGGTGATAACAACAAAAATATCTTTTTGAATTTTCTTAAGTGAATTTTTGTTTTGTCACGAAACCGCCAAAGGGGGAGATTGTTAAGAAATTTGTGTTGGCGTATTTCGTGAAAGTGTTTAAGTCTTGAAGATTGAAGATGAAGATGTTTGGATCATATACCTCAATCTCAAGAAAGAAGAATTCAAAAGGATCAGGTACGTTTAACTAAATAATCTTGGTGATCCGAATACTTCTTATAGTGTAGAAACACTTGGATGGATTTTTAATTGCATAAAAATCAAAAAACTGGACTGTTATATGTTCAGGATCCGGATCAGGGTATTTCAGTCCGGACCCCGAACGTAGGTAAGTTCATACAGAATTTCAGTCCGGACCTTCCCTGGTTCAGTCCGGACCCCGAACGTGGATTCTGCAGAAATCGCATGAACAATCCGGACCGTGCATCTTTCAGTCCGGACCCCGAACATGATTTTTCAGGAATTCTCTGAAAAATAACGACAGTCCGGATCAAGCCAAATCCAGTCCGGACCGTCGTGCGGGAAAAAGTCTGTTAAGTCAGTTTTTGATTCTTATCTTATTCCAAAGGTTTCTAACCTATAAATAAACCCTGAATTCATCTTTTAGGGTACGATCGAAAATTAGAAAAATCCAAATATAGAGAAGAAAGGGAAAAACTAGATCTATTCTATGTTTCTTCATCTATATTGATTAATTTGATTCTAGGACTTCAAACTCGGATTTTGAGTAGAATCAAATTAATGAATACTTAGATGGTATTTCCGATCTATCTTTGATCTAAGTATTCGGAGGATTTTCACCACCAACAAACAACGATTTTGCCAAAAATCGGCGCGTGGATTCGCGTGGCCTTGTGGACTCAAGGTGCTACCGCTTTCGTGGATTCGGAGCGAGGTGCGTTCGTGGATTCGAGCGTACTACTTGGTGGAGACCGTGGATTCGGTTGGACGTCGTGGACTCGACGTTGGACGCCGTGGATTCGGCGTTGGACGCAAATCGTGGATTCGAGGTGCGTTGCGGCGCAAGCGGCGAAGATCAACTAGGAGCGTATGGTAAAAGGTTGAGTCGTGTGAGTACGGTATATCACCTTTGTACGTGTTTAATCTTAGTGGATGTCACCGTGTGATCAGTCCCGTGGTTTTTTACTCCTGGTTTGGAGTTTTTCACGTAAAATCTCTGCGTGTTATTTACTTTTCCTCATTGGATTATTTTTACGCAAAAATTTTGGTGTGTTTATTGTTTACACCTATTCACCCCCCTCTAGGTATTTTTTCTCCTATTCAGATCCATATTTAACATAACCCACAATCCACACTCCATGCAGTCACATCCACTCGCACCTAACTAATGAAGGAAAACACGAAACTGATGCCCCTCATGGAAACCAACTATGGAGTAACACGATCTCAAACTCGTCCTCACAGTCGTCCCAAGCCCGCGCCCGACCAACCTGTCACAGAGTGGGGAGTCGGTGACACTACCAGGATGCAACATAAACACAGGGTAAAAAATATATGCGATAACCGGGAAACTGAAAATAATGCAAACCGAGCCACCAGCGTGTCCGTGTTTACCCCCTCCCAAGAGAGCGACGGTACCATGTAACAAATCAGACATGTGTACCTGCCCCTGTAACAATCAAATATGTGCACCTGCCTCTCTTTGTTGCTTATAACCCCTCCACGGAAACTCGTGCGGCACCTGAGTAACCGCGAGGGGTCCCCATCATCACTAGTCGTGGGGTACACGGGCCAACGTGCCATCTTTCCGAAAAAATACAACAGTGTGGTGGCCAAACCGCCGGTGTGCGTGCAAGCAACCCTAGGCTCAAATTCCAAGATTGGAGTGTGTGTCATTACGTCCTGCGACCCTCGGTCGCCTCAGATGATAGTATTAGCGATGTATATGCGAAGTAGGGGTTAGGTGAGATCACAATGTCAGTATTATTATATTCATGCATAAACGTAAATTTACCATATATCAAAAATATTAGGATTTGAAGGGGCACCCACCTGAACAGCGTTTGGTCGGAACACCTGAAGTTGACTCACAGCCCCCGAACGACACCCCGACCTACGGAGTCCCCAGAAAAACAACCGTTAAGACCGAAGATTATTGTGAAGACACTACACACGAACAGCTCAACAATAATTAAGTGACAGTCGGGACACGAACGCACACGGCGGGAACACGAAAGAAGCCGAGCGGCGGTGGCACAGCGGGGCCGCGGCAGCAGAAGCAGCAGCAGCGGCGATAGCGAGCCCCGAACGGGTGCATGCCCACGCGGGCGGCGCGGCGGCAAAGCCCCGCGCGGGCGCAAGCCCACGCGGGCGACGCGGCGGCAGAGCCCCACGCGGGCACAAGACAGCGCGGCGGCACAGCCCCGCGCGGATGTAGGCCCACGCGGGCGGCGCGACGGCAGAGCCCCGCGCGGGCGCAAGCCCACGCGGGCTGCGTCGCGGCAGAGCCCCGCGTGGCACAGACTCAGCACGGGTGCAGCGCGGTGGCGACAGTGAGCCCCGTGCGGGCACATGCCCACGCGGGCGGAGCCCCGTGCGGCACAGACTCCGTGCGGGTGCAGCGCGACGGCGACAGCGAGCCCTGCGCGGGCGCAGGCCCACGCGGGCGGCGCGGCTGCAGAGCCCCGCGCGGCACAGCCTACGCGGGGGTGCAGCGCGGCGGCGACAGCGAGCCCCGCGCGGGCGAATGCCCATGCGGGCGGCGTTGCGGCCGAGCCCCGCGTGGGCACATGCCAGTGCGGGCAGCGCGGCTGCAGAGCCCCGCGCGGCACAGACTCCGCGCGGGTGCAGCGCGGCGACGACAGCGAGCCCCGCGTGGGCGGCGCGGCGGCAGAGCCCCGCGCGGGCACAAGCCCACGCGGGTGGCACGGTGGCAGAGCCCCGCGCGAGCACAAGCCCACGTGGGCGGCGCGGCTGCAGAGCCCTGCGCGGCACAGACTCCGCGCGGGTGTAGCGCGGCGGCGACAGCGAGCCCCACGCGGGCGGCACGGCGGCAGAGCCCCGCGCCAGCGCAAGCCCACGCGGGCGGCGCGGCTGCAGAGCCCCGCACGGCACAGACTCCGCACGGGTGCAGCGCGGCGGCGATGGCGAGCCCCGCGCGAGCGCAGGCCCACGCGCGGCGGCAGAGCCCCATGCGGGCAGCGCGGCAGTAGAGCCCCGCGCGGGCACAAGCCAGCGCGGGCGGCGCGGCTGCAACAGCGGCAGCAACGGCAGCGGCAGCGCGACGGCGGCAGCGGCGAAGGAAGTGGCTAGGGCAACACGACTCAAAAACTTCCAAGAGAAAACCCAAGAAAAAGCAACGCTCACCTCGAGGTTTCAGAGAGGATGATCCGTTCCCGTCCCTCGCGGTACAAGGTTCCGGATCCGCTCCCCGTCTCGTCCTCAGCCTCCGGTACTCTTGGTTGCAAGATGACGAGGTTCCCACTTTCTTTCTCAAGACGGCTAGGTTACTAGGGTTTCCTTTCTTGGGATAAAAACAGGTGTAGTGTTCTGGATTCCCCATGCAGCTTTTTCGTTGAATCCACTGTGAAGAACATCTAGTGTTGGTGTGTCTGGCCCATGGTGTATCAAAGGGGTGCCACAGATGGACCCTGTGTGACATTTTCAGCTAATTTGGCCTTCGGCTGTGTTTGCCGAATTTTAAAAAAGGAATTGGGCCAAACAGAGTTCGGATTTGGATTCAGCGTAGAAAAATGCTTGAAAACGGCTATTTGCTTTTTATATTTGGAGTCCGGATGACCAAAAACGGGCTTCCGAAAGTTTTCGGGGAAATTCGGTGCATGGGGGTGAACCGTGGACCGGCCAGAGCCACGTGGCAGCCCATTATTGGGCGGCTCATGTCGCTCGGTCCATGGGAAGGCGCGGCCGGTGCATGGACCGCGCGGCGGGCCACGTGGCGTGCGTGGAGTGGCTGGCTCACGCGGCGCGGTTCAACGAGCGCGCGCGGCTTCGGTGGACCGGGCGTATGACACGTGGCGGCACGGTATTCGCGGGCTCACGAAAGCACGGTCCACGGGAGCACGGTGCGGCGCCTCGAGGCGCGTGCCAGCGCAGGGCGCCAGTGCGGCTGGTCGGGCGCATATGGCCCGCACTCGAGTGCGGGCCACATGTCGGCCCGCCAGAGGCGGGGCGCATGCACCGCCTCCAGCGAGCCCTGCCACGCGGCAGGCGCCCAGCTGCCCCGCACAGCTGTTTGCTGTGCGGGGGACACGTGGCGGCACCTCAGGATTTCGGGCGCGTCGGACGGGGAGCGTGCGACCTGCTTGGCGGATTCGGGCGCCCGAAAGTTGCGCCCGAATCCGGCCCAAAGCAGGTTGCGGGCTGGGCTATAAATAGTGACTTTGGGGGGGGCCTTTAGCTCTTTTCTGAGCGGATTTTTTACAGTGAGTTCTTAAGGAGATTTCTTCCTCCACCTGAGACTAATTTAGCTGAGCTTCCCTGGGATTTTTAGGAGCACATTTTTCGAGGCTTGCTATTTTACGGCGCGGCGCGACGCTTGTTCACCGACGACCCATTTCGTCCCCTCGCAGTGTTCAGGCTCCCCCGGCTCATCTCGACCTCCGTTTCGGGTGATTCTTGCGTCGTTGGACTCTTGACAGGTAGGGCTTCGATTTTAGTGTTTGAGTTTTCCCTGGTTTTCATGTGGATTTTGAGTTTCCCGAGCTTCTTTGTGACCCATTTCTTCGTAGAGTTTTTGGACAGCACCCGATTGTTTCAGCTGTAACTTCGCGCTCAGGCAACGGATCGAGGTGATTCAAAAGGCGTTTTTCATCTACATCTCGCAAGGAATCTCCTGGAATTTTCTCAGATTTTTCTGGATATTTTACGAAGGTGAAAATCTCCTTTCTCTGTAGATCTTTGGCACAGAATTTCTGTACAGTTTTTATTGGGATGTTTCCCTTGCCGAATTTGTATCTCAGCGTAGGAAGCTCGGTTTTGGTCGTGCAGGGACTCGTTTCGACCGGTTCGTCGCAAGGATCGCGACGGTATTTTTCTTGGAATTTTCCGAGCACCCTTCACAGGTGAAAATGGGGAAACTTTGGATTGACAGTTTTGGACAGATTTTTCATGATCATTGAAAGCTTAAATTGTATATATTCTTTTGGGGAATTTTTCACAGTGTTGAGGTGAGCTTTTGGATCGAGCGCGGGTTTCGCATTTGGGACAAAGATTTTAGCGCTCGAGGTGGGTACCGTTGTTAACCTCCTACTTGTGATAACCCACTAGGCATATTGGAGCTAGTCCTATGTAATGTTGCTAGTATACTAGTGGAATAAATATAGCATGTTTAATTGGAAGAAATGGACTTGTGGTTGATACTTGCATCTTTAGAGGACTAGGTACTAATAAATGGTAATTCTTACAAATGTTAAGTTGATTAGAATCCCTGGGAACAATTGCTTAAACCTTTTGGTAATAATCGGCTAAAACCATATCATGCTTTATGTATAATTGGGAGACTTATGCATGTGTATAAATTAACTTATGGCACGTTAGTACTTCTGATATTTAAACAAAGGCATACTGTAATTCTTGTAAGAATTGGAACACTGAAATTATCTTGCTAAGTAAAGGACTTTTGCATGCTTGAATGGTCACCTAGTTAGGCCACCTTTTTCTGCTACACTATCATGCTGGAATTGACTTAGGAGAAACCATGTGTTTATTCTTTCTCATGTTGTCTAGTCTTAGGGGATTGTGTGCTCAGGTTAGAGCAAGGACCGGGATAGTGTAGGCAGTTATTGGGATTTGGGACAGGCAGGTTTGAGGCCAGGGTATTTGCGGCAACCGCGAATTTCGGGCGGTTGACCGGATTGTTATTAATGCATCAGATTTGGGGATAGTGGATCGGGACTTCTTTAGTGGAAGGGTTCTTCCCACTTAGTTAGAGTCTTGATTCAGTCCTACTATATCAGGTTACTTATGGCGACTTATTTCACTCGTGAGGGTCGCTCCCCTCGAGTACCACTCCGGAGTGTGCGTGCTTGTGACCATGCCGGTCAGGAGCCGATCTGTTGCCTTTGGGATGGGACCGTGTCGGTCAGGAACCGGCCTGCATCCCGCAGCTGAGTTGTGAGTTAGTAGGCATAGTAGGCAGTACCGGTGCTCACCGGTGGTTAGTTTGGGTTACCCAGGCAGGCATATGTATATTCTGATGCATACATTTTAGCTATCTTTTTAGCTGGGCATGTAGAGACGTATTAGTGGTCGTTTTTATCAGTAGTTATACTCATAGTTTACCACCTTTATTCTTTTCGCCTCTGGTAGTCCTAGTGGGCATGTCTGAGTTGAGGTTTACCCACTAGGGGAGGCTACTGTCTTTATAGTAGTTCTCACCCCCACTCTTTTTCCTTTTCTTTTCCCCTTTGTTTTGCAGAGTCCTCTGCAGGAGCTACGGGACCCTCTTCCCAGGACCGAGGTAAGAGGATCGTTGACTAGTTAGCTGCTTCCCTGATTCAGAGTTCAGTAGATTTTGATGTATCCCCTGTACACTCAGACAGTTGTATTTTCTTTTATTTTGGGTCTGGCTTCGGCCAGCTGGATGTATTTTATTTTGTGAGCTGGGAGAGACACATGTATATTTATGAGAGCTATGTTGTACTTTCTTTTCCAGTTTTGTCTGAGATGTACTAGTTTTAGTTTAGCTCTGTTTTTATGCTCCTTTATTATATCTCTATATCTGAGCAGGTTACCAACGCTTCGTGTACACGGGAAATTCCGTGTGCACGGCGGATCTGTGGACGAGCTCGGGTTCTAGTTTACACCCGGGGCGTGACAACAGGTCGCTATTTATATACCTCGAAAATATCCCCCCCAAACCCTAACCTCGAGCGTAAAACAAAGGATATCTTATAAGAGGTTAATTAGGTAAAGGTAGGAAAAATTTCGTTCTTTCTCTCGTCGAATAAAATTGCTAATATGATCCAACAGGAGTCTACGCCAATTTCCTCGAAAAGCGTGCAAATCATGCAGCACGGATCCCGATGCTTGCTACAGTTACCGCGAACTTAAAAATTCAATTCCGGGAGATCCGGGAGTCGGATATCAACTCTAATCGCACCACTGCTCAACGTTTCACGAGCTCTTACACCGACAATTAAGAACGAACGCCAACACACTACTCACTATGGACCATAACGAGGGACGCTACTATAGCTAAACCTACCCCGACAAGGTTCATGGACGATGTCCGAAAAGTCTGGATACTACATTAAATTAGTAGTGATTTTAGTACTCTGATATTGAGCTTCCGCATACATTTGATGTATTGTTTTGGATGTTACCGTTCCTTTCGGGTAGTGAGAGGTCATACCAGATTGGCAGGTCTGTTGGCGTGCCCGAACTGTACAAATTGGCGGTCTCGGGGCGTGACAATATCAGCGCGTGGATTCACGTGGCCTTGATATTTAAGGTGATTATCGACTTCGTGGAGCGTTCGTGTGATCGACTCGTGCCAAAAGTGGTGAAGACCGTGGATTCGGTTGGACGTTGTGGATTCGGCGTTGGACGCAAATCGTGTGATCGAGGCGCATTGAGGACTGCGGAAAAGGTCTACTCGGAGCGTATGAAAAAGATTGAGTCGTAGTGTTGCGTTATATCACCTTGTACATGTTTAATCTTAGTGGATTTTTCCGTGTAATCGGTCCCGTAGTTTTTTACTCATGTGACGGAGTTTTTCACGTAAAATCTTGCGTATTTTATTTATTTTCCGCATTAGGTTATTTTACGTAAAATTTTTTGAGTTTTATTGTTTATACCTATTCACCCCCTTTATGTGGTTTTTCTTCTATTTAGATTCTTAGATTTCATAACCCACACAACTCATTAGAACGTGAGTTTTTTATAGTGGGAAGTTTATAATTTATTTATAAAATAAAGTCTATAAAAAACATATGTATATGAATATCCGTACTCAATTTAGATCTGATTCTCACCTGATCCATACCCGATCTCAAATAAATAGTATATATATGGGTAGTCACATCCATACCCGCTTAAATAGATCCGATTGGTATATTATTCAAACTTAGATCAGATTCAAAATTAAATAAGTAGCATTTAATTTTTTTTTTTTTAACTTATTTTTTTTAAGATACCAGCGCGTAGATTCATGTGGCCTTGATATTTAAGGTGATTATCGACTTCGTGGATTCGGAGCGAGGCACGTTCGTGTGATCGACTCGTGCCAAAAGTGGTGAAGACCGTGGATTCGGTTAGACGTTGTGGATTTGGCGTTGGACGCAAATCGTGTGATAGAGGCGCATTGAGGACTACGGAAAAGGTCTACTCGGAGCGTATGAAAAACATTGAGTCGTAGTGTTGCGTTATATCATTTTGTACGTGTTTAATCTTAGTGGATTTTTCCGTGTAATCGGTCCCGTAGTTTTTTATTCATGTGACGGAGTTTTTCACGTAAAATCTTGCGTATTTTATTTATTTTCCGCATTAAATTATTTTACGTAAAATTTTTGAGTTTTATTGTTTATATCTATTCACTCCCTTTATGTGATTTTTCTTCTATTTAGATTTTTAGATTTCATAACCCACACAACTCATTAGAACGAGAGTTTTTTATACTGGGAAGTTTATAATTTATTTATAAAATAAAGTCTATAAAAAACATATGTATATGAATATCCGTACTCAATTTAGATTTGATTCTCACCTAATCCATACCTGATCTCAAATAAATAGTATATGGGTAGTCACATCCATACCCGCTTAAATAGATACATATTAATAATTTAATTATTCAAACTCAGATCAGATTCAAAATTAAATAAGTAGCATTTATTTTATTTTTTTTACAACTATAATATATCAACTGGTGAGATCCGATTTTATCAACAGACAATTTTATTTTTATTAATCACGTCGAGGTGGCGGTGTAGCATTTTTCTTTTATCTTTTATTCGTGGAGTGACGGAGAGCGCGAGTCCAACGTGTCACTTAGCGTGGGCCCATCTTGTGGCCCCACCAGCTGGGAAGGGGGGGGGGGTTCACATATTTGTCGCAACGAGACTCAACCGCCCGTCGTGGGCCCATCTTGTGGCCCCACCAGCTGGGAAGGGGGGGGGGGGGGTGGGGGGCGGGGTTTCACATATTTGTCGCAACGAGACTCAACCGCCCGTCGCTCCTATTCCCCTTCGCCCAGCCCCTTCCCCGTTCGCCCCGCGATGGGTCGACGCCCCGCCCAATCCCAGTCCCAATCCCAATCCCAATCCCAACCCAAGCCGAAGAAAAAACATAGCCGGAGGAAGGCCACCCCCATCCCGGACCCCCCGGTAACCTTCACACCCTCTTATCTCTCTTTACCTTCCACTCCCCCACACTCCTTTTAGGGTTTCTGGGATTTCAAGTAATTCTTACATATGAAAACAATTGAAGAACAGGTGAATGCCATTAAGTTCTTCACCATACTAACCTAACAAGTTATTCAATATCTTGTTCAGTATGAATATTTTCTTTTGATTGGATGTTCGGAGTTTGAGTTTCGCTACTGAAGAAGTCTTGGCATTCGTAATTTTGTAGGATAACTTATTTCAGCTACAAGCTAATTTATCTTATTATGAGAAAATTAATTGAGATCCGAATACGGAATGTCATTCTAGACATTTGATCCCACTCTCATCTACCAAATATTACAAGCTTTTTGAGTAATTCAAATAGATATGCAATGCAAGAGGCATGAACATCCGAATAGGGCCAATAAGAATTTTATTTTATGATTTCAACCTAAGAATTTGATTTTAGCTTCTTAGAAACTCTCGCAAGTCATGATTTGGTGGGATAATGTATTTTACAAGGGAGTTGATTTATCTAATTTTGAGAAAATGGCTTGAAGGTTGAGTATGATATGTTTTTCTAGACATTTGATCGGACTTCTCATCTATCAAATACTACAAGTTTCTTAAGTAATAAAAGAGATGTACTGAAACAAGATATTCATGTATCTAAAGAGAGCCTTGGAGTTTAGGTCATATTGAGATACCGATGACCTTGTTTTTGTTGGAAAAAATGTTTGAATTGTAGTTAACTTAGAGAAAAGTCACATATTTGAGTTGTTTGCATGAGAGAAGCACTTAACTGTTACTCCAATTCTGCTCGTGCTGTAGCATCTTGAAGATGAGCAAATGTTTGTAATGATTGTTAGTTGATATTTATAAGGCTCTCAGATGTTGACAAGTAGTGATTAGCATTCTTGAAACCTAAAAACACGAGCCATCTTTTGTACTATCTTTGGTAGCATGTACAGCTTGTTGGTTTAAATCAATTTCTTAATTGGGTATGCTTCTGTAAAAAATATAATCATATACAATTTTTGATGTATTTATTAACGTTTCATTACTGCAGCCATGTATTTTGTCCTTTTAACTCCAGCAGTCTGCACAATTTGTGAACTTAAAAATTTTATTGCAGGAAAGGGAAGAACCTGGCAACACGGATGTTATTGCTCCCAGAAGAGGAATGGTGTTTAAAACCTTTGAAGAGGTCTGTGAATTCTATAACCGATACGCCCAGCACCTTGGGTTTGCTACAAAGATCAAAGCATCGAGTCACAAACGTTCCTACATCCAGATCATGTGTTGGAAAGGCCGCAAGAGGGATAAGAGAAGGCTTGATGCTCTTGCACCTAGACCGACTTTATATACCAACTGCCCAGCTGTTCTCAAAGTAGTATTATCCCACTTTGATGGGTTGTACCACTTGAAAGAAGTAGTTCTTGATCACAACCATGAATTAAACCCGTTAAGAATGCACTTCTTTCGGGATGAGAATATGTTAGGGGCCAGAGTAAAGAAGCGTTCAAGAAAAGATCACGAGAATATGCAAGCTTTAGTAGCTGGCGATGAGAACTCAGTTATATCTGAAAGGGATTGGATGAATTCTACCGAAGAAGCACATTGGTTGAACCTTATGAAAGAGGATTTGGAAGCGCTGAATTTCTTTTTCCGCCGAATGCAGACCAGCAATTCAAATTTTTTCTATCTCACTGACATGGATTGTGAATGCCATATAAAAAATGTGTTCTGGGCTGATGGCAGGTCGAGATCAGCATACCGTTATTTTGGTGATATTATCTTATTGGATACATCTTACTTAAGGAGTAAGTTCAGCGTGCCTTTGGCTACATTCATTGGTGTTAACCATCATGGGCAGCAAGTGCTTATGGGTTGTGGGCTGCTCTCTGATGAATCTGTAACCACTTTTGTCTGGTTGCTTCGAGCATGGCTTTCATGTATGTCAGGAAAACATCCTCTTGCTATAATGACAGATCACGGTAGTGCTTTTCAAGAAGCAATTAAGCTGGTTCTTCCTGGTTGTCGTCATCGTCTTTGTCTGTGGCAGATTATGAAGAAGGTTCCGGAGAAATTGGGGGGATGTAACAACTATAAGGAAATAAAAAGGTCCTTTAAAAAAGCAGTTTTTGAATCTTTAAGACCTCATGAATTTGATATCGAATGGAGAAAATTGATCGAGAAGTATGGGCTTGTTTACAACGAGTGGCTTAGATCATTGTTTCATGATCGGCATCGTTGGGTACCAGCATTTGTGAAAGATACTTTCTGGGCAGGTATATCAGTAACTAGACGTGGTGAGAACATGGATTCATTTTTTGAAGAGCATATAGAATCTAGCACTTCTATAAAGCAGTTCCTAGACAAATATGAGATGATTATGGAAACCAAGTATGAAAGTGAAGCACTTGCAGATTTTGAATCTTTTCATAAAGTCCCACCATTATTCACACAATTTTACATGGAAGAGCAGCTTTCAGAAATTTACACTATAGATATATTTGCAAAGTTTCAGGATGAGGTGAAGGCTTTGGTATATTGTCACCCTTCACTTATCAAAGCAGATGGGTCAGTATATATGTTCGAGGTCAGAGAACGAATTAGAGTGAAAGAAAGTAAAATAATGGAGCAGAAGAATTGCGAAGTTATTTTTGAAGCAAATAGCCAGGAGGTTCAATGCATATGTTGTTCTTTTCAGTTTCGGGGGATATTATGTAGGCATGCACTCTCTGTGCTCAACTTTCAAGATATGGATGAAATTCCTTCTCAATTTATTATTGACCGTTGGAGGAAAGATTTCAAAGGTTTGCAAGCTGCAGTTTATCCTCTGTATGAAGTGGTGGCTAATGGGCCAATGGAGCGATATGAGAACTTACACAAACAATGCCTTACACTTGCTGATGTAGGATCAATGTCTGATGATAAATATGAGTTCTCATTGAAAGTAATGAACGAAGCGATAAGAAAGCTTCTTGAGGAGAAATTTTCATCTAAAGGAAAGAAGGTTGAGATTATGATTGATGAGCCAGTAACAAATCAGAATGATGTCCATGTTCCCCCTAGTAATGTGAATGAGAATGTGGGGGACGAGGAATCTGATGAGGTCGAACTTCTTGGTGAAGAAAGGCAGAAAGGAAGAAGAAGAAATGCAAAGAGCCTGTGCTGGATGAGACATCGAACACTAATAAAGAAAAGGTAAATCAAAAACAAAATTATTCCAAAGTCAATAACTTTGGAAGGTATAGATGCCTATGCAATATTAGAAGCTACAAAAGTTGACCAATGGTATTATTGGCGAAGCTTAAAGCTTCTGCAATTGTGTTGTTTAATTTGAAGTTATTTGAAGAAGCACTAATAGCTTCTTTATTAAATTCCCCCAAGAGCTTCTTACAATGATACATAAAGAAGTTACAAATTAGAGCTGCATTTTTGGGGGCCCTGGAGCTCTTTGCTCTTCCCACAATAGCAAAAGCTATACAAATTATTTTAGCTAAATGCCAATATAAGCTGTCCAATAGTGAATTGAAACCTACACTAAAGGTCTGTTTGGCCCTGCTATGTGCCCTAATGATGTTCATTGATTATCTGTTTGAGTAGTGCTATAAGGATCAAGGATTAAAGTATCGTGGCACGGGGGTGTGCCCACCGTTGCCTGGCAAGGTACTGCACAGGTACGCTTGCATGCCGACACATGACACGCTTGTGTGCCGACGGGTACGCACAACCTCCTAATAGCACATTTTGGCACGGTCTTATTTTAGCTTTCTTGGGTCCAATAAAGGTTTATAATGTTATTTTAAAAGTTTAGAGTAATAATTATAAAGTAATAATTATAAATTTTGGTTATGCATTGATTCGTCTTGATCTTATGTCAATAATAGCTCACTAACTTACTAGGTAATATTTTAATATAGTAGTACTCTTTTTTATATGTGAAATAAATACAACTAAATTCATAGAGAAAATCATTTTTTTTAAAAATTTTTATGAAAATTTTCAAGATTCATTCGTATTGATTCGATAAAAGACCGTATGATGACTAGACTAATTATTATAGGACCACAATGTGCTGATAGTCCCTTTTCATTTTCAAATTTTTTAAAAATATTTATAAAAAAATTGAAGAAAAATATTTTTTGTAAAATTTTTTAAAAAATTGTAAAGCCTGTTCATGAAAATTTAATAATAAATCATACAATGAATAAATTAAGCAAGTTTATGATAAAATTGATTAACTTTTATTTTTTTTTTGATTTATCTTTTATTTTTTTTAGAATTTAAAAATTATAAAATATAAATCGGAGAATTTTTTTAAAAAAAATTCGTATGCAAAATTTGCAAGATTCATCCAAGAAACTTACTTTTTGTTAAATTTAAATAAGAAAACTTGTGAGATTTATTTATGAAAATTTAACAATAAACTTGTTGGGGCCAAAATGTGGTTTGCGCGCGATCGGCCCATGGGTGACCCTCTAGAGGTGTCGTAGTGCGCTGCGTGCCAATAATCAAGCGATCGGGCAGAGAATGGATCCGCTCCGCCGGGGTCTCCTCTGGTAACTCCTCGCAATCGCAACGATCGGTGACTGCTGAAGCGGGTTCGCGGAGGTAGAGAGGGATCGCTGGTTTCGACTTAGATGAGTTGAACTGTTAAGAGATAAATGTACGGCTGATGAGCCGATTGGAACTTTGAAGCGCAAGAAACACCGATAAAGACACGGCTGATTGGCCGGTTTACACTCTAAAGGCGAGAAAAGCAAATAAAGACACGGCTGAACCGGTTTACACTCTAAATGCAAGAAATAAAGACACGACCGAATGGCCGGTTTACACTTTATATTGATAAGAGAAGGGGATAGAAGTGGGAAAAAGGAATAGAAGGATTACAATTAAGCCTACTCCTAGGAAAGCAGTAAAAAAAAAAAGAAAAAAGAGTTAAGTTAATCTACTCCTAGATAAATGAAGAAGCTGGGGTGGTACCGGGCTTACGAGGTTGCCAAACCCTGATCTCTTCGATAGCTCGAGTATTTAAACACATCCCGAACCAAGTTATTAGGTGCCATTTTGAACTATCGGCGTGATTTGGGGGAAGTTATCGAAAAATCCTCAACCACTTCCTTTTGAGCTGGCTAGCCTTAATGGGATGGTAGCAGCTTCCCATCTAGATTCATCCCCTGATTGTTGTGCCGGGGGGTATTTCTCTGCGCTTTTCAATACTGGGCGCCGCTTACCGTTCTGGGTTAACCCCTTAATTGTTGTATCGAAGCGTGATTTCCGGCGCTTCCCTTTGCTGGACGTTGTTTGCCGCTTCGGGGTCTGTTACGAGATTCGCGCCTGAATCTCACCTTCATTCTTTCCAAGATCTTTCCTTCCTCAGTTGGACTTCGATTCCCGCCTCTTCCGCCGATTGCCCGAAGAGGTTTAGTAGACGCCGTCAGTTGAAGTCGGTCTTGAGTGATTCGTGACTCTTTTCGTCGACAAATTCTTACGCTAGCTGTTTCTCCTGTCTGCTGGTACTCTCAGTCGATGGCGGGTGTAGCGTGCTGTGCTTCTACGTGACTGAAACTGAACCAGATTAGGATGCGGGCCCTTCTTCGGTTGGCCCTTTCTTCCATCGGCTGATGATTTTAGCCGATGGTGTACGCCACGTGTTGCTTTCTTGTGTGGCGAAAAATTTGGTCTAAACAATGCCCCCTCGGCAATCGGCCGACGCATCGTTTGGGCGATTGTCGAAAATGATTTGACTCACTGATATCTGCGTTCAGCAATTTTCCCATACCTTGGCAGGGTCTCTGCTCACTGCATGAGAATTTTTGAGAATGCTCGGGATGGCCCGTACGTCATCTTTCGGGGTTCAAGTGTCCCTTGCCCTAAAACTTTTTAACTCGAAGCATTCCGGCTGAACAGCTTCGGCTGCATGACCCTTCTTCGGCCCTTTTGGCCGATCATGGCTTTCATCGATTTTCGGTTTTGAACTCAGGATGGCTAACAGCTCTATCCCGGCCGACCCTTTCTGGCCGGCCTACATCATTCGGGCTCAGGTGGAGCCCATTTCAGTACTCCTCTCGACAAGGCCTTATCAGGTCTATCTCGTCCGAATCGATGACGGTTCAGGGTCTCTCTTCACTCGTTCCTTCGGTTTCTTCAAACGAGGCCTCAACTTCTCGTTCCTTTGGAGGTCGTCTATTGCGGCCACCCCGAGTCATGGCTTCGAGAGCTCGAAGTCTTGCATCCAGCTCCTGTCGGACGCTCACTGGCTCTTCCATCCCCAACCGTAGCGTGGTTGTTTTGCCTTTACACTCATTTCGTCCAGGGCGAAACGACGTTTGCTGCATAAGTCGTGCCTCACCTGGGCCCAACTGCGGTCTTTGGGCCCCTACTTCTTTCTTTGTGTCGGCGTGGGCTCGTTGCTGCCGACACTTTTGTGTCTTTGTCATGGCCGAACCGTGCCACCAGTTCGGCCTATTTGGAGTGATCTGTCTTTTGGCCGGTAGGTCCGCTTCCTTCGGGTGTTTCCTGAGGATCTTTTGCCTTTGCCACGGCCTTGATCATGACCGAATTTGAAGCTGTTTTACTAGGCGGATTGCCAAGGCATCCACTTTTTCCGTCGTAAGCCAGGGGAACTCTTTGTCAGTAGCGAGGGGGGTAGCTAGTGCCCCTAGCCGATTGTCGTGGCGGTGTGAGACTCGGAGGTTTGGCCTCGTTCGCGGATAGCCAGCTGACAGGCCAAGCCTCTCGCAGGGCCTGTTTCGATATGGGCGCGACTGTGGCTCATACATGCGTCTACTTCGGCCTCTCGGCCGAACGCTCATTGGGGGGGGGGGGGGGGTGCCTGGCCTTTTGTAGTCATTTGTCTGCAGTCCCGGTCTTCTCGGGCCGTACGACTCACACAAAGCTCGTTGTACAGCCCCGCCTTGTTCGTCCTTCTCGTCCTCCTTCGTCGGAGGTTGCTTGTTCGACCCCTTGGCTAGACATTGATCCGGTGCCGGATCCTGGTGAATTTCGTCTTTGCCCGGATTAGGGAGGGCGAGCCGTTTCTTGACTTCCTCGGGTATGCTGAGGAAGAATTCGCCCTATTCTTCGACTGTCATCCCGGCTTTACATCGTGCGTAGAGCCGAGGGGTGTTGTTCGCTCGCGTCCCTTTTTCAGGGGGCTCAGATTTTAATGCTGGATCGTTTTTCTCTGTCCCTACCATGTTCACCTGTAGGAAAGAGGGATTAGTTTTTATCTCATTAGTGCTTTCGTGGCCGTCAAAATTAAACCGACCATCGTTGACCTCTTTATTCGGCTCTAGCTGTGCCGAATTTTTCTCGGGTAAAGTGATTTCATTTCTTTTCGCTTCCACAGTGTGGAGTCTTGGCGCGAAAAGCCATCGCCTCACGCGCTTTTGCCCCTTCGCTGTGATCGACCCTTGGCTCCAGGCCGATCCTTTGGGCGTGGACCAATGTTCCATCGGTGCGTCCGCCAGTTATCTTGTTTCCCTCGGATGCTTTCCGGGAATTCCCTCTCTTCGCCATGGCTCCGGCCGTGGCTGTTCTTTGCTCCTGGGCCAACTGTGTCACGCCCCGGGTGTAAATCAGAACCCGAGTTCGGCAATTGATCCGCCGTATACGCAGTATTTTTCACGTATACGAAGCGATACAACAATTCAAGCAACAAGTTGATGTATACAAGACTGAGTATAGCCACAACAAGTGGTATAGAGCGAGAAGTGAAACACAGACAACTGCAAAGAGACATAACAACTTACAACTAAAAATCATTCAACAAGAGAACTCCAACAAAACTCCAAGGTAACACAAAAACAACTCTAAAATAAACTAACTCCAAAATAAATCACAAGTACACCTCCAACACAACTCCAACATCAACATCTCACCAAAATACAAGTCCAACTACAAAAAGTCTGCTACTACAATCAAAATACAACTCCACAATATAATACCACCCACTACCAATACATACAACTCTAAAAATACAACTCTCAAACAGAATAAATACATAAAGCTGGCTCCAGCCAAACTGAATATACAGTAATCTAAAGTCTATAAAACTAGAAAATAAAGGTACAACAGGTCCACCTCTAATAGCAGTCAGGGGGAAGCTCTAGCTATCTGCGACGCCCTTTCCACGATCTTCCCGAGCTGCGGCCGCTAAAGGAGTCTCTGGGGAGCAACAACGGGTGTGAGAACTATTAAACAATAGTTCTCAGTGGGTAAATCATCGAACTTCCGACCTACCCACCGAGTCTACCAAAAGGCAAAGTAGGAGATGCTAGTAAGTATAAAAGTAATAAGCTGAAATAAGAGCTATGCTACTATGTCCAATGCTAAAGTGTAATGTCAAGAGTATGTCGAATAGGCGTATGTCAAGTATAATGCCCAATGTCAAAGTATAATGCCAAAAGTACCGGCAACAGTGAAAGGTTCGAAAATCTCGCAAGGCTAGGGCCTTCAACCTATCAAACAAGAACAGATTCCAGCACCTTCTCCATTTCTGGAGCAGTCTTTCGAGATTGCCGAACTATTCGCGTGTCAATAGATCATCTCTACCTTCGTCTATCAACGACATAGTCAACTGTAAGATATCGAATATATATAAGTAAGCATCACCAAAAGGAAACTGTCGAGATATATAACCCAATCAAATGGACCTGTATAAAACCCGGTGTTGCTTGTACTCACGTCACTACAGATCATAAGTCGTCCGGTCAGTGCCAACCCGGCCCCGACCAATAGATCATAGATCGTCTGGTCAGCACAAATTCGGCCCCGATCTGTACAAACCCGATCCTGCCTACTCCGGAGTGGCACTCGAGTGGCACTACCCAGCTCGAGTAAATAAGTATCCCGCCTACTCCGGAGTGGCACTCGAGTGGCGCGACCCAACTCGAGTAAATAAGTATCCATCTCAAGTATCTTAGTCACGCAGGCAAAAGTCGACACTATGCTCAAGGTGGAAACTCTCTCTTTCCACAATGCAATCCCAACCTAACTAATGCATAACACTAATCGACCAACCGCCTACAATCTGCGATTGTCGAATAACTCTCGAGTCGAAATCTGGTGCTATCCCACCCGACTCAGTAACATAACTTTACTAATCCCATCCCTGCTATCTAACCCGAGCGACAATAACATAAGAGAAGAAACAAAGGACTTTCTCCTAAGTCTTTATCCAACATAAATAGTATAGCAAAATGTAAAAGAGTGTGGCCTAACTAATATCTAAGCAAGCATGAATAGTTCTCATACAATATACATGTAGTTCAGTTTCATAAGTCTCAAATTGATGCATGATTGGTATAGCTTATATAAAAGAAGATGTGGCCTACTAGATGTCCAACAAGTAAGGAATGGTTCTCACATATAAGTAAAGTAATTATCAACATAATTATCCAGTTCCATTATGTTTTAATCAAAAATAACTAATAAACATCCAAACCACACAATGGCAAGTTTCTAGTTGCGCCGACTTGTAGGCCGCAATTTCGATATGCTCAACAATCCACCTGTTTGCTCGCTGATCTGAAGTGCGATTGGTCTGATTTCTGGCGAGCACACTTCTCAAGTTCTCAGCTTTCCAACAAATCAAAAATCTCTCAAAATCTCCTGCCGGATAGAAATTTATAGCGAAAACGTTACCAGCAACGCAGAAATCCAGCAATTCAAACAAGTAGCAAGATAAATCAAAATCTGCTATATATGCTCCATTAGACATTACTACAACAGCCCAAACTTGATTCTAGTGTTCATAATTAACATAAAAGCATCAATAGATTCCCCAAAAGCTACTTTCACGTTCTTTCTTTCAACTCTCAACAAAGGGTAACAATGTTGTCCAACACATCAACATAGAACTCCAAGCCAAAATCTACCTTGCTAAACATCCTTGTTTTGAGTATAATTACAAGTTGAAATCAAAAGAGGAACAATTCGTCATATTTCTAAAAGTGCATTCAACCATTGAATTAACCATAATGCCATTCTTAACCATAATGCCATGCTAAACATCCTTGTTTTGAGTATAATTACAAGTTGAAATCAAAAGAGGAACAATTCATCATATTTCTAAAAGTGCATTCAACCATTGAATTAACCGTAATGCCATTCTTAACCATAAAGTAGGATCTAACTCACAATCAACAACAAAAGGTATTCCAACATACATGCAGATTTTTCAGCAAACATGGTCTGAAAAGATGATTAAAGATGGTATATCAATTCTCATCCAATTTTCGAGTTTAAGGTGTTAAAATGTTCATCTCGAAGTCTGGAAGATCACCCAACTTAAAATTCACCATTTCATAAAGGGAAGAAAGATATATCCCAAAGTTACTACAAGCTGTCCAAATTAAGATCTGTAAACAGGGGCTCAAAGATGGGTTAATTCACCTGGTTAATAGCAGAAATTAGCTTCTCTCCAAAATATCAAAGTTTGGGAGCTATAAGCCTTTGAATCCTGAAAATTTTCCACCAAAAATTATCTCATAACTCCTTCTGTACAGCCCAGGGTAAGCAAAACACTGAACACTGCGCAAAAACTCAGGCTGAGAAAAAGTGTCTCAAAGATCACTAATTTTACCTTGTGTAAAGCCCAAACTGGATTTCCCTTCAAATAGCAAAGATGTAGATCTCGAAGTCCAGAAAATTTTCCCATAAGAATCACTTTAAAACTCCACTCCTACAGCCCTGGGGGTCCTCTGGAAGAAAATGTGACGAGGTGACCAACTCAAATGCAGAGCTCCAAGCTTGAACAATGGTGGATTAGGGCGGCGAAGGAAGGAGCTAAAACCCTCAAACAACTCTCTCTGCATGAGGAGATGAAGAAGACAACCAAAGGCTTTAACTATGGTCATTAGGGTGCCTTAAATAGCTCTTAACCTGCGCTAAAATGATCCCCAAAGTCAAGTTACACTCAAGCTTATCCACAAAAATCCACCTTAGTGGATTCGGGTTCAGCAGGGAAGGCAGGCCTGGCCCGCTACGCGCGAAGCCTCACGCACGCCTGCGGGGCCCGGCCCGGCCCGCGCGATGCGCTTGTGCACGCTCTGGCGCACGCGCCGTGCGCCGGCCGCTCCCCCCGATCCGTGGACCCAGTCCACCAAATAGTAAAATCCTATTTTTTCCAATTTTCTCCAAAAATACACAAAAATAGTGTATTTCGCACAGATTTTCGCGGTGGATTCATTTTTCGTGTTCGTTTTGCGCGCCAAGGACTCCGACACATCAAATAGGTGTCATCAAGTCAAAGCTCCAGCAACAAACTGCTCCACAAAGATACAGGTCTTCACCCGTCAAGCTAGTGATCCACATGCAAATCGATCCATAATGATCCAGGTCATCACAAATTGACTGCCCAGGGTCCTCCTATTTCCTTTGGTATGCCGGGAAGGACCCATGCCAGGGACTATCGGGAACTCTTCTTTCCCCGGCGTGTTTCGATGAAAAGGTTGTAAAGGCGACCCCTTCCACCGGCGGTCAGCCGAATACTGCGGAAAAGTGTCAGGTGGTCTTCCTTCGACCTGATAGCCGAGCGGCGTTCGGGGTGCCCCCTGGACCCAGCCGTTATAATGGCCGCGATGGGTGTCCTGCTCCTGTAGTGGGATTCACCATCCCTTCTGGTCGACTTGGGTCGGTCTCGGCCTCTTTTGACCGTAGGGTTCTCTTGAAACTCTCTACGTGAGAGTCTCGTTCTACTTTCTTGTCCTCTTTTTTAGAGGACTGTCTCTCAGATCCTTTGGCTGATCTCGGTTTTGGCCGGTGAGCCAGCTGATCCATGCCGGCAGCGAAGTCGATAAAGGTGAACCGCTTTTTCGCTTCCTCTGGAATCTCAGCGAGTAAGGCATTCCAATCTTCGCCTGTCATTTCGGCCCTACATCAGATGCAAAGCCAACACTTGTCACGGGGCGACTCCCTTTCCACGGGAGACTTGGGCCCCTGTACCAGCCTTTTCCCCTTGGGGCCGACCGTGTTCACTGGCGCAGCATGCGGGAGCCTAAATACTGGTCGCATCGCCTGCCCAGCCTCTGCCCCGGAGGTGTTGTGGATGACCTCCTTCACCTGAACTCGCACCTTGGCGGGCCTCTCTTGGGACGCTCGACCTGCTTGCTTTTGGGCAGATCTCGTTTCTGGATTCTGCCCCCTGGTCTCCCTGCCCCTAGCGTGGGGCTGATGCGCCGACGGAACGGGCAACTCAGCTTCATCCTGGTCGGTTTTTCGTTGGTGGCTGATGATCGAACTTATCGCCCTATCCTGCACTAGGATAGGAGCCATTTGCGACTGCCCCGCCCCCGGCATAAGTGCCGTTGTGGGGGGCGTAATCTGCAGCGCCTCCAGTGCTGACACAACCGACTGTGTCGATAGCAGCGGTGGTGGGGCTGCTGGAGCTTCCCGTAGCACCTCTCGGGCTAAAAACTGCCCGAATCGAGCGAGGCTTTCATCCGTAGCTGGGGCGTTGGCGTCCTAGGCTTGGATTCTGTTCTCCAGAGATCTCATTATTTGGGCTAATTGCCCATATATCTCTGACAGGTATGGCTCCGATTGTGCCGACTCCCCATACAGCTCTGGGAGCTGTGACATGCTGACGGTAGAACTAGGTAAAAAATACCTGAGCGTCCCACCGGGCGTGCCAAGAAGGTTGTTGGGGCCAAAATGTGGCTTGCGCGCGATCGACCCCTGGGTGACCCTACAGAGGTGTCGAAGTATGCCACGTGACAACAATCAAGCGATCGGGCCGAGGAGGGATCCGCTCGGTCGGGTTCTCCTCTAGTAACTCCTCGCAACCGCAACGACCGTTGACTGCCGAAGCGGGTTCGCGAAGGTAAGGAGGGATTGCTGGTTTCGACTTAGATGAGTCGAACCGGTTTAAGAGATAAATGTACGGCTGATGAGCCCATTGTAACTTTGAAGCGCAACAAACATCGATAAAGACACGACTGATTGGCCGGTTTACACTGTAGGCGAGAAAAGCAAATAAAGACACGGCTGAGCCGGTTTACACTTTAAATGCAAGAAATAAAGACATAACTGAATGGCCGATTTACACTTTATATTGATAAGAGAAGGGAATACAAGTGAAAAAAAGGGATAGAAGGATTACAATTAAGCCTACTCCTAGGAAAACAGTAAAAAAGAAGAAAAAAGAGTTAAGTTAACCTACTCATAGATAAATGAAGAAGCTGGGGTGGTACCGGGGTTACGAGGTTGCCGGACCCTAATCTCTTCGATGGTTCGGGTATTTATACACATCCTGAACCAAGTTATTAGGCGCCGATTTGAACTATCGGCGTGATTTGGGAGAAGTTATCGAGAAATCCTCAACCACTTCTTTTTGAGCCGACTAGCCTCAATGGGATGGTAGCAGCTTCCTATCTAGGTTCATCCCCTGATTGTTGCGCCGGGGCGTATTTCTCGGCGCTTTCCAATGCTGGGCGCTGCTTGCCGTTCTGGGTTAACCCCTTAATTGTTGTATCGAAGCGTGATCTCCGGTGTTTCCCTTTGCTGGACGCCTCTTGCCGCTTCGGGGTCTGTTACGTGATTCGCGCCTGAATCTCGCCTTCATTCTTTCCAAGATCTTTCCTTCCTCGGTTGGAATCCCCGCACGATGACTCCGATTCTCGCCTCTTCCGTCGATTGGCCAAAGCGGTTTAGTAGACGCTGTCAGCCGAAGTCGGTCTTGAGTGATTCGTGACTCCTTTCGTCGACAGATTCTTACGTCGGCTGCTTCTCCTGTCAGCTGGTACGCTTGGCCGATGGTGGGTGTAGCGTGTTGTGCTTCTACGCGACTGAAACCGAACCAGATCAGGATGCGGGCCTTTCTTCGGTTGGCCCTTTCTTCCATCGGCTGATGATTTTAGCTGATGGTGTGCGCCACGTGTCACTTTCTTGTGTGGCGAAAAATTTGGTCTAAACATAACTATATGACATATACATTAAGCAAATTTAGATATCAATTATTTCTATTTAGTTTTCAATTTTATTAGAATTTTCATGGTTCTAAATTCAATAATAAATTTTTCAAAGTTAAGAATATCTTAAATCTAGTCCAAATGCTAAATCCATCCAAGAAAATTAAAAATGGACTATATAATGACTAAATCAAGTGAATATCTTTTTAGATTTTTGTAAATTGTTAATAAAAATTTATATAATTTTATATTTCTTTATAAAAGGAACTTTACAAGTTAAATATATTCTAAATGTATGAAAAAAATTGAAACTGTAAATTTCTTGACTTAGCTAATAAGTAGATTTTTAATTTTGCTATATCTTTGTGTTTTCTTTTAAGATTGAAGTGATAAAAAAGTAATAAGAGATGGAAAGAAAAAATTAAAGAAAAATTATGAGAAAAAAGGGGAGGAAAAAATAGAATGGAAAAAAAATAGAGGAAGAGATGTGAGAGGAAAGAAAAGAGAGCGCAGAAGAGAAAAAAAAGGTAGAATTGAAGAGAAGAAAAGAGATGAGAGAGAGATAAAGGTCTATGAGAGAAACAAAAAAAAAAAAGATCGAAGTAAAAAAAAAAAAAAGATTAAAAATACTGTGTGCCTGTGTGGGCATGCACCGGCACATGCTATGATACCCTTTGGGTATTGTTCTGTCTCGTTCGATGCTCAGAGAGTATCATGGCACAGGGAGGCCGAAAGAGACCTCCTTGTACCGTGCCCCCTAATTGGTGACACGATACATATCGCCCCATGCCATAAGGCACGGAGAGATACTTAAGTCCTTGATTAGGATAATCACTATGTTTAAAATCCCCGAATAGCTTCTTTGCAGCGACTGCGTATGCTTCAAAATGGAGCTTGTGCTTCTAGAGCTAAGAATCCCATTTTAGCTTTCCACTGCAGCAGAAGCTTCAAACATTTCTGTTTGCAATACTATTGTTGATGGCTCTATGGTTGATGGCTATATCTGAAAGCAAAGCCAAAAACAGGACCAAAGAAGCACTAAAGCATTTTACTTCCTTGCAATGTCATGTGCTTTATCTGTTGTCATATTCTTAATTTTCTCAGCATGGCTACAATATACTTATTTTCTGTCCCTGGGATGTCAAAACAAATAGGAACAAGCAAACCCAGCAAACCCTCCAACAATTTTCCATACTGTGGTACCTCTGGCTTTCCAACGCACAATCACTCCTACCTCATGGAACCCATGGAACTTTCCACCTGTGAACCAATTACGGCAGTCTAACTTGTTTTATTATGCTGCTGCACCTATGAACCACCAACAATTTGGACTCTTTCTGCAAAAGGTAATCTGCTGGAGGGATCATGTCTTAACCAATATTATGCAACATCTTTGCTGAACAAAATTTCCGTACTACAGGATCAGATTGGCCATCATAGTGCTACCAGTCAATCAGGGGCTTTGTGGAGCTCTCAGCAAACGAAGGAGGTTGGTCACTGAGCTATTATTATTTTCCTTTTCTATGTCTATACAACATTAAAAATTAGCGATGGTACTGTGGCTTTTTTATTTTTTTCTTGGGTACCTCCGAAATCTTTCTTCAACATTTTGTTCTACTTTTACTTCATTGTGCAGAGAGCTCAAAATCTTGAGGGCCGTCCAGGCCCAAGGAAGAAGGGGAAAAAAATCGAAGTGGTAAAGTTGCACCCTCCAGGTTTTTTGTTATTACACTTAGTTGTAACTTTCTTTTGTTTCACATTTTTTTCTGCAGGACTCTTCCCTCATGTTACCAAGCTCTTAGAAACCCTTTAATGTTTTTAAGTTCCTATATTAATTTGGCCTATTAGTAACGAAGCTCTTCAATGCCCTAACTGCTCATTAATAGAAAATCCACATAACTTGAAAAACTCGCCTTATGAGAGACATTGTGATTCTTGGTGTCCTGCATGCCTTTGGATTTCTGAGCTTGGTTAAATTTATTTTTTAGTGTGGAGACAAACTCCCACTGATTATTTTGCAAAAAAAAAAATTGTCTTTATGCTGCTCACTTGAAAACTTGTGTAAAATATTATCTTGGCTGCATTTATATTGTGGCTTCTCATATTTGGTGTTCCTCTGGCTCTTCTTCTTAGGATCTTCACCATAGTTAGTGACTCTATGCGTCATTTTGGGATGATATATAGAAAGAAGAAAGGAGGATGTGGAAGAAGTTCTTCTCTTGTCAAGCCTTTGAAGCTTCTTTTCAATCTTCAGTAATTCTACTCGAAGAGGTAAATCATATAATTGCTTCTTTTTCTGCCTTTGCCAATAAAATTCCTTGAGAAAAGAGAAACTTGACTGACTGATGAATCTGGTGCAAGACGGTGGATCTGTTTTTAATCCTTAATAGGTTTGTTCAAATTTGTCAACTGATATCTATAAACTGTTGTTATATTGTTTTTCACCTGCAGAGATTGCCATGATATTTTTAGTCTGAAGTAATATCTAAGTTATAAAACAGGAGTGAAACAAGTCATTCTAACTCACAAACTTTTTGACATCAAACTTACTGGAGTTTTGGTTTTCTTTACATTTTACCATTTCTCTTGGAAGCTTGCTTTATAATGTTAGAAACTTATAAAATAGAACTACTGAGCATCTTGATATCTTGAATAGATGTATGAAGACGATCAACTGAATCTGTTTTAACCTTTTTCACTAGTTTTTACCGTTGTCATTCTGAATCGATACATTCTGTATCTGCTGTAGGGAATTGACTGTTGAGAAGTGGCAGGTTCTTCAGCTTGTATATAAAGGATCACGGTTTATAATCAATAATTACTTGGGCATCCATAATACAAGTGAGAATCACAGATTACAATAAAAAAGGGCCATTAGAACTTTGTGCAGCTACATTTATGGGAAAGGAAAGGCCGACAGCATATGGGCGAGTAATATTTACTCTTCCTGGGCCTTGTTCCTTGCTCTTTTATGCAACGAGTTCAGCTTGGGCTAGCTTTGGGTCAAAAGCAATTCATAGTAACTTTTTCTTTGTATTACACAAAAGATGCATCTTTAAAAGCTAAAAATTAAAGAAATAATCTACTGGAGTAGGTCTCATGGGAAATTGTAAATTTGATGTTTATGACCAATTGCATGGCAAACTTTTGGAATTGCCCTCTGCCGAAGAAAGTGTATGTGATATATTCGACTACAAATTGTGTTATATTGTGAATCAGTCAGGAGTTGTCTAACTCATTATTTGGATTTGGATTGTTGTAAGATACGAATTTGGATGAGATACATCAGTAATTATATTTCTTTATGGTTATCTTCTTTGATCATCTATTGTTCTACTGAATTTTCTTATTTCATATGTAAAAATTACACTCTTTGTTTGGCATGCATCGCCAGATGATAGGGAGTCTATAGAGCTTGAATGTAATGATTCTCTAACAGTAAACAAGAGTTTGTTAAAACAAAGTACATGCTACTGTTGTTTTCATTGTTCCTCTTTTTATTTGCTGATCATTTTGATTTTATATTTTGGGTTCTCTGCTATATAAGATTAGGATATCGTTCTTTGTTCCTAATATTTTGGGTAAGGTCACTAAACTTTAAAGGCTGCGTTTGGTTCAGATATAAGCTTGAACTACTTATTTCAGGAATAGGTATAAATTTCGGAACAAGCACGAGTAAGGCTAATTTTACGTTTGGATGAAAATTGGGTCGTTTCTAGAAATAAGAAAAATAGCGTTTGAATAGTTAGATTAGAATAGTGAGAATAAGAGTAATTATAATTTTAAAATAATAATATTTTATCTAAATAATTAATATAAGATATTAATTAAATAATAATTTAATTTATTTAATTAACTATTACTATATAATCCTGAATATTAATTAATAAAATAATTAACAATAATAAATATTATAAATTATTAATAAATAATTTAATAAATTAATTATAAATAATTTAATAAATTAATTAGTTAATTATCTAATAGTTTGATAATTAGTTAATAAAATAATTAGATTAGTAAAAATATTAGATTAATAAAGAGTTAATATAATAATTAAAATTATATTTATTTTAATTAAGATTATTCACAATTAATTGATAAAATAATTAACAATAATGAGTATTATTAATAATTAATAATTTAATTAATTACAAATAATTTAATAATTTAATTAGTTAATTATCTAATTATTTAAATAATTAGTTAATAAAATAATTAGATTAGTTAAAATATTAGATTAATTAAAAAAAATAATAAATAATTAAAATTATATTTACTTTAATTAAACTTATTCTTAATTAATTGATAAAATAATTAACAATAATGGATATTATTAATAATAAATAATTTAATTAACTACAAATAATTTAATAATTTAATAATTTAATTAGTTAATTATCTAAATACTTAAATAATTAGTTAATAAAATAATTAAAATAATTAAAATATTAGATTAATTAAAGAGTTAATATAATAATTAAAATTATATTTATTTTAATTAAGCTTATTGTCAAATGGGAACAAATCTTGTTTCAGAAAAAGACTGAACAGTAGGCTGAGCCTTATACCAGCTTATTCTAGAAAGACGAGAACTACTATTTCCATCCATAACCAAACGCATTTGAAGAATAAGATTGGAACAATGTCTTATTCCATGCCTTGTTTCCGTACCAAACACACCCTAAGGGTGCGTTTGGTAACGGGATAAGGCTATTCTAGTTATACCAAGGATAAATATAAAGTACGGAATTAGTGTAAAAAAGCGTTTGGGATCGTTCCAGAGATTAGAGATTTTGTGTTTGATATGAAAATGAGGAATAAGAGGAATAAAGAGGTTTAGTTGGGTTAAATGACCTTTTTGCCCTCAAGCTTTATTATGTGATAAAAGTTGTTAAATTCTAATTTCTTTATTTTAATTAATAGATTAAAGCTCCACCAAAAATAAGATAAAATCAAATCAAAAGCAAAATCAAAATCAAATTATATTTTATTAAAATAATATTTAATTTTATATTTTATTTGCTCTTTGTATTTGTTAAATTCTAATTTTTTTTATTTTAATTAATAGATTAAAGCTTTACAAAAAACAAGATAAAATCAAAATCAAAATCAAAATCAAATTATATTTTATTAAAATAATATTTAATTTTATATTTTATTTGTTCTAATTTTGTGGGTACCCAATAATGGATAATATGGTGTGCCTCCGATAGTGTGCTAGGGGTAGAATAGAAAAGTAAAATATAATAAATAATTAATGTTAGAACAGTAATTTTTGTTATACTAGAAATATCAGAATAAAATATTTTTATTATTTCTGGTGCGTTTGGAGATAAGAGAATATCCTCTTTATCCTCCACCCTAATCCCAAAACAAACATAGCCTAAGGGAGCACTTTCCTTTGGTCACTAAACTTCAAATTAGAGCTTTAAGAGTAGGACTTTTTTTTTTTTCTAAATGATTCTTAAATATTTTATAATTAGTCAAATGATCCTACTCAAAATATATTTAGCCAAATAATCTTTCTTTTGCAAACTTAGCGTGGGGTGATTATTTTTTTTTAAAAAGCAGTAAATCGTTAGTCGTTTTTAAAAGGATGATAAATGATTCATTACTAAAATGATGAATCATTCACCATTTTTTTAAAAACAATTAATGATCATTGTTTTTAAGAGGTTAGGTTAGGATTCCTTAAGTAATATAAGACGGTGAATCGTTCACCGTTTTTGATAAGATGATGAATCATGATTCATCGTCTATTGAAGGTGATGAATCGTTCATCGTTTTTTTAAGACTAAATAATTCATCGTCTCTTTCTCGTAACTATTAGGACCTCCTTTCTCAACTTGTCTCCCTGTCCGCCATTGCCGTCGCCCTCGCACATCCTGATAGCTCTCTTTATCTCCTTTTTCTGCTGGTTTTTTTTTTTTGGAGGGGAGGGAACGGGTGGGGTTGGGGATGGCGGCAACAGGGGTTGGGGAGGAGAAGGGGGTGGTAGTGGGGTGGGGTTTGTGATGCTGCTTCAAACAGTTGAGGTGATGGAGCTTAAAACTAAAATGGCCGGAAGGAATTAGAGGATGGGCCCCACCCTTTTTGATTGTTGCTGAAGGGGCTTCAACCAATGGGGATCCTTCCTGTGTTCTTGTGAGTCAAAAGAGTGCTCCCGTCTCTTCCCCGTAACTATTCAATTCACCGTCCATTTTCCCTCATTTTTTTTTTCGTGACCTTCTTTTCTTTTTTATATTATTTGGATTGAATAGTTTATTATATTTTAAAAAGGGGTAATTTTTTATATATTCCTAAAATTTTTTCTGTTTTCAGATTACCTCTTTTAGAAGGCTAATATTAAAATTACCCTTCTTACGTTCCAACTTATTTCCAAAATACCCCTGAAGTTAAACTCTATTAGTGTACCGTTTGGAACTGCCGTTATCTGTGTGTAATTACTATTTTGCCCTTTCAAATATACCCTAAACCCTAAACCCTAAATCCTAAAACTCTAAACCCCTAAACCCTAAAACCCTAAACCCTAAAACCCTAAAAAACCCTAAACCCTAAAACCCTAAAAAACCCTAAACCCTAAACCCTAAAAAACCCTAAACCCTAAAACCCTAAACCATAAACCCTAAAACCCTAAAAAATTCTAAGCCCTAAACCCTAAACCCTAAACCCGGACAAAATAGGTATATCTGATAGTTTTCAACTCCGATTATTATTTAACTCTAGTTTAACCCTAGTTAACTTAATAAAGGGAAACGGTAGGGGTATTTTTAATAACGGTGGAACGTATGAAGGGTATATTGGAAAGAAAAAAATAAGAGGGGTAAATCAGATATTTCTTCAGATTTCAGGATTACACAGGCAATTATTCCTTTTAAAAATATATTTTTTTTTTTTTTGCGTAGTTAAAATGGCTAATCATTATATGTCATTTAGTGTTTATTGGGATGGATGACTAGTTATGAATAAAAATGGTTCATAATATGTCGACGGTCAAAAAAAATTAATCACGATTTGTTTTGATTTTATATTTAATAATTTAGAAACAAGAATGTATCGTTTATTAAATTATAATTCACAATTTGATGTCCCTTGGTATCGAATGAATATATAGCTCATTAAATAATAGATGATAAATTATTTGAGGGAATCATTGAATTATTTAAATATTATAGATGTGTGATGATATATATTGAGAAAGATTTACATATCACTATTAATCGTAAGATTATTACACGAAAATATATAACAATATTAATGTGAGTTTTTCCAACTATTTAACAGAGGCACATGACATTAATAGTGATGGTAGCGTGAGGATAATAAGATTAGTAAAATATTCAGAATTTCGTAAATGTTATGTTAATTCATTAATTAGTTTTATAATAATTAATAATTATATATATTATAGACAAAATGAGTATTCGTCTGGTGCGATTATTGCGATTATTGCTTTTTTATCAGTTAGTAGTGCGCCACCTAAGACCACCTGTGCACAACCAATGACCTCCTATGCACAACCCACAACTTTCTATGTGCAACCCATGACCTCACGTGGACAAACCACGACCTCTCATGCGCAACCCACAACTTTACGTGGACAACGCACGACCTCTCGTACCTCACCCACCACATTCCATGCAAAATCAACTTTTCGTCAAAAACCCTGTGGTGAGCCGAATCAGTTGCGATGAGACGAGCCAACTTGAGTGGAGAACCGATTGCCTTGTGGTGACGCAGAGATGAAACGAATTCTATTGCTGATGGGACATCCGCTGAAAGTTATGCTGACACTTGGGATTGTTATTATGAGAATAGCTAGAGTAACGTGCCATATACTCAACTCTGTCACGTCGATACGTCGATTGTGCCGTCCAGTCAGTCTGCCCGATCAGTTTTGTCTTCTTTCGTGCTCAGTTGTTCCCCCTATAAATGGTATTGAGAGCAAGTGTCATTGTAATAACACTGATTTTTATTATTCCCTAAATGTCAACTTTTGGATTCAAGATAGTTTTAGGTGGAAAATTCTTAGCGTTGGTTATTATGGAATTTTTGGGTTGCGATTACCGTATCGCAATAGAGCTCATTAAACGAAGAACGACGATGCGATCGGATCGAAAATCCGACTTACGGATCTTCCGGATTGAGGGTTTCAATATTAGCGGATCCGAATCGGTAAGTTCGGAATTTCTCGGGACCCGTTAAGTGTTGTTGGTGCATTGAGATCCGTGCTAGTGGTTACAGGACGTTTCAGAGGATCAACACGCTTATCGAGGAAGTCGGTGGAATAATCCCTTTTGTTTTAAATATCGAATATTTGGACTTTCGTACGTACAAAGAAAAATAAAAATATTAATAAAAGATATTAATATCCCAATTATCGTATAACCCTAATTTTGGAAAAGATTGCTTCTTCTTCCTTCTTCCTCGCCGTGCGTGCTGACGATTGGGACCGAAAACGTCGCCAATATCAGGGAGCGGATCCAGAAGCACCACCGTCTGCGGAAATCGGGATCGCATCGTCTTCTCCGTCAGAGCGAGGTTAGTGGACGTCTTTATTCTTTTGGTTTCGTTCTTGGAGGATTGTCCGTCGAGGTTTTTCGTTTGGTTTTATTCTTAAACGATTATTCGTTAAGGTTTTCGTTGGTATCATTCGTTGAGGTTTCGGTTGGTTTCGTTCTTGGTTTTTGTTCGATGGGGTTTTTGTTAGGTTTTTAGGGTTTTCGGCGGGGTTGCTAAAGGATCGTCGATGGTGGCTCCACCGCCGCTCGATGCCCTAGCCGAGCCGCCGCCGCCGCTTGATGCCCTAGCCGAGCCACGGCCACCGCCGCGCGCAATAGAGGTGCTGCCGCCCGCGCGCAGCCAGGCGCGCTGCCGCCCGCGCACCGCTAGGCGCACCACTCGCGCCGCTCTTGCGCTGTTAGGGCACACCGCACAGGACTGCGCCCTGCCAGGCCGCCGCCGCGTGGTGTGCCGCACGCGCGCGCCATGTCCTGCCAGGCCGCCGCGCACTGCTTGCGTCTGCACGCCGCACAGGGCCACGCCCTGCCAGGCCGCCACCGCGTGGTGCTGCCGCACGCGTGCGTCGCGCCTTACCAGGCCGCCGCCGCTGGATGCCCTAGCCGCCGCCGCTGTGCAGGGCCGTGCCCTGCCAGGCAGCTGCCGTGTGGTGCTGCCGCACGCGTGCCGCGCCCTACCGGGCCGCCGCCGCATGGTGCTGTCGCACGCGCGTGCCGCGCCCTGCCAGGCCACTGCCGCTGGATGCCCTAGCTGCGCGCGTCGCTACTTGCGCCCGCAGGCGCTGTTTGCACCCGCGCGCGCCGCTTGGGCCCGCGCGCGCCGCTGCTTGCGCCCGCGCGCCGCGCCACTGCCAGCCTCGCGCCGCACCGCTGCCAGGCTCGCATCGTGATGTTGCCCGGGGTAGCGCCGCGCGCTGCTGTCAGGCCGCCGCCCACACACTGTTGCCAGGCCGCGCTTGTGATGACCCGGATCTTCGCAGAGCTTTTGCAGTGTGATCAGCGACTTCTGGAGGCTTTTTCTATGTGATGGAGGTGCTTGTGTGTGAATCGGACTCAAAGAATGGACTCCGCACGAAAAATGGATCAAGTTTGCCTTCGGATGCCTTCGTCGAAAATTGAAATGAGTTTCGGATAAAACGGAGGCCGGTTTTGGATTCAGCGCAGAAAAATGATGGAAATCGACTATTTACTTGTATTTTTCTGAGTCCGGACGCCCGAAAATGGATACCGGGAAGTTTACAGTGTTTTCGGGTGCACCGGAGGAGCTGTGGACCACCGGAGGACACGTGGCAATCCTTGAGTGGCCGGCGCATCAGGCGCGGTCCACGGAGCCGCGAGCGGGTGCCTTGGGAAGCGGCGCGGGCGCACGTGAGCGCTCACCAGGGCGGCGGGTGCGCGGGGTGCACGCGGGCGCACGTGGGCCGGTCGGTGGGTGCGGTCCACGTGCATGGTGCACGCCACGCGGCGCGTAGCGGCTGGCCGATTCTGCTGTTCCCTGTTTTGTGCAACGTGGCGCATTGGGGCGGATCCGGGTGTTGGCAGTGAGGGGGAGTTTGAGGTACTGTAGCCACCCGAATGTTTTCAGGCGCCCGAAACCAGGGACATGGATGGAATTACCTGGTTTGTTTTGTTTTGGCTATATATAGCCCCTTTGACCGTTCTTTTGGGCCTTTTTCCAAGCTCCCCTGTGACAGAACCCTCAAGCAAACTTGTTCTTCATCTTGTGCTGCATGTCTTAAAGGATTCCCGGAATTTTTGGAGGCCGTGGCATCGGCGTTTTCTGTGACGCGTCGCACTTCGATGCTCCTTCGATTTTGGCCTTTACCGTCGCATTTCAGTCCGCGAGACACCCTGGACCACCCCAATGGACTTTTGAGCCGATTTTTGTGGCAGTGCGTTCATGAGAGGTACGTCTTCGATTTCCGTGTAGATCACTTTGCTCCGTTTTGAGTTTTTGGTGGTGTTCCAGAGGTACCTTTTGACCTCTTGTACTGCTGCGATGTTTGAGACAGCGGTGGAGTATTGTTGGGATTTCTCGTCCTATTGGCTTCGGAACGAGCGTATGAGGACTCGATCGACATCTACGCTTCGAGAGGAACGCACCCGTATTTTTATCGGAATTTTTGGAGGACTCTTCGAAGGTGATATTTAAGCTTCTTTGGGACTGATTTTCCGCAGATTTGCGATTGTGGATAGTTTGGCTTACCGCGATGTTCTATTTGTATCTTGGCCTACAGGTGTCGAAATAAGGAGTATAAGTACTCGATTTGTATCTACTCGTCGCGAGGATCACAATGGTGATTTTTCTAGATTTTTAGGAGAACTGCACGTAGGTGAAAATCCCCTTTTTCTGTGCTGGTTGGCAAAAAAAGCAAGGGCTATTTGAGGTGTTGTGGTGTTGATTGATTGTTGGCTGTGATGTTGGTTTGAGCAGAGGCTTGTGCGACTGAGTACCGAGGGTGCTGTTTCGGTGGATTTTGTTAGCGGGTGGTTACGCACTTCACCGACTTCGGCTTTGCCTGCGGAAAGCGATTCAGGTGGGTTGCTTCGTCTCCAGAACCGGTGGACGGTTCTCTAATTCTATTTGTTAGAATGCATTCATATTTAGGGTATAATTTATGTGATTGAGGGGTAAGCTTAGTAATGGTAATTGTATAAGGGATTGCATAATTTATTTGTGTTATGTCATATGACAATTGCAATAGTGGATATCCTTGTGGATGGTTAACGTAAGCTTACCCAAGGGAATGTTACCCTCTGTGATTGACATCATGCATGATTAATGTACAACCAATATGAGTGAGATGTAAGCATGGGAATTGGCCTAGATCATGTGTCACGCCCCGGGGTCGAACTGCGACCCGGGCTCGCCAACAGATCCGTCGTCTGTACGGAAACAGCCGCACAGACGAAGTGTCTAACCTGCAAAAGAACTATAGCTAAACATGTATCAGAGCTGAAATAGAACTAAAAGCTACATAAATCAACTGAACATCTGAAATAAATAAAAAATCCTCAATACAAAGTCTCTCAGCCATAAATAGTAAATGCAATCCTCACTGATCTCTCAGAATGTTCAGTACAAAAGTGGAAACATAAAATACCGGGTACATCTACCACAGACTCTCCATGCTGGTAAGGAACTAATCGGCCACGTCCTCACCTCGATCTGCTGTCTCCGCGCGAACCAAGCCGGAACAGCTACCTCAACCTGTCACCGCAGCGGGTGTGAGATCTACTGCAGAAGGCAGATCTCAGTGGGTACCGTTTCAATATCCACGGTATGCCCACTAAGTCTACTAGAGGCAAAACAGATAGGTATGCAGATAGATAGATAGATAAAAGGGAAAGCAGGAAAGGAACTACAGCTAATATGTATCAACATCAAGCTCAAGGAAAACTCTACTATGATCCTGCTATGCATACACTCTCACTACTAATAATATGCCTCAAGTACCATGCTCAAAGGAAAACTCATCTATGAACATGCTATGAAACTCACTCACACATATCACCCAATCTCAATGACTGTCCCTCTTTGGACCAGTCAAGCCTGCGCTCATCTACGACCACTCATGCCCAAACAGGGCTTGGTCTTATGTAGGGTGTCCCTCAAGGACTATCTCAGTAACCACATCGCAGCCTCGTCAGGCTCGGTATCATCATCGCATCCGGAGCGTAGCTCGCGGGGAGCGACCCCGCGAACTCAAGTATCTCACAACTTGTATAAAACCTCAGTCTCAGCAGGCTATGATCCATGATCAAACAGATCGGTATCTCAAAGCTCAAAAGCACAACTCAGCCGGAAAAGATCCACGACTCAATCAGGAAAAGCCCAGATCCTCCCATAATCTGTCGGAGAACCCTCAACGACTCAATTTGATGATGCACGACCCATGGCTAAGTCGGAAAACCTCCACGACTCGATCTGCCACAACCCCCAAACTCTCATAACTAAGTGGGAGAACCACCTCCACTACTCAAATCGGAAAAAACCTGACCCAAGATCTAAAATAATCTCATCAATCCAAAAGGAAGGTCAAACTCACATGACACTAGAAATTCATCCCACAGAACTCTAAAAATCCACTCGGCCCCCAGGCGCGAGGTCAAATGCACCCTGAACCTAAACCAAACCTCTGGCGAACTCATAATTTAAAAACCACATTTAAAAAGCTGATTTTTCCTTAAAACGGGTTTTTCATGATTTTAAAACGATTTAGGTACAAATATAATGCAAACCAAACATGAAACCTAGTGTCACACAATGTCAGGAGTATACTAAAAATAATCTGGGGCTCTAATAAATATTTTGGAAAATTCCAGGCAACTATCAGATTTAATTACAGAGAAAATGGCATAATAAACATGATCAACTTGCATTCAATAGCATTAAAGGGCATTCCATAAATTTTGGAGAAATTCCAACCCACCTGGAACCTTTTCCACAGGCAACGCTGAAGTCGGTGAAGCGCCGGACCGCCCGTTGTCCAAAATCTGCCGAAACACCAAACCGCGCCGCGCGCGCACACTGCTGCGACCCTCTAATAATTTTCACTGCACTCAACAAGTGCCCACAACCCACACTAAGACCACCATAACATCTGCACACTCATAAGTATAAGCTCACATAATACAATTTACCAAAAACCCACAATGCACTCTCTACAAGCTCCAATGCACACAATCCCAACAGCACATGCTGTTAGAACAAACCAGCAGGGGAGATAGGGAATTTCACCTGCGTACAGTGCTCCAAAAATTTCAGAAAATTCACGGTTGCGATCCTTGCGACGAGTAGCTCCAAAACGAGTGTTTATACGCCCCGTTCCGACACCTGTAGGCCAAGATACACCCGAAACAACACGGTAACATCCAAAATTCCGGCATAATGTTCGCAGATTTTTAGGAATTAATTTAGCAGGAATTACACTTAAGTATCAACATGAGAAATGTTCCTCTTAACCCTGTTAACAGATCCATATAAAGAAATCCCCCAAAAATATGCTGAACTCAAAGATATCACCATACAAACATGCTATTCCAAGAAAAATCTGCTCTGTAAAAATCAGCGCTACAGGACTGGAAAGATTGGGAGTTTTACCTGTCCAAACGAGCTTCAAAAATAGTGAGGAAGGTGGCAATGGATTCCTTGTCGAGTGTAGATAACTATCGAGCTATAGAACACCTAATTCCGAGCTCGTACGAGAGAGAAAACCCAAAATTACTCCAAGGTGTCCAATACAAAAATCTGTGCGTGAAGGTTGTAGAAAACCCAAATATTCTCCAAGAAATCTCATGATCCAAGTAGAACACTGAATATCAAAGTTGGAGATTTACCTGCCTTGGAGATCTCCTCCAAATTTCAGCTCGAAATTCCAAGAAAAGAAGCCTGGGGAATTTTTGCACTAAACTGCGACGGTGGAGCTCCGAAAATCCAGCAATGGTGGTTGTGCTCCAACACATCCAAAAACCAAACCTCCCAACCACACACAATCCAAGCTTTCTCTCTCTCTCTAAAACAAACAGCACATACCTTTGTTGGAGGCTTGACGCGCGCGTGCTCCAATCACTCCACTCGGCTTCACACGGCTACTAGCAGAGTCCACCATCACATTTCTCATCCAATTCTTCTCTTTCTTCCTCTTCCTTTCTTCTTCTTTCACCTTTTCTCTCTTACTTGCTTCTTCTTGTTTCCTCTGTTTTCCTTTGTTTGCAGGGAGTGAAGAAGACGAAGACCTGGCAACTTAATTAAGGATACTTAATTAAGTGGCTGAGAGTGAGAAGCAAGGTAAATGAGAAATGACCAAAATGTCATCCATCAAAATATCCCAATCCATTTACTTTAAAAAACCCATTCTTAATTCCATCTTCTCTTTCTCTAATTTCCTCACAGGCTAAGATTACTTAATTTAATTAATTAATTAATTAATCCAAATTAAGCCAACTCCGACTCACTTTTTGCCCTCGGGGCCTCCGCATCAATCCGGAACCTCCCGAACTTCGCTGTAATCTCAAAATACACATGTCCAAAGCTTTCCCCACTCAAAAAGCTCAACCGTAGAGTCGATGTGCTCAATCCAAAAACCGGCTCCCATAACTGCCAACTCCAACTCACTTTTTACCTTCGGGGCCTCCGCATCAATCCGGAACCTCCCGAACTCCGCTGTAATCTGAAAATACACCTGTTCCAAACATTTCTAATATTTTCTGCGCACCACTGTGGAGTCGGGGCTCAACAAAACTAGTCCTCTAACGACGCACAATGCCCGAAAAAATTCCGATACAAGCTGGGGCTTCCGCGTTGATCCGAACTCAACTATAAACATAATTTGAACTCGTCCAAAGCAAATCCTCCGCACCACACCATCCTGCAAGGTCGGTACACTATCTGAAGTCTCGGTACTCTACACTCTCCCCTCCTTAAAAAGGTTTCGTCCTCGAAACCAGAATAAATCCATAACTCAGGAGGGTGACTCAATCAAATGGGGATAGGAAACACACAACTCATCCTCAGGCTCTCAAGTAGCCGTTCTTACTCAACATAAAAGCTCTACTGTAACTTCACTCAAGGTATGATCCGTCTGCACAATACCTTAGCTTCACGAGCAAGAATTTGCATCAGCTGCACCTGATACTCAATTTTCATCCAATTCCAAGGAAGTGACATCCAAAACATGCGGGGGATCAAATAAACTTCTTCCAGCCAGATAAATACTCGCGGACCAAACTCCTCGCGTAAATCTCGAATCTACATATCCCTGCGGATAGTGGCTTTCACAATCATGGTCTCAAATCCAAAACTCCAAGCTGGCCCCCAGTTGGCACAACTCCTCCGTTGCTCCTTAGCAACCAAAAAGCTCAAAATTCCACAAATACCCTCTCACAATCCTCCACAGGAAAAGAAATTCAACATCAGGAATATTTTCCCAAATATCCAACTCTCAATTTCCAAGTTCCAAAAGTGGCATCCACAATCGATCACCTCATTCCAAGGTTGCACTGCTTGCCTAGACAAGGCATAATTGACCATAAAGACCTCGCCGGAATAATACTGTGATATCAATCATACATCTTTGAAAACTCTATCCACCGGCGTTATCTCAAACCAAGCTCTTCCTGAGTATCCAAGTACTTCAGGTTTGAGGATCTATGAATAACTCAATTCTCTCTCTATCACTGGCAAACATCTACATCCATGATGGTATCCTCCTCAGCTTTAACTCTTCCCAGTTACACTGGCCTTGCATAGTCCAAAAGCTTCTGACATCTGTCACAACATAGGCTAAGGCAAATCCCCAAACGGCATCCCTCTTCGATGGGTCTACTGTCACTCTTGCAGCTGAAATCACATGGCCTAACCACAGATGTGATGACCCGGATCTCCGCAGAGCTGCTACAGTGCGTTGGGGTGGCTGTTGGAGGCCTACATGGCGTGTTGGAGGTGTTTGGGGCATAATTGGGCACAAGAGTTGGACTTCGGGCCCAAACGGATCATGTGAGTGATCGGAGGACCCCGTGGAGGGTTTAGAAGTGGTTTCGCGCGAATCGGATATTTAAATTGGGCTCCGCACGAAGTTTGGACTAAGAACGCATTTCCGGGTGCCTTCGACAATTTTTAGAGTTGGAATTTGGCGAAACGGACGTCAAATTCGGATTCAGCGCGCGAAAACGGTCAAAATGGACTACCCACTTGATGTTTTTGTGCTCGGGTTACTGTTCACCGCCGGAACAGTGATTCCGGTGATCGCCGGCGGCAGCGGCGGCGGCGGGCAGCGGCGGAGGGCGGCGGCGCGGCCTCGGGCAGGCGGCAGCGCGGCGGCGGGCAGCGCGCAGCGCGCGGGCAGGGGCGCGGGCAGGCGCGCGGTCCACGCGCCGGCGTGCACCAGAGCGGGGTGCCACGTGGCGGCTTCCCATTGGATGGTTCACAGCTCGCGGTCCACGGAACTGTGTGGTGTATGGTGGATTGGGCGGGAAGACACGTGGCAGCGTAGCATTGGTTCGGTGTTTGTGGTTGTGTGCACCGGGTGCAGCGAGCACGTGGATTGGACACGTGGCGCGCGAGGATTGGGCTAGCTACTGTGCGCGCAGGTTGCAGGTAGCGTGGTGCACGGTGGACCGGTTGGAGACACGTGGCATTATATCAGTGGTTCGGTGTATGGGGTGTCGTGCACCGGGTGTAGCAAACGTGTGGCGTGGACACGTGGCGAGCGAGGATTGGGTGTGCTACTGTGCGCGTACGGCGTGGCAGGCGGCGGTGGCAGGCAGGGCAGGCGGCGCCCGGCAGGCGGGGCAGGCGGCGGCCGGCTGGCGTGGCGGGCACGGCAGCAGGGTGGCGCACGCGGGCGCCACGTGGCGGCCCGCTATTGGCGGGTGCCAACGGCCCCGTTGACCAGGGTGCACCACGTGGCGTGAGAGGAGCGGCCGGATCCGCTGTTTCGTGTTCGGGGACACGTGTCGGTGCGTGGAGCGGGTCGGACGGGTGAGCGGTCCGACCGGATCTGGTGTGCGGGCGTGGGCCGAGTGGACCGGGCTACTGTGCGCGCCCGAAAGTTCGGGCCGGGCCGCACTGTTTGCGCCCGAAAAGATTCGGGCGCCCGGAAAAAAGGACACAGCGGGTATTTTTCTAATTGTTTGGAATGGCCTTTATATACCAACCCGAGCCCCTTCTTTTCGAGTTTTTCTCCCCTTTCCGAGCCTCTTCTGCCCGAGCCACCTTAAGGAGATTTGTTCACCTCTTGATGCTTGATCTTCCTGCCAAGTTCTAGAATTTTAGGAGGCTCGAATCCCGAGGTTCCCTATTTTACGGCGCGGCGCGACGATGCATTTCCTGTTTCCTTCTTCGACGCAGCAGTGATGTTTTGGCTCCCCTGGGCTACCCCGAGGTCACTTTTCTGTGATTCTTGCGCCGGCTGACTCCTTACAGATAAGGCTTCAACTTTCATTTTGATCGCGCTTTTCCATTTCGAGGTTTTGGCACGGATCCCGAGGCAAACAGTGACCCCTTTTTGCTGTGTGGATTTCCTTGACAGCAGCGGAGTATTTCGGCCATATCTTCGCGCACGAGCGTCAGACGGAGACGAGCTTGTACAACTTTTTGATCTACTCGTCGCAAGGAACGCGCTCGTATTTTTCTTGGATTTTTGTGAGAATTGTTTCGAGGTGATAATCACTGTTTTCTCAGTGTACTGTGTACAGTTTTTCTTCACAGTTTGTTGATTGGATTACCGCCTTGCCGAATTTATAACTTGGCTTACCGAACTCTGATTTGGGCGTGCAAGGTACCGTTGCGAAGCTATCGACGCGAGGATCGCCGTGATATTTTTCTGGGAATTTTCTGGGCACTTTCTGCAGGTGATAATTTAACAGTTTCGGGACTGATGTTGTATGGGTTAATAAAAGCAATATTTGGGAGCCTAAGTGTATTTAGTGGACTTTGTGTTGTGCCAGGAGTGTTTCGGGGGTACTGTACTTGTTGGAGCGCAGGATTGGAGTTTTTGGCATTTTCAGCTGTACGGACCCGGACAGTTAGCGCTTCAGGTGGGTGGTTGTTGCTCGCCTCTATATCTGACTTACTCACTAAGTTTATTAGAAAATCCCCCTTTGAGCATATTGATTGATTAATATGCATGATTGACTGATATACATGTGAACCTTCTATCTGTGGTTAATTTAGTGGATAAAGCATGTTGGGGATATTATTGGGATAATATTGCTGTTGGAACATGGTCTTTGGAATAATTTAATAAGTGATGATTAACATGCCACATTAGCACCTAGAATTGTATGAAAGAGGATTAACTGTTGGGACATAATGATATATCAATGTGCTGGTTTCACTCTGGGAATTTATTATGGAACAGGGATCTTATACATGTGTAGTCCACTGATGTTTTTAGCCTGATGGTGATATTTATCTGGATATTATTATGTATTACACTCGTAAAACTGTTATTTGATATATTCTCTCTTTCACACTGCTGAGGACTTTCGCATGCTCATTTGGACATCTAGATAGGCCACTATTTTATTGCTACACTATCATATTGGGATCTGACTTAGGAGAAACCATGATTGCTCTCTTTCTCCTTTTTATTTAGACTTTTGAGTCATGTTGCTCGGGTTCGAGCAGAGGTTTGGGATAGTGTAGCTGGGACCTGAGGGTCAGTGATAGGGTGTACCTGATGTTGGATTGTGGGCTATTGCGGCAACCGCGGACAGTAGGCGGTTGACCAGATCTTGATTATTTCACCCAATTGTGGGTTGGGGGTTATTGCGGTGACCGCGGACTTTGGGCGGTTGACCGGATGTTTACTATTGCATCAGATTGGGTATTAGATTTCTCTAGTGGATGGTATTTCCCACTTTTGAGTATTATTGTATCGGATCGGGGTTTCATTAGTGGACGGAGTTTCCCACTTTGATCATTGTCATGATCCAGTCCTGCTATTGTGAGATATTGGTTACAGAGATGCTTGATACAGTGATACTTTACTCGTGTGGGTCGCTCCCCTCGAGTGCCACTCCGGAGTAGGCTTTAGACCGTGTTGGGTTCCGGTCAGTTGGTGAGTTGTGAGTGATGGCAGAGCAGGCAGTACCAGTTTACTGGTGGTACCAGATTGGGTCTATTTGGTCAGATACTGTTCCCGGATGCATTCATACCGTCATTTCCTTCGGTATTGCATTTAGAGGCATACTTGTTGTGGTTTCCCCTTTTATTCAGTAGTTCTGTTACAGCTTTACCCCTTGCCCTTTTCTTGCCTCTAGTAGACTTAGTGGGTACGCCGGAGCTTGAGGCTTTACCCACAGGGGGAGGCTACTGGTTTACTAGTGGTTCTCACCCCCACTGTTGTTTCCTCTTCTTTTCTCCCCCTGTTTTGCAGAGTCCTCATTGGAGTTGCTGATCTTCGGTCGTTGTTCGGGGCGAGGGAGTCACGAGCTAGATCGTTACCACCCGAGGAGTGTAGCTGTATCCCCTGGTTGGAGATTCCTCGTAGCTGTTGGCTGGCTTTTACTGTTTATCTGGAGGAGAGAGATCTTTTGTATTTGGAGAGACTGATGTACTATAGTTTTAGTTTATCTCCTTTTATAGTCGAGAGATGCTGTACTGAGGACATTGTATGATGATTATCTGTATTTGAGGGAATGGATATTGTACTCTATTTCATGATGTATAGTAATTGGATTTTATTTTACAGCATTTTATTTCAGCTCTGATATTTGTGTAGCTATAGTACTATCTTTTGCAGGTTAGACGCTTCGCCTATGCGGGTTTTGGCATAGGTGGCGGATCTGTTGGCGAGCCCGGGTCGCAGTTTCGACCCCGGGGCGTGACAGATTAAGTTGGTATCAGAGCTTAGGGATAGGTCAATTGGGACTGTAGAAACCCTAGGCTTATGGTTGGACCCTAGGATGACTTCGTGAGAGTCGTGAGTTTTGCGAGAGTCCTGATTGAGTTTTATACCTCTCCCAAGGGATGGGATGGGTGATTGGCATGTTTATTCTCCTAAGCAATTATGTTGGCTGCAGACAACATAATGCGGCGGAACGGTTGACATGCTCTAGACTCTCGCCGGATTGGGTCGAGTTTTGTTTTGTGCTGTGGTGCAGTTGGTCGTGGTGAGCGGTGTCTCCCCGACGCGTTGTGCGGATTGGTGTGCACTCGTCGCAGCGGTGGAGCTTGAGCGGATTGTTTTGGGGCCGGATATCCGGATTGAGGTTAGAGAGCTTCAGGCCCCGATGGCAGGATTGTCTGAGGTATATCAGCGGCAGAGTGAGCCGCTGGTCTGGGTGACACAGTTGTCGGAGCAGTGGGCAGCCCGACAGTGTTTTTCTCCTGAGACCACCTGGTTACAGTATCCTCAGCGGCAGTGATTTCTGAGGCGCCGATGGAGCGAGTGGCCCCCGTGCCAATGTTTTGTGTTGCGGCACCGAGGCGGGGTGGATTGTTGATAGTGGATGAGTTGTGGGACATCATTGATCGATGGAGCCAGTTTTGGCAGATGAACCACCCTGATTTATGGATTTGAGTTGGAGCCTTTGGAGGCAAAATCGTGGTTAGTGGTGATGTAGTGATCAATTGAGGGTCTCCCTGTGCTGAGGAGTTGAGGCAGTTGTTGAACTGTATGCTCCAGGTTTCGAGGGACGAAGCGCGTAGGATGTGTGTGATTGGTAGTGGATTGCGCCAGAATACCCTTTTAGTTTATCTGATCCCTCGGTTTTGGATTGTGGATTTTGGATGCCTCGATGGAGTAGGCATTGTGTATGGAGCGTACTGTTGCAGTTCCTGTGGATAGGGATCTGCCGCCAGAGGCGAGTTCTGGATAGAGGCGCCTGGCGCTAAGTGTTGGGGGACAGATCGGCTGGCCGAGGCACTTTCGTGTTCCTTTCCTGGATGGTGGACATCCTTGTGGACGGATTATGTAAAGCGTACCCAAAGGAAGGTTACCCCTTTGTGATTATTAACCTGCATGTTTGGGGCACAATAGATGTGCTTGAGGGGTGAGCTGAGTAAGGATAATTGAATGAGGAATTGCAGGAATTAATTGTGTTTCATTATATGACGATTGCGATAATGGATTTTCTGAGATGTCAGAGGTCAGGTGGACCCCGGTGGCAGCATCAGCATCGTCATCAGAGTGGCGCAGCGGTAGCGTGGATTGTTGTCTGCGAAGGGCTTTATTCCTCGCCTCAGTGTGAGCAAAGGCGGAGAATTGTGCTCCTTTTGTGGATAGCCTTGATTTTCAGGCAGATTAAGTGACGACCACCTACATTGAGCGGTTGAGACTGTGCTGCCTGGGTGGAGGGCACCAAGGCAGTGGATCGGGTCGTCGCAGGTGTGATTTCATCACAGCAGTCGAAGTTAGAGCATGTTGCATTCCTGCATGGACTAGAGGCAGATTTGTTACCACATGCACTAGAGGTACAGGTTCCTGTTGGGATGGTGCATGTGGGGGAGGCTTGTGGATCATGTCCAGTGCAGTTGAGACCCCGAGTGGTATCGGCAGGTTTATTGGTATTTGTACCTGGTCAGTGTTTGACCCAGTGCGTGGGATTGGTTGGCACAGTGCCACATGGTGTATGACTGCGGAGAGAGAAGGTTATGATCTTCTGCAAGGCAGACATTAGAGACTTGTTCTTTGAGACAGTCAGAGCACACAAGTTGTAGCGACAATGCGAGAGGTGCCAACGGCGGCACCGGGACGCGAGGATATTCCTGTTGTCGTGAGATCCCGGGTGTGATTCCACCGGAGCTGATAATGATGCCGTCGATTAGGGAGATTGAGATTGCGGTTGACGTGGTTCAGGGAACCACGCCAACCCCGATAGCACCTCATTGGATACCACCTGTAGAGCTGACAGAGCTGATGGCGCAGTCGCAGGATCTGATGGATCGAGGGTCTGTTCGATCTAGTGCCACGTCGTTGGCACAGGACAGTGAGGGTCCTTGTGTGGGGTGACCGCAGGCAGGTCTGGATGTTATTTAGGACCTTTGATGGAGTTATACCCCGATAGTGGTCTGCTTGGGATGCAGGTATCTTCTTGGGATCATACAGTTGTGTATCCCGCCAAGATGGTGTTCTGGACCCGGTAGGGGCATTGTGAGTGCAGTAAGGACAAACGGGATGACTAAGGCCCTGTCGTCTTAGGATTTGAGGAATTGTGTGTTCCTGCTGCACTTGGAAGGATTATTTGAGATATTCTTCCGGGATATTTTGATTTTACCCCATCTCTGTATGGTTTAGAGCTGGTGGAGTACTCATAGATGGTGTAACAAGGTCTGTGAGGAAGAAGCTGTATGCCAAGTTGTTGTGGCACGAGTTTTAGCTTCGAGAGCATATCATCTTGGATCACTTAGTCTAGCCATAAGAGGCGGTGGTGGAAGTCCGGCCAAAAGGGATGCTATGCGAGAATGGCTGAGACCGGCAGTTATTTATTGAGGTGAGGAGCTTGTGAGCCGGATAGTGCCAGCAGAGCTTGACGAATTGGTGATGAGATTGATACCAGCCCTGATTTCTGCATCGCCAGTGTTGGGAGATGGAATTGTGATATACTGTGATACCTCCCATAGTAGCTATGAAGCTACAGTTGGATTTGTGGCAAGCATCCAATATCACCCTGATAGGGCCACTGTGGTGGCGGATACCTGGAGCAGGAAAGCTGTCAGAGGTCGAGCTTGTTGATGCCACAGCTGGCGCTGTGTGGACTGTCGAGGCAGACGTGGCGTATGATGGTGTCACTGAGGGCTCTTTCCCTTTCGGAGTGCCTAACACGTCACTGGTTTGGGAGTTGAGGGCACAACTCCCGAAATTTGATGAAGTGATAGTCTGGAGCTGGTATTTTTTCGAGCTTGGAGGATTGGATTTACCAGCTGCAAGGGTACGGGAGTTTCTCGAAGATTGATTTGCGAGCTGGTTCTCTCGACTGCTTATAGTGTGTGCAGATGCCCGAGAGTTGGGGAGGTGTTTCTACACCCTGATGGTTTTTGGATTAGAGATCAGAGTTTACGTGATCAGTTGGAGGACCTATATCGGATGCCCGGGAGTACAGAGGTACTTGGATCGAGCTTGTTGTGCCGATGGACTTGTGGTTGGATCATCTGAGGCCCTGGGAAGAGCGGAGGCTTGTACCGATGCAGATTACTTGATAGCTCGAGCAGTTAGCCCAGCTGCACTTGGTTGAGTTGGTGCGGTTTTTCTAGAGTGCCCGCCTTTATGTTGTTCTAGATGGAGACCCGAGGACCGCATCGCGCCTTTGGAGGAGGTACTTGTCAGCCTTGGGAGCTTGAGTGGTGGATGATTGGATGTTTACCCCCCTTTATTTGGTTGAGATTCCGTGTTGAGGAACGACTTTAGTTTCGAGGACGAAACTTTCTTTTAGTGGGGGAGGATGTGATGACCCGGATCTCCGCAGAGCTGCTACAGTGCGTTGGGGTGGCTGTTGGAGGCCTACATGGTGTGTTGGAGGTGTTTGGGGCATAATTGGGCACAAGAGTTGGACTTCGGGCCCAAATGGATCATGTGAGTGATCGGAGGACCCCGTGGAGGGTTTAGAAGTGGTTTCGCGCGAATCGGATATTTAAATTGGGCTCCGCACGAAGTTTGGACTAAGAACGCATTTCCGGGTGCCTTCGACAATTTTTAGAGTTGGAATTTGGCGAAACGGACGTCAAATTCGGATTCAGCGCGCGAAAACGGTCAAAATGGACTACCCACTTGATGTTTTTGTGCTCGGGTTACTGTTCACCGCCGGAACAGTGATTCCGGCGATCGCCGGCGGCAGCGGCGGCGGCGGGCAGCGGCGGAGGGCGGCGGCGCGGCCTCGGGCAGGCGGCAGCGCGGCGGCGGGCAGCGCGCAGCGCGCGGGCAGGGGCGCGGGCAGGCGCGCGGTCCACGCGCCGGCGTGCACCAGAGCGGGGTGCCACGTGGCGACTTCCCATTGGATGGTTCACAGCTCGCGGTCCACGGAACTGTGTGGTGTATGGTGGATTGGGCGGGAAGACACGTGGCAGCGTAGCATTGGTTCGGTGTTTGTGGTTGTGTGCACCGGGTGCAGCGAGCACGTGGCGCGCGAGGATTGGGCTAGCTACTGTGCGCGCAGGTTGCAGGTAGCGTGGTGCACGGTGGACCGGTTGGAGACACGTGGCATTATATCAGTGGCTCGGTGTTTAGGGTGGCGTGCACCGGGTGTAGCGAACGTGTGGCTTGGACACGTGGCGAGCGAGGATTGGGCGTGCTACTGTGCGCGTACGGCGTGGCAGGCGGCGGTGGCAGGCGGGGCAGGCGGCGGCCGGCAGGCGGGGCAGGCGGCGGCCGGCTGGCGTGGCGGGCACGGCAGCAGGGTGGCGCACGCGTGCGCCACGTGGCGGCCCGCCATTGGCGGGCGCCAACGGCCCCGTTGACCAGGGTGCGCCACGTGGCGTGAGAGGAGCGGCCGGATCCGCTGTTTCGTGTTCGGGGACACGTGTCGGTGCGTGGAGCGGGTCGGACGGGTGAGCGGTCCGACCGGATCTGGTGTGCGGGCGTGGGCCGAGTGGACCGGGCTACTGTGCGCGCCCGAAAGTTCGGGCCGGGCCGCACTGTTTGCGCCCGAAAAGATTCGGGCGCCCGGAAAAAAGGACACAGCGGGTATTTTTCTAATTGTTTGGAATGGCCTTTAAATACCAACCCGAGCCCCTTCTTTTCGAGTTTTTCTCCCCTTTCCGAGCCTCTTCTGCCCGAGCCACCTTAAGGAGATTTGTTCACCTCTTGATGCTTGATCTTCCTGCCAAGTTCTAGAATTTTAGGAGGCTCGAATCCCGAGGTTCCCCATTTTACGGCGCGGCGCGACGATGCATTTCCTGTTTCCTTCTTCGACGCAGCAGTGATGTTTTGGCTCCCCTGGGCTACCCCGAGGTCACTTTTCTGTGATTCTTGCACCGGCTGACTCCTTACAGATAAGGCTTCAACTTTCATTTTGATCGTGCTTTTCCATTTCGAGGTTTTGGCACGGATCCCGAGGCAAACAGTGACCCCTTTTTGCTGTGTGGATTTCCTTGACAGCAGCGGAGTATTTCGGCCATATCTTCGCGCACGAGCGTCAGACGGAGACGAGCTTATACAACTTTTTGATCTACTCGTCGCGAGGAACGCGCTGGTATTTTTCTTGGATTTTGTGAAATTGTTTCGAGGTGATAATCACTGTTTTCTCAGTGTACTGTGTACAGTTTTTCTTCACAGTTTGTTGATTGGACTACCGCCTTGACGAATTTATAACTTGGCTTACCGAACTCTGATTTGGGCGTGCAAGGTACCGTTGCGAAGCTATCGATGCGAGGATCGCTGTGATATTTTTCTGGGAATTTTCTGGGCACTTTCTGCAGGTGATAATTTAACAGATTCGGGACTGTTGTTGTTTGGGTTAATTAAAGCAATATTTGGGAACCTAAGTGTATTTAGTGGACTTTGTGTTGTGCCAGGAGTGTTTCGGGTGTACTGTATTTGTTGGAGCGCAGGATTGGAGTTTTTGGCATTTTCAGCTGTACGGACCCGGACAGTTAGCGCTTCAGGTGGGTGGTTGTTGCTCGCCTCTATATCTGACTTACTCACTAAGTTTATTAGAAAATCCCCCTTTGAGCATATTGATTGATTAATATGCATGATTGACTGATATACATGTGAACCTTCTATCTGTGGTTAATTTAGTGGATAAAGCATGTTGGGGATATTATTGGGATAATATTGCTGTTGGAACCTGGTCTTTGGAATAATTTAATAAGTGATGATTAACCTGCCACATTAGCACCTAGAATTGTATGAAAGAGGATTAACTGTTGGGACATAATGATATATCAATGTGCTGGTTTCACTCTGGGAATTTATTATGGAACAGGGATCTTATACATGTGTAGTCCACTGATGATTTTAGCCTGATGGTGATATTTATCTGGATATTATTATGTATTACACTCGTAAAACTGTTATTTGATATATTCTCTCTTTCACATTGCTGAGGACTTTTGCATGCTTATTTGGACATCTAGATAGGCCACTATTTTATTGCTACACTATCATATTGGGATTTGACTTAGGAGAAACCATGATTGCTCTCTTTCTCCTTTTTATTTAGACTTTTGAGTCATGTTGCTCGGGTTCGAGCAGAGGTTTGGGATAGTGTAGCTGGGACCTGAGGGTCAGTGATAGGGTGTACCTGATGTTGGATTGTGGGCTATTGCGGCAACCGCGGACAGTAGGCGGTTGACCAGATCTTGATTATTTCACCCAATTGTGGGTTGGGGGTTATTGCGGTGACCGCGGACTTTGGGCGGTTGATCGGATGTTTACTATTGCATCAGATTGGGTATTAGATTTCTCTAGTGGATGGTATTTCCCACTTTTGAGTATTATTGTATCGGATCGGGGTTTCATTAGTGGACGGAGTTTCCCACTTTGATCATTGTCATGATCCAGTCCTGCTATTGTGAGATATTGGTTACAGAGATGCTTGATACAGTGATACTTTACTCGTGTGGGTCGCTCCCCTCGAGTGCCACTCCGGAGTAGGCTTTAGACCGTGTTGGGTTCCGGTCAGTTGGTGAGTTGTGAGTGATGGCAGAGCAGGCAGTACCAGTTTACTGGTGGTACCAGATTGGGTCTATTTGGTCATTTATTGTTCCCGGATGCCTTCATACCGTCATTTCCTTCGGTATTGCATTTAGAGGCATACTTGTTGTGGTTTCCCCTTTTATTCAGTAGTTCTGTTACAGCTTTACCCCTTGCCCTTTTCTTGCCTCTAGTAGACTTAGTGGGTACGCCGGAGCTTGAGGCTTTACCCACAGGGGGAGGCTACTGGTTTACTAGTGGTTCTCACCCCCACTGTTGTTTCCTCTTCTTTTCTCCCCCCTGTTTTGCAGAGTCCTCATTGGAGTTGCTGATCTTCGGTCGTTGTTCGGGGCGAGGGAGTCACGAGCTAGATCGTTACCACCCGAGGAGTGTAGCTGTATCCCCTGGTTGGAGATTCCTCGTAGCTGTTGGCTGGCTTTTACTGTTTATCTGGAGGAGAGAGATCTTTTGTATTTGGAGAGACTGATGTACTATAGTTTTAGTTTATCTCCTTTTATAGTCGAGAGATGCTGTACTGAGGACATTGTATGATGATTATCTGTATTTGAGGGAATGGATATTGTACTCTATTTCCTGATGTATAGTAATTGGATTTTATTTTACAGCATTTTATTTCAGCTCTGATATTTGTGTAGCTATAGTACTATCTTTTGCAGGTTAGACGCTTCGCCTATGCGGGTTTTGGCATAGGTGGCGGATCTGTTGGCGAGCCCGGGTCGCAATTTCGACCCCGGGGCGTGACAACAGAACCTTTCGAAGTCAAAAAGCATACTCTCTCAAGTTGACATCCAACTTCTCCTCTCTCAGAAGTTGCAGCACTATCCCCAAGTGCTCCTCATGCTCTAAGTCACCTCGAAAATAATCCAAATATCCACGACGGGTACTGCTACTAACCCGTCCAAACACAGCTGGAAAAAAAAAAACCCAATTCCTCAACTCATAAAGGCGGCAGGGCATTAGTCAATCCATTTGACCGCGCTGTGAACTCATAATGCCCCCTACCTGGTCCTGAACACTATCAGGGCACATCCCTCGGCTGTACGACTCTATAAAGTTATCTATCTCACTAAAGGGTATCTGCCGAAAAATAATCCAAACCTGTCCGTGCTCGAACCATCATAGAACCCTCACCGTTGTGTACTCACAACGTGGCATCACTGCCGTGTACCAACGGCGTGGCATCACCACCGTATATCAACGGTGTGGCATCATACTCAAGTATCAATCTATCGGATCCTCACTGTTGTATTCCCACGATGTGGTGCTGGGTCACACAGACCTCTCGATCCCTTAGATCTACAACTGCGCTAACAGCTCTCTGTCTCACAGGTGATACTCCAAGGGGTGCTGCCGAAGTCGGCGCGGTTTCCAAAACCACGTCAATCACCGTCTCGATCTCAATCTCACTAAACGGCGGCTTCAATATTAGCTCAAGTAGACTCTTTCCCAGGATCTCCCGGGCAATAAGGATATTCTTTAGTCCCAGTGCCGCCGTAGGCACCTCCTCCTCAGTCGCTAACAAAGCGATACAACCACGACTCAACCTCCGTCGTGCTCTAGCTTCCTCTAAAACACACTCCTCCTGACCAGGTCCACGGAGGGTCATTGTCCTCTCTCGACAATCCATGGTAGCATAACATTGGGGTGACCAATCCCTATCCAACCTTATATCAACATCCCGAAGCTGATGTAGGACCAAAAACTCAATGGATCAAATCCAATGTCCTACCTACACTGGGTAGGACTAGCATCACTCATCCATGTGCTATACGTGATCTGGAACCTGATCCTCACGTGCACAAGCCAACAGTCCCATCTCTGGCCCACACGAAGCTACCCATGCTTTTCTGAAATATGCACAAGCGGTGTCAGCATCAACAAACTCTAAATCCAATGACTATAAGGAAGACCACACCAGGTAAGACACAATCCACTATCCTGGTGCCCTCTAACCGACTGCTCAATCTCACCCACTAGACGCTGGTGGCCATCGCTCTATCTGCCTCGGTAACACGACTCTATCAACTTACCGGTAAGTTGGATGAATCTCTTTATCCAAAATGGGGTAGTGTGGGTGCCGTCGCAAGCGGTAATTCCATGAGCACTACCCTGGGACATTCTACCTGAAAATGTCCTGACTATCCATAAGAAAACCATCGCCCTTGCCTGAGGTCACACTATGGCGATGAATGCGGCCCACCGCAAAAGACACTCTCATCCTGACACTACTACTGGTGCCTCGACCATCGAGAACCTCCTGGTCTCTGTCTCCTCTGAGACCCGTGATCCTGTGGCTGGAATCATGGCAACCTCGATCCACTCAACTATCCCAAAAATCAGGCGATACTGGACGTCTCTCTCTGGAGCTGATCCCTCGCTCCTCGTCCCTCTTGGACGTGATCACTGATCCTCGGCCAATCCATCTAGCATACCCAATCGCTGCATCTAAAGTTGGCGCTCGCCGAGAATGCACAAGGTGATAGATATCTCGATGCAGTCCCCTCTCGTCATAATCAACCTTCTGGAACTCATCCTGGGCAACATGGGGTACACCGCTCAACAATCGCAGAAACTCACACCAGATGCTTCTCCTGGATAAACCAATCTTCCAATAGCTTTTCCATGGCAGCTATCCAGTTCTCGGCCTCCCAAGGCTCCAAACTCGATCCCGAATCTGCAGGGGATGGAACTGGATGAAGTACATCAACCGATCAGCAACTCTCGCTGCTCCTGTACTACTCACAGTGCAATCTGGGTCGAAGTCGACGATGTCGCGGCCGGAGGTACTACTGGCGGTACCATAGGAGATACGCTCCACTCCAGCATGCACGTCACACGCTCTATGTTCTCTTCCTGGCGCCGCATCGCCTCAAACATCTGGGCTATCTGGGCCCGTAACTCTCAGAACTCACTCTGCTCCGTCCATTCAGCCTCCCGCTCCTCAGCCGAGGTCAAACACGCCCTCGCCGCTGCACGGCGTCTCGGAGGCATCAAAGACAACTGCAACAGAACAAACATTAGGACAAAAACTCTCTCGACCCAATCAAGCGAAAGTCTAGAACATGTTACCCATACTAAAGTATTATGTTGTCTGCTGTCTGCAGCCAACATAATCATCTTTAGAGAAATAACATGTAAAATCACTCGCCCCAATCCTCTGGGGGAGGTACAAACTCAATCAGGACTCTCGCTAAAGTCTCGTCTCTCACGACAGTCATCCTACTGTCCAACCAATAGCCTAGGGTCTCTAAGTCCTCAACGACCTATATTCCTAGGCTCTGATACCACCTAAATCTGTCACGCCCCGGGGTCGAACTGCGACCCGGGCTCGCCAACAGATCCGTCGTCTGTACGGAAACTGCCGCATAGACGAAGCGTCTAACCTGCAAAAGAACTATAGCTAAACATGTATCAGAGCTGAAATAGAACTAAAAGCTACATAAATCAACTGAACATCTGAAATAAATAAAAAATCCTCAATACAAAGTCTCTCAGCCATAAATAGTAAATGCAATCCTCACTGATCTCTCAGAATGTTCAGTACAAAAGTGAAAACATAAAATACCGGGTACATCTACCACAGACTCTCCATGCTGGTAAGGAACTAATCGGCCACGTCCTCACCTCGATCTGCAGTCTCCGCGCGAACCAAGCCGGAACAGCTACCTCAACCTGTCACCGCAGTGGGTGTGAGATCTACTGCAGAAGGCAGATCTCAGTGGGTACCGTTTCAATATCCACGGTATGCCCACTAAGTCTACTGGAGGCAAAACAGATAGGTATGCATTTAGATAGATAGATAAAAGGGAAAGCAGGAAAGGAACTACAGCTAATATGTATCAACATCAAGCTCAAGGAAAACTCTACTCTGATCCTGCTATGCATACACTCTCACTACTAATAATATGCCTCAAGTACCATGCTCAAAGGAAAACTCATCTATGAACATGCTATGAAACACACTCACACACATCACCCAATCTCAATGACTGTCCCTCTTTGGACCAGTCAAGCCTGCGCTCATCTACGGCCACTCATGCCCAAACAGGGCTTGGTCTTATGTAGGGTGTCCCTCAAGGACTATCTCAGTAACCACATCGCAGCCTCGTCAGGCTCGGTATCATCATCGCATCCGGAGCGTAGCTCGCGGGGAGCGACCCCGCGAACTCAAGTATCTCACAACTTGCATAAAACCTCAGTCTCAGCAGGCTATGATCCATGATCAAACAGATCGGTATCTCAAAGCTCAAAAGCACAACTCAGCCGAAAAAGATCCACGACTCAATCAGGAAAAGCCCAGATCCTCACATAATCTGTCGGAGAACCCTCAACGACTCAATCTGATGATGCACGACCCATGGCTAAGTCGGGAAACCTCCACAACTCGATCTGCCAGAACCCCCAAACTCTCATAACTAAGTGGGAGAACCACCTCCACTACTCAAATCGGAAAAAACCTGACCCAAGATCTAAAATTATCTCATCAATCCAAAAAGAAGGTCAAACTCACATGACACTAGAAACTTATCCCACAGAACTCTGAAAATCCACTCAGCCCCCAGGCGTGAGGTCAAATGCACCCTGAACCTAAACCAAACCTCTGGCGAACTCATAATTTAAAAACCACATTTAAAAAGCTGATTTTTCCTTAAAATGGGTTTTTCACGATTTTTAAAACGATTCAGGTGCAAATATAATGCAAACCAAACATGAAACCCAGTGTCACACAATGTCAGGAGTATACTAAAAATAATCTGGGGCTCTAATAAATATTTTGAAAAATTCCAGGCAACTATCAGATTTAATTACAAAGAAAATGGCATAATAAACATGATCAACTTGCATTCAATAGCATTAAAGGGCATTCCATAAATTTTGGAGAAATTCCAACCCACCTGGAACGCTTTCCGCAGGCAACGCTGAAGTCGGTGAAGCGTCGGACCGCCCGTTGTCCAAAATCTGCAGAAACACCAAACCGCGCCGCGCGCGCACACTACTGCGACCCTCTAATAATTTTCACTGCACTCAACAAGTGCCCACAACCCACACTAAGACCACCATAACATCTGCACACTCATAAGTATAAGCTCACATAATAAAATTTACCAAAAATCCACAGTCCACTCTCTACAAGCTCCAATGCACACAATCCCAACAGCACATGCTGTTAGAACAAACCAGCAGGGGAGATAGGGAATTTCACCTGCGTACAGTGCTCCAAAAATTTCAGAAAATTCACGGTTGTGATTCTCGCGACGAGTAGCCCCAAAACGAGTGTTTATACGCTCCGTTCCGACACCTGTAGGCCAAGATACACCCGAAACAACACGGTAACATCCAAAATTTCGGCATAATGTTAGCAGATTTTTAGAAATTAATCTAGCAGGAATTACACTTAAGTATCAACATGAGAAATGTTCCTCTTAACCCTGTTAACAGATCCATATAAAGAAATCCCCCAAAAATATGCTGAACTCAAAGATATCACCATACAAACATGCTATTCCAAGAAAAATCTGCTCTTTAAAAATCAGCGCTACAGGACTAGAAAGATTGGGAGTTTTACCTGTCCAAACGAGCTCCAAAAATAGTGAGAAAGGTGGCAATGGATTCCTTGTCGAGAGTAGATAACTATCGAGCTATAGAACACCTAATTCCGAGCTCGTACGAGAGAGAAAACCCAAAATTACTCCAAGGTGTCCAATACAAAAATCTGTGCGTGAAGGTTGTAGAAAACCCAAATATTCTCCAAGAAATCTCATGATCCAAGTAGAACACTGAATATCAAAGTTGGAGATTTACCTGTCGTGGAGATCTCCTCCAAATTTCAGCTCGAAATTCCAAGAAACGAAGCCTGGGGAATTTTTGCACTAAACTGCGACGGTGGAGCTCCGAAAATCCAGCAATGGTGGTTGTGCTCCAACACATCCAAAAACCAAACCTCCCAACCACACACAATCCAAGCTTTCTCTCTCTCTCTCTAAAACAAACAGCACATACCTTTGTTGGAGGCTCGACGCGCGCGTGCTCCAATCGCTCCACTCGGCTTCACACGGCTACTAGCAGAGTCCACCATCACATTTCTCATCCAATTCCTCTCTTTCTTCCTCTTCCTTTCTTCTTCTTTCACCTTTTCTCTCTTACTTGCTTCTTCTTGTTTCCTCTGTTTTCCTTTGTTTGCAGGGAGTGAAGAAGACGAAGACCTGACAACTTAATTAAGGATACTTAATTAAGTGGCTGGGAGTGAGAAGCAAGGCAAATGAGAAATGACCAAAATGTCCTCCATCAAAATATCTCAATCCATTTACTTTAAAAAACCCATTCTTAATTCCATCTTCTCTTTCTCTAATTTCCTCACAGGCTAAGATTACTTAATTTAATTAATTAATTAATTAATCCAAATTAAGCCAACTCCAACTCATTTTTTGCCCTCGGGGCCTCCGCATCAATCCGGAACCTCCCGAACTTCGCTGTAATCTGAAAATACACATGTCCAAAGCTTTCCCCACTCAAAAAGCTCAACCGTAGAGTCGATGTGCTCAATCCAAAAACCGGCTCCCATAACTGCCAACTCCAACTCACTTTTTACCTTCGGGGCCTCCGCATCAATCCGGAACCTCCTGAACTCCGTTGTAATCTGAAAATACACCTGTTCCAAACATTTCTAATATTTTCTGCGCACCACTGTGGAGTCGAGGCTCAACAAAACCAGTTCTCTAACAACGCACAATGCCCGGAAAAATTCCGATACAAGCTGGGGCTTCCGCGTTGATCCGAACTCAACTGTAAACATAATTTGAACTCGTCCAAAGCAAATCCTCCGCACCACGCCATCCTGCGAGATCGGTACACTATCCGAAGTCTCGGTACTCTACATCATGTGGATTGATGCTTACTTGATCATTGTACATGTTTTAGAGGATTTGAGATCTAGCATATTGTAGATGGCTTTGTTCATTTTATACTAGATGAGATAGAGATCATGCTCGTTTACCCATTGGCATATTTATGCGGGATTGATTTATTATAGTAGCGATTTGTTAGCATGCCATGTTAGCACATAGCCTTTAGTGAGGATTGATTATTTGAGAGGACAGGATGATATATCTATGTGCGGGTACTACTCTGAGGAGTTATTATGGATCATGGATTATGAACAGGTGTAGTTGATTAGTGATTTTGGTATGTGGTTATACCTTTGTGGAGCTACTATTTGTTATACTCTCTTTTATCTTCCTTGAGGACAATTGCATGCTTGTATGGACATCTAGATAGGCCATCTTTTACTACTACACTATCATGTTGGGACTTGACTTAGGAGAAACCATCTTTGCTTCTTTTCTCCTTTTTAGTCAGACATGTGATTCATGTTGCTCGGGTTCGAGCAGGGGTTTGGGATAGTGTAGTCGAGACTTTGTGTCTGGGATAGGTTGGATTTGATTGTGGACTTGTGGAATATTGCGGCGACCACGGACATTGGGCGGTTGACCGGATGTTTACTAATGCATCTGATTGGGGATCGGTTTTCTTTAGTGGATGAATTTTTCTACTTCGATCAGAGTCGTGATCCAGTCTGCTATATCGTGATACTTGTGATAGAGATACTTTACTCGTGTGGGTCGCTCCCCTCGAGTGCCACTCTGGAGGTTGGCCTTTGACCGAGCCATGTGTGCCGGTCTATTACTTATTTTGGGATACGAGCCATGTGTGCCGATCCCGCGGATTTGAGCTATGTATGCCGATCTCGCGGATTCGAGCCATGTGTGCCGATCCCGCTACTGAGTTCTTGAGTTCGACAGCAGAGCAGGCAGTGCCAATTTTTACTGGTCCATTGATTAGGTTTATTCAGGCAGATGCTTTTATTGTTGCACTCGTATCTGGGGGCTGAGTGGAGTCTGGTAGCTGAGATTAGACCAGTGCTAGGGTTGTTGGGAGCCATTTGGGTTGACGGTGGTCCCGTGTCGTTGAGAGTACTTCGACCGTTGTGCGAGATGCTTGAGGATCTTGAGTCTATCCGTTCTGAGAGAGAGCGTGGATTTCAACTTTAGCTGCATGTGCCACTATTCGATAGCAAGTTAGTCTGATTGGACACCCTACGTTGATACACTAGGGAGGGCAGGCTTGACTGGACCAGATGTGGCAGTCAGCTCGATTGGGTCGATTGAGCACCTCGTGTGCGAGTGTTGCATATCTTTCATCGGTTTTACCCATTGAGAATTTAGATAGAGGCATGGTAGCTGTTGAGTATCTCCAGCTTTTCTTTCAGTCTTTACTGCATCGTTATCTTATGCCTCTAGTAGACTTAGTGGGCAGACCGTCGGGCTTGGTGACGATACCCATTGAGAACTACGTGTTGGTGTAGTTCTCACACCCGTGGGGGGTTCTCCCCCTCCTTTTTCTTTCCTCTTCATTGTTTTGCAGAGTCATTTGCGGGTGTTGCAGATTCTGTTGTTGCTGTTCGAGCCGAGGGAGTCGCGGGCTAGATCCCTACCTGTTTTTGGAGAGTAGCTGTACCCCTACATTGGAGATTTGTACTGCAGTCCGTAGACTAGTTTTACTTTCACTTTTGAGAGACTATTGTATTGTGAGGATCTGACTTGTACTGAGAGCTTGTACACTGATATATTATTTCAGTTTACCTCCCTGTTGAGTTCAGGGTTATTGTATCAGAGGATTTTGTATATGATCATATTTGGGAGATGAATATTGTATCATTATTTTCAGTTATACAGTGGTTGGATTTTAGTTTTATAGCAGTTTTTTTTATAGCTCTGATATCTGTTTAGCTGTAGTACCTTTTCTTGCAGGTTGGACGCTTCGCCTATGCGGGGTTTTGCATAGGCGGCGGATCTGTTGGCCAGCTCGGGTCACAGTTTCGACCCGGGGCTTGACTGTCACGCCCCGGGGTCGAAACTGTGACCCGAGCTGGCCAACAGATCCGCCGCCTATGCAAAACCCCGCATAGGCGAAGCATCCAACCTGCAAGAAAGGGGCTACAGCTAAACAGATATCAGAACTATAAAATAAAAGTACTGTAAAACTAAAACCAACCATCTGTACAACTGGAATAATGATATAATATCCATCTCCCATAAATGATAATCATACAATATCCTCAAATACAATAACCCAGAACTCAACAGGGAGATAACCTGAAAATAATACATCAGTATATAGGCTCTCAGTACAAGTCTGATCCTCATAATACAATGATCTCTCAAAAGCGGAAAGATAAATAATCTACTAACTGTACTCAGAATCTCCAATGTGGAGGTACAGCTACTCTCCAAAGACGGGTAGGAATCTAGCTCGTGACTCCCTCGCCTCACACAGCAACCGCAGAATCAGCAACACCCGCTAAGACTCTGCAAAACAAAGGAGAGAAAAGAAAAAAGGGGGGAGGGGGGGGGGAACCCCCAATGGGTGTGAGAACGACACAAAAAGGGAGTTCTCAGTGGGTACCACCGCCAAGTCCGACGATCTGCCCACGAAGTCTACTAGAGGCATAAGATAACGAAGTAGTAAAAACTTAATAAGAAAGCTGGAGATACTCTACAGCTAACATGCCTCTATCTAAATGCTCAAAAGGGGAAAGACAATGAAAGGTATGGAACCAACCGCACCCGGGGTGCACAATCGACCCAATCGTGCTGACTGCCACATCTGGTCCAGTCAAGCCTGCGCCTCCCTAGTGTATCAATGTAGGGTGTCTAACTGGACTAATTCGCTATCGAATAGTGACACATGCTGGCTGTGAGGACCCGAATCCCCGCTTAATGGTTTACTGATGATTAGTGGCTTCTGGGAGTATTTGTGCGCACGTCGAGCCCAAGGAATGGATTCAGGGTGTAAAATGGGAGCAAGATTGCCTAACCGGTAGCCTTTGACAAATTTTAGAAGTGGAATTGGGCAAAACGGACATCGGATTTGGATTCAGCGCGCGAAAATGATGAAAATGGACTATTTGTATTTTCGGAGCCCGGTCGCCAAAATACGGATTTCGAGGCGTTGGAGCACTGTTCCGGTGGCCGGAGTTGCACCGGCAGCGGCGACAGGCGGCGGAGCGCGGCGACGGGCTGAGGTGCAGCCGCTCGGTCCACCGCGAAGGCGTGCACCAGGGTTTTGGACAGGTGGCGGCTCCCGGTTGGCCGGCGCAGCAGGCGCGGTCCACGGGAGATGCACGGGTGTACGGTGGACCGGAGCGGGACACGTGGCTGCTCCGGATAGGCCGGCTCATATGCACGCGGTCCACGCGGCGACGACGGGCAGGTGGCCGTACACCTAGGTCAGCAGGGGCGTCTTGCGCGGGGCAGGCGCGGTCGGCGCCACGTGGCGCGACCGCAGCGGCTAGCGCCGCTGTGCGCTATGCGGGGTGCCACGTGTCGCGCAAGGGTTGGCTGCGCTCGTTATTTGCTGTGCGGGGACACGTGGCGCTCCAGGGTTAGTTCGGGCGTTCACATTTTGGGGTTACTGTAGCGCCCGAAAGTTTCGAGCACCCGAAAGAGGGGACATGGATGGTATTTTTGGAATTGTTCTGTGGAGGCTTTAAATACCCCCCCTTAGGCTTCGATTTCGGGCCTTTTCCCGAGCTCATCTGCGACTGAGGTCTTAAGGGATTTTGTTCTTCATCTTGTGCTCCATCTACTGAGGGACTTTCAGATTTTTTGAAGGCCTCGACATCTACGCTTTCTGCGACGCGGCGCACTGCGACGTTTCTTGGATTTTGGCTTCCACCGTCACTTCTCAGTCCGTGAGACTCCCTGGATTACTCCGATGGTATTTTGAGCCTATTTTTGAGGCAACGCGTTCACGAGAGGTACGCCTTTGATTTTTGTATTGATCACTTCATCTCATTTTGAGTTTTTGGCACGGTTTATGAGGCATCTTTGAACCCCTTCCTGCTGGTGGTTTTTCTGGATAGCGGAGGCTTGTCGGATTTTTATCTCAGCACTCAGGCATTGTAATTCGACGTTTAAGGACTCGATTGACATCTACGCTTCGCAAGAATCGCCATCGTATTTTTATTGGAATTTTTGGAGTTTATCTTACAGGTGGAAATTTCGCATCTTTGGGACTGAAATTTCAGCAAGCTGTACACTTGGAATTTTGTGTTGTTTGTAATGTTTGGGCCTTATTTTTATACCCAGGAGGAGTTTTTGGGTGTTTTTGGACCCGTTGGAATCAGGTGAATTCGAGGATTATCCCCGTGCAGTTTCAGCCTTTTTGGACATTGGATCAATTAGCATTTTCAGGTGGGTTGCTTCGCCTCCAAAAATATGGGCTATCTACTTATTCTATTATATAGAGAACATACATGCCATGAGATGGATTAGATTACATGTTAGAGAGAGAGATGCCATCTTTCCTTTGTTATTGTTGATATCCTGTTGATTCATGTTCCTTGATCCTGCTTTAGTTAAATTAATTGCTATTATTGGACCTTGACCTAGCACCCGGTCATATGTTGCATGTGTAACCAGACCAGTAGAAAACCCTCACTTGGGCTAGGTTTATTTATGCTTTAGACATCCACACTTCTTATTCTATTCCTGGACATAGTGTTATCCTCGCCTCGGGTAGTGGGTCGAGTGGTTGGGATTTCTTTTAGTGTGGGATGCATGTTACACTCGTGCTTGGGGGCAGAGTAGAGTCTGGTAGATGTTGCTGGTCTTTTATCTGTAGCGGGAACCGTTTGGGTGAACGGTGGTCCCGGGTTGTCTTGTTTCTCTGTTTTATGTGTTGCCACTGTGTTAGTGGCAATAGTATACCAGTGATAGCAGGACCTAGAACCCAGACTGTTTTTTTTTTGACACATATAATTTCTGTAAACTAATGTTTTCCTTCCAAACTTCGAGCCGGTTGCCGGAGCATGTTCTTGTTTGATTTGGGTGAAGGCAATAGTCCTTCGGGGTTTGAAAAATAAAACTTATTTGAACTGATTTTTATTAAAGAACTAAAATATATTAAATTGGGTTTCTCAGATTAAAATAGTTTTCAGTAATAACTTTCATCTTTTTATTACAACTTCCTCACCCGAGAGAGTTTGGGTGATCTGGGTTCTAGGGGCCATTCCTTTTCGGGACGAAAGCTACGGGAGCCGTGCCTGGAACCTGTTCTTGTTTGATAGGGTTGTAGGTGTTGGCCCCCCGGAACTTTCGGACCCTAGTTGGTGTCTTCCGCATGTTGTACCGAGGTTGTCGTGTTCCCGAACTGTAAGGGGGTCGGGAACTTCGATAGGCGGAGCCTGAAGTCTGTTCTTGTTTGATTGGGATTCTAGGCGCCGACCTATCGTGTCACGCCCCGGAGTCGAAACTGCGACCCGGGCTCACCAACAGATCCGCCATCTGTACGGAAACTGCCGCACAGACGAAGCGTTTACCCTGCAAGTCAGATCTATAGCTATAAATGTATCAGAGCTGAAATAGAACTAAAACCCAAAAGCTAAAGAAATCAACTGAACATCTGAATAATAAAATAATCCTCAAATACAAGTCTCTCAACTATGATAATACAAGTACAATCCTCACTCATCTCTCAGAATGTCCAGTACAAAAGTGTAATCAAAACCATATACAGGGTACATCTACATCTGACTCTCAATGCTGGTAAGGAACTACTCGGCCACGTCCTCACCTTGATCAGCTGTCTTCGCGCGAGCTAAGCAGGAACAGCAGCCTCAGGAAACCTGTCACCGCAGCGGGTGTGAGATCTACTGCAGAAGGTAGATCTCAGTGGGTACCGTCACCAATATCCACGATATGCCCACTAAGTCTACTGGAGGCACAACAGATAGGTATGCAGATAGATAGATAGATAGATAGATAAAAGCTGAAAGAAAACTATAGCTACCAAGTCTCAATCATCATGCTCAGGAAGCTCTACTAGAGATGAATATGCATACACTCTCTACTGCTAACATGCCTCAACTATCATGCTCAAAGGAAAACTCATCTAAGAACATGTTATGCAATCACTCACTCATAACACCCAATCTCAATGACTGCCTCATAGGGTCCAGTCAAGCCTGCGCCAAACCTACTGCCACCTCATCCACACTGGGACGGGACTTACGTAGGGCGTCCCACACGGACTATCTCAATCTCAAGCGAACTCAAGTGTATCAACTAGTCGCATCAACAACACGCACCCGGGGCGTAGCTCGAGGGGAGCGACCCCACCGAACTCAAGTATCTCATCAGTGTCAAGTGTCTCATAAGCGGCACATGCAGGCTATGATCCACGATCAAACAGATCGAAAACTCAAAAGCTCAAAAGCTCAACTCAGTCGGAAAAAGAAACCACGACTCAATCGGGAAATGCCCAAATCCTCACATAATCTGTCGGAGAACTCTCTACGACTCAATCTGATAATGCACAACCCACGATGAAGTCGGGAAACCTCCACGACTAAATCAGAAATACGACCCATGATCTAGAATGAACTCGACAATCCCAACCAGGAAATGCAACTCTCAAGACACTAGAAACTCAACACACAATGCACTAAAAATTCGCTCGGCCCTCTGGCACGAGCATACATGCAATTGAACCAACTCAACCCCTCTGGGTGATCTCACAGTTTTAGAAACATTTTTCAAAGCCCGATTTTCATTAAACATGCCCGACGATTTTTAAAACGGTTCAGATGTCAAATAGCTATTTTGGAGAAGCCTTCTACGAAGCGCCGGTAATACCCTGCCAGACCCAGGAAGCTTCGTACCTCTGTTACTGTTGTCGGTCGAGGCCAATTCGTTACGGAGTCTATCTTCCTCGGGTCTACTGCAATCCCAGACGCCAAAACGATATGCCCCAAAAAGTCCACCTCGCTGAGCCAAAACTCACACTTTTTGAGTTTGGCGTAGAGTTTTTGATCCCGGAGGATCTGAAGGACTATACGTAGGTGCTCCTCATGTTCCTCATCCGTACGGGAGTAGATGAGGATATCATCAATGAAGACCACTACGAATAAATCCAAGAAGGGTTTGAACACCCTATTCATCATGTCCATAAATACTGCTGGGGCGTTGGTGAGCCCGAACGGCATTACCGTGAATTCGTAGTGACCGTAGCGAGTCCGGAAGGCCATTTTGGGGATGTTATCGCCCCTTACTCTGAGCTGATGATAGCCGGGCTGCAGATCGACCTCTCGTTCAGGTGACATCCCGGGAAGTCCCGCCGGAAATACATCCGGATATTCCCTTACGATTGGTATGTAGGACCTAACTTATACTGCGGCCCCGCGCGACCTATCAGTCTCCTGGGCCCCTAATTGTAAGGTGTGGGGTGGGACCTATTTAACCCTTACATAACCCCCAACCCTTACTAAGAACGATAGAGGTCTCCTATGCCCCGAAACCCGCCCGCGCGCATAGGCCGGGGAGGGTACGACTAATATCTAAGGATTTCTCCCCTAGTCCACACTGGGTACGTCAAGGAGTAGGGAAGGGAAAAGACAAGAGACCGAGAGAGAGAGAGAGAGAGAGAGAGAGAGAGGGGGGAGAGTGGGAGAGTGTCGGACGAGGGTAGCAAGCTTAGGTGTATCCAGTGCTCCTACGTAGAGAGAAAACAAAAGTTACCTGCTGTCACTTGTTCTGAGACATCGCGTCAAAATATTATTATTTTAAAATGACATGAAGGGCATTATTGCGGCTGTTGTGATGAAATGGTACATACGTAAAGAACATGGACGGATTCTTTGACTTATCGGTTTACTTCTCGAGTATGGGATCGTGAGGTGTACTGTGACTTATTCCACGAGTATGGGATCGTGAGGCATTCTGTGACTTATTCCGCAAGTATGGGATCGCGAGGCTCATGGCACTGTCACGTACACCAGCAGTTTGGCCACGCAATGGTGTACTTTTCCAGAGAAGTGGTCGGTTGACCCGTGAACTCTACACGGTGGTTGTCGTGGTAGGGGAGCCCTCGTGTCGTTGCGGTTGCGGCGGACGCGGACAAGAGTTGAGTACCAGGGAGATGAGCATGTTTGATGTTTCTCGGGTTTCCGTGATGGGAACCGGAAAAAGTGGTATGGATGACTTGAGTTTCGGTTTCTGGTTTGATGTCCTGTTTATTGTATCATACCTATCTTTTACACTTAAGCATCGTTTTATTCGTTTTTCTTCCTATGTTTTCGTCATTGACTCCCACCGTGTGACAGATTCGGGCGGGGACGGGGGTGATGCTACGGCTTGGAAGTGATTCGGTTTTTATCATTTCGGTGACATTCACTCCTCCCTTTTTGGTCATTACATTTGGTTGATACTATTTGCATGAATTGGAGACATTGTATGATGTGGACACCCTATGATGTGGATTGGGACATGTGGACTATGTAGGTGGCTAATAGTCTTTTGGATTTGGTTTTATTACTGTGTGATTGCATGTGGAATGTGGTGCTTTTCAAAAGGATAAATTATTTGCGAAATCTGTTTTCAAAACTGAGTGTCGGGTAGGCACTAATTTAAAACTCGTGGTTTTATCATTTCAACTGGTGTATGCCGTGTGGGCGATGTTCTCTTGTATGAATCCAAAGACTACCTTATCTCTTTATTTAGCACCTTGTGTATGTAAAACTGGTTGTGGTTGATGTATGTATTTTGTGCGATGCCGTGCATATACAGAAGAGACTCTAACTGTTTGTGTAAAGAGATCTTGTATATGTGGCGGACTGGGCACGTACCGGGAGAAAAGACTTTGAAAAAAAATAGGGCCGCTTTCCGCTTTCAAATCTCTCCCGGGGCGTGACACCCTGGCGTGGCGCTGGCGTGTGCGCGTGGTGCCCCTTGAGGACAGCGGCGCGGCGCGGCTATCTAGCGAAGCGGAGTGGCAGCGCAGCGCGGCAAAGAAAGCGGCGGCGGCGCGTCGCGGCCCCCGTCGAAGCCAAAACAAGGCTCGGCACGGCAGCGACGGCCTCCCGTCTTATCCGACAGCGGCGGCGGCCTCCCGTCTAAGCAAACGACAATGGCGTTGGCTCCGCCCTAATCCCCCGCTCTAACGAAAATCCCAAGAACCAAACAAAAGCACGGAAAACCTCACGAAATCGAAAACGGTGATAACGAAAAGCCAAGAACCGACCTTTTACCAACGGGGAAGATGATGCGATGCCCGAACTTCGTTCTCCGATCTCCGGTCTCCGACGGTGATGGTGCTCCCGAATCCAACCTCCGACGATGACGGCATTTCGATTTCGAGCTCTGGCATGCTTAACGAGGAAGAAGATGAATCGATCTCTTTCAAAAACGGGAAAAGAGGGTTTTCTTGTTTCTTTTTCTCTAATGTGTAAAATAAAACCGATCCTCGATCCCCTTATATTTATAAGAGAATTTCTAACCGCTTTAAACATTTTTCAACCGTTTCTTTCTCAATTTGCGTGCCATAATAACTGAAACGCCCCTCATTCATGAGCACGGATTTTAAAGCACCACAAAGCATTAATGGGTATTTAAAAACCTTTTAGAACTCATTAACTTCAAAAAATCATACTAGAAAATCTGTTCATCGAATTTTCGAGCCGGTCGCACCGCCATTCTCCGTTTAACAAGCTCTACAAAATGAAAACCAAAACCAATGAAATTGACACACGAAGAAAATAAGAAAAATAACACACACACCGAAAGTGACTCGAAGGAAAAAATTTGTGGACACTACAGACATGCATCCTGTTGTTGACCGTTTCTCTTGTCGGCTGACTCCCCTATCGGTTGACGCCTTCAGCCGATGGCATTCATCACATCTTATGCCTTTATGTGACCGAAATTGGTCCGAATCAGGGCGTAGACCCCTCTTCGGCTGACCTGTCCCCTTGATGGTCCGATGGCGTGCTTTGTATTGTACTGTCACGCACCCACAATAGATCCCAAATAAGACGTGGTCTTTCCTTCCTCAGCTTGATCAACCAAAGGTTAACTCTGACTCTATCTGCTTCGTCGTATAACCAGGGATCCTTCACACCGCAGTCGATATTACACGATGTGATAGTCTTTGCATCGGCTGCTTCTCTCATCGGCCGATGTCTTTACCCGATATTGTATCGCATGCTATAGGCTTCCGTACTCGGGGCTGGTTGCAATTCCTTCCTCATTGCCTCAAACCCCTGTCGGCTGATGTCTTTCAACCGATGGTTGACGCCACATGTTGCTTCTTCTCGTGGCAGAAATTTCTGGTCTTAATAATGCCCCCTCGACAATCGCTTGATGTGTCGTTCGGGTGATTGTCGAAACTGAGTCAATTTTCAACACAAATGTCGATATACGCGATCTTCCCGTATCTTGGCGGGATACTTGCTCCACGCCCAAGGGATTCACGGATGTGTGTTGATTCTTCTTGATTCTTGGCAAAATCTTTCCTTCATCATTTCCATATCGGGTGCTGCTGCTTCCCGAGGGATGACTATCGCTCCTCCTCGTTGGCCTATAAGTAGGGCCATTGCTTGCAGCTTTTTCCATATCTCTTTCTTCCCTCATGACAATTATTGTGCTCTCACTACAACGGAGCTCTGGTCGTAGCTTTTTCGTCCTTGAGGGTGCTTTCGAGGTGGCCTATCAATCTAACCTCAGTGACCTTGCATCGCCGGGTAATGAAAGGCTCTTCTCACCTCGGGTTTGCAACGGAGTTTCTCCTGAAGTAGCTCCTGTGCGTGACCTACCGATCCGGGATCTTACGTTCGGTGGCCTAGCCGATTTTCGGTTGCTTACGGATAGTTGTGTTTACAAAGATCATGCTACAATCGGCTGCTTACGGATAGTTGTGTTTACAAAGATCATGCTCCGGGTACTACAGCCTCGACCTTTCTTCTTTTCCAAGAGGAACCGCGTAATCTTCTTCCATTGCATGCTGGGAGTCAAGGAGTTAGGAGAGATTTTGTATTCTCTTTCTCTCCCACTTTCGTCAGTTTCGAAAATGATCAGGCGTCTCGATTTCCAACAGGCGACACCCGGTCGCTGCCAGCTTGAAGACGGTTGTGCATCTCCACCTTTTAACAAAACATCCCGACTACGACTCTTCCTTTTCTGAAACACTTTTGTATTTGCTCTTTTTCGAGCTGTATGCATGTCGGTTCAATAAATGTGAAGTCCTCTTACATTGTTGCTCCACACCCTTTAAAATCGATAGCTGTGTTTCAGGTATTTTCTTGATCGGCTGCTCGCTTTCCGATCTGTTTGTTGTATGTGCATTACATTCGACTTTGGCGGCCTCGAGTGTAGCCTAGCGTTTTTGGCCGAAATTCGCACATTCCTCATCTGACGCCTGTTGGCTAATCGGGAAGCATTCCTTTCTGATTCCTTCCGTTGGAAGCAAGATTCTCGCCCTCGGCCTTTTCGACCAATCGGGTCCTTTATCCGCCCTCGACCTTGGTTGTGTAAGCCGAAAGGTTCTCCTGGTCGGCCCCTATTAGCCGACCCTCAGCTCTCAGGCCCACATGGGGCCTGAGTCAGTGGTTTCTTTGATATGCCCTGGTAGGTCTATACTCTCGGTTACCTCTACTGAGAGTTTGCTGAACCTTGGCCCTTTCTAGTCGGCTAGGTATGGCCACCACGTACATGCCCCATTGGCCGAGGAGTGTAGGGACTTGAGAGTTGGCCGTATGTTCGGCCTGACTTTGGTGTCGGAGGCATTTCGGTCTGCCTCCACGCGGGCGTAGGTGATGGTGAGCCTCGCCTGCTGCACTAGAGAGAAAAGCTGCCTGTATTGGCTGGCTTGGCTCCGAGGCAGTCCCCGCCAATGGACCTGCCTGATATTTCTGCCCCCAGTCGTCTCAGGGAGCCCAGCGAGAAGCTTTAAGACCACCGGCTGTGCTGGCGGAAGCGGCGATCCCTGGATGCCATCCTATTGCTGAGGTGACCCCTGCGGGGGGACTGGCCCGTCGCTCCTGCCCCCAGCTTGAGGCTGGGTGAATGACGGTGAGAAAGGTAGGCGATTCCCCGCGCAATCCTCTAGTTGATGGGCGATGTTTTGTCCCATCGGCCCCATTCTCGTTTGGTCCGGGACTTCTCGCGGCGGTATTGCCCCCAGCGCTTGTGTCGTCTGGGGCAACAAAGCCTGCTGAGCCATCATCGTGGCTAGCACCGTTTGAACTGGCCCACCCTAGCCAATCTATTGTTGAGGCGGTCCCAATGGAAGGGCCTACCAATTATTCCTGCTCCCAACCATTTCGGCGAGTCCGGCCTGGGGAACCGGAGTCGCTAGCTGCGCCGAAGGAGGTGATGGCCTGCAAAGACCAACCCGTTGCGTCACCATCGGTTCTTGGCCCTCCTTCGCTGGTTGGGCCTCATAAACGGGCGCTGCTGGTCATGCAGCCTCCTGTGGTGGTGCCACCATCGTCGTCGGGTGTGATGGGTGGACAAGAACTGCACGAAACGAGCAAGGCTCTCATCCATGGCTGGGGCGTTGGCGTCCCAGGCTCGAATCTTGTTTTCCAGAGCCCTCATCATCTGGGCCAGTTGCCCATATATCTCCGATAAGGAAGGCTCCGGTTGTGCTGCCTCCCCATACAGCTCTGGGAGCTGTGACATGTTTGCAGTTGGACTAGGTAGACATTACCTAAGGGTCCCACCGAGTGTGCCAAAAAGGTCGTTGGGGCCAAAATATGGCTTGCGCGTGATCGGCCCCTGCTGGATGACCCTCCAGAGGTGTTGAAGTGCGCCGCATGCCAGCAATCAAGCGATCAGGCCGAGGAGGGATCCGCTCGGGCGGGTTCTTCTCTGGTAACTCCTCACAACTGCAACGTCCAGTGACTGCTGAAGCGGGTTCGCGAAGGTAGAGAGGGATCGCTGGTTTCGATTTAAAATAGCCGAACTGGGTATAGATAAACGTACGGCTGATGAGCCGATTGCAATGTTGAGAGCACAAAAATCACCAATAGAGACACGGCTGATTGGCCGATTTACAATCTAAAGGAAAAAAAGCAAATAAGAACACGACTGAGCCAGTTTACACTCTAAATACAGAAACATGCAAATAAGACACGACCAAATGGACTGGTTTACAATCTAAATGCATAAATAAAGACATGACCGAATGGTCGGTTTACACTTTATATTGATAAGAAGAAGGGGATACAAGTAGGAAAAAGGGATAGAAAGATTATAATTAAGCCTACTCCTAGGAAAGCAGTAAAAAAAAAAGAAGAAAAATTAAGTTAACCTACTCCTAGATAAATGAAGAAGTTGGGGTGGTATTGGGCTTACGAGGTTGCCGGACCACGATCTCTTCGATGGTTCGGGTATTTATACATATCCCGAGCCGACTTATTAGGCACAGATTTGAAATATCGGCATAAATTTAGGGAGGTTATCGAATAACCAGCAACTGCCTCCTTTTGAGCCGAACGCCCTCAATCAAGACAGTAGTTGTCACGCCCCGAGGTCGAACTGCGACCCGGGCTCGCCAACAGATCCGCCGTCTGTGCGAAAACTGCCGCACAGACGAAGCGTCCACCCTGCAAAAGATCTATAGCTAAACATGTATCAGGGCTGAAAAAGAACTAATAGCTACAGAAAGTCACTGAACATCTGATGAAAATAAAATCTCAATACAAGTCTCTCAGCTAAAGAAATAAAATACATGAAATCCTCACTGATTTCTCAGAATGTCCAGTACAAAAGTGGAATCATAAAATACCCGGGGTACAACTACCTCAGTCCCTCAATGCTGGTAAGGAACTAATCAGCCGCGTCCTCACCTCGATCTGCTGTCTCCGTGCGAACCAAGCCGGAACAGCTGCCTCAACCTGTCACCGCAGCGGGTGTGAGATCTACTGCAGAAGGCAGATCTCAGTGGGTACCGTCCCAAAATCCACGGTATGTCCACTAAGTCTACTGGAGGCAAAACAGATAGGTATGCAGATAGATAGGTAGATAAATAATAATGGTAAGCTGAAAAAAAAACTACAGCTAGAATGTCTCAAACATAAGCTCAAAAGGAAACTCTAACATAAACATGCTATGCATACTCTCGCTACTGCTAAACTGCCCCAGTATCAACGCTCAAGGAAAAACCATCTAAGAATATAATATGAAACCCCCCACTCATAACACCCAATCTCATAGACTGCCAAAACTGGCTCAGTCCAGCCTGCGCCTGTCATCTAGGAACGCACATGCCCACTACCACACATCCACAAGAGGACGGGATTTACGTGGGGCGTCCTGAACTGACTATCTCAATCTCACGCAAAGTGACCCCATGGTAACTCGGCCAGGGGTATCAAGCGACCTCTAGTATATGAACTAGGCGCATCATCATCTCATCATCAACACGCACCCGGGACGTAACTCGAGGGGAGCGACCCCAACGAGCTCAAGTAACACATCAGTCTCAACTGTCTCAATAAGTGGCACATGCAGGCTATGGTCCACGATCAAACAGATCGGCAACTCGATGCTCAGAAGTACAACTCAGTCGAAAAAGACTCCTCGACTCAAATAAGAAAGCCCAAATCCTCACATGATCTGTCGGAGGACCCTCGACGACTCAATAAAAAAAAACGATCTAGAAGAATCACCTCAATCCCCACAAGGAAGCTCAACTCACAGGACACTAGAACTCAGCACACACATGCTCTGAAAATCCACTCGGCCCTCCGGCACGAGTAAACAAGCACCCTGAACCTATGCCATACCTTGGGCAAGTCATAATTTAAAAACCATCTTTGAAATCATTGATTTTCCTTAAAAACGAGTCTCTCGATTTTTAAAACGGTTCAGGAGCAGTTATGATGCAAACAAAATATGAAACCTAGTGTCATATGATATCAGGAGTCTACTAAAAATAGTCCGGGGTTCCAATAAATTTTACAGAAAATTCCAGGCAACTAACAGATGTAAAAACAGCGAAAACGCCTATTAAACATGATCAACTTGCATTCAATAGCATTAAGGGGTATTCCATAAATTTTGGAGAAATTCCAACCCACCTGGAACGCTTTTCGCAGGCAACGCTGAAGTTGGTGTAGTGCTGATACCTCGAACTGATGAAACTCCGAAAAGCGCGCCGCGCGCGCACACCGTCGCGTACATGGAAAAATCCCTCGGAGGTTCGAATAAAATTCTTGAGTCCTCTACGAAAATCTGCACACACTCCGGCTCACACCACGGCTAACAGACAACATGCGAGCAAAAGTAAAATCCTCGGCTCCGTGCGACGGAAGCAACCCTAATAGGCCAAACCACACACCAAAAACTACGCTAAACAAGTGCCCACAGTTCACTTAAAGTCCATCACACCTACAACTCACATTAGAAATTTCATGTTCACTTATACACATTTACTTAAAACACCCACACTCTACAGGTAGTTTCAACACCCACCACACACTAACACTTCTATAGTACTCCCAAAATCCATCAGCATTCCAACAACTCACAAAACATAATTTACCAAAAAATCCAATTACCCTCCACAAGCTCCACATGCACACACAAGAACATCTCACAGCCCCAACAAAATACAGGCTCTCATAACCCAATTATAAACAAATCCATTTTGCATACATCTAAATCCTTCACAAGGATCCCACAGCACACCTCAAACTCCTATGCACACTTACAAGCCCAAAATTTACATATGGCTCACAATATACACAAAAGGATTCCTCATCATCATCGATCATCATCACCATCCTCACCATCATCAGCCGGTTCGAGCTCCACACGCGCCTCGCCGAAATTCGCGCATCCACATGAGGACAACCTGTGAGCGAAAAGGGGGAAACCAAGAAATCAAGATAAATCCGGCGAACACGCGCGATCGCCGGCGAAAACCGACCCCAAACGACGAAAACGCCGCGCGCGCCGCGCGGAAAATTCCTGCGCACGCACCGCAGCAAGCTGCCCAGCCATCGCCGCGCCGTGCCAGGGCCTGCCGCGCGGCAGCCCGGCCCGCTGCGCGCGCCTGCAGCGCACAACGCAGCCGCTGCCTGCAGCGCGCGGCTGCTGTCGCGCTGCGCGCTGTGCGCCGCGAGCCCCCTGCGCGCTGCGTGCGCCCGCGGCTGTGCGGCGCCCGCAGCGCGCGCCCTTGCTGCGCGTACTCGCCATGCCGCGCGCGCACAGCAGCCCGCGCCCGCGCGGCCACCTCTCCCTCCTGCAGCCTCACCCAGCACAGGACTACAGTCCAACTCCTCTAGCACAAAAGAAAAAACCCAAAAAAAAACCAAGCTTCCCAAAACTGCTACAGGACTTACCTCGCTTGGCGATCGACGTGCGCGCGCTCCGCTCCACTTGGCGCCGCGGCTCCTTGCAGGAAGTTCCCACCATCAAAACTCTACCATTCCTTCTCTTTCCCTTCTTTCTTTTCTTCTTTCTCTTCTTCTTTCTCTTTTTTCTTCCTCACTTTCTTTTCCTCTGTTCTATCTTTTTTCCTCTGTTTCTACAGGGGATAGAGATGATGACGTGGCCTTCCACTTAATTAAGGGATGCAAATTAGTGGGAGGGGGGGGGGGGGGGGGGGGGGGGAGGGGGCGGGGGTGGTTGGCACAATAAATGCTCCACCAAAAAAAATCTTATTCCTCCAATTAAATTGCATTCTCTAATCCACTTCTTACATAATCCTTTCTTTTCTCATTTCCATTACCTCACAGACCATAAGCCACAATATGCCACTAATTAATTAAATTAATTAATTAATCCATTAAATGCCCCCATCAACTCGCTTTTTGCCCTCGGGGCCTCCGCACCAGCCCGGAACCTCCCGAACTCCGCTGTAATTTGAAAATACACATACTCAAAGCTTTTTCTCCTCAAAAAGCTCAACCGTGGAGTCGGTGTGCTCAAACCAAAAACCGGCTCCAAAAACTGCCAGTTCCAACTCACTTTTCGCCTTCGGGTTTCCCGTGTCAGTCCGGAACCTCCCGAACTCCGCTGTAAACATAAAGTACACCTGTTCCCACAGTTTCCCAATTTTCTGCACTCCACTGGAGAGTCGAGGCTTCCCCGAAGCCAGTCCTCTAACGGCGGACAATGCCCGGAAAACCCCGAATCGACCTGGGGCTTCCGCGTTGATCCGAGTCGACCCGAACTCATCTGTAATCCAATATGGAACACGCTCGAGGCGATTTATCCACACCACGCCATATCACGAGGTCGGTGCGCTATCCGAAATCCCGGTATTCTACAGTAGTCGTTTCTCTGTCTAGGTTCAACTCCTCAATCATTGCGCCAAAACGTAATTCTCGGTGCTTTTCTTTGCTGAACGCCACTTACCGCTTCAAGGTCTGTTACGAGATTCGTGCCTGAATCTCGCCTTCATTCTTTTTTAAGATCTTTCCCTCGAGCGTCTGAGGATTGACCTTAAATTCGCCTCTCCCGTCGCCTGACTGAGGCGTTCTGGTATCTTTCCTCGGCTGAGAGATGGTCTTGGATGAGACATGAATCCTGCTTGTCACGCCCCGGGTGTAAACCAGAACCCGGGCTCGTCCACAGATCCGCCGTGCACACGGTATTTTCCGTGTACACGAAGCGCTGGTAACCTGCTCAGATATAAAGATATAATAAAGGAGCATAAAACAGAGCTAAACTAAAACTAATACATCTCAGACAAACGCTGGAAATAAAAGTACAACATAACTCTCATCAATATACATATATCTCTCCCAGCTCACGAAATAAATACAACCAGCTGGCCGAAGCCAGACCCAAAAAAAAAGAAAAATACAACCGTCTGAGTGTACAGGGGATACATCCAAAATTACAAAACTCGAGCTCGGGGAAGTAGCTATCTAATCAGCGATCCTCTTACCTTGATCCTGGGAAGAGGGTCCCGCAACTCCCACAGAGGACTCTGCAAAACAAAGGGGAAAAGAAAAGGGAAAACAGTGGGGGGTGAGAACTACTATAAAAACAGTAGCCTCCCCTAGTGGGTAGACCTCAAACTCAGATACGCCCACTAGGACTACTAGAGGCGAAAAATAAAATAGAGGTGGTAAACTATAAATGTGACAACTGATGAAAGCTACCACTAATATGCGTCTAAAATGATAAGCTAAAAGAATAGCTAAAAGTATGCATCAGAGTATATATGCCTGCCTGGGCAACCCAATCTAGACACCGGTGAACACCGGTTCTGCCTGCTATGCCTACTAACTCACAACTCAGCTGCGGGATGCAGACCGGCTCCTGGCCGGAACGGTCCCATCCCAAGGGCAACAGACCGGCTCCTGACCGGCACGGTCACACATACACACACTCCGGAGTGGCACTCGAGGGGAGCGACCCTCACGAGTGAAATAAGTCGTCATAAGTAACCCGATATAGTAGGACTGGATCGAGACTCTAATCGAGTGGGAAAAGCCATCCGCTAAAGAAACCCGATCCCCTATCCCCAAATCTGATGCATTAGTAACAATCCGGTCAATCGCCCAAAATCCACGGTTGCCGCAAATGCCCTGTCCTCAAGCCTGCTTGTCCCAAATCCCAATAACTGACTACACTATCCCAGCCCCTGCTCTAATCTGAGCATACTATCCCCTATGTCTGAGTAACTAGAGAAAGAATAAAAACATGGTTTCTCCTAAGTCAGTTCCAGCATGATAGTGTAGCAGAAAATAGTGGCCTAACTAGGTGACCATACAAGCATGCTAAGTCCTTTACTTAATAAAATGATCTCAGTGTTCTAATTCTTACAAGAATTATAGTATGCCTTTGTTTGAATATCTGAAGTACTAACATGCCATAAGCTGATTCATACACATGCATAAGTCTCCCAATTATACATAAAGCATGATATGGTTTTATCCTATTATTATCAAAAGGTTTAAACAATTTATCCTTTTTCAAGAAATATAATTCACTAATAATTAATCCTCTAAAGATGCAAGTGCTAACAACCAATCGATACTTTCATACAAGCATGCTAGGTTCATCCCACTGTTACAACTATCAACATGATATAGGAACATCTCTTAGTATGTCTAGTGGGTGATCAAAAGTAAGAGGTGACAACGGTACCCACCTCGAGCGTTAAATCCCTGTCGCAAAGGTGAAACCCACGCTCGGTCCAAACAGTCACTACGACACTGCACAACATACCCAAAAGAACATACATAATTTAAACATACAATGTCCACAAAATCTGTCCAAAACTTATTAGTCCAAAGTTTCCCTATTTTCACCTGCGAAAAATGCTCGAAAAATTCCAAGAAAAATACTGTCACGATCCTCGCGACGAACCGGTCGAAACGAGTACCTGCACGTTCAAAACCGAGTTTCCTACGCTGAGATACAAATTCGGCAAGGAAAACACCCCAACAAAAACTGTACAGAAATTCTGTATCAAAGAACTACAGAAAAAGGGGATTTTCACCTTCAGAAAATATTCAGAAAAATCTGGAAAAAATCCAGGAGATTCCTTGCGAAGTGTAGATGAAAAACGCCTCTCGAAACGCCTCGATACGATGCCTGTGCGGAAAAATATAGCCAAAACACTTGAGTGCTGTCCAAAACTCCGCGAAGGAAAATGGGTCATGAAGAAGCTCGGGAAACTCCAAAATCCACAGGAAAATAGAGGAAACTCAAAACATAAAAGTTGAAGCCCTACCTGTCGTGAGTCCAACGGCGCAAGAATCGCCTGAATCGAAGGTCGGAGTAGGCCGGGGGAGTCCGCGCACTAAAATGCGACGAAACGGGTCGCCGGTGTGCAAGCGTCACTGTGCGCTGAGTCGCAGAAAAAGCCGAAGTGGTGATCTCCAAAAATCCTCAAAGTCCTCCAAAGAGTTGTACACTGAGAGAGGAAGGGAAGCTCTGAAGGGCTTACTGTAAAAAAAGATCCAAAAGAGCTAGAAAAAGGCTAAGGACCCCTATTTATAGGCCCAGCCCAAGCTGCTATTGGGCTGGATTCGGGCGCAACATCCGGGCGCCCGAATCCGCCAAAGCCGGTCGCACCATCCCCGTCCAACGAGCCCGAAACGCTGTGGTGATGCCACGTGTCCCTGCAACACGGAACAGCGGTGCAAGGGCCTCCGCTGCGCGCCACGCGTCCCCTCACGGTCAAAGGCTGTAGGTACGGCCCGCCAACGGCGGGCCGACACGTGGCCCGCACTCGAGTGCGGCCATGTGCGGCCGACCGCGCCGCCTGGCGCCTCTGCGCGCACACGCCCCGAGGCGCCGCCTGCGCACTCCGTGGACCGCGCCTCCGTGAGCCAGCCTGTGCCATGCCGTCACGTGTCATACACCCGGTCCACCGAAACCGCTCATTTTTCCTGGACCGCGCCGCGCGCACCCGCCATTCCGGACGCGCCATGTGGCCCGCACGGCGGTCCATGCACCCGCCGCGTCTCCCCGTGGACCGAGCTGCGTGAGCCGGCCAATGCCAGGCCGCCACATGGCTCAGGCTGGTCCACGGTCACCTCCCATGCACCAAAGATCCCCCAAAACTTCCGGAAGCCCGTTTTTGGTCATCCGGACTCCAAATTTAACAAGCAAATAGCCGTTTTCAAGTGTTTTTCCGCGCTGAATCCAAATCCAACCTCTGTTTGGCCCAAATCCTTCTCTAAAATTCGGCAAATGCAGCCGAAGGCCAGATCAGCTAAAAATGTCTCACAGGGTCCATCTGTGGCATCCCTTTAATGCACCATGGGCCAGACACACCAACACTAGGTGTTCTACACAGTGGATTCATCGGAAAGGTTGCATGGGAAAATCTGGACCACTACACTGCTGTTGACCACTTCTCTTGTCAGCTGACTCCCCTATCGGCTGACGCCTTCAGCCGATAGTATTCGTCACATCTTATGCCTTTATGTGACCGAAATTGGTCCGAATCAGGGCGTAGACCCCTCTTCAGCTGACCTGTCCCCTTGATGGTCCGATGGCGCGCGCCTTGTATTGTATTGTTACGTACCCACAATTGATCGGAAATGAGACATGGGTCTTTCTTTCATCGGCTTGATCAACCGAAGGTTGACTCCGACTCAATCTGCTTCGTCGTATGATTAGGGATCTTTCACACCGCAGTCGATATTACACGATGTGATAGTCTTTGCATCAGCTGCTTCTCTCATCGACCGATATCTTTACCCGATACTGTATCGCATGCTACAAGCTTTTGTACTCGTGGCTGGTTGCAATTCCTTTCTCATTGCCTCAAACCCCTATCGGCTGATATTTTTCAACCGATGGTTAACGCCACGTGTTGCTTCTTTTGGTGGCAAAAATAACTAGTCTCAACACTAGGTTAATGATATTGAAAATTCGTGAAATTTAATTTCTAGAACTTTTAAATACTCTATATCAAGTTTAACGAAGCCGATCATTCATTCGAAAGTCTCAACATTGAAAATAATTTGTGAATTTTTTATTATTGGATTTGTATTGGGATTTGCGCTATTATAAAGTCAATTAAAAAGAGAGAAAGTAAAAGTAAAAAATATAAATTCCAATACAAATTTAATGGTAAAAAATTCACAAGTATGGATGGACTTATACTTTTAAAAGCATATAAACTCTATACTTTTAAAAGCATATAAACTCTATTTTATATATATATATATATATATATATATATATATATATATATATATATACACACACACTATTATGCTTGTACAAGTACAAAGCACTTGGTGCTTGTAAGTTTTCTACCGTTAAATTTAATGGGTTGACTAATTCTACCCTTTAGATCATTCTATTCCACCAACCACCCACTAAATTCAAAGGGCTCACTATCGTCTTAACCACTCATCCTTTTATTCAAAGGCTAAAAATTTACAAGTACCAATAATTTAGTAATTTAATTTATATATATATATATATATATATATATATATATATATATATATATATATATATATATATATATATATTGTATTTTGTTTCGTCCCTCTCCAACTCCTCGGGTGTTTTTTTTTGTGGATTGAGGCGAGGACGAGCCGTGGCTTCGCTTCGCTCTCTCGACCCTCGCCTCCGCCCCCAATCCCAATCACCCTTCTAAAAATTTCCATTAGCCCCTCCCCCATTTCCCAATTCGAACCCAAAATCCTAGCGAAATAGATCGAATTCTAGTGCAAAATTGAAGCCAGATCCTCGGAGAATTCGTTTTCGCTCGATTCCGCCGCTTCTTCTCGATCGGTAGATCCCGTAGTCGCGACGAGCTGTAGAGGTGACGAGTCCCCCCCTCGACTCCCCTCTTCCCGATCTGTATTTCGCCATTTTTTGCTCGATTTGGAGGTCTTTGATGGAGGAGAAAGGATTGGAGAGGTGGTGAGGAGGAGGAGGGAAAAGAGCGAGGGGAAGGGGAGGAGATGCTGTATCTGAAGCAACCCGGCGGTGATCTAGGTTTTGGTCGCGGCGTCGAGTGGTGATCCGGGCGATTCTTGGATGCGCGTGTGAGCGGGCCCGAGCCAGGGGCTCGGGATCTGGTCGGGAATGGCGGTAGAGAATAGCGCCGCGGCGCCGATGGCGGAAGAACCGGTCGCCTCCGGATGCTACCTTCAGAGCTTCGAGCTCTACGAGACTCGATCGGTGAGTACCTCGCTCTCTCTCTCTCTCTCTCTCTCTCTCTCTCTCTCTGCTCGCATGTGATCGCTTGTTGTTATGTGTTTGTGTGTTATTATTGCGTCGTTTTTACTCACTCTGTTGTCTTCATTTCTTCAGGATTTCTGGTTTATAGATTTCCGTGTTGCTTAATGTGTTTATATTTTGTCTTATGCGATGTCTCCGTTCCTCTTGCTAAATTTGAATCGTCTGATCTGTAGCTAATTATATGCTATCTTGTTTGTTCATATGATAACAAGAATTATAGGAAAAGAAGACTCTTTGAGTAATTAAAGTAATTGATTTGATGCTTTGACGACGCTTGACTTTGATTTCCTCTAAAAAGAAATTTTGCTCTTACTTTCTTTGATTGGTCTTGATGTCTTAAACATGTCTCGAAAATTTATTCAATATGAAGCAGTCAATCCTTCATCCTGTATTGGTTTTTGCAGATTTTCTTCTTATGATGTCGGAATGGTATTCTTAGTGCTATGTCTTAAAAAGTTCATTCGGCTGTTAATGCCAGTGTTGTGCTTTTCTTATTGGTTGGACCAATTTAGATATAAGAGTAAAAGCTGAAAACAGTAAGTATAAGAATAACCACTGAAGGGCCGTAAAAGTTTGGCTGAGGTCGGTGTTTCTACTATTTTGTAAAAGTAAAGGAGTAACAACTGGTAAAGATACCCAACTTGAAGAAAATAATAGAACCTTACACATAGCTGTTAGAAGTTGGTTAAAACTGGGATATTTTGATGCTTTTCTGCTAGCTGTAGGCTTTCTGAAATTTAGAAGGGTAATTTAATAGCGAAAACATTTCCTCGGACTAGTGAATATTGAGCAATATATAGTTGGAAATTTGGCTGGATCATAGTTATCGGGGTCGTAGACCCCCCTTCGAATTGCGGTCCAGATCGCACATACCGATTCATGGTGGGTTCTTGATCCGGATCACAAAAAGTGGCAAACTAGAATAATAGAGAAGTACTTCAATTTTTCTAGATTTAAGTTTTTTAGTTATTGGAAAGAAATTTATATTACTAGATAGAACAATACAAAAGAGTCATATTTGAATGGAAAAAAGTTGAGAAGTTTTGATTAGAAAAGAGAGTCACCAATCTGACCTTAATGAATAAAAAGAACCATACGGTAATAAAGGTAGTTATTAGCTTTTCTATATATGTCGATTGATGTTTCAAAAAGCGATCTATGCGGTCGCAAATGTTGCCCCATATGCAGTTCAGACTAACAACCGCACCGCATATATAATATGCAGTTTAGTATGCAGTCCAACCGCATATGCTGTCCATATACGGTCACATATGCTGCCTATATGTGGCAGACGGCCGCATATGCGGTTGGCTGTCAGATATGTGGCATTTTTTTTAAGGTGGGATTAAAAAGCAATGTTGAATGAGATTGTTTGGTTAATAATTATCATATGCGGTTGGCGGTCAGATATGTGGCATTTTTTTTAAGGTGGGATTAAAAAGCAATGTTGAATGAGATTGTTTGGTTAATAATTATACATATATATATCTATTTTCATACAAGTTTAGCTAATAATAATGTATATAAATGCAATTATCTTTATTCAAATATCCTAACTATCTCTCTTCTTATTTTATTGGGTATTATTCCTAATATATCTAATAATTATGTTTATAAATATTAGTGGCTAATTTTGTAGTTGTTAGATGGTATCATATATTTTGTTAGTGATTTTTTGCCCAAAGCTGCTTATTCTTGCACATCACCTGACTGATTATGAGACCCTCGTATATTCTGGTTAGCCCATCTTTCTACATCACTAACTCCTGCTTCCTCAGCGATTATTCTGAATGGTCGTGGATCTCTAGACTCATCGCGCAAAGGGTCCTTTTGATTCTCTCTGTTTTGTAGCCAATCAATTATAGGGTTTGATTCATCATTGATAAAGCTTGTCTCTAAGGAATCATAAGTTTTTAATTCCTTTTCCTTATCATAATCTGCTTGCATGCATCTTAAACGAAGCCTCATATTATAGTGGACATAAATTAGCTTCTATAATCGAGCGCACGCTAATCGATTACGCACTTTGGTATGTATCAATGCGAAGGTACTCCAGTTGCGTTTACATCCACTAGATGTTGTTGTTTGAGATAAAACACGCACAACAATTTTCTTTAAATGCTTTGCTGATCCGCCGTATTGTAGCCACCACTCAGCTGTCCAATTAAAAATTTAAATTATATCAAATTAGGTTTATCGTTAGATATAAAATGTCTAAATCATTCAGTTATTTACTGGGATCGGTGTTGTGTCTTCCCTTAATTGCACTCGCTTCGCCAAAAGTTCTAGAGGATTCGCGAAATATTTTTCTGTATTATGATATTATCATATTATAATAATGAGGAATTAGCATATTAACATATAAAAAATTAATAATACATTGAAAAAGCTATTGTACCTCATTTATGACAAGAGCGGCATGCATTGGATCCATTTCCAATCTATTGATGACATTTCGTAATACCTTTAAAAATTCATCATCATATCCACGATGGTGGTACGACGGATTAAGATAATAACCTATCATTAAGAAAAAAAAAACTCCATTAGCGATGCAAGAATACAATTGAATAATCACTAACAAATAGTTTTGTTATAATTTATACTTGCCTGCTAGGTGCAGATCCTGACCCATCTGAACTTTCCAATGTTTGTCGATAATTTTAAGATAAGATTGGCACTGCAATGGATTGGCTTTCTTGATATTCTTTTTAGCCATCCTCAGTTTATAATAGATGTGCCCTATTTGAGGTATTTTTTTCTGATCCACCAATTAAAGGACCACGTATAGCGGCTCCACAATATCAACAATCTCTTTCACATAATCCCAAAATTTGGCGGATAGAATTATTTGCTCAATAAACTTTCCATCAGTCTTGGAGGCATGACTAGAAGTTTACCATTCATTTGATGCAAATATAGACTTTAAACCATTTTATTTTGAAGAATACTGTTTAGAGCGATAAAATTTGTAGCAAATCGTGTGATGTCCAACTATCACACATCAAAGTAACACCATACATCTTCCATTGTTGTTTGAAGTTTTTTACCCATGCATGGATATCATTGACCTCCACATTAAGGTATTTGTCGGTGATCTCATACGGTGTTGGGGGTTCAACTCCTGGACCCTAATTTTGTACGATAGCGATCATTGAACTATAATATGGATAGTTTGCTACATGGGCAGGAATATGACTGAAGTGAAATTTTTTTGCTATTGCTCGACCAATTTTGCCTTTTTTTTTTTAATCTTTTTTTAGCATTGTATTTATGCACTGTTGTTGAGCATTTGGGCCAGGAAATGCCATTGGGTTTATATCTATAATATTTGGAGCTTTTACACTTTTTCCTTTTGGTATTTTTTTTTAATCTGTCGAATATGCGGCCAACAGAACCACTTCGAGATAAACCTGTTGGTGCAAAGCTAGACTCAAACCCACCACCGGCATCAAACTGAGAGGTCGTAAATTGTGCTTTATGTCGTTGGATTTCATCTTGATGCCATCTTTCCAGTAAAGATGCTTCCATGCTAGCTTTAACATCAGTATCAAATTTATCATCTGTACCTTCATATGGGCCAACAGAGGGATACTCAGCCGCTCGTTTATCTAGTTCATCTCGATTATCCCTTATTTTCATATTTGCTATCTTTGTAGATTCTAACTCAATTTTCATTGCATGTCTTATCTCCTGAGGAACTCTAGGGCATTTCGCTACTTCAGAAAAACCTCTAGCGATATGTTTCTTTAGGCGGGTGATACCTCCGCCCATTCCGATTATATTACAGTAATTACACTTCTAATGAAATATGTTTCCACCAACAATTTATCCATACTGCCAATCATAATCGTCTGTTACCTTAGGTGGCATTATGATCTACACAATTTTTTTGCATAAAAACAACTATCCTAAAATCCATTCAAAATAATGAGAAAAAGAACTATATGATGAGAAAATCATATATATCAACTTTGAAAATTATTTTGATTTTTATTATTTTTTTTAATTTTAAAATTATAAAATATAAAATTAGAAAAAAAAATATTTTTTCTCAAAACTTTTCAAGATCCATATATTGATTTGACAATAGACCATATGATGAGTAAAGAAACCAAAATAGGACTGCAATTACACCAATAAATTTTTTTTTTATTTTTTTAAAATATTTATTCAAAATTTAAAGAATTTTTTTTTCAAAATTTTTAGAAAACTTGTGAGAATTGATTAATTTTTAAAATTCTTTTGATTTTATCATTTTTTTCTTCGAATTAAAAAAAGCATAAAATATAAAATTTGACGAACAATTTTTCTCAAATAGTTAATGAACATTTACAAGTTTAATCTATAGTGGTTTGACGAGGGACTGTATGATAATTAGATTAACTATAATAGGACCGTATGATAATTAAATTAAGTAGATCTATTTTCAACTTTTTATAAATTATAAATAAAAAATGGCTAATTTTATATATTTTTTTAAAAAGAGCTTTATAATTATGAAATATTAAAAAATTAAATTGTAACATTTTTTACTTACCTAAAAAGTAGATTTTCAATTTGCAATTTCTTTGCCTTTTTCTTAAGTGATGAAAAAAGAAAAAAAAATTAAGAAGATATATAAGAACTAAGAAGAAAGGAAAACAAAGAAAAAAAGAGAGAGAGTAGAGAAGATTTGTTGCAGGAGGGGGAGGGATAAAGGGAAGAAAGAAAAAGGAAGGGAAAAAGGAATTCACGGGTGGAAAGAGAAAAAGAGTAAACAAAAAAAAAACAAAAACCAAAGTTGAAAGAGGAAAAAAACAAAAAAAATAATTGTACAGTCAAAGAAAAAGTCAAAGAAATTTTCATTTTCAAATTTTTATAAAATATTTATAAAAAATTAAAGAAATTTATTTTTTCTAAAAATTTTAAAAAAATTATAAAATCTGTCCATAAAAATTTAATAATAAACCATACTATGAATAAATTAAGCAATAATAAAAATTGATTAACTTTTAATTTTTTTTTGATTTATCTTTTATTTTTTAGAATTTTAAAAATTATAAAATATGAATCCGGGAAAATTAATTTTTTAAAACTTTTATGAAAAATTTGCAAGTTCATCCGAGAAAATTAATTTTTATTAAATTTAAATAAAAAAACTTGTGCAATTTATTTATAAAAATTTAACACTAAACCATATGACATATACATTAAGCAAATTTAAATATCAATTGTTTCTATTTAGTTTTCGATTTTATTAGAATTCTTATATTTCTAAATTTAATAATAAATTTTCAAAGTTAAGAATATCTTAAAGCTCGAACAAAATACTAAATCCGTACAAAAAAATAAAAATGGACCATATAATGATTAAATCAAGTGGATATATTTTCAGATTTTTGTAAAGTGCTAATAAAAATTCGTACAATTTCATATTTCTTTACAAAAGAAACTTTACAAATTAAATATATTCTAAATGTATGAAAAAAATTTAAGTTGTAAATTTTTTGACTTACCTAATAAGTAGATCTTCGATTATACTGTTTTTTTACCTTTTCTTTTAAGATCGAAGTGATAAAAAAATAATAAGAGATTGAAAGGAAAAGTTTAAAAAAAAATTATGAGAAAAAAGGGAAGAAAACAATAGAAAGGAAAAAAAATAGAGTAAGAGATATGAGAGGAAAGAAAAGAAAGCGCAGAATAAAAGAAAAGATAGAAATGAAAAGAAAAAAATAGATGAGAGAGAGATAAAGGCAAGAAATTTAGTATCCATCCGTGCTTTATAGCACGGAGCGATATGTATCGTGCCACCAATTAGGCGGCACGATACAAGGGTGTCTCTCTTAGCCCTCCTGTGCCGCGATACCCTCTGAGTATCGAACGAGATAGAGCGATACTCAGAGAGTATCATGATACGTGCCACTGCGTGCCCACGCAGGCACACAGTGTTTTTAATTTTTTTTTTTACTTCGATTTTTTGTATTTTTTGATTTCTTGCATAGACCTTTATTCCTCTTTCATCTATTTTCTTTTTTTCACTTTTATCTTTTCTTCTATTCTGTGCTTTCTTTTCTTTTCTCTCACATCTCTTACTTTATTTTTTCCTTTCTATTTTTTTTTCTTCCCATTTTTCTCATAATTTTTTTTTTTTTATTTTTCCTTTCAATCTCTTATTATTTTTTGATCATTTTGATTTTAAAAGAAAAAGTAAAGAAATAGTAAAATCGAAAATCTACTTATTAGGTAAGTCAAGAAATTTACAACTTAAATTTTTTTTCCATACATTTGGAATATATTTTACTTGTAAAATTTTTTTTGTAAAGAAATATGAAATTATACAAATTTTTATTAACAATTTACAAAAATCTGAAGTATATTCACTTGATTTAATCATTATATGGTCCATTTTTAATTTTTTGTACGGATTTAGTGTTTTGTTCTAGGTTTAAGATATTCTTAACTTTGAAAATTTATTATTAAATTTAGAAATATAAAAATTCTAATAAAATAAAAAACTAAATAGAAACAATTGATATTTAAATTTGCTTAATGTATATGTCATATGGTTTAGTGCTAAATTTTCATAAATAAATTGCACAAGTTTTTTTTATTTAAATTTAAGAAAAATTAATTTTCTTGGATGAACTTGCAAAATTTTCATAAAAATTTTTAAAAAATTAATTTTCTCGGATTTATATTTTATAATTTTTAAAATTCTAAAAAATAAAAGATAAATCAAAAAAATTTTAAAAGTAATTAATTTTTATTATTGCTTAATTTATTCATAGTATGGTTTATTATTAAATTTTTATGGACAGATTTTATAATTTTTTTAAAATTTTTAGAAAAAATAAATTTCTTTAATTTTTTATAAATATTTTATAAAAATTTGAAAATGAAAAGAAACCATTAGTGCACTTGGGGTCTCATTCTAGTTTAGTCTAGTCATCATATGATCTTTCATCGAATCAATACGAATGGATTTTGCAAATTTTTATAAAAATTTAAAAAAAAATTAATTTTCTCTATGAGTTGTAGTTGTATTTAATTTCATCTATAAAGAAGATTACTACTATATTAAGCTATTAATTAGTAAGTTAGTAAGCTATTATTGACATTAGATCAAGACAAATCAATACATAGATAAAATTTATAAATATTACTCTAGAACTTTTAAAATAACATTCTAAAATTTTATTGGACAAAAAAAATTAAAATAAGACCGTGCCAAAGCGTGCCACTAGGAGGTTGTGCGTGCCCGTCGGCACGCAAGTGTGCTTGTGCCGTATCGTTCCAGGCAACGGCCGGCACACCCCCGTGCCACGGCACTTTAATTCTTGGCTAAAGGTTTATGAAAGAAACCAAAAAATACAAAAGGTCGAAGTAAAAAAAAAAAAAAAAAAACACTCAGCGCCTGTGTGGGCACACAACGGCACGTACTGTGATACTCTCTGGGTATCGCTGTCTCGTTCGATACTCAGAGGGTATCGCGGCACAGGAGGGTCAAGAGAGACCCCCCTGTACCATGCCGCCTAATTGCTGGTACGATACGTATCGCTTCGTGCCGTAAGGCACGGATGGATACTTAATTCCTTGGCTGGAATACTATCGGTAGCAAACGGGCTCCGTTGCCACCAATTTGTTTTTGATGATGGAGCCTTCAAATCAACGATCGAGACCGTTGAACATGATCTATATCATTTGGAGTATTTAGAAATCAAATTTCAAATCTTTTTGACATCATGGTGCTTTTAAAAGCATCAGAGCTCAATTCATATATATATATATATATATATATATATATATATATATAGAGTAGAGCTTATATACTTTTAAAAGCACAAGTCCAACCATACTTGTGAATTTTTTATCATTGGATTTGCATTGAGATTTGTGCAATTATACTTTCTCTTTATCTCTTTTTAGTTGACTTTACAATTGCACAAATCTCAATGCAAGTCCAATGGTAAAAAATTCACAAGCATAGTTTGGCTTGTGCTTTTAAAAGTATATAAGCTTTACTCTCTCTCTCTCTCTCTCTCTCTCTCTCTATATATATATATATATATATATATATATATATATATATATATATAGTTGTGCTGGAATACTATCGGTAGCAAACGGGCTCTGTTTCTACCGATTTGTTTTCGATGATGGAGCCTCCAAATCAACGCTCGACACCGTTGAACATGATCTATATCATTTGAAGTATCTAGAAATCAAATTTCAAATCTTTTTGACATCATTGACGTAATGATCAAAGGATTGCAAAATTTGTAATTTTAATGGTCGATATGAAGCATTTTCTCATTTAATGGTGTGAATAAATCTAAATCAATTAAATTTTAGTTAGAAAGTTCTTTATACTATTTAAAACAAGATCTATACCTTTGATCTTGATTACAAGACTTCTATCATCATTTTTTGAAGGATATTCATTTTCAGCCGTTCATTTTTGTGTCCGCTTGATGGACAAGAGACAATATAAAAAAAGTATGAAATTTGATTTTCAGGTAGTTTAAATGATCTAGATCATGCTCAACGGTGCCGATCGTCGATCTGGAAGCTCTATCATCGAATACAAATTGATAGCAATGGAGCCCGTTTGCTACCGATAGAATTCCAGCTCAACTCTCTCTTGCTCTCTCTCTCTCTCTCTCTCTCTCTCTCTCTCTCTCTCTTTATATATATATATATATATATATATAGAGAGAGAGAGAGAGAGAGAGAGAGAGAGAGAGAGAGAGAGAGTAGAGCTTATATACTTTCAAAAGTACAAGCTCAACTATACTTATAAATTTTTTACCATGGAATTTGTATTGAGATCCGTGCTATTGTACTTTCTCTTTCTCTCTCTTTAGTTGACTTTACAATAGCACAAATCTCAATACAAATCCAATGGTAAAAAATTCACAAGCATAGTTGGGCATGTGCTTTTAAAAGTATATAAGCTCTACTATATATATATATATATATATATATATATATATAGAATTGATCAAAGGGATAGATCTAACGGTGGAAAACTTGCAAGCACCAAGTGCTTGGTGCTTTTAAAAGCACCATAGCCGTGGACTCTCTCTCTCTCTCTCTCTCTCTCTCTCTCTCTCTCTCTCTCTATATATATATATATATATATATATATATATATATATATTTATATATATGAGTCCGGCTACTATACTCTTATAAGTATACACCCCTTCGTACTCATAAGTTTTCGGTCCTTGGATGAAGGGATGTGCGGTTAGGATTATAGTGGTCCCCTACGGTTTATACTATTTCACTAACAACCACTAAATCCTAGGGGGCCAACTATCATCCCTTTATCCAAGGGCGGAAAACTTATGAGTACGAAGAGGTCTATACTCATAAGAGTATAGTAGCCCCACTCTCTCTCTCTCTCTCTCTCTCTCTCTCTCTCTCTCTCTCTCTATATATATATATATATATATATATATATATATATATATATATATATATATATATATATATATTTACTTGTCCTGATTTTTAAACAACCTAATTGAGCCTCCGGTCATATACTGCAACTATCGTATTGTTGCTGCTGTTTTGTGTGGGTCTAGATATACTACCGCCTTAAGTTGGTAAGGCCCTGACATAATATCATGAATATACAAATGTTTACATTGGAAAAAAGAGCTTACTCTGATCTCTCTTTTTTTTGGTAGTCTTATTCTAATCTGTTAATCAAGCAAAGCTGTACTAGGTCTAGGCACTACAGAGTTGAGTGTTCTTACTATTCTTTTGACAAACTATATCAGCATTGAAGAATTGATTACTCACCATACTATGTTGCAGAATTTTTATTTGTTTGGAAGTGATGAGAGCAGAACATCATGGAGAGTTCTTAAGATTGATAGGTCGGAGCCATCAGAGCTCAACATTCGAGAGGACTTCAGTACATACACACAAGGTGAATGTCTTGACCTGTTGAAACGAATAGATGAAGGAAATAGGTCAACTGGTGGACTAAAATTTGTTACAACCTGTTATGGCATCATTGGTAAGTTAATAACTTTCTTTCTTATTACGCTACTCCAAATTCTGTTGAGGTAATTGTGCCATCCCTTGGCAATGTTTTTATGAAACATTTCTATGACAGGTTTTGTCAAGTTCTTGGGACCCTATTATATGCTGCTTATTACTGAAAGAAAGCAAATTGGGGCTATATGTGGTCATGCTGTATATAAGATCACCAAAACTGATATGATTATGCTGCCAAATTCCTGCATGCAGTCCAATCTGGTCAATAATAAGAATGAGAACAGGTGACCTGCTTTCTTCATGTTGTATGATGTATAATTTTTTTTATGTTTACAACTTGTCATTCATGTATCCAGTATTAAAGAAGTATTTTTGTGACGAGTTCATTAGTAAAATTTGCTCTAATGCTTGAAATTTATCGGTGATTCATAAGTGCCATGAGAAAATGCAAACATGATTGATGCTCTTCAATACTTCTATTTCTTTTCATTTCTTAATGGTTCTTTATTTTTTTTTTATTTTTATTTACATGTAATGAAAAATTCTTTTATTGTCTTTTTTCTTTTCTTTTTGTAATGGGAACGGTGGATATTGTTTGCTGGTAGCAACTGTTTCTCATATTATATTATTATCACTGTTACTATTGTTTTATAGTGGTCACCATTTTTACATCATTGTGGGATTATTAAGTGCTTAAGTACCAATTCACTGTTATTTACATACTATAGTAAGCCTATTCACTAGTGAAATAATTACAAATGATTCTTTATACATTCTTTAAGTAATAAAAAAGTTCCTGCTTTTTACACTCTTTATCATTATCACCTTACCTCTATTATTTTGTATTATTTTGTGTCATCCCCAATATAACCATTCAGCTTTCACATCATTCCTTTTTTTACCCCCTTTATTTACGATGCAGATACAAGAAGCTCTTATGCACCATAGATCTTACGAAGGACTTCTTTTTTAGCTATTCATACCACATCATGAAAAGCCTTCAGAAGAACTTATGTGATAAACAGAAAGGACGGGCCTTATACGAAACTATGTTTGTCTGGAATGAATTCCTAACACGAGGAATTCATAATCACCTTAAGAATACACTTTGGACTGTTGCATTAGTATACGGGTTTTTCAAGCAGGTAAATCTAAAATGAATAAATGTTTTACTAACTTTATCATTCAAGGAGTGGCACGTTTGCAGTTTACTATCCTGTGGTTCAAAGTTTAGTACTTTTCTTTTGTGTTTTTGTTTAAATTCCTTGGTAAGGGGGTGGAGGCTGAAAACTATTTTCAGTTTGAAAAATATTTTTCCAACCATTTGGTTGCTTGTAAAAGAAATTTTCTGTAAAATAATTTTACAGATTCTCGGAAAACTCGACCTTTTCATTTTCCGGTCAAACCGAGCAGAAAACAAAAACTTTCGCTCTGAAAAAATGCGTTGTACTGAGTCTATGCACAAAAACCTCACGCGGTCCACAAGGAATCATGCAATCTCGTGAGCTGCATGAGTTACTCAAACCAAGGGCCATGTACTGGTTGCACTATTATAAAAATTTAATAATATTAAATATACATTTTATTTATAATATGATAATATTAATATATATTACATATAAATGTAATATACTTTTAATTTACATATTATCTATTAATAAACTATAATATTGTAATATTGCATGCTTGTTAAATAATACAATATATATAAATAAAAATAATTAATAAAAAAATTTTAAATTTTCAAATGACCAAAAATAGGAGAAAAGTATATATATAACATTGCATACTGCTCCTATCATATTATTTAAATTTTATTTTATCTATTATTATTATTATTATATTTTATAATATTTTTATGTCCTATAATAATTAAATACCATATTTACATAAACAATTTATCTAAATAATCCATAATTTATAATATATAATGTACAATTTATCCTTTGTATTTTTTCCGGCAAACCAAACAAGGATGGAATGAAAACTAATTTCATTTACTACGAACCAAACATCACAGACTGTAAAATTATTTTTCCATCAGAAACTTTTCCACGAAAAACTAATTTTCATAGTTTTATGGCAAACCAAACAGGCCCTAAGGAATCTGTCATCAAAAAGGGTAGAAATGTGCTATGTTTCGTAAACCGCGATGTAGTACAATATAACACTTCATTACTTTGTGATCTGCACTTTACGACCTGTGGTTTATAAAAATATGGATCTTTTCTACCCTTTTAATGGCAGGGTCTTGTGGAAACAAAACAAAACCACAGGGGAGTAAGGTGCTATAATTTGAACCACAGGGTCATAAATGCTTATTCCATAGGTGGGGTTTTTGTAAGTTTCCCCTTTTTTTGTGCTGATAGATTTTGTACAACAAGCTAACCTAATCATGGAAGTGTATTTTGTTATTTTTGAAACAGATAGACTAATTTACCGGCTTTTTGTTGCCTTTTGCTCTCTTTACTGCTCTAAGTATCATACACTTTTTTATCTTTTGCATCATCACATGTTCCATAAGAGGAAGCTGATGGTCATTTTCTATGTAAATTTAGGACACATTTTCAATATCTGGGAGGGACTTTTTGTTGACACTTATAGCTAGACGCTCAAGGCATTATGCTGGAACCAGGTTCTTGAACATTAAACACTTTTTAATAGTTTTCCCTTTTTATGGTTGGCATGAGATTATTTATGTTGATTGCAAACAAGTCAGATAAGAAAGTTATATCTTGTTTGTTTTGGACGAAGAAGTGGAGTGTTAAATTACTTGATGCTCATCATCCTTTTCTGGATCAGGTATCTAAAGCGAGGTGTTAATGAGAAGGGTAGGGTAGCAAATGATGTTGAGACAGAACAGATTGTAACTGAAGAAATTCCCAGTGTTACTGCCACACAGATAAGTTCTGTTGTGCAGAACAGGGGTTCCATTCCGCTTTTCTGGTCCCAAGAAACCTCGAAGTTGAATCTTAAACCTGATATCATATGTGAGTTATAAACAGCTGCTATGCAATCTTCAATATAAAGCTACTAGGTCATGCACTGAATTGGTTGTTTCCTTTTTTTTTTTTTTTTTTTTCAGTACATAACAAGGATAAGAATTTTCAAGCTACCAGGCTCCATTTTGAGAACCTTGTAAATAGATATGGAAGTCCTATCATTATTCTTAACCTGATTAAGGTGAGTTTTCGATATTAGTACATCATTGTACTGGAATATTATGTTACCAGTTGTTTGTATATGCTATTTGAATAACAGCTGTATGATAATCAGGAACTTCCGACTCTTACCTTTTTCTTGGTTCTGTTTGGCAGAGGCGTGAGAAAAAACCCAGAGAATCTCTACTCCATAGAGAGTTTGACAGGGCAATCAAGTTCTTAAATAATAGTCTAACAGAGGAGAACCATTTGAGATTCTTACATTGGGATCTCCATAAAAATTCTCAGAAGTACTATTGTTATTCTTTCATTTATTGTTTCTGTATAGTTTATGACTTAAAATCTATCATTTTTGAGATAAAAACTAAATATATGAGTTTTTTGCAGCAAAGCCAAAAACGTGCTTACTGTACTGGTGAAAGTAGCGTTACAAGCAATAAGTTTAACAGGCTTCTTCTATTGTCAAGTTGTACCAACTCCAAGGCCCGACGGGGGCCCTATTTTCAATGTTATTTTGTAAGTATTTTTCAAGATAGTAGTTTATCGTGAATTACTTTTAACTTTGTCATGTGCTATCTACGTATTATTTTTTTGCTTTCAAATGATTCCTGGGCATGGGCATTTGTTCAGTAACTTAATAGCTGACTTTATAAATCTCTAAAAATGCTGTCCTGTTTACGTGAATTATAAGCATTTACGACAAGTTAATCCTACATTACTATGTTATCAATAGAGATATATGTTAGGCTGCTATATAAAACATTTCTATGTAGACAAAATAAACATAAGATAAAGCCCATATGTCGCACGACCTTTTCTATCATATTATCTTTTCTCAGATAATCAAATCATATGAGATAATTTCTTTTCGAAATTCATTACTATTATTTTATTTTACCCCTCAAAGGGAAAAAAAAAACTTCCAAATTCAATATTGGAGGTTGGGCCATCCTAAATCCCCTTTCAATCACCAGAGTTTGGCTACTTCTTTCATTAACAATCAGATCAGACAATTTTCAACCAAGGGCAAGAAAAAAAATGTTTGTTTAGACTGTTCAACTCTCCTCAATGTCCTTTGGTTAGTACAATTTGAATATAATAGGAGGTATTAATACACATAGGTGTCTGATATTTTTAAGTGTGTGATTGCTCAATTGCATTCTGAAATGCACCAGACATTAGTACAATTTACGGCATAAATTAGCTAGCAATTTTACTTGTTTCATAGTGGAGTTATATTTGAGCTGCATTTTTTTTTCCTGCAACTAAATATCAAACTAAAGTTTTCAAGAGTACTTCGATGCAATGAGTTAAAGGTAACTAATTCTCTAGTCGAAAGGCTAATGTTATGTTTATTGGAACTCCAAACACCTTGGACTACAATTTGTTCCAGGATATGGTAAATTAATCTGAATTTGTGACTCAATCAGGCAAACCAGATGTATATGTTATGATAATAGTGAAAACTCATATCTCCAACTATAAAACAGTAAAACAAATTTGTGTTATTTATTTTTGGGTTGTAAACTTTTTGAAAGTTGGCAGTTCTCAAGGTCTTTGACCACATTTTATATATCCATAGTAAGGAATAAAGTGCTGTGGCACAGGGGCATGCCGTTGTCCGCCTGGCACGGTATGGCATGGGCACGCTTGCGTGCCATGTGCCGATGGATACGCATGACCTCTCAGTGACACGCTTTTTTTATAATTTTTTTGTTCCCAATCAGCTTTTATAATATTATTTTGAAAAATTTAGTAAAATAACTATAAATATTCACTATATATAACTTACTATACAAATCAATTAATATAGTGATAAGTTTTTTTTAAATGTAAAAAAAAATTATACCTTATAGAAAATAGAAATTAAAATATAATAATAAAATTTACAAGTAAAATTTATTTAAGAAAGTTATAAAAAGAACAACATGATGAAAAAAAACAATATGAGTAATAAATTATATGACAAATAAATTAAACAAATTTAAGTATTAATTGATTTAATTTAACTTTTAATTTTATTAGTATTTTTAATTTTTTAAATTTAAAAATAAAATTATTTTTATCGCAAATCTTATATAAAACTAGATCTATCCAAAATAATTTAAAATTTAATTATATAATAATTAAATCAAGTATATCTATTTTTAACTTTTTATAAACTACAGATAAAAAATTATTTAATTTTATACTTTTTTTAAAAAAGTTTTACAAATTTAAAATATTCAAATAAAAAAAAACTACGGATGCAAAGGATACCAAAAAAGAAATTTTTTTTTTTAAAAAAAAATCGAATGAAGGACATAAGGACTTATAAAAAAAAATCTACAAAAAAAAAATAGATAAAAAATATAAAAACCCACCAAATAAACAAATAAATAAATAAATAAATAAATAATTTTTTTTTTAAAAAAAATAATTAAAACAGAGAGAGAGAGAGAGAGAGAGAGAGAGAGAGAGAGAGAGAGAGAGGGCGGCAAGAAAAAAAGAAAAAATGTGGCGCAAAAAAAAAAAAGAAGAGCGGCACGGGCTGCAGTGCCGCCCGATACCCACGCGGGTATCGCGCTGTCTCGCGTGTTACCTGCGAGAGTATCGCGGCACTGTACCGTGCCCCTCATTTACGTGCCGCCCCGTGCCGCTCGCACGGGGCGGCACTTAAAACCTAGATCCATAGCCAAGAATGCGCACACTACATCCACTGTCAAGTTTGAAGAGTGTTCATTTGTCAAATGTATTTGTAATTTACCCCTTTCTGTACCTAATTCTTTCTCATCGATATCTTTGCTTCTTTTAGGAAGGATAATGTCGGTCACTATTCATCTGATAACAACAGCAATAGCGATAATACAGATGATGTTGATACGTTGGGTGATGGATCCCAAGAAGATGTCTCTTTAAGCTCTGACGCCTCTGGTCATGCTATCGCAGAGGATAAAGTTGAAAATAGCAAAATTTGCATTGCTAAACCACCCAAGTTCCAAAATGGTGTCGTGCGAACGAATTGCATAGATTGCTTGGACCGTACTAATGTTGCACAATATGCTTATGGTTTAGCTGCTCTTGGGCATCAACTTCATGCATTGGATATTATAGCTGTCCCTGAGATTGATTTAGATGACCCTTTGGCTAAATATCTAATGTGCTTTTACGAGAGAATGGGTGATACTCTTGCTCAACAGTATGGTGGGTCTGCTGCTCACAACAAGGTATGTATATGTAATGGTGTCAATGTTTCTCATCCACTAAATATTTGGAAGACATTTTCTTCATCCAATTTTCGGACATTTGAATTTACTAGGACATGCAACCATTGCTAGAATTATTGTGGAAAATGGGAAGTTAGTAATGCTTTGTTATTGGTCTAATCATTCGTGTTTTATGATGGTAGATATTCTCTGAGAGAAGAGGCCACTTGAAGTTGGCAATTCAGTCTCAGGAGTTCTTTAGAACACTTCAAAGATACTATAGCAATGCCTATATGGATGCTAATAAACAGGCTGCTATAAACCTGTAAGTCCATGCTAATTTACCCTTATAATTTGCTAAGTTCATTTACTGTTATTTTTACATCTAATTAAAATTTGATGAACTTAAGGTTACTTTATGGCAATGCTTTTGTTTTCCTATATTGCAGATTCCTGGGCTACTTCCAACCTCAAGAGGGTAAACCAGCCCTTTGGGAGTTAGACTCTGATCAGCATTGCAACCTAGGACATGATCACCATTTCCCTTACAAAACTTCTAGGTACTATTGCTGTTCTTTTGCAGGCATTATGGAAGTTTGTTAGTTGCTTTCATTGATATTAAATTGGAAATTTCAGGCATTGTTTACTTTAAAATGGGAATGACACTTGTTTATTTCTGCTTATTTTTGTTGTAATTTCCCTAAGTCACAAATTCTGTTGAGAAAAAACTATAAATTATCCCAACCAAGCTTCTGGTGCAACAAACTTGCGCTTGGAGACTTGTTAGAGTATTGCCTACAATACTCGCACACCAGGATTGGACAAAATTCTTTAGGTTGATAGTATAATTCTTTAGCTCATTGCATTCAGCCAGCTTAATTTTTCACAAGTTACCTCGACAAGTGAAAAACAACTGGACATGAACTGGATAAAAGGAAATGTACTGTGCTACAGAGAGGAAAGAATAATAGAGAGAGCACCTTTTAATGCAAAGGAAGATCGATGTGGCTAAGTGGCATGTTGAAACATCTTAGTCTCTGGATAAGTACATTTAAATGTATATAGGGTTCCTGAAAGATGGGCAAAAGAGCATGTTCTATGGTTTGTATTAACATCAATTATATAGTACATGAGAAGGTATTTCTATGGTAACAATGACAACCATAGTAATAATATAACTAGGATTACATGCTATATAATCCTACGCTATAGATGGTAAGTAATATATAGTATAGAAACAATAAAGATAATACTAAATATATTGTAACATCCCCCCGCAAGCTAAGCATCAGGTGGACGGATGCGAAGATTGAGCCGTAATATCGAAAACCGAGAGGGTGACAAGGGCTTGGTGAAAATATCAGCAAGTTGTTTATCAGAAGAGATATGAACCAACTCTAAATCACCAGTCTGAACTTTTTCGCGCAAGAATTGATGATCAAGTTCAATATGCTTTGTGCGAGCATGAAGAACAGGATTTGCCGCTAGATAAGTAGTGCTTAGATTATCACAGTAGATGCTAATAGGTCGCAAGAGGAAAAAACGAAGATCACGAAGTAGACGACGGATCCATATCGTCTCCGCAAGCGCGTAGGCGACAGCACGGTATTCTGCTTCAGAACTAGAGCGAGAAATGGTGGGCTGCTTTTTGGCGGGCCAAGAGATAAGATTGGGCCCTAAAAATATACAATATCCAGAAGTAGACCGGCGTGTATCTGGACAACCGGCCCAATCAGCATCTGCAAATGCGACAAGAGAGGGATTGACACAGCGAGATATATGCAGTCTATAAGTCAGCGTGCCCCGAATATATCGTAGAATGCGCTTAACTGTTTGCATGTGTGGTTCACGAGGAGCATGTAGATACTGAGCAACAGAGTTGACAGCATATGATATATCCGGTCGGGTGAAAGTAAGATACTGGAGAGCACCAACAAGCTGACGATAGCTATAGGGATCCTCAAGAAGTTGCCCTTCATGAGAAGATAGAAGAGAGGTTGGAGAGAGAGGACTAGAGACGGGCTTACTATCAAGAAAATCATGGCGCTGAAGCAGCTGATGCGCATATTTGTGCTGAGCCAGATGAAAACCAGAAGATGACCTATTTACCTCAATGCCCAAGAAATAATGTAGCGGTCCGAAATCTTTCATTGCAAATTCCTGCTGTAAGGTGGTAATAAGAGCCCTTAGAAGAGAGGAGGAACTGCCAGTGACAATAATATCATCAACATATAATAGAAGAATAAGAGTGCCAGAAGAGGAGTGACAGATGAACATTGAAGGATCAGCAGTGCTCCCAACAAAACCAATTTCAGATAGAAAGGACGTAAACAGTTGAAACCAAGCCCGAGGTGCTTGCTTAAGACCATAGATGGCTTTGCGTAGACGACAAATATGATCCGGAAAAGAGGGATGCACAAAATCAGGCGGTTGTCTCATATAAACTTCTTCAGAGAGTGTGCTATGAAGAAAAGCATTCTTCACATCAAGTTGTCGAAGAAACCACCCTTGAGGAGAGGGCCACCGAAAGAACAGTGTGAATAGTAGTCGACTTGACAACGGGAGAAAAGGTCTCATCAAAATCAATGTCTTGTTGCTGTTTATAACCTTGAGCCACAAGCCGAGCTTTGAGACGCTCAAGAGACCCATCCGCCTTCTGCTTTACTTTGTATACCCATTTACAACCAATAAGATTAACAGGCGAAGGAGGTACAAGATCCCAAGTAGCATTTGTCAGGAGGGCATCAAACTCCTCAGCCATGGCAGCGCGCCAACCTGCATCCTGAAAGGCCTCATGAAATGAGTTAGGCTCAGTAGGTAGAGCAGAATCCGTAGAGGCCAGTAAGGAGGTAGACTCAGTTAAACCCTTAGTCATAGATCGAGTGCGCATAGGATGTATGCGGGGAGGTGAAGAAGGCTCAGACGGCACTATAGTAGGCTGAGGGGAGGGCGGACGATCAGAGGTGGATGGTGGTGGTTCAACAATCGTAGGTGTAGTAGCAGCAGATCGTGTAATGTGTCGTCTGGTATAGACACGCAGTTCTGATGGACCAACGGCAGTGGCATCGTTCCCATTCCTAACCTGTGAGTCATCAGAATTCAAGGTAGAAAGAAACGTTGATAAATTCTCAGACGGTGAAACAGGTGGACGTGTACCGGAACCACTCTCAGTAGAGGGGCGTGTGAAGGAGAAGCCAGAGATTGCATCAATGGTAGAAGGATTCTCACCCAGCAAAGGAGGATTTGAAACAAAAGTTTGAAACATATCAAGGTTGGAAAAAGTAGAGGAAGGAGAAGAAGAGAATTTAGAAAGACAAGAAAACGGAAAAACAGTTTCCACATAGGTAACATATCGAGAAATAAAAACTTTGCCAGTGCTGGGATGGAGACATCGAAAACCTTTATGTTTATCAGAGAGTCCTAAGAAGACGCAAGGAAGTGACCGAGGAGAGAGCTTGTGAGCTGCAATATCCTGCACATCAGGGTAACACAAACATCCAAAAATTTTGACAAGTTGCAAGTCAGGGGAAGAGCAACCATGCAGAATTTCATATGGCGATTGTCCTTTTAAAACAGTAATAGAGGGAATTCGATTCACAAGAAATACAGCAGTTTGAATGGCATCAGCCAAAAAACGAGGAGGCATACAAGCTTAAAATAGTAAACTTCTAACAACGTTAGTTAAATGTCTATGCTTCCTTTCGGCGATGCCGTTTTGTTGAGGAGTATAAGGACAAGAAAAACGGTGAAAAATTTCATTTTATGAACAAAGGTTGGAAAACTTATCATTTACAAACTCCGTACCATTATCAGATTGGAAAATCTTGATTGAGCTATGAAATCTGTTTTCCATCATTGCTTTAAATTCGAGAAATTTGTCAAAAACTTCGTGTTTAAATTTCAAAAGGTAAAGCCAAGAAAACCGAGAATAATCATCAATAAATATAACATAATATTTATAACCAGAAACAGATGGAACAGGTGATTGCCACACATCAGAATGCACAATATGAAAGGGAAAAGCAGATTTAGATTCCGAATCAGAAAATGAGAGTTTAACATATTTTCCCATGTTACAAGCATTGCAAACAGATAATGTCAAAGTAGAATTACCATCAGAAACAATGTTATTATTTTTAATAAATGTCGAAAGAATAGGAAGACTGGGATGACCTAATCGTCTATGCCAAACATCGCTACTAAATCTAGATGCAACAAGACCTATCTGTTGCTTATTCCCTACACTTGCAACTTTAGAAGGAATTGGATAGAGTGATGTTCCCGAGCTAGGGCAGTGCAGAAGCTCCGTCCTTGTTACCTTGTCCTTCACAGAAAAACCAGAAGAGTCAAATTCAAAAACGGAATTGTTGTCACGACAGAATTTGACGCACCGAAAGTAAATTTCTCTTGATGGAAGGAACAACAAGAACATTTTTAAGAGCAAAGGATTTAGAAGATGTATTCAATTGAGTTTCACCTGTCTGAGTAATATCAAGTAAATTTTCATTACCAACTAGAATTTTCTCATGCCCAGTATAAGGTTTGGAAGAGGAAAGAATACTAGAATTCGCGGTCATGTGATTGGAAGCTCCAGTGTCTGGATACCATACTTCCTCAGCAGGTTCATAGAGATTCATAGCAGCAAAAGTTTGAGGGACATCATCGGCCACGAATGAGTGATTGAAGCGTTGTCTGCATTGAAGAACAGAATGGTTGTACTTTCCACAGATCTGACACTGTGCCAGACTTCGAAAAATAAGATTGTTGATTTGGAGTATAAGATTGAGGAAGATTATTGGGTGAAGAATGTGGATAGATTCCAGGAGATCCACGACCATGATATGAGTTGTGTCTACCGCGATGTCCTCGACCACCGCGATATCTGCCTCCACGACCTCCACGATTTCCGCGTCCACGATTTGCATAGAGAGCTTCGCTGTCGATAGTGGGAATGGCAGGTGATGTTGTTGAACTAGTACGACGTTGTACTTCTGTTTCTTCTTGCATCAGAAGTGGACGAAGTTGATCAAAAGTAGGCTTGTTTCGGTGTGTATTAAGGGCACTGACAAAACCTCTATATTCTTCTGGTAACCCGAGAAGAACAGTCATGACCAAGTTATGGTCTGACTCAGTTTCACCAATCGCTTGCAGGGCATCGCCAATAGATTTAATCTTTTGCATATAATCGGTCATATTCATTGAACCTTTCTTGATGCTTCGTAATTCAGACTTTAGAGAGAAAGCGGTGGAAGTAGTTTTATCAAGAAAATATGTTTCGATAATTTTCCAAGCATCATACGCAGTTTTAGGAGAGCTAGAAACAACCATCTGTAATATGCTAAGCGAAAGGGTGGCATTAATCCACGAGAGTATAGTGGTGCCTTTTTTTTTTTTCCAATTTAGATATTCCGGATTCATAATTGTTTTCTTTTCAGAAGTGTCAATAGTCTGAGGCGGTATAATACCAGTTCCGTCCACATGTGGAGTAACACCAAAACTCTCCAAAACATTAAGAAATATTTGTTTCCACACAAGATATGTGGAATCTGTTAGTTCAAGTGGTATGAGAGTTTTGATATTAACCACTGGTAAATTTGAGAAAGAAGACATGTTACCACAAAAAGAAAATATCACCACGAGAGAGTAACCGAAGCAAATCCGACGAGTAGAAAATACTACCAAGTAGTCACAAATCCAGAATAAAGACAAGTAAGTCAGATTAGAACCCGATGGGAAAAGCTGAATGAAGCAAAGTTGACCTTGATTGCACCAGAGAAGAACCAAATTACACCAGGAAGCAAGTACGCATCTGAACGACACCAGAATAATGAAGAGGCCGAAATTACTGTAGCGCTGGTACTGTAGCAGCGGCACTGTAGCAGCAGTTGTGACGGAGAGAGAAATCCAAAGAAAAAAAAACTATGGAAGAAGGTGAGACTTGTGGTAGATGGTGGCTAAGGATCGATATTCCCAATATTAGGGTTCCCGCTTTGATACCATGAAAGATGGGCAAAAGAATATGTTCTATGGTTTGTATTAACATCAATTATATAGTAGATGAGAAGGTATTTCTATGGTAACAATGACAACCATAGTAATAATATAACTAGGATTACATGCTATATAATCCTACGCTATAGATGGTAAGTAATATATAGTATAGAAACAATAAAGATAATACTAAATATATCGTAACAGTTCCCAATTCAAGCCAGATGAGCAAATTTAATTTATACCTGACAGAACTCACAATTGTCCTGTGGATTAAACAGATAATTTCCTGCCAATTTTCATACCTACTTGTTTATTTTGTATCATCAATTTTTATAAATGGGCTGGATATTTCTACTTCATTTGTTTCTTTGGGATTCTTCTATCATCATATAACCACCCTTTTCTCTACTTTTTAAAATTTGTTTGATAGCTTAAATGTTTGTTTTTCGCTTTATCGCTGATGACTTTGTGAATTCTGCTGTTCTTGCATCTATTAAAATGAAGTTTTTAAGTTAAAAGATGTACTTTCTAGTGAACATGCGTATTTGACCTGATAGGTCATTTATCAAAAAGTCTCTATCAGATGGCAACATTCTTTGCGAAAGCAGTTCACCTTTATCCAGCTGTGATGCTCGTGTAAATGGAATCCTAAACAAGGCACTCTCTGATTCAATACAAGAGACTTCAAATGGCATGAAGAAAGTATTATACTCAAGGTAATTTATCCACTTTTCTTTTGAATATAAGCCCCTTAAAATTTCTGTCTAAAAATTTACTTATTTTTTTTTACTATTGATGCATTTAAAGGACCCACTTTTCTAGCATTTTTGATAACAAAATGGTTTAACATGATACCGAAATCAAGATGTCATCTGAATTTATGTTTGTGGAGGACAACATGTACTAAAGCAGCTGAAACTCAACATGTAAATTTCTATGCTCTTTAATGTATCTACAACTTTAACTTCTGTATGAAGTTAAAAATATGGCACAATTATTAAAGTTATTGTGATTTCTTTTCATTTATTCTCAGCTTGCCGTAGTTAAACTGTAACACCCGCTTAGAGTGGATTTTTAGTTAGTTAATTTGTTGATAAGCTGACTGAAATTTGTCCATCAATTGTAGGCCCACTCCCACAATTCCTCTTAAGCAGTTTCTTATAAATGGGGAATATACATTTTACTATGAACCTGGAGATTCAAACTTTCTGAACCTTGATTCACTGTCCTCTTCTGGATGCGAGGAAGAAATGTATGGAAGGTGATATGATATTTATATTACTCATCTTTATATCTAAGTCTTGTACACAGTTTTATTGCTTTCTTTTTCCCTTCTGGTGTGTGTCAGTGTGTTACATTTCAAGTTTCTCATATTTACTAAAGTCTTATGGAGTGTTCCAAGTTAGTCTTTTTCTCATGACCATTTGTGCAATGCTAGTGATTGTTCAACTAATCTAGAGTCTGTATTGTCTTATTGTATGTATAAACTTTTTTATATTATTTTGTTCAATTTCTGTTTTAATCTTCCAATTTCTTTTTGTGGCTTTCAATGTCTTTCACTGGCTCAAATCCTGTTAAAAAAAAGCTTTTTTTTTTTTGAGAGAGGTAGCATGCTACCCGCTTCGTTTATTTTGAAATAAACTTAGCTGGAAATGTGCAACTAGATTTTGAACTCGGGACCTCGCGTATTAACCACCAAGCCTTTTGCCACTTGCGCTAGGGACAGTCGATCAATCCTGTTAAAAAAACTTACGTTCAGTTTGTCCAACTTTGAATTCTCATGGAAATCTCATTGAAAAGTGGATTTTTGTTAAATATTTAGTTTTAATCCTTGATATCTATGCAGGTCTTCGGCCGCAAGCTCCCCAGTTGGGAATCTTTCATTGGAAAATGTCATCAATGGCATAACAACTGAGACAAGTCCACCTCCAAGTGTAACTGGCATAAAGGTTAGTAGCTTCCATTAGATCCCTCCTCACCACCTCTACTGGATAAATTTTAATCATATTTCTTGCCATGGTTTATCAGCCTTTATTGGTTACACCACTCACTAATCTTGATTATGGTTGACATGTCAGATTTCAGGTACTAACAGGAGTTGATTAATCTTTTTTTTTTGAGAGAAAAACTAATGAAATACATTAGAATGCCCTTGATTCACATTGGTTAGTTAACACATTGAACATAGCAGAATTGCTTTGTGCTGCTATATCTTTCCTTTTTTAAGGAAATCAAATTCATTAAAGTTGCTATGGAATCATGTATAAAAATAGGTATGTATCTTTTGGACATCAATTTCTTGCTGCTTTCCGTTCTTTTAGCTACTCATTGGCTTCAAACACCTTTCTTGCTCAGTAGCAAGGAGTAACCAATAGTAGTATTGATAATGATAAGATTAGTGATGAAACGTTCTGTATCAACAACTGAAAATTTTCTCATTGTCAGCTTCAGCTTATTGCTTGGCTTTACACTGTAATTGCATGGTGTCCCCTTTGTTTTTTTTTGTTTGTTCATTATAATTTCACAGCAAACGATAAATTATGTGAGCGAGTTGTAACTGTTGAATAATTATGGCAGGGAAAACAGAGTGCAGAAATACTAGAGTACGATGCTTCCCAGTACTCTTCCATATTAAGTGAGTTCAATGAGAGTTTTGTGAATTGGGTCATTCACGGTGACACTCTCTGTCGGTAATGTTGATCCCTTCATATATATTCATACATTCCCAATATGACCCCACCTTGTGGATGTGTTGGGGCCGCAACAACATGTACAAGTTAACATGAAGGGAGAGAGCCTTCCACTGGTTATCTTATTGTGATATATCACTACACTCCGCATATCCTTTGGAGTCTGTGTACTAGTCCTGTTAATTTTTGTTGCTCCTATTTCTTTGCTCATAGCTGGCTAAATAGTATGAGTACATAATAAAACGATTCTTTTTTTTTTCTTTGGTTTAAAAAAGAAAAAAATCTGTATCATTGTTTATCGAAAGCTGGAATTCCCCACTATGTAAATATACGTAATGAAGCTATTCTCCGTTGAGCTCCTTTCACTTATTCATCTTCTTGCTCAGTTTTAATGTATTTTTTTTTTTGTTTGGATCTGGTTAAAACATTTAATAGTCCAGCATAAAGAACAATAATAATTGTGCGAAATGGAGTGGTCTTCATTTCATCTTGTGATTTAGGTAATGAGATTCACTCGTGCTTGTATTTCGATTGGATTAGCGGCATTTGTGTGCTAGTAGTAAATATATTAAGCTGAGGTGGGGTTTGGTGGGCATGAAGTCATCCTGAATTTGATGTGGTTTGATGCACTTTGCAGTCCTAATTTTGTTCTTCTTTTTCACCCCCTTCTGTTCTTTTTACTTTTGTTACATTTTATCACTTTGGGCCTGTCTGTAAGTAATTGATTACTGTTCAAGGAACTCGAGGTCATGCCTCCTTTTGGTGGGTTGGATAATGTTGTCAGTTTGCACCATACTCCACCGGTAACCCACCGCATGGGAGCTTAATTTATGGGTCATTTTTATTTGTATTAATTACTACTGTGTATCTTTTTCTTTCTTTTCTTAGCAGTGAATTGTGGTCAATTCTGTCCCCTGCATAATGGCAATTAGATTGGTAATCTACATAATTCTACATGATTTAGGAAAAGGAATAGACATTAGCCGTATTTTGGACTTTTGGTTTTTGATTGCTTGGTTTTATAAATTGTTTGCTATTGCTTTTGTAACAAGGCAAAATTACATTATATAAGTTTGAACCTCCAAAACGGCTATATATGTTTTTTTTTTTTTTTTTTTTGTGTTTTTAGGCCTTATTTGGATCTTGGAACAAGATATCCAGTGAAAACTCATTTGGTATGAATATTTTGTTGTATGATTAGAAAATAGGAGCTTGATTTTTCCTTCATGAGAGGTTTTGATGTCCAAAAATTAATAGGATGATATATTTTACTTACAAGATAATTTAACTTATTTTGAAAAATAATTGAAGCACTGAATGTAGTATTTATTCTAAACAATCAATAATGCTCTCTATTTATTAAATGCTACATGTTTTTTGAGTAAATCAAACAGATGTATGATATGGATCGTTGATCATGTGTAGGTTTTCGACAAGGAGTTTTGTTATTGTTAGTGTAGTTTTGGCTCTCAACTTTTGCCAACTTTTGTCATGTAGTATATCGGACTTTTTTTTGAAATAATCCTCCCAATTTTTAAAATTTACAAAATAATTCTTTCAATTTTTTTAATAAAAATAATCATGCTTTTGTCACACAGGCGCCACGTCGGGTGTCCAGCTTGAAGGCGTTGAGCGACTCAGCGCCTTCACAAAATTTCTGTGAAGGTGCTGAGTTGCACGGCGCCTTCAGTGCGGTTGGAATAAAGACGCTGAGTCGCTCAGCGCCTTCACAAAATCTCAGTGTTTTAAACTAAAGGCGTCGAGCAACTCAGCACCTTCACAAAATTTCTGTGAAGGTGCTGAGTTGCTCGGCGCCTTCAGTGTGGCTGGGGACTTCACCAAATTTTCTGAAAATTGGCCGAGCCCTTAGGGCACGTATGCGCTTGAAATGTTGCACTAAAGGTGTTGAGTCGCTCGGCGCCTTTAGTGCTTTATACTAAAGGCGCTGAGCAACTCAGTGCCTTTTATGTAAAACACTAAAGGCGCTGAGCGGCTCAGTGCCTTTAGTGTTTTAGACTAAAGGCGCCGAGCGACTCAGCGCTTTTAGTGTAGAACACTAAAGGCGCTGACTCGCTCAGCACCTTTAGCTGGAACAATATTCAAAATTTTATCTGACTTTAAAAAAAATTCAAATTTGTACAACAAGTTGCAAATAATGAGAATTGACATTCAGAATTCTGAAACAACATTCACAAACATCATGTGTGTGGACAACTTTTAATGTCGGGAAAATTAATTGACATGTAAGGGTCGAATTACAATTACGGTGCGCCGCGTTCAGCATTGAAATTACACATGTGTGTGGACCAGCATATGTTTTTACCGTAAAGTATGTCGTATCTTTAGGTACTGAAGCATGTAATCTCCATGCACATCCCTCTACCAAGCATTTGACAGTGTAAGTCATTTTAGTAGATTTTAATACTTTCATTTGTACATTATGCTCAATATGCCACCGGTCTAGAGCATCCAATAAAGATGTCTTCTCATGCAAAACACGTCCTGCCCAACTCCCGTCGATGCTAAGAAGACCACTATTGATTTGTCGAATATCAAGAGCTGTAGGATCTACAACATACTGATTTATCCAATTATTATTTGAAGGAAAACGTTCTGGATGATCAATAAATTCATTTTCCTCGTCAGAATTGTCTACGTAATCATTGCTTATTTGTGGATTGTCCATTTCACTGTAAATTGCATTTGCAAGATCATTTAATCCTCCATCATGATGATCATCTATATCTGAAAATGAAACATCCAGTTCGTCAACCTCACTACTATTCTGATCATCATTGATTGGTGAATCCTCATGATTAATATCACTATCACCACCCCCGTCAACATTACAATATCCTTCGTCGATATTATTACCTCCTTCGTCAATATTAGTATCAAAATCATTAATAGCAGTTGGATTCCAATGTTCATAGGAAGTAGATAATCTGCAAATTTGGTAAAAATAAAATTCCAACATTGCCATTAATTTAAAATTTAAAATTTAAAATTTAATTTGATTTATACTTATCCCCAATTATAAGGTTGTAGTTGTAAATGAGACATCCTTGGTTCTAGACGGGAGGTCGTGCATTATCCGCGTGATGTCGTGCAGTGTCCGCGTGAGGTCGTGGCTTGCGTGTGTGTGGTCGTAGGTGGCACACATGTGGTCGTTGGTGGCACACTACTAACCGAGCAAGGTACAACACTCTCAATAGGATCATACTCACTTTCTCTGCAGTATATACAATGATTAAGTTTATTTAAAGAAGATTACAAATTACCAATTTATTATGTTATTTTTATAACCTTGTCATTCTGACACCACATTCGTTTGGAATATTTTGATCACCCATTACCTTGGCGGAAGGACCCACATCAATATAATTGTGGAGCATTCTCGTGTAATAACCTTGCGATTCAAAATTATCTGATGGATGTAGCTCTTTCTCAATATATACCGTCACAAAATCATAATGTTCACATAATCCAATCATTTCCTCCAATGATTCATCATCTACTACTTCGTGAGCTAAATATTCACTACCGATCGTGGGGCAACGAATAGTAAATTTTAAACGAAATTCATAATCTAGAGATAAAACCCTAGAACTCACCTCATATAGCTCCTTGAGTTTGGGAGATGGAATGAAGAAGAAGGAGAAGAAGTAGAAGTAGAAGAGGAACTCTTGAGTCCTTCCCAGCCTCCTTGGAGATTCCCCAAGCCTCAGCCCCAAACAGAGGCTGCTCCCGCTGTAAGACCCGCTTAGTTTTTCTAATGGGGCATCCAGCGGAACCAGAACATTGTAAATTGAGTTATTTAATTTTTTAATTATTTTTGGAGTGACCCGTCATGGGCTGCGGGAATTTTAGTGAGTAGAGCTCGCGGAGCCGAGAACGGCGGTGCGATCGGATCCGAATTCCCACTCCGGAAGCTCCCAGATTTAAATTCCGAAGTTTGGACCCTCGCTCGACGCTCCGGGATCCGTGCGATCAATCTGCACGCTCTTCCGAGCATCTATTAGCCGCCAGATTTCCCCCTATTAGGATTCGTATAATTAGGGATTTATTAGTCTTATGTTGTACATGGGTTATAAATACCCGCTCGGAATTAGGGTTTCCCACACACCCTTTTATTTTCCCCTTCCTCCTCCTCGACCGAGCGGCTAGGGTTTCTAGGGAACGAGAAGAGGGAGAACGGCAATCCAACCTTTTTCACGTCCGCTCGGAATCCGCGATCCCGTACACCTCCCCTCGCGATCCAAGGAGAGCGGGACGACTTACGCTCGACGGGTGTGAAGGACGGGACGAACCAACCTCTAGACTTTCCTTCGTGTGGGTAAAATTTCCAAAGGGGTATAGGAAAAGGTGTAAGCCATACATTATGCATGTTCGGGCAAGTACGGAGCTTAAATAACTGCGATTTATGATACTAACCCCATTTATATACTGTATACATACTCGTGATAATTTAATCAATATGAGGCTCTTGTAGCTACACGCACACCGGCGGTTTGGCCACCGCAAGGGTGTGCTTTTCCGGAAAAGTGGTAAGGGTGACCCGTGTACCCCACGCAGAGGTGGCGTTAGGAATGGGGGCCCCCGCGGGTGGGGGGTGTGAGCGGTGATGCCGGGGCTGGTGCCCGGCGGCCGAGGCAGGGGCTCGGCAGGGGACACCGGGGTAGGCGCCCGGTGTGGGGGTCGGGGAAGGTGCCCGGTTTTGTTTGATTCAGGGTAGGTCAACCATGGCGTCGACCGTACGCGCGAGTCAAAGAGGGGTTGCTCCGGATGTTGTGGTTTGAGTTATTTTTGCCCTTATTGCATTCTTTACTTTTTATAGTCACTGACTTCCCACACTGTGACAGGTTCATCAGGGGGCGAGCGTAGGGACGCTGGTGAGGCCGTGCGCGCGCGACGTTCAGAGAACTTTGAGTAACACAACTTGGTGGACTCATTTTTCCCTTTTACTTTATTAGTTATGCTAGCTAGTTGTGGTGTGCGATACCCCTGTGGGATCGACGTGGATGTTGCCCTTTTTCTTTTATGACTGATGCATGAGTGTGGACTTTCTTTCTCTCTTTACTTTTGGCCAATTTAAAATAAAAGCTTAAATCGTTTGCGAAAACTGCTTTCAAGAAATATGGGCGTCGGGTGGACGCCGCTTTCAAAACCCTGCGATGTTTTATCCTTTACAAACAGTTGGCCTCTTTTCAAATGGACCAGTATATGGGCGGTGTGATTGTATGATGAATGCGCTTGTGCCTTGTACTATTGTGGTTAATGTTATACGGGTTGAAATATGTAATCGGGATGCCGTGCATATGCAAAGGAGACTCCGCCCGTCAGCGGGGTGAATTTGCGTATGTGGCGGGTCTATGCGCGCACCGGGGCGGATTCTCAAACTAAAGAAAGACAGAAAAAAAATATACACCATTTTGGGAGCATAGGTGGCTCAAAACTTCCGCACGTTAGAACCCTCGGGCGTGACAGATTAAAATGGTATCAGAGCGAGAATGAACCTTAACCACAATAGTTAGGGCCCAGTATCCACGGGGCGCAAGCACTCTAGCTAATGAACAATAAAGTAAGCGTCGCGTGAGTAGTATAGAACGTGAGTGTTCGTGGAGAAGGGGTAGCTAGTGATCTCTGTATGTCTGAATCAAAGTGTTACTATAGGCCAGCCTAGAAGTAACTGGATCTATGCATGTGTCAGATCATGGCTAGAACTAGATCTACCACGGAGGAAGCAGGGGCGGACGCAGCGGCGACGGCGGTCGCAGAGAACCAGCTCCTGAGACAACAATTACGGGAAATGGCAGAACAGATGGCAGCCCTCACAAGCCAAGTACGACAGCTGACCGAACAACAGCAGCAGCCAGCCGCGACAGTGGTGGTGACCCAGGGCCCCTCTCCAGGGCAACCAGCTGCGGCAATGGAGCCGCCAAGGCCAGAGGCAGAGACGGGGGCCGCCCCAGGCCGGGGCGAGGAGCCTGCGGCACCACCCCAGCCGACGGTGCCAGAAATGGGCCCTACGCCGACGGTGGTGGGGACGACACCGGGGACCTCGACCGGAGGTGCAGCGGGAGAGACCTTGGTCACACCCCCTCCTGCCGTGGCCGTCGCGTTCGCGGGGGAAAGGACCACCCAGCCGACTGAGCGGGAGCGGGTTCGAGCCAACCTGGCTGATTTCAAGAAGTATGAACCGCCTGTGTTCGAAGGGGAATCGACGGACCCCTGGGTCGTAGAGAAGTGGGTCGACACGATGGAAAAATTATTCGAAGACCTGCTGATGGAAGATCACGAGCGAGTACCCCTAGCCGTCCACTTCCTGGAGGGGAATGCCCGCATTTGGTGGAAGACAGTGCGGCCCGACTCCGCGAAGGGTGCCGCCCTCCCCTCTTGGGCCACCTTCAAACGAGAACTGTTCGGGGCATTCTTCACTAATAGTGTCAAGAAGCAACTAGAGGATAATTTAAACCACATCCAGCGAGGCAACCGAACGGTCATGGAGTACCAAAGAGAGTTTGTGAGACTGGTCAACTGCGTCCCCTTCGTCATACGGGATGAGTCTCACAAGGCACAGTTGTTCGTGGACGGACTACGGAGCGACATTTTCCAAGTCGTTGACGCAGCTGATTTACACACCTTTCAGAAGGTGGTCGACCGGGCCACCATCGTGGAGCGCGGCTTCGCCGTCACGCGCGCGCGGAAGGAGGGCCCCACCCAGCAGGAGGACAGGAAGCGATCCCAGCCGCCTTCTGGAGGCGGTTCGTCCGGAGGGAGCCGACCCTCCAAGCGGTGGAGGCCCCAACAGAGGGGCCGGAGCGCGCCCACAGGAGGACAGAGAGCAGACGATCGGCCCTGCGTCATCTGCGGCGGGGCGCATCGGGTGACGGATTGTGCCAAGCGTCAAGACCACTGCTTCCGATGCGGCCAACGGGGGCACTTTCGTTACAACTGCCCCCTGAACCAGGGCGCCGCATCCTCTGCAGCATCCGCGCCAGCACCTCAGCCCGCAGGACGAGGCAAGGCCCCGGTGTCACCGGCCCCCAGGCCACCAGCGCCACGGCCGGCGGGGGATCGACCACCCCAATCAGGAGGACGAGTCTACACGATGAACCCCCAGGAGGCGTACCCATCGGAGCACATTGTCGCAGGTATCACTCGCGCCTCTCTTTACCGTGCTAGAACCCTTTTCGATACCGGAGCAACCCTCTCGTTTATATCGCGTGATTTTGCCTTGACTCATGGTATCGAGGGGAGACCCCTCCCTAGTGTGTTGTCTGTCCAAACTGCGGGGGGATCTTTAGAGGCTTGCACCTTCATACCCTCCTGCCCAATAAAGATAGGGAGGCTGTCCTGCCCCTGGGACTTAGTGGTTATCCCTTTGAAGGAGTACGATGTCGTCCTGGGGATGGACTGGCTCACGTGGTACCAGGCAGTGATAGACTGTGAAAAACGCCAGGTACGACTAATGTACCCCGAGTTCCCGGAAAACGTGTACCTGGAGTGCAAAAGTGTCACCTTCTCCCCCGTCATTTCCGCGTCGCGTGCACGGAAGCTAATCGAGGGAGGGTGCGTGGCCTTTTTGGCGTCGGTAGACTTGACCACGAAACCCTCTGTGGCACTTTCCGACATTCCGGTGGTGAGGGACTTTCCTGACGTTTTCCCCACCGAGTTACCCGGGATGCCTCCCGAGCGGGAGGTCACGTTCCCGATCGAGCTCCAACCTGACACTCGGCCGATCACGAAAGCGCCGTACAGGATGGCCTTCGCAGAACTAAAGGAACTAAAGGCACAACTTGAGGACCTCCTAGACAAAGGATTTATCAGGCCGAGTGCGTCGCCTTGGGGCGCGCCGGTGCTCTTTGTGCGTAAAAGGACGGAAGCCTGCGACTGTGCATCGACTACCGGGAGATTAACAAGGTCACGGTGAAGAACAAGTACCCTTTGCCAAGAATAGATGACCTCTTCGACCAGCTGAGGGGAGCGACCGTCTTTTCGAAGATCGACTTACAGTCTGGCTATCACCAGCTCAGAGTGCGGGATGAGGACATCCCGAAGACGGCCTTCCGGACCCGGTACGACCACTACGAATTCACGGTTATGCCGTTCGGGCTCACCAACGCCCCAGCGGTGTTTATGGATATGATGAACCGAATCTTCCGGCCCTACTTGGATCGGTTTGTAGTGGTGTTCATCGACGACATCTTAATTTATTCACCAACTGATGGAGAGCACGAGGAGCATTTGCGAATTGTACTACAGACGCTCAGAGAACAGAAGTTATTCGCCAAACTCAAAAAGTGTGAGTTTTGGCTGCGCGAAGTGGGATTTTTGGGACATATTATCTCTGCCGCCGGGCTGGCAGTGGACCCGAGGAAGGTGGAATCCGTAACCGATTGGCCCCAGCCGACCTCGGTGACGGAGGTCCGTAGCTTCCTAGGCCTGGCGGGGTCTTATAGACGCTTCGTCGAAGGTTTCTCGAAGATTGCGACCCCCCTGAACCGCCTGACCCGCAAGGGGGAGAAATTCGTATGGACGGCCCAGTGCCAAGAGAGCTTTGAAGAGCTCAAAAGGAGACTGACAAGAGCACCGATACTGGCGCTGCCGACGCCTGGGTAGGACTACGAGGTATATTGCGACACCTCACGAATCGGATTGGGAGGCGTGCTGATGCAACAGGGGAAAGTGTTAGCCTATGCCTCCCGGCAGCTCAAAGAATATGAACGAAATTACTCGATACACGACCTCGAGCTCGCCGCGGTCGTTTTTGTTCTAAAACTTTGGAGGCACTACCTCTATGGCGTCCACTGCAACGTATTCTCGGATCACCAAAGCCTCAAGTACCTCTTCACCCAAAAGGAATTAAACTTACGGCAGAGGCGCTGGTTGGAGCTGTTGAAAGACTACGACCTTTCAATCCAGTACCATCCGAGAAAGGCAAACGTGATTGCGGATGCCCTGAGTAGGAAGGGACGAGCGGAAGGAACAACGGCAAGGAAGATTACCCAGCAGGAGGATCTAATCGCTGAATTCTCACGATTACAGTTGGAAGTGGTACCGGTAGGGACGGTCGAGCAATTGATGGCCCTGGTGGTCGCGCCCACACTGATCGAAAGGATCCGAGAAGGGCAAAGGACCGACCCGCAACTGCAACTGGAACGAACGAGAATCTCCTCTGAACCGGAGGGGGACTTTTCAGAAGGGACGGACGGAATACTCCGATTCCGAGGGCGGGTATGCGTGCCCGATCTGCCAGATCTGAAGAAAGAAATCTTGACCGAAGCACATGGCGCCCCGTACGCGGTACACCCTGGGGGCACCAAAATGTACAGGGATCTCAGGCAGACCGTCTGGTGGCCAAAGATGAAGAGGGACGTGACACATTTCGTGGCACACTGTTTGGTCTGCCAGCAAGTAAAGGCGGAGCACCAACAGCCGGCGGGAATGCTGCAGCCCTTGCAAGTACCGGAGTGGAAGTGGGAACAAATTACTATGGACTTCGTCACTGGGCTCCCGCGGTCGCAACAAGGGCATGACGCCATCTGGGTCATTGTAGATCGGCTAACCAAGTCGGCTCATTTCTTGCCCGTCCACACGACCTGGACGCGCGATCGACTGGCCCAGGCCTACATCAGCGAGATTGTGAGACTACACGGGGTGCCAGCATCGATCACCTCGGACAGGGACATGAGATTTGTCTCAAATTTTTGGCAGAGCTTGCAGCGGGCCTTGGGAACTAAATTGCACTTCAGCACCGCCTTCCACCCGCAGACGGACGGACAGTCCGAGCGGGTAATTCAGATCCTGGAGGACATGCTCCGAGCCTGCGTACTTGACTATGAAGATGGATGGACGCGCCACCTACCCCTAGTGGAGTTCGCCTACAACAACAGCTACCAGGCTAGCATCCGCATGGCACCGTACGAAGCTCTGTACGGCAGACGCTGTAGGTCTCCGATCTGTTGGGACGATCTGGGGGAGCAAAAATTGTTAGGGCCGGATCTAGTGGCGGAAACCGAGGAAAAGGTGCGCCTCATCAGGCAGCGGCTGGTGACCGCCCAAAGTCGACAAAAGAGCTACGCGGATCAGAGGCGCCGCGACTCGGAATTCCAAGTGGGGGAGCACGTGTTGTTGCGGGTCTCACCGTCCAAAGGGGTGAGACGGTTCGGGCTGAGAGGCAAGTTGACCCCGTGCTACGTAGGGCCCTTCGAAATCCTAGAGCACGTTGGACCAGTGGCCTATCGCCTCGCCCTACCGCCCCACCTCGACCGAGTGCACGATGTTTTCCACGTATCCATGCTCCGGAAGTACCTCCCCGACCCGTCACGGGTGCTCGACGTCGCCGCTGTCGAACTCAAAGATGACCTAAGCTACGAGGAAGTACCCGTGAGAATCCTAGCGCGAGAGGACAAAAAGTTGAGGAATCGGACCATTCCCTATGTGAAGGTGTTGTGGAGCAGCCAAGAGGAACGCGAGGCGACCTGGGAACCCGAATCGAAGATGAGGGAATACTACCCGGACCTGTTCACCGCGGACGAGAGTTAAGTTTCGAGGACGAAACTTGTTTTTAGTGGTGAGTGATGTAAGACCCACTTAGTTTTTCTAATGGGGCATCCAGCGGAACCAGAACATTGTAAATTGAGTTATTTAATTTTTTAATTATTTTTGGAGTGACCCGTCATGGGCTGCGGGAATTTTAGTGAGTAGAGCTCGCGGAGCCGAGAACGGCGGTGCGATCGGATCCGAATTCCGACTCCGGGAGCTCCCAGATTTAAATTCCGAAGTTTGGACCCTCGCTCGACGCTCCGGGATCCGTGCGATCAATCTGCACGCTCTTCCGAGCATCTATTAGCCGCCAGATTTCCCCCTATTAGGATTCGGATAAATAGGGATTTATTAGTCTTATGTTGTACGTGGGTTATAAATACCCGCTCGGAATTAGGGTTTCCCGAACACCCTTTTATTTTCCCCTTCCTCCTCCTCGACCGAGCGGTTAGGGTTTCCAGGGAACGAGAAGAGGGAGAACGACAACCCAACCTTTTTCACGTCCGCTCGGAATCCGCGATCCCGTACACCTCCCCTCGCGATCCAAGGAGAGCGGGACGACTTACGCTCGACGGGTGTGAAGGACGGGACGAACCAACCTCTAGACTTTCCTTCGTGTGGGTAAAATTTCCAAAGGGGTATAGGAAAAGGTGTAAGCCATACATTATGCATGTTCGGGCAAGTACGGAGCTTAAATAACTGCGATTTATGATACTAACCCCATTTATATGCTGTATACATACTCGTGATAATTTAATCAATATGAGGCTCTTGTAGCTACACGCACACCGGCGGTTTGGCCACCGTAAGGGTGTGCTTTTCCGGAAAAGTGGTAAGGGTGACCCGTGTACCCCACGCAGAGGTGGCGTTAGGAATGGGGGCCCCCGCGTGTGGGGGGTGTGAGCGGTGATGCCGGGGCGGGTGCCCGGTGGCCGAGGCAGGGGCTCGGCAGGGGACACCGGGGTAGGCGCCCAGTGTGGGGGTCGGAGAAGGTGCCCGGTTTTGTTTGATTCAGGGTAGGTCAACCATGGCGTCGACCGTACGCACGAGTCAAAGAGGGGTTGCTCCGGATGTTGTGGTTTGAGTTATTTTTGCCCTTATTGCATTCTTTACTTTTTATAGTCACTGACTTCCCACACTGTGACAGGTTCATCAGGGGGCGAGCGTAGGGACGCTGGTGAGGCCGTGCGCGCGCGACGTTCAGAGAACTTTGAGTAACACAACTTGGTGGACTCATTTTTCCCTTTTACTTTATTAGTTATGCTAGCTAGTTGTGGTGTGCGATACCCCTGTGGGATCGACGTGGATGTTGCCCTTTTTCTTTTATGACTGATGCATGAGTGTGGACTTTCTTTCTCTCTTTACTTTTGGCCAATTTAAAATAAAAGGTTAAATCGTTTGCGAAAACTGCTTTCAAGAAATATGGGCGTCGGGTGGACGCCGCTTTCAAAATCCTGCGATGTTTTATCCTTTACAAACAGTTGGCCTCTTTTCAAATGGACCAGTATATGGGCGGTGTGTGTTGGGTTTAGGTTAATAAGGATCTAATAGGGGAAAAAACACCTAGAGGGGGGTGAATAGGTGTAAACAATAAACACTCAAAAATCTTTGTGCGATAAAACCCAATGCGGAAAAATAAAAGAACACACAAGATTTTTACGTGGAAAACTCCAAACCGGAGTAAAAAACCACGGGACCGATAACACGGCGAAATCCACTAGAGTTAACACACGTACAAGGTGATATAACGTACTCACAGACGACTCAACCTTTTACCATACGCCCCTAGTCGATCTTCTCCGCTCGCTCCGCAACGCTTCTCGAATCCACGATTTGCGCCGCCAACGCTGAATCCACAGCGTCCAACGTCGAATCCACGACGTCCGACCGAATCCACGGTCTTCACCCAATGGCACGCTTCGAATCCACGAACGCACCTCGCTCCGAATCCACGAGAGCGATGACACCTTGAATCCACAAGGCCACGCGAGTCCACGCGCCGATTTTGGGATAAATCGTTGTTTGTTTGGGTGGTGATGATCCGCCGAATACTTAGATCAAGAGTAGATCGGAAATACCATCTAAGTATTCATTAGTTTGATTCAACTCAAGATATGAGTATGAAAATCCTAGAATCAAACTAATCAATATAGATGAAGAACCATTAAATAGATCTAATGATTTCCGTTCTTCTCTATATGTGGATCTAAGGCCGTATAAAATGATATTTGAAAATGACGGCTCTTTTTCCGATGTGTGGATTGCCCTAGAAATGAAAAGGAAGGGCTATTTATAGGTTAGAAACCCTAGGAAGAATATTCGGATCAAAAACAAACTTTTCTGGAAAGTTTTACCGACGGCGATCCGGACTGCGCAAGTCACGATCCGGATCGCTTACGCGTAGAGAGCAATTTCCAGAAAACCGCCTGTTCGGGATCCGGATCATAATCTACGATCCGGATCGTTCATACAGTTTTACCAGAACAATGTGTTCGGGATCCGGATTGAGATTCCACGATCCGGATCGTTCAAGCCAACAGGTAAAACTCATGTTCGGGATCCGGATCATCAAATGCCATGATCCGGATTGAACTAGTGTATGAACGAGCACCCTTCGGGATCCGGATTGAAACGACATGATCCGGATCCTGAACATGTCCCATGTCCAGTTTTTGATGAATATGCAGTTAAAACCTCTTCCGGGTGTTTCTACACTATAAGAAGTATTCGGATCATCACAAATTATTTAGTTAACGTACCTGATCCTTTTGAATTCTTCTTTCTTGAGATTGAGGTATATGATCCAAAGTTTCTTCATCTTCAATCTTCAAGACTTAAACTATTCACGAAATACGCCAACTCAAATTCCGTAACAATCTCCCCCTTTGGCGGTTTCGTGACAAAACACAGATCCACAAAGAAAATTCAAAAAGATATTTTTGTTGCTATCACCATACAACAAAAATTTACAAAAGAGTTCCATGAAAATAAAAACATGAGATAAACTCCTAGAACAGACTCTAGACTTAGACATCTGTAACTTCTGCACACAGAAAACATTCTTGACAAACAAAATCGTTAGATACCTCAAGAATTGAAACATTGAAAACCAAAACAGAGATTAGAGTTTGATCTCATCATGACATTTGAAAGAATCAGATATGTGAAAGAACATAGTTAAAACCAACATATCTTCTAAGCAGTGAAAAACCAAATGTCAAAGTATGTTAGTCCAACACCAACTTGTTAGTCATATTACATGCCCAAATAGTTAGTCAAATAGTTAGTATCAGCATGTCACATTCCACAAAAGAAAAACCAAGTTGAGTTGAGATTCATACTTACCTTGATTCATTCCTTGATTCATTCACAGTCATTGTTCAGAGTTCATTGTTTTTCATTGTTCAGAGTTTATAACTCTGAGTTTATAACTCTTCAACTCTCACTCTCATTCTCTCCCCCTTTTTGTCACAAACAACGCCAAATAATTACATCACAGGGAGAGTTAGCAACATAAATACAAACCATAAGCCTGCAAAACAAAACACACATCAAACAAACAGAGAAAAATAAGAAAACAAAGGAAAATGATTAGATCATAGAGTCACTCCTGAGAGTCGGAGTCATCGGAAGTTGTGCAACCCATCTTTGCAAACAACTTCTTCACAAGTCTTTTCACCGAGGATACTGATTTAGTCAGGGTGACTTGCGATGCTGTGATGATCTCCATCTCATTCTTCATGACATGAAGGTCGCCTTTCATCTCAGAAAATTCAGCGGATATGCGTTCTTGTTCATCCGAGAGCCGCTTCTGTTCTTTGAAGATGGAAGTGACTGAGGCATCGTCGTCAGAAGTGGATGGAGGTGCCTTATGTGTCGGTGGAATGGGGGCACTGGAAGAAGGTGCTTGAGGTCGAACTCGTTGACCAATTTGAGGATCATCCTGCTTTGTTGTCAGTGACTTGACAATTGTTGTCTCATTGATCGTCCCCAGACTGTACATGTACGAACTCGCTCTCGTGTCCACCTTAAATTTCCGAAGGATGCGCATAATGATCATCGGATACGGCAGTCGCTCAGAAGGATGTGACTGCGCGATATATCGCGTCATCCTATTCCAGATGAGGTAAGGAATGTTCAGATTTGCTCCCATTGCAGCAGTTGGATTTCCAAGAAGAAAAAGAAAAAGTAATCTTTCCCATCGGACGATTTTCGTGTTCATGTTGGGAAGCACGTTGTAGCAGACAATAAAGTTCAAGTACTTGTACTCCTTCTTGAGTTCCCTGGAGTAAACTGAATTTCCGGCAGACGGAGTCTCCGAAGAGCAGGTTCCATCGACAACTATCCTCCACGATTTGTGTGTGAAGACCTGAGTCTTCAAGTAGTGTAGTCCATCTGAGATGGCATTCATGTTGAGCACCTCTCCAATCAGTTGGGGAGTGACTTTAATTTTGGTACCTTTTACAAGGTCTGAAATTCTCGGCGTCCAGAAACTTCATCGATAAGACTCGCTGCATTCTGATAGAAGATCCGAACTGAGTGTGGACAAAATCCAGTCTTCTCAGGAAAGTTGCAGATCGGACCAAGACCAACTCGATCAAACAGAGCTCCGAACTCTGCAGATCTATCCCTCATTTGTTGTACATTCACGTGGCGCTCTCCTATGCATTCCCTCTTTTCAAACTCTTTGATTCGTGTGGAGCTAACGAATCCCTGAGATGGTGGTAGGTCGGCTGAAGGTTCATTAATTGAAATCCCTTGTGCACCACTTCTTTTCCTTGCCAAGGTTTTCATTCTATTTCCGGTAGACTCCATTGGCGCCTTTCCTTTTTCAGCTGCAGTAGGAGGAGGTTTAGACTTGGGTGCTTCAGCAGGAGCTTTCCCTTTTACAGCAGTTGGGGCAGCCCCTTCAATGTCAAGGTTGTCCCAGTCAATCGACTCCGTTTCCGATTCAGTATCGGAGTCGGCCTTAGCTCTCTTTGTTCTTTTGCTTCTCTTCGGCTTTGCAGAGTCCTTCACATGGACCATGGCAGTGAGCAGGAAAATCATCCAGGTGATCACCATTTCTGTCAGTGCTTTGAGATTAAACGAGAATGTCTTGAATCCGAAGAAGCTTGAGTTTTGAAGCACTAGGAAGCAAGAGATCTAGAAAGAGAAACTCTAGAAGCTTGGAAATCAGAAATTTTGGTAAAGAAATCTTGAATCTGAAAGTTTCTATAAGAAGCCCTAGCCGCGATCCGGATCGGTCTTGAATGAGATCCGGATCGGCCACATACAGGGAAGATCCTGCATTCGGGATCCGGATCACTTTGCCACGATCCGGATCGCCTACACCTTTTTCTCCAGAAAAGTTAAGAAAAATACAGTAAAATCCAGAAAAAGTATGTAAGCACATTATCATGTCAACTTTAAACAAATGACATCGTTTCACACAACAAGAAATAGATTATGAAAAATCTATCAATAATATCCAAAAATGAAACGAAGATTTACGAAAGTTAAAACACTTAAAGTTGAACAACTTCAATTACATCTATCTTGATCCTATGTGTAATGTCTTTATCAAATCATCAATTTCAGTAAAGAAAATGAAGTACCAAGATCAATAGATGTTTGAAATCCCAGATAAGTTAGATAATATATCTAGACAATCTGTTGAAGGAGTGGCTCTTTGAGCATCTTTTACTAAAAATCCCACCTTATACCAACCATGAAATACGACTGAGTCAAGTATTTCAATATGAGTTTCATCAACAATTTTCAAACAAAAAGTTTGCTTTTCATTCATGGAGTTTCTTTTTCTTTCATTTTCTCCATGTGGTGGTAGTTTTCACACTCCTCACTGGGATGTAACTCTTTCCACATCTTTTGAGCATTTCAGATTTCATTGACTCCCCCTCAATTGGCTATCAATTATTTAATATATAAGGTATTCAACCAAACCACTGATCTCGAATTCATACTCGACTAAGCAATCAAATATGATAATGACTATACCAAGAGATCATTGAGAGAGAAATTGACTTTGATCACTTAGAAGATGGTTTAAATAACGTAAATGATCATTGCAACATTGAGATATTATGACATCAAGGACATAATAAATTTCTAAATGCATGTCAAGGTGCAAGTAAAGTCAATTATGAAATGTGCTCAATTAGTGTGCTATGTACAAAACATAGATAAAGAACAAAACAAATACAAAGAACAAAACAAAACCTAATCTAAGCAAAAGTTTCAAAAGAGGTTATTTCAAGGAAAGCATGCCAATTGCTTTACGCAAGTGAATAAAACGTTTTTGATCCAAAGGTTTTGTCAAGATGTCAGCTAATTGATCTTCAGTTGAAATATATGACAGTTGAAGAATGTTTGATTCAACTAGCTCTCTAAGAAAATGATATCTAAGTTCAATATGTTTTGTTCTAGAGTGCAACACAGGGTTTTTAGAAATGTTAATGGCACTAGTGTTGTCACATAAAATGGTTACCGAAGATGTTGAAATTCGGAAATCACTCAACACGTTCTTCATCCAAATCAATTGGGTTGAGCAACTTCCTGCAGAAATGTACTCCGCTTCGGCAGTCGAGAGTGCTATGCAGTTCTGTTTCTTACTGTGCCATGCAACAAGGCAGTGGCCAAGGTAGAAGCATGCACCACTCGTGCTTTTCCGGTCATCCACTGATCCAGCCCAATCGGCATCTGAGTATCCAACAATATCCAAAGTCGTTCCCATAGGATACCAAATTCCGAAATTGATTGTACCTTTGATATATCGGATGATCCGTTTCACCGCTTTCAGGTGAACCTCCTTCGGTGCTGATTGATATCTCGCACAAATCCCAACACTGAAGGATATATCCGGGCGACTAGCCGTGAGATATAGTAGACTTCCAATCATACTCCGGTACAGTTTCTCGTCTACATTCTCACATTGTGATTCACTTCCAAGTCCCTTATGGCTAGTTCCCATTGGAGTCGGAAAATCCTTAGAATTTTCAAGGTCAAACTTTTTGACCAACTCCAGTGCATACTTGGATTGACACAAGTGAATTCCTTCATCGTTCTGCTTAACTTGTAATCCAAGAAAGTAATTCAACTCGCCCATCATGGACATCTCAAATTCGCTTTCCATGGTCTCCGCGAATTTAGAAGCATCATTATCTCTCGTTGCTCCAAAAACAATGTCATCGACATAAATTTGAGCAACTATGAAATTGTTTTGATAATGCTTCACAAAGAGAGTCCTGTCAGCTCCCCCTCGAGTATAGCCCTTTTCCAAAAGGTGCTTTGTCAACCTTTCGTACCATGCTCGCGGTGCTTGTTTCAGACCGTAAAGAGCCTTTTTCAGTCGAAAAACATGGTTAGGTAGTTTATGATCCACAAAACCTTTCGGTTGAGCTACATAAACTTCCTCATTTAAAAATCCATTTAAAAAGGCGCTCTTAACGTCCATTTGAAATAATTTGATTTTAAAATGACAAGCAATCGCAAACAGTATACGAATGGACTCGAGTCTAGCTACTGGGGCGAAGGTTTCATCAAAGTCTATACCTTCTACTTGAGAATAGCCTTGAGCAACTAACCTTGCTTTGTTCCGGATGATAGTACCTTCTTCGTTTTTCTTGTTCTTGAAGATCCATTTGGTACCTATCACATTGTGTTGCTTCGGAGGCTTTGTCAGTTCCCAGACTTTGTTTCGCTCGAATTGATGGAGCTCTTCCTGCATTGCTTTAATCCAATAATCATCTTGGAGAGCTTCATCAACATTCTTTGGTTCGATTTGAGATACATAGCATGCAAATCCGCAAACCAATTGTCTCCGTGTTCTAACTCCTTCTTGTGGATCTCCAATTATGTTCGACTCAGGGTGATCCTTGGAGATGCGTAACGTCTGAGGTAGAGGAGTAGGCGGAGGTACACGAGATGATTCCTGCACATCACATGAGCTTGAAGAACCGTTAGATGCATCAATATTATTATCGAAAGAATTGTTAGAAGAAGATGCATTAGCAGGTGAATCATCATCAATAGAGATATCGAGGGTAGATTTTTCTGATTCAAAGTGAAAAGCTTCATCTACCTTAACATTAATCGATTCTACGATCGTCTTAGATTCTAAGTTAAAGACTCGATATGCTCTGCTGTTTGTAGAATAACCTAAGAAAATCCCTTCGTCACTTCGAGAGTCAAATTTTCCAAGGTTTTCACGATCACGTAAGATAAAACAACGACTCCCGAAAATGCGAAAATACTTGATGTTAGGTTTTCTACAAAACCAAAGTTCATATGGTGTATTAAAAGTCCCCGGGCGCAAGTACACTCGATTGATAACATAGACAGCCGTGTTCACCGCTTCAGCCCAAAAGTATAAAGGAAGGTTCCGGCTATGAAGCATAACACGAGCCATCTCCTGAACGACCCTGTTCTTGCGCTCGACTACACCATTTTGTTGAGGTGTGTAAGGTGCGGAGAATTCATGTTTAATACCATTAGAAACACAGAACTCAATGAATCTAGAATTAATGAATTCACCACCTCTATCACTCCTCACTCGAGTAATCCTTTCATTCTTTTCTATCATAATACGATTGCAGATTTCGAGAAAAGAGTCAAAGGTATCAGCTTTTTCCTTTAGAAAGGCTACCCAAGTATATCTAGAAAAGTCATCAACCAACAAAAAAATATACCATTTACCTCCAAGAGATGGTTGACGAGTTGGCCCCATTAAGTCCATATGCAAAAGTTCCAAAGGCCGTTTGGTACCTATGTGGTTCAAATTCTTGTGTGCAGTCCTAGACTGTTTTCCCTTTTGGCAACCGCCACACACAAGGTTTTGTTCAAAAGAAAGTTTCGGAACCCCTTTGACCACATCTTTATTTGAAATTCTAGAAAGTTCCTTAAAGTTTATGTGACCTAGCCTTTCATGCCAAAGTGTTTCATTTTTCAAAGATGCTAGGTTACATTTTTCAGAAATTTTAGAAGGAACTACATAACAATTATTTTCTGATCTAACCCCCTTTAAAAAGAAAGCATGGTTCAAGTCAGTTACAGTGCATTTATCAGATGAAAAATTAACTGAATAACCACTATCACACAGTTGACTTATGCTTATGAGGTTAGTCTTTAGGCCATGAACAAATAATACATTATCTAGAACCGGGCCATCTGGAATAGCTACTGTTCCCTTTCCAACAATTTTGGAAGACCGGCCATCTCCGAAAACAACAAGTCCTCCGGAGTTTTTCTCAAAAGTTTGAAAACAGTTTTTATCGCCGGTCATATGTCGGGAACACCCGCTATCCAAATACCAAGACGAACTATCATATGCATGTAAGGAAACAGTGGTAGCAAGACAGGGAAAGATCTCACCTTTGCGCACCCAAACCTTTTTGGTATGCGACTGTAGTGCTCGTGGAGTTGATTTCCTAGGTGAGGGCGTCTTGCTTGAAGAATTGCTGCTCCTTGAAGATGTCGTCTTGAGCGATGTACTACCAAGGCTCTTTTCCGTCAATTTGGTTGGAGTGGTTTTCCGAGGAATAGCCCTTTTGGTAGTTGCTGCAAGATGTTCTTGAGGTGTGCATTTGGCTCCAGTCTTGCAGTTTCTTCTGATGTGCCCTGAAATGCCACAACGAAAACATACCTTGGTTCTTGTCGATTCCGAAGATGATGTAGTAGGTTCGTTGTCGTTGCTTGGCGTGAACACCGGTGTCGGAGGAGGAGATACCGACGAAGGCACAAATACCGTACCACTCGAACTTGGAATGTCTCCAGTTTGAGTGTATCCGAGGCCGAACTTGTTTCTTTGACCGAGACCAAGGAGTCTGTCCAACTTACTCCTTCCAGAAGTAAATCTCTGTAAGTCATCCTTTAGTTGGCGTATGGTCTCTGTCATTTCAGATTTTTCCTGTCGGGCCTCGCCGTAGAGCTTCAAGAAGTAGTTCGCTTTGTTCACCATGTCTACATAACTCTTCTCGAAATGCTCATTGGACTCTTGAAGGGAAACATTTGTCTTAACCAGATTGTCCCTTTCCACTTCAAGATCGGTTGAGATAGAGGTTACTCTTTTTAATTCAACTTCAAGTTCCAGTAATCTCTCTTTCAACCCCTTGTTTTGTTTAGCCAGTTTCTTTGAATCCCTCAGAAGTTGATGGTAGGCTAAAACAAAATCTTCACCTTCCGAATTATCTGACTCATCGTCCGTTGCAATCTTTTCCACAGTGGAGTTGGACAGTGAGTCGGATGTACTTGCCATTAAGCACATGAAGGATGAAGGTTTGGTGGACGCGTGGAAAGCTGTCGCGTTGTCTTCTTCATCACTTGACGATGACTCATTTGACGTGGAGTTGTCATCCCAAGTGACTGCTTGCATCGCTTTCTTCTTAGCCGGATTCTTGTTGGGACATTCAGTTGCTATGTGGCCGTAGCCTCGACATTTGAAACACTGAACTTGTCCCTCAGAACTTTTCTTATCCTTTGAGAAGTTCTCTTGGCTTCTTGACTTGTAGCTTGAGATCCCTTGCCTTTCTTCGACTTTCCGAAGGATGGAGTTTTGCTTGAATTTCCCCTTCGAAAGTTGCGGCGAAACTTCCTTGTCAAGAGAGCGAGCTGCTTCTCAAAGTCCTCCATAGAAATGTTCTCGTCGTCGTCCGAGGAGGATGAATCCGCGTCTTCTTCTTTAGTTGATTTCAATGCGTAACCTGAAGACTTAGAAGAGGATGCCTTTCCAGAAGAATAGTTAGTAGGAAAAGTCATTTCATAAGTTTGTAAAGCACCTACTAATTCTTCTACACGCATTTCGTCCGGGTGTTTAATTGTTTCAATGGCTGCAACCTTCGGGCGAAATCGTTCAGGAAGAGTTCTTAGAATTTTTCTTACAACTTTAAATTCTGGAATCTTCTCTCCCAAGTTAGCACATGAGTTCACGATGTCTTGCAATCGTGTGTAATAGTCAGTGAAGGATTCATTCTCTGCCATAGAGATAGAGTCAAACTTGCTCGTAAGCATTTGCAGTTTCTGAATCTTCACTAGGTTAGTTCCCTCATGCGTAACTTGAAGAACATCCCAGATTTCTTTCGCAGTCTCACATGCCGAGACGCGAGAGAACTCAGTTTGTGACAAAGCATTAAATAGAGCATTAATCCCTTTGCCATTGTAAGAAGATAAGTCTATCTCTTCCTTGGTCCATTTCGACCTAGGTTTCAAGGTGCGAACATCATCTAAAATTTCAGTTGGATTAGACCATCCTAATTCAATTGATTGCCACACCCTTTCGTCGATGGAAATTAAGAAAGCTTTCATCCGTACTTTCCAGTACGCATAATTAGTTCCATCAAAGAAAGGGGGTCGATTGATGTTTCCACCTTCAACCATTGTTTACAACCCTATTCCCGCTCTGATACCACTTGTTGGGTTTAGGTTAATAAGGATCTAATAGGGGAAAAAACACCTAGAGGGGGGTGAATAGGTGTAAACAATAAACACTCAAAAATCATTGTGCGATAAAACCCAATGCGGAAAAATAAAAGAACACACAAGATTTTTACGTGGAAAACTCCAAACCGGAGTAAAAAACCACGGGACCGATAACACGGCGAAATCCACTAGATTAACACACGTACAAGGTGATATAACGTACTCACAGACGACTCAACCTTTTACCATACGCCCCTAGTCGATCTTCTCCGCTCGCTCCGCAACGCTTCTCGAATCCACGATTTGCGCGCCAACGCTGAATCCACAGCGTCCAACGTCGAATCCACGACGTCCGACCGAATCCACGGTCTTCACCCAATGGCACGCTTCGAATCCACGAACGCACCTCGCTCCGAATCCACGAGAGCGATGAACACCTTGAATCCACAAGGCCACGCGAGTCCACGCGCCGATTTTGGGGTAAATCGTTGTTTGTTTGGGTGGTGATGATCCGCCGAATACTTAGATCAAGAGTAGATCGGAAATACCATCTAAGTATTCATTAGTTTGATTCAACTCAAGATATGAGTATGAAAATCCTAGAATCAAACTAATCAATATAGATGAAGAACCATTAAATAGATCTAATGATTTCCGTTCTTCTCTATATGTGGATCTAAGGCCGTATAAAATGATATTTGAAAATGACGGCTCTTTTTCCGATGTGTGGATTGCCCTAGAAATGAAAAGGAAGGGCTATTTATAGGTTAGAAACCCTAGGAAGAATATTCGGATCAAAAACAAACTTTTCTGGAAAGTTTTACGGGCGACGATCCGGACTGCGCAAGTCACGATCCGGATCGCTTACGCGTAGAGAGCAATTTCCAGAAAACCGCCTGTTCGGGATCCGGATCATAATCTACGATCCGGATCGTTCATACAGTTTTACCAGAACAATGTGTTCGGGATCCGGATTGAGATTCCACGATCCGGATCGTTCAAGCCAACAGGTAAAACTCATGTTCGGGATCCGGATCATCAAATGCCATGATCCGGATTGAACTAGTGTATGAACGAGCACCCTTCGGGATCCGGATCGAAACGACATGATCCGGATCCTGAACATGTCCCATGTCCAGTTTTTGATGAATATACAGTTAAAACCTCTTCCGGGTGTTTCTACACTATAAGAAGTATTCGGATCATCACAGATTATTTAATTTAACGTACCTGATCCTTTTGAATTCTTCTTTCTTGAGATTGAGGTATATGATCCACAGTTTCTTCATCTTCAATCCTCAAGACTTAAACTATTCACGAAATGCGCCAACTCAAATTCCGTAACAGTGTGATTGTATGATGAATGCGCTTGTGCCTTGTACTATTGTGGTTAATGTTATACGGGTTGAAATATGTAATCGGGACGCCGTGCATATGCAAAGGAGACTCCGCCCGTCAGCGGGGTGAATTTGCGTATGTGGCGGGTCTGTGCGCGCACCGGGGCGGATTCTCAAACTAAAGAAAGACAAAAAAAAATATACACCATTTTGGGAGCATAGGTGGCTCAAAACTTCCGCGCGTTAGAACCCCCGGGGCGTGACACCCGCTGCGGTTGCCGCTCTCTCTCTTGCTCGTACTCTCTCTTTCTTTCTCTCCCTGGTTCGAACAGAGAAGAGGAGGAGAAGGAGTGTATGGGATGGAAGAGAGAGAGGAGGGAATTAAATGCTGTGCAGAGGGTTGGTGAGAATTCAGAGGGTGTAAAATTACCCTTTTGCCCTCACTTACAAAAGAATTTACCTCAATATCTAGCATTCTGGGCATTGAGTACCGGTACACGGGGTTGAGTACCGGTACCCAATTATAAAATTTCTCCAACCCGAGACTAGAAATCACCTATTTTACACTGGGTACCGGTACTCAACATTTAGTACCGGTACCCGGGGACTTAGAATATTTTTGACCAACTTTCTTTCACTCGGGCACACTGCGTGCCGGTACTAAGCATTTAGTACCGGTACCCAATGTAATTTCCAGCACAAAATACATTGTGTTCCGGTACTCAGAATTGAGTACCCGTACTCAGCACAAATTTCTGCACTTAGGCAGATTTTCCATTTTTGAGCCTTCGGAGTCCGTTTTTAAGGCAATTTTGTACCGTATGAGCTCGATTTTGCCTGAAATTTTGCACGCACCCTGGGAAACACCTTTAAAACACGTTACAAGCGATTCCACCGCACTTCGCTATTCCACAGAGTCGGTGCACTACAACTTAAGCTTCACAACTTGAAGCTTTAGTTTCTCAACTCCAACTCACTTTTCGACTCGAGGACTTTCGCATCGATTCGAAATGCTTTAAACTCTCTTGTAATTACATTTTAAATGTGTTGCAAGTACTTTCGCCGCACTTCGCAAACTTCGCGGAGTCGGTGCACTACACGACACCCAAGTTTTACAAAACTATTTTCGCAATCGCATAAATCCACAGAGTTTTAAAACGGTGCCCACACGGCACCCATAATTTTCAAAACTGTTTTCGCAACGTTCTTTTTTTTTGTGTCTTTTTTTTTTTGTAGTTTGAAAGTGGCCAATCAAGAGAATTAAAAACAAGCACCCATCCAGAAAGGTATGAAAAACAGCGCAACATCCACGTCGACCCCACGGGGGTATCGAAATCCACATAACAAGCTACTATGAGTAATAAAATGAACAAGGAAAGAAATAGTCAACGTCTGCAGCCTCGAAGGGCCAGAAGATCGCTCGCGCGGCCTCACCAACGCCCTAGCACTCGCCCCTGGACGAACCTGTCACGGAGTGGGAACTCAGTGACCAGAAATATAATGCAAAAGCAATAAGGGCTAAAAATAAGGCAAACCGCAGTAAAACCAGAGCAACCGCCCTCCTCAACATGCAACCAACAGTGAAAAACCCTGTACAATCCAAACCGGGCACCTCCCCCGGCAACCACACCGAGCACCTGCCTCGGCAACCCCACCGAGCACCTACCTCGGCACTCCGTCGAGCACCACCGCTCACACCCCCCACCCACGAGGGCCCCCAATACGTCACCATCACGTGGGGTACACGGGTCAACGTACCACTTTTCCGGAAAAGCACACCCTTGCGGTGGCCAAACCGCTAGTGTGCGTGTAGCAATCTCGAGCCTTGTAACCAAGTATATAATTAAATAGCTTAAACAGGGTTAGCAATGTAAACAGGTAATCATTTTATTTTCCACCTTTGCCCAAACATGCAATTTCTATAACCTACACCTTTTCCCAAATAACCATGGAAAAGTACCCACCTTGTGTGTGACAACCGGCATTCAACTCGTCTGCGACTGTGTCACGCCCCGGGGGTTTCATTAAGTGGAAGACGACCAACGAAAAGATGGAATTTACGTATACATTTTTTTTTTTTTGTTCTATCTCCCCGGTGCGTGCCCAGACCTGTCGCATACACCGATTCACCCCGCAAACGGGCGGAGTCTCCTCTGTATATGCACGGCGTCGCAGTTACAACAATCATTTAACCACAGCAGTTTACTAACATCAGTGCACAAGAGTAAAGAATTCACGAGGCCGACTGGTTTAAAAGGATAAATCCACACGTTTAAAAACGGTGCCCACACGGCACCCAGGTTTTTCAAAACGGTTTTCACAATCTATAAATCCACAGGGTTTTTAAAACGGTGCCCACCCGACACCCATATTTTTCAAAACTGTTTTCGCAAATCCATAAATCCACAGGGTTTTAAAACGGTGCCCACACGAAACCCATATTTTTCAAAACTATTTTCGCAATGCTTTTCTTTTCTTTTTCTTTTGTAGTTTAAAAGCAGCCGATCAAGAGAAGAATAAATCTACCATCCACATAAGTAAGAGGAAAAATAATCCATCATCCACACCGACCCCACAAGGGTATCGAAATCCACAAAGTAATCTACTAACAAGAAATGAAATGCGCATAAAAGAAGTAAATACAGTCTAGGGCCTCGAGGGACCAAAAGTGCTCCTGCCACGGCCTTACCGTCGCCCTAGCTCTCACCCCTGAAAGAACCTGTCATAGAGTGGGAAGTCAGTGACACAAGGTATAAAAAAATAAAATGCAGGAAAACTGTGACTAAAGCAAATCGTAAGAAACCATCCAGAGTAACCGCCCTCCCCAAAAGGGCAACCCACGACACTCTCCCCCCTGCATAACCAAATCCGGGCACCTGCCCCGGCAACCCAACCGAGCACCTACCTCGATAAACCATGCCGAGCACCTACCCCGACTGGTCGCACCGCTCACACCTCGGCACCTTTAACCCCCCACCTACGGGGGCCCCCACTACGTCACCTCGTGGGGTACACGGGTCATAGACCACTTTTCCGAAAAAGCACACCCTCGTGGTGGCCAAACCGCGGGTGTGCGTGCTGCAACCTCGAGCATCGTAACCAAGTACACAAATACAATACTGATAATAACGAGTAATAGAGATCACCAAGGGTTAACATGATTAGTCGAGCAAATAAAGTATGTTTACATGTTCCCGGAAATTTCGAAACTAAACCTCAGAACGAGTACCCACCTCAAACACGAAGAAGAAGACGTGCGAAAGCTCCAACTAAAATACCCTCACCTTGTGCCCGAAAAGCTACAATAAGAATTATTGTTAAAAAAAAAACATCGTCGTGGTCAAAAACACTCAAAAACGGGACGAAACGGGCAAAAAACGGAGCTTCTGGACTCTTTTCTGAAGACTGGTGCACGGGTCCAGGCGTGGACCGGGTCCACGACAAAAGGCGGCAACGGCGCGGGCTGGGAGCACGCCGCAGCGGTAGACCCCTGCGGCTTGGGCCGGGCCGCGCACGGGCAGGGGCACGCACCGGGTCCACTTCCTCCCCGCTGCGGTGGCGAGCACCGGGTGCACGCCTAGGGCGTGCACCGTGCGGCCTGGGCCGGGCTGGCGCACGCACCCGTGCGCCGGGTCCACACCTTCGGGCTGCGGAGGCGTGCGCTGGGTGCACGCCGGTCCGGTGGACCGCGCGGCTTGGCGCACGCATTCGTGCGCCGGGTCCGTCCCCCTGGGCCGCGGAGGCGTGCGCCGGGTGCACGCCGACCCGTGGACCGCGGGCCTGAACCCTGCCGTACTGAACAGTAATCCGACTATTTTCGGCTCCGGTTGCGACCCCGCGACCACGGCGGCTGCGACGACGACCCCGTGAACACGATAACGGCAGTGGCGGCCTCCCGTTTAACCACGGTGGCGGCAGCCTCCCGTTTAGTACTAAACTCGCCTCGCACGCGACAACGACAAGAAAAAAAGAACCCCACACCAGAAAACCGGAAAGACTCGAACCGCTCACCTCGTTTTCGCCGGAGGAGGAGAAAGAAGGAGGATCGTCTGCCCCTCGCTCGTTCGATCCCGCAGAAAGGAGCGATTGTTCCTTCCCTCTCTCTGTCTCGCCGCCTCGGTTCTTCACGCCAACAGTTGAAAGGAGAGAAAATAAGAATTGGGTTTTTTTTTTTTTTTTTTTTTTTTTTTTTCCCGCACGCACCCTGATAAGACCTAACGCACGAATGAGAAACGGGAAAAACCCAAATCCCCAAATCACAACTATTGTAATATCCTAAGCTTTCAGGTGCCGTAGACACCCTTGCCGTTTAATGTTAGTTGTAGGTGCCCCTTTTATCGACTTTTAGTGGGTTGTGTTTTGGCGCACGTTATTATTTTTCGGTGTTGGAGCTCGAAAAATGATGAGCGGTGGTGCGATCGGTCTGAAATCGGACTTACGGATCTCCCGGAATAGGGGTTTGAAGCTCTCGGTGACCGTAAAGTGCACCGAGATTCGTGCATTGTAAATCGCACGATTTTCGAGGAGTCCGAGTCAAATCTGGGCCTAGGGTTGGGGGATATTTTTATTTATTTAGCCCTTTTAGCAGTAGCCCTTCTTTCTTTTTTTCTTTTCTTTGGAGAATGGGAGCGGTGAGAAAGGATTTTCGAAATTTGAAAATCCGAATTAGGGGACCCGAGTGATCGAGAAAGAGAAGGGAAGAACGGGGGAAACCCATCCCTCGTGAGCTTTCCGTTGGAGACGAGAGAGACGATCCACCTTCCCCTTCCTCGCAGGATCACGGTAAGCGTCATTCCCTTTATGCAATTTCTGTGGGGTTGAGGTTTTGGGTGGTGGTCGTTCGGGTGTGTCGCACGCGTCGTGGGTTGTGGTAACGGGAAGCCGCCGCCCGCCGTTGTCAAACGGGATGTGGTGACCCGGAATTCTGCAGGGCTTCTACAGTGTGACCGGCAGCTTCTGGAGGCCTATGGGGCATGTCGGCGGTGTTCATGCGCCAATTTGGACACAAGTGATGGACTCCGGGCTTAAATTGGATCACGTGGGTAACCGGGGGACCCCGTCGGATGTTTTGAGGTGTTTACGCGCAAAATGGATGTCAAATTTAGGCTCAGCGCGAAATTCGGATTAAAAATACCTTTCCGGGAGCCTCCGGCAATTTATAGTATTGGAATTTGGCAAAATGGACGCCGGATTTGGAATCAGCGCGCGAAAACGGTTAAGATGGGCTATTTACTTGCATTTATCGGAGTTTGCTACAGTAATCTACTGTCCACGGCCGGAACAGTAGTTCCGGCTGTAAGGAAACGGATGCGCGTGTATGCGCATTTAATGCAGCGGAAATAAATTTTATGATCATAATATGATCTAATCATATATACCTTAACATCATAACATTTATGATATTACTGTATATATATAAATGTGTTACAAGATCATCCCGTGAGACACACAAAAATTATTATTCTAATCTAATTAAAAGAAGGGTTAGAATTTCAACCTTTGTTGATTACCGAAATTATTTGTCGGCTGATATTGGATCTGAACTTTCGGTCCTTTGAGCCGCACAACTGTCCGGCCTCTATGTGTATCCACATAAGGCTGCTCCGGGATCTGTGCTTCACAGAATATAATCTCGAAACTCCTTTCGTGATTTCTTGTATCAATGTGGAGAATAATTAATTCTCAAATTGTGCTAGCAATTTCAAGAGAATTAACTATAATATAGAGACCAATGATTGGGAAGACTTTCTCTCTAATGATTAAAGAGAACTCTAAATGATTACTTCATATAATTTCTCATATGATTACCCATATGATTACTCATATGATTACCCATATGATTACTCATATGATTTTCATATGATTTCTTTTCTAATTATGAGGGAGATTACTCCTCCCTTTTATAGGCTTATAAGCCATAAATGAGAGGAGAGTAAATTCCTCTCATTCAATGGGTTGGAGGAAACGAAGAAGGAGAAAAGGAAAAACTTACCGTTAATAAATTCGTAACTTAATATCAATTAAGTTATGAATTTATATACATTTATCAATTAATAGGTGAAGAGTTTTTCCTTTCATTAATTAATTGGTTTCCTTTTACATATACATATATATATATATATATATATATATATAAATATATATATAATATATATATCTATATATATATAATATATATATATATTGCTAACTAGCTTAGTAAATAACAAATACTTTGTTATTTAAGCAAAATGGTCTCTATAAATTTCTAAGCACAAATCACACGCAACCTTTATTGTGTGTGACCACATAAAAAGACACCTTATAGTGGCTTAGAACTGACGCTAAACTCTTTTAGTGTCACCATCGGAACTCTTTTCGATGGACCAAAATATTTTTGACTCTCCCAATTGATTGTGATTCACATTATCTTTAATCACTCAAGTGTGCGCGCATTTGACAATCCACGAGTGACACCTAGCAGTATGTCGCGGCAATCCAAGTAGAATGAATAATAGACTAAACCTCTTTTTACCGTGTGATTAAATCCTTTTATCACTTGTCCTAATTGAGCCGAGGTTATGGATAACTCGTCAACCCCATTACTCAATATATATCTTATCTATCATTACCCGATATGACTGACTCCTTTTCATAAAATCACACTGCCTTGGCCAAGGGCTTTTATATCTTAAAGAACAGATAGTATAGGATAGTTACCTCTCTACCGAGGGTGATAGATTCCATCTTGACCACACCTATCTTTACGCATGACCCACTGTAGCCAACATATGTTGACTTTAACCCATGTTAGGGTATAAAGTATTATACAGTCAAAAATACAATAACCCATACGTAAGATAACTGTGGTGC
>CM054935.1:10591083-10704821 GCA_029168755.2 Tillandsia fasciculata | reverse complement strand
GAAACGTACTGTGTCGTTCGCGCACTCGCCGAAAAGTCGCTCGTGTGGTCCGGGGGTCTTGTCTCGAATAAACTGTATCCGCGCACCCCATTTTCTAAACCTTCTAGGGTTTCTCTAAGAGGGTTGGCTTGACCATCAAGGACAAAAGTCGCGCGACAACACCGGTCCTGCTGAGTGCTCGTGCTCATCGTTTCCCCCCTCGATTTGACCCTTCATGCTCAAAACATCCGCTGCTACTCTTGCCTTTCCCCGGGTGATGCTGAGTGTGACATGCCGAATTCTTCAGCAACTCCAACCACACCTCTGCCGCAAAATCAAATCCCTCTCGGTGAGCAAAGCTTAAGGCTCTGGCGATCCGAAAACACATCACAATGAATTCCAAAAGGTGGTGTCTCCAAAGTTTTTGAAACTGCAGCCAGTTCCGGATCGCATGTCGGGCAGTTCCGCTCACATTCCCTGCGATTTCCGTCGCTGACACAATGTGCCCCAAAAAGTCCACTTCGCAAAGTCAGAACTCATATTTCTTCAACTTAGCAACCGGCTCGTCCCTGAGGTTCCGGAGAATAATCCGCCAGTGCTCCTTGCGGTGATTGAAGAGGTCATCAACCCTGGGCTTGTCCTTCACTGTAACCTTGCTTATCTCCCTGTAGTCAACGCGCAGATGCAGGCTTCTGTTCTTCTTTCGCACGAAGAGCCCGGGTGTGCCCCAAGATGACACACTCGGTCTGATGAACCATTTAAGATCTAAAACAACAACCCGACGTCAAGAAAAACTAACCACACTAACACCCTCACAAGGCTCCAAGAGGTGCCAACAAAATAGGCTGTGACGCCCCACTTCCCAGGGGGTCACCCATCCTAGAACTACTTTAGCTCTAGCACGCTTAACTCTCATGTTCCTCTTGGATCTTGCTACCATCCAAAATGCTATAGCCGGGTTATTAACTATCCGAAGTTTTCTCCCAAAAACAACGAACTCCCCTGTCACCCACACGGACCACTCGTTCCGACTATCCATCCTACCGAGCGACGGTCAAGACTAACGTTAGGTTTCAGCTCTAAGACCTACCACAAGGTCTACCCTACAGAAAGGGCTGCGTACAGGGCCTCCTAACCGGAGGTGACCAGTACTAAAACTCCGAGTAGTCGCTAGATCCCTCCCCCCCTGACTCACACCAGCTCCACAACGCTCCCAACCAAGCCTCAAGGCTACGCGTTAGTCATAGAAAGCTGGCGACAAAACCAACAAGGTAATGTCCTAACTTCCGTCCTGGCACCGACGGGGTGCGACGCTCCAAAACGCCACTAGCTCTCGGTCCCAACCGTTGCCCCACCAAGCACCGGGCATCTAATCAAACGGTAACTTCTAGGCCAACACTGACACTCCCAACTTGAAGAAAAGCTAAGCTCTAGGTCCATTCAGTAAAGACCTCCAGGTACTGAAGACTATCCATCTGAAATCTAAGGGTCGGAAGAAGACAAGCAACGAAAACGGCGAGAAGAACCGTGTCGAAATTGCCTAGGTTCACAAACGCACTCGAAGAATCACACGCCAACCCACCAGCAGGACACCGAACCGACGCACTTGTGCAGAAAACAGAAGCCCAACCCGAAGCTTTACCACCACAACCCCACTAAAAGGAGCCACCCGTGAACCCAACATGACGATCTCTACAACCAATCGCAGTGGTTACGGTGAAAAGCCGAACTATGGGTAACGATCATAGGGGAGGAATCCTCATTCCCACCAGTACCTTGCCCATGGTGCAAAAGGGATCGACCGACCACCCCGCTGTAACTTAACACCAGGAAACCCAGAAGGTACAAGTTTAGACAAACAGCTATCCGGTTACCCATGGCCGGCAGACGGCCAACAAACCAACAACCACAGGTGGGATGTGCTACCGCCCGAGCCATATCGAGAAAAGAACTCGATAGTCCCCGCCACTCTCGCATTTATTGCCGCAGGAGCTAGTTTTCCGCGGCCGTCGACGTCGTCGTATCTGCCTCCGCGTCCCCAGCCGATGCTCTGGTATGGGCCATATCTGTACACACACAACAAGAGTCAGCCCTAGACTTCACTTACAAAACAACGAACCACCTAGCGAGAGAAAAGGACTCGGACTCTTCCCCCCCTCGATCACTCGCGTTCTACCTTCCTATGCCCTACCCATTTCATTCACCTGTAGGCAAGTGAGGTATCCCCACGGATGTCGGCATTAACTGTTGTGATTGAAAGAACCTCTCTGATACCATCTTAATCTGTCACGCCCCGGGGGTTCGTTTTAGCGGAAACGGTTCACAGAAGTCGAACATTTGACGTATAAGAAACTTTTTTTTTTTTTTTTTTTTGATAAAAGAAAACCTTTATTCCCCGGCGCATGCCCAGACCCGCCGCATATACAGAATCTCTCTGCAAACGGACAGAGTCTCCTCTGTATATGCACGGCGTAGCGTTTAGTACAAGTTCCAACACAACCAACCATTCAATCACAACAGTCACTAACACACAACTAGGTACCATAATTTATTAAATGCACGGCCGATCAGTTTGAAAGGATAAATCCACAGTCGTTGAAAAAGCGCCTACCCGGCACTCAGATTTTGAAACGCATTTCGAAAACAGCATAAATCCACAGGGTTTGAAAACAGTGCCCACACGACACTCGGGTTTTGAAATTCATTTTCGCAATCCATAAAATCCACAGGGTTTTGAAATCGGTGCCCACACGACACTTAAATTTTAAAAACGGTTTTCGCAGTCTTTTCTTTGGTTTTGTTTTTTCTTTTTTTTTTCAAACGGCCAACAGGAACAGAGGAAAAATAAATGCTTAAGAAGAGAACCAAGGTAAACCATGCCGACATCCACACCGACCCCACGAGGGTATCGAGAACCTCACAAATAACTACAAACGTAAATGAAATGTAAAAATGAAAGAGGAAATACAGTCCAGGGTCCCCAGCGACCCAGAAGCTCCTGCCCCGTCCTCACCGTCGCCTACCGCTCCCCCCGTCTGGACCCTGTCACGATATGGGAAGTCAGTGACGAATAATAACAATAGAGCAGGAAAAGTAGTAAATCAAACCGTAAAGCAAACCGGAGTAACCACCCTCCCAAGCGTGGAGAGATACCTGTGCCCCTGTATCCTGCAATACCCGGCCCCGTCGGACAACTAAACCGGCGGGCCGTACCGTACCTGTAATACCTGGCCCCGTCGGACAACTAAACCGGCGGGCCGTACCGTACCTGTAATACCTGGCCCCGTCGGACAACTAAACCGACGGGCCGTACCGTACCTGTAACAAACCCGACCACGTCGGACAACTAAACCGACGGGTCGCACCGTACCTGCAAAAACCCGACCACGTCGGACAACTAAACCGACGGGTCGCACCGCTCGCACCTCGGCGCCTCAAACCCCACAACTAATAAGGGGCCCCACTACGTCACCTCGTGGGTATACACGGGTCATAGACCACTTTTCCGGAAAAGCGCACCCTTAGCGGTGGCCAAACCGCGGGTGCGCGTGCTGCAGCCTCGAGCAAAGTAACCATAACCACAATCATGTTAGCATCATAATATATAATCAAGAGCAAACTATAACCGCTATCCCGGTAGCAACATGATTAGTAACTAAGAGTAAAATGGTGACATGTGAAATCTAAAGTGCCCCTCTAACATGTATAATCAGGAGTAGAACAGTAACATGTAATATCAAGAATGAAACAATAACATGTAATATCAAAAGTAAAAGACTGCCGGAGGCCGGCGCTAGACACCACAATAAAACCCACATACATATACATAATATAGGGCACCGCGACACTTGGTTGCTAAAACGTCGATAAGAGCATGTGATAAATAATAACGGGAGTTAACAATATTAAAATGATGCCACTACTTACTCTTACACCTTTCCCACAATACCGTAAATCAACCACCGGAAAAATTCCCCACCACGGGATGTATCCTCGTGCACCGTGACCCTCAGTCACCACAAATATGAGGACAATGAAACATAATAGTAACAAGAATATGTACAAAGGGGTTCTAAGGGGTACCCACCTGAAATACGTAAAAGAAGATGCGTAGAAACTCCAGCTAAGACACTCCCACCTTGTGCCCGGAACAGCTACAGTGAAAAAAAACTGTTAAACACGTCGTCGCGGTCAAAAACACTCAAAAACGGGACGAAACGGGCCAAAAACGGAGTTTCTGGGCTCAAAAGCTGAAGGCTGGTGCACGGTCCAGGCGTGGACCGGGTCTGCGGCCAGGGTGGCGGCCCTCACAGACCGGGCGCACACTGTGCGGTGGACCGCCCCATCCTGGGCCGGGCCGCGCACAGGCAAAAGGCGCGCGCCGGGTTCATCACTTCCCGGCCGCGGCGCAGCACCGGGCGCACCCTGTGCGGTGGACCGCGCTTGCGGGCTGGGCCGGCGCACGCACCCGTGCACCGGGTCTGCGCCCCCGGGCCGCGGGGCGTGCGCCGGGTGCACGCCCGGCGTGTGGACCGCGCACTTGCGGCCCGGTCTGGCGCACGCAGCTGTGCGCCGGGTTCACGCCCGCAGGTGGCCGAGCCGTGCGCCGGGTGCACGATCGGCCGGTGGACCGCGGCTGAGGGAGCCGTACGGGATGAACAGTAACGCCCCCCTTTTCGCGTTTTCTCTCCGTTTTCGCTCCCGTGCGACACCGGCGACGACCCCGCCAACACGATGACGGCGGCGGCGGCCTCCCGTTTAACCACGGCGGCGGCGGCCTCCCGTTCAGCAACCCGTATTGCCGCGACATCAACCGAAACCCCCAAAACGGACAGATCAAAAGGAAAACTTGAACCTCTCACCTTGATTCCGCCGACGGGGGAGGAGGAAGGAGGATCGGCCGTCGTCGCCCGATCGGTTCCGGCAGTTCCTTCTTTTCCCTTCGCTTTCGTCGCCTCGGTTCCTCATGCCCACGATTGAAAAGAGAGGAAATATGAATTGGGGTTCCCCTTTTTCACCGCCTTAAACCCTAGCCGTCAAGAGAAAAGAAACCCTACGGCCCCCGGTTTTAAGAAAACCCAAAAAAATAACCGGAACAAAAACCGATGGCTACGGTTGTCTCGTAGAGCGTGCCAATCGCTCACACGGATCCCGGAACGCCTAAAAGGGGTCCAAACTTCAAAATTAAATTCCGGGAGATCCCGAGTCGGAATTCAAATCCGATCGCGCCACCGTTCACCGTTTTGCGAGCTCTACCACCTAAAAAATACCCCGCGCGCCCGACGGTCTGCCCAGAAATTCTCGAATTCCAACCCCTCCTTAATCAACTGAAAAAAAAAGAACTATTTAATTAGGACTCAACACGGAAACCGTAAGGTCGAGGTACCGCCCAAAAGATAAAAATAAGCCACTGACATAAAAAGGTGAAAGGTCTGATCGCCTCGAAAAGCGTGCCCGCCACTTAGCACGGATTCTGATGCACTACCCAATGCAACCGCTTTGACCCCCGTCCCGGGAGATCCGTAAATCGGAATCCGAATTCGTTCGCTTTGCCACCCTCCGTTCTTCGAGCTCAATCGCAGAAAAATACTAGCGGCCCCGGTCAGTCCATTGCAGAAAGCGGTGAAAAGTCTTCCCTACTAGTCCCGTCAAAATAAAAAGGGGGTATACAAGGGCAAGGGAACGCCAGGACTCTACACCAAACCGCGGGTGTGCGTGCTGCAACCTCGAGCATCGTAACCAAGTACACAAATACAATACTGATAATAACGAGTAATAGAGATCACCAAGGGTTAACATGATTAGTCGAGCAAATAAAGTATGTTTACATGTTCCCGGAAATTTCGAAACTAAACCTCAGAACGAGTACCCACCTCAAACACGAAGAAGAAGACGTGCGAAAGCTCCAACTAAAATACCCTCACCTTGTGCCCGAAAAGCTACAATAAGAATTATTGTTAAAAAAAAACATCGTCGTGGTCAAAAACACTCAAAAAGGGACGAAACGGGCAAAAAACGGAGCTTCTGGACTCTTTTCTGAAGACTGGTGCACGGGTCCAGGCGTGGACCGGGTCCACGACAAAAGGCGGCAACGGCGCGGGCTGGGAGCACGCCGCAGCGGTAGACCCCTGCGGCTTGGGCCGGGCCGCGCACGGGCAGGGGCACGCACCGGGTCCACTTCCTCCCCGCTGCGGTGGCGAGCACCGGGTGCACGCCTAGGGCGTGCACCGTGCGGCCTGGGCCGGGCTGGCGCACGCACCCGTGCGCCGGGTCCACACCTTCGGGCTGCGGAGGCGTGCGCTGGGTGCACGCCGGTCCGGTGGACCGCGCGGCTTGGCGCACGCATTCGTGCGCCGGGTCCGTGCCCCTGGGCCGCGGAGGCGTGCGCCGGGTGCACGCCGACCCGGTGGACCGCGGGCCTGAACCCTGCCGTACTGAACAGTAATCCGACTATTTTCGGCTCCGGTTGCGACCCCGCGACCACGGCGGCTGCGACGACGACCCCGTGAACACGATAACGGCAGTGGCGGCCTCCCGTTTAACCACGGTGGCGGCAGCCTCCCGTTTAGTACTAAACTCGCCTCGCACGCGACAACGACAAGAAAAAAAGAACCCCACACCAGAAAATCGGAAAGACTCGAACCGCTCACCTCGTTTTCGCCGGAGGAGGAGAAAGAAGGAGGATCGTCTGCCCCTCGCTCGTTCGATCCCGCAGAAAGGAGCGATTGTTCCTTCCCTCTCTCTGTCTCGCCGCCTCGGTTCTTCACGCCAACAGTTGAAAGGAGAGAAAATAAGAATTGGGTTTTTTTTTTTTTTTTTTTTTTTTTCCCGCACGCACCCTGATAAGACCTAACGCACGAATGAGAAACGGGAAAAACCCAAATCCCCAAATCACAACTATTGTAATATCCTAAGCTTTCAGGTGCCGTAGACAACCCTTGCCGTTTAATGTTAGTTGTAGGTGCCCCTTTTTATCGACTTTTAGTGGGTTGTGTTTTGGCGCACGTTATTATTTTTCGGTGTTGGAGCTCGAAAAATGATGAGCGGTGGTGCGATCGGTCTGAAATCGGACTTACGGATCTCCCGGAATAGGGGTTTGAAGCTCTCGGTGACCGTAAAGTGCACCGAGATTCGTGCATTGTAAATCGCACGATTTTCGAGGAGTCCGAGTCAAATCTGGGCCTAGGGTTGGGGGATATTTTTATTTATTTAGCCCTTTTAGCAGTAGCCCTTCTTTCTTTTTTTCTTTTCTTTGGAGAATGGGAGCGGTGAGAAAGGATTTTCGAAATTTGAAAATCCGAATTAGGGGACCGAGTGATCGAGAAAGGAGAAGGGAAGAACGGGGGAAACCCATCCCTCGTGGAGCTTTCCGTTGGAGACGAGAGAGACGATCCACCTTCCCCTTCCTCGCAGGATCACGGTAAGCGTCATTTCCCTTTATGCAATTTCTGTGGGGTTGAGGTTTTGGGTGGTGGTCGTTCGGGTGTCGCACGCGTCGTGGGTTGTGGTAACGGGAAGCCGCCGCCGCCGTTGTCAAACGGGATGTGGTGACCCGGAATTCTGCAGGGCTTCTACAGTGTGACCGGCAGCTTCTGGAGGCCTATGGGGCATGTCGGCGGTGTTCATGCGCCAATTTGGACACAAGTGATGGACTCCGGGCTTAAATTGGATCACGTGGGTAACCGGGGGACCCCGTCGGATGTTTTGAGGTGTTTACGCGCAAAATGGATGTCAAATTTAGGCTCAGCGCAAAATTCGGATTAAAAATACCTTTCCGGGAGCCTCCGGCAATTTATAGGATTGGAATTTGGCAAAATGGACGCCGGATTTGGAATCAGCGCGCGAAAACGGTTAAGATGGGCTATTTACTTGCATTTATCGGAGTTTGCTACAGTAATCTACTGTCCACGGCCGGAACAGTAGTTCCGGCTGTAAGGAAACGGATGCGCGTGTATGCGCATTTAATGCAGCGGAAATAAATTTTATGATCATAATATGATCTAATCATATATACCTTAACATCATAACATTTATGATATTACTGTATATATATAAATGTGTTACAAGATCATCTCGTGAGACACACAAAAATTATTATTCTAATCTAATTAAAAGAAGGGTAAGAATTTCAACCTTTGTTGATTACCGAAATTATTTGTCGGCTGATATTGGATCTGAACTTTCGGTCCTTTGAGCCGCACAACTGTCCGGCCTCTATGTGTATCCACACAAGGCTGCTCCGGGATCTGTGCTTCACAGAATATAATCTCGAAACTCCTTTCGTGATTTCTTGTATCAATGTGGAGAATAATTAATTCTCAAATTGTGCTAGCAATTTCAAGAGAATTAACTATAATATAGAGACCAATGATTGGGAAGACTTCTCTCTAATGATTAAAGAGAACTCTAAATGATTACTTCATATAATTTCTCATATGATTACCCATATGATTACTCATATGATTACCCATATGATTACTCATATGATTTTCATATGATTTCTTTTCTAATTATGAGGGAGATTACTCCTCCCTTTTATAGGCTTATAAGCCATAAATGAGAGGAGAGTAAATTCCTCTCATTCAATGGGTTGGAGGAAACGAAGAAGGAGAAAAGGAAAAACTTACCGTTAATAAATTCGTAACTTAATATCAATTAAGTTATGAATTTATATACATTTATCAATTAATAGGTGAAGAGTTTTCCTTCATTAATGAATTGGTTTCCTCGTTACATATACATATATATATATATATATATATATATATATATATATATATATATATATATATATATATATGCTAACTAGCTTAGTAAATAACAAATACTTTGTTATTTAAGCAAAATGGTCTCTATAAATTCTCTAAGCACAAATCACACGCAACCTTTATTGTGTGTGACCACATAGGTTCAATTCTATCTGGTTGTGAGATGTGACGCTAAACTCTTTTAGTGTCACCATCGGAACTCTTTTCGATGGACCAAAATATTTTTGACTCTCCCAATTGATTGTGATTAATTATCTTTAATCACTCATGTGGGTCCCACAATCCACGAGTGACACCTAGCAGTATGTCGCGGCAATCCAAGTAGAATGAATAATAGACTAAACCTCTAGGTGTAGTTACCGTGTGATTAAATCCTTTTATCACTTGTCCTAATTGAGCCGAGGTTATGGATAACTCGTCAAACCCCATTACTCAATTATATATCTTATCTGATCATTACCCGATATATGAAAACTCCTTTTCATAAAATCACACTGCCTTGGCCAAGGGCTTTTATATCTTAAAGAACAGATAGTATAGGATAGTTACCTCTCTACCGAGGGTGATAGATTCCATCTTGACACACACCTATCTTTACGCATGACCCACTGTAGCCAACATATGTTGACTTTAACCCATGATTAGGGTATAAAGTATTTACACAGTCAAAAATACAATAACCCATACGTAAGATAACTGTGGTGCCTCAGGTCAAAGGATAACTCACACCACTACAACATGGAACAATTCACTGACGAGTGAGTAGATATCCATGTGATTGTTCATGATTGGTCACGCTCAGTGAAAATGTTCTCCAACATTCACCTGTATACTTGCTCTAGTGTCACCACACTAATGACTTAAGACTCGTCATCCCATAAGGAAAGCACAATATACACTGACCTAACCGGATTTATCACCGCCCTCGTGATAATCCTATGATCAGGAGCATTTAATAATTAATTACAAAAGAATACATGTCTTAAATTCCTAACATCTTAGGAATATGATTCTTTTACCATTAATTCTAAGGACGATTCATATATATATATATATATACTTGACAATAATACGAATGAATAAATGCCAATTTATTAATTTAATGAAAGATATAAAGATACAAACCCTATAGTTGTGTCACCGATTGGCTTATAGGGCATATAACTAACAATCTCCCACTTGCACTAAAGCCAATCACCCATATAGCGTAGACCCATTTTCTCAAGATGGCCTTCCAGCTTTTGTTGAGTGAGTGCTTTGGTTAGTGGGTCTGCTACATTGTCAGCAGAAGCAACCTTTTGTATGAGTATTTCATTCCTTTCAATATAATCTCTGATTATATGATATCGCCGTTCAATATGCTTGGATTTCTGATGAGATCTTGGCTCCTTAGCTAATGCTATGGCGCTATTATTGTCACAGAAAAGCGGCGTTGGTTCCTTAATAGCTGGAATCACACCGAGTTCTGCAACGAACTTTCTGATCCAAACACATTCCTTTGAGGCTTCTGATGCAGCAATATATTCTGCCTCCATGGTGGAATCGGCAGTCGTTGCTTGTTTGGAACTTTTCCAAATAATGGATCCTCCATTACATATGAATAAATACCCTGATGTAGATTTTCTATCATCAACATCTGACATAAAATCAGAATCTGTGAAGCCTTCTAGCTTCAACTCACCACCTCCAAAGACTAGGCACATATCCTTAGTTCTTCTCAAATACTTAAGGATATTTTTAACTGCAACCCAGTGTTCCATACCTGGGTTAGATTGATATCTACTTGTGACACTCACAGCATGTGCGATATCAGGTCTCGTACATAGCATTGCATACATTAGACTCCCAATAGCTGAAGCATATGGAATTCTATTCATACATTCTCTTTCCTCAGGTGTTTTAGGACACATCTTCTTGGAAAGATAGATTCCATGTCTGAGAGGTAATAGACCTCTTTTGGAATTTTCCATACCGAATCTCTTCAGTACTTCCTCTATGTACATTCTTTGAGATAGGCCAAGCAACCGTCTAGACCTGTCTCTATAGACCTTTATACCTAAAATATAGGATGCATCGCCTAAGTCTTTCATGGAGAAATTCTGAGATAGCCACAATTTGACCGATGACATCATCCCAATGTCATTCCCAATTAAAAGTATATCATCCACATACAATATGAGAAATGTGACAGCACTCCCACTAGTCTTTTTGTACACACATGGTTCTTCCTCGTTTCTAGTGAAATCAAACGATTTGATTGCATCATTAAAACGAGTGTTCCAACTCCGAGATGCTTGCTTTAATCCATATATGGATCTCTGAAGCTTGCACACTTTATGATTATCATTGCTAGAGGTGAAACCTTGAGGCTGTTCCATATATATGTCTTCCTCAAGATATCCATTAAGGAAGGCAGTTTTCACATCCATCTGCCATATTTCATAATCATAATGTGCAGCTATAGCTAGTAAGGTTCGAATGGATTTTAACATGGCCACTGGCGAGAAGGTCTCCTGATAATCAATACCTTCTCGTTGACTATAACCTTTCGCCACAAGCCTTGCTTTATAGGTCTCTACCTTTCCATCTGAACCAATTTTTCTCTTGAAGATCCATTTACATCCAATAGGCACTATACCCACTGGTAAATCCTCTAGAGTCCAAACCTTGTTGGAATACATGGAGTCCATTTCAGACTTCATAGCTTCCTTCCATCTCTCAGAGTCGATGTCTAACATCGCCTCTTTATAGCTAGTAGGATCATGTCTATGATCTTTATCTCCCATTAAGAACATTTCTTTTACCTTCTCAACGACAAATCCTAAATATCTGTCTGGAGGTTGGGAAACTCTACTAGATCTTCGAAGTGGTTGTATGTACAATGGTTCTGATTGAGTAGAGATTTTTGGTCGATTATTATAGATTTGTTGCTCATCAGAGACATTCTCATTGAGCTCTATTTTCCTCCCACTACCTCCTTCTTGAATGAATAGTTTCTCAAGAAAAGAGGCATGCCGGCTCACAATAATATTTTGATCCTGGGGAAAATAGAAATAGTATCCCAATGATTCTTTGGGATAACCAATGAATCTACCTTTATCCGACCTTGCTTCCAATTTGTCTGTCTTCAGCTTCTTAACAAAAGCCGGACATCCCCAAATCTTGAGATGACCAAGAGTTGGCTTTCTACTATACCAAATCTCATATGGAGTGGTAGAAACAGATTTGGAAGGTACTCTATTTAAAATATATGCAGCAGTGAGGAGAGCATACCCCCAAAGTGACATAGGCAAATCAGTGAAACTCATCATGGATCGCACCATATCTAATAAAGTGCGATTCCTCCGTTCAGATACTCCATTAAGTTCCGGAGTGCCGGGAGGAGTCCATTGAGAGATAATGCCATTTTCCTTGAGGTAGTTTAGAAAGTCTGTACTTAAGTACTCTCCTCCTCGATCTGATCGAAGAATTTTTATAAACTTTCCAGTTTGTTTTTCAACTTCATGTCTAAACTCTTTGAACTTTTCAAAGGCTTCAGATTTTTGTCTCATCAAGTAGACATACCCATACCGTGAATAATCATCAGTAAAGGTGATGAAGTAAACATAACCTCCCCTGGCTTGCACATCAAATGGTCCGCATACATCAGTATGCACCAGGGCAAGTATATTAGTGGCTCTTTCTCCTTGTCCAATAAAGGGTAATTTGGTCATCTTTCCTTGAAGACATGATTCACAAGTCGGATATGGCTCGCAAGCCAATGAGCTCAAGAGCCCATCTTTCACCAATTTGTTAATCCTATCTTCACTGATATGACCTAATCTAAGATGCCACATATACTTGTGATCTACCTCTTCTCTAGGTCTTTTAGATCCTACGGCATTCATTTCCTGCTCAACTGTATTTACACTTGCATCCATATGTAAGTGATATAACTTGTCAATCATTGTTCCATAGCCTATCAATTTATTTCTCAAATAAATTAAGCAAGTATTTATTTTAAAAATAAATTTGTAACCAATCATTGATAATGAAGAAACAGAAATTAAGTTTCTACTAGCATTAGGAACGTAAAGACAATCTTTTAATTCTAAAACTATGCCTGACGGTAATAGTATAGGATAGGTCCCTACGGCTAATGCAGCAACTTTTGCTCCATTACCCACTCGTAGGGTGATTTCTCCTTCCTTCAGCCTTCTACTTTGTTTTAAACCCTGCATCGAGGTGCACAAGTGAGAAGTGCATGCAGAATCAATTATCCAAGTGGTAGTAGAACATACCGACAGACTAGTTTCAATAATGAGCAGGTCGGACTTACCTTCAGAAGGATTGTCCTTTGCCTTGTTCTTTAGGCTAGCAAGGTATTCGGGGCAGTTCCTTTTCCAATGGCCATCTCTATTACAGTGGAAACATTTTCCTGTAATGACCTTCTTAGAAACTTGTCTTTTGATATTACCCTTTGGCTTCTTGCTAGGTTTCTTATTTCTCCATTTAGACTTTCTCTTGGAGGAAGAAGCCCGTTCCATAGCCAAGATTGTCCCCTTGTTACCTTTTATTGTTCCCTCTGCTGTCACCAGCATATTCAAGAGCTCAGAGAGAGTGCACTGAATCTTATTCATTTGAAAGTTCATGACGAACTGCGAAAGTGAGTCAGGTAAGGATTGCAGAATTAAATCTGTCTGCAAGTCTGCATCCATCCGTAGGCCGAGCTTCTCAAGCTCCTCAATATCTTCAATCATTTTCAAACAATGATGATTAACTGATTGGCCTTCAGACATTCTTGCTCGAAATAACCGCTTTGATATCTCATATCGAGTAGAGCGGCTTTGTTCACTATACAGTTCCTGTAGGTGAAGTAGAATGGCTGATGCACTGTCCATGTGCTCATGTTGGCGTTGCAACTCGTTGCTCATCGATGCCAACATGTAGCACCTGACTCTATTATCGTCATCTATCCATTTTTCATATGCAGCTCTCTGCTGCTCATTATCATCAGTTGGAAGTTCAGGAGCAGGAGTGGTCAAAATATAGGCAATTTTCTCGGAGTTGAGAACAATTCTCAAGTTCCGTAGCCAATCAGAAAAATTAGGACCGGTCAAGCGGTTGGCATCAAGAATTTTAGTGAGAGGGTTAGAGGCAGCCATATTCTGCAAAAGGTAAAGATATTCAATTAGTTATATATCTTTCATTATTCCATTTGATTATGGACTTTTAATCAAATGGTATCTCCCACTAAATTTTATGAATTTTCACACTCTTTTAGTGAAGAAACAGAAACCTCTTAAATTGGTTTCTAGTGGGAATTGCGCTCTCACCGATTTTTGTAAATTACCTCACCTAACAGTTATTGGTAATTAGTAATTCGATGAGTGGACAACTCTTGCCCAATGTTTCAAAAACATATTGCAATCATTCTTTAGCCTCTAGGACATAAAAGCCTCACCTAACAGTTATTGGCCTCACATCCTAGTTAAGTTTGACCTACCGTTCAATATATGAATAAAATTAATATTAAACCCTCACCTAACAGTTATCGGGTACAACAATAATTTTACCATATAACATCAAATGTTGTTAAGGTGGTTACGCTTTCTTCGTGCAAGTAGCCCATGTAACCATGCGTACTACTCAACCCTAAGAAAAACGCCCACACCTTACAACGGTAGAAGGCTACGATAGAGTGTTCACAACACTCTTCTTTACAACTTAATATTATTTGTTATTATTCCAATCTCATCAGATCTTATTTTCAAATTGCATCCAATGCAATTATATTTTTCATCTAATATAAAATTATATTAAAAGCTGATGATAAAATTAGTCCAAATCACATAATGAAATCTGATCATGGCATCTCATGCCCAATCATATGTAATTTCAATTAATATGTTAATTGATTAAGTTAAATGCAATTAAAACATTTCAATTAATTGCATATTAACTTAATTAATTAACCATCATAAAATTAAATAATAATAATAATAACAGTATATCAATTATATACATGTGTGGTCCCAATTATTATCATCACAAATTATTTTCATACATCATATGTATGAAATATAAATTTTTCAAAAAAACATGCATAGGCATTCGCATTAGGGTTAACTCATATAACCCTAAATCAAAATCAACAATAGGAATAATTTTTGTGGCTGCACGAGGGTGGCTCTGATACCACTGTAAGGAAACGGATGCGCGTGTATGCGCATTTAATGCAGCGGAAATAAATTTTATGATCATAATATGATCTAATCATATATACCTTAACATCATAATATTTATGATATTACTGTATATATATAAATGTGTTACAAGATCATCTCGTGAGACACACAAAAATAATTATTCTAATCTAATTAGAAGAAGGGTTAGAATTTCAACCTTTGTTGATTACCGAAATTATTTGTCGGCTGATATTGGATCTGAACTTTCGGTCCTTTGAGCCGCACAACTGTCCGGCCTTTATGTGTATCCACACAAGGCTGCTCCGGGATCTGTGCTTCACACAATATAATCTCGAAACTCCTTTCGTGATTTCTTGTATCAATGTGGAGAATAATTAATTCTCAAATTGTGCTAGCAATTTCAAGAGAATTAACTATAATATAGAGACCAATGATTGGGAAGACTTCTCTCTAATGATTAAAGAGAACTCTAAATGATTACTTCATATAATTTCTCATATGATTACCCATATGATTACTCATATGATTACCCATATGATTACTCATATGATTTTCATATGATTTCTTTTCTAATTATGAGGGAGATTACTCCTCCCTTTTATAGGCTTATAAGCCATAAATGAGAGGAGAGTAAACTCCTCTCATTCAATGGGTTGGAGGAAACGAAGAAGGAGAAAAGGAAAAACTTACCGTTAATAAATTCGTAACTTAATATCAATTAAGTTATGAATTTATATACATTTATCAATTAATAGGTGAAGAGTTTTCCTTCATTAATGAATTGGTTTCCTCGTTACATATACATATGTATGTATATATATATATATATATATATATATATATATATATATATATATATATATATATATATATATATATATATTGCTAACTAGCTTAGTAAATAACAAATACTTTGTTATTTAAGCAAAATGGTCTCTATAAATTCTCTAAGCACAAATCACACGCAACCTTTATTGTGTGTGACCACATAGGTTCAATTCTACCTGGTTGTGAGATGTGACGCTAAACTCTTTTAGTGTCACCATCGGAACTCTTTTCGATGGACCAAAATATTTTTGACTCTCCCAATTGATTGTGATTAATTATCTTTAATCACTCATGTGGGTCCCACAATCCACGAGTGACACCTAGCAGTATGTCGCGGCAATCCAAGTAGAATGAATAATAGACTAAACCTCTAGGTGTAGTTACCGTGTGATTAAATCCTTCTATCACTTGTCCTAATTGAGCCGAGGTTATGGATAACTCGTCAAACCCCATTACTCAATTATATATCTTATCTGATCATTACCCGATATATGAAAACTTCTTTTCATAAAATCACACTGCCTTGGCCAAGGGCTTTTATATCTTAAAGAACAGATAGTATAGGATAGTTACCTCTCTACCGAGGGTGATAGATTCCATCTTGACACACACCTATCTTTACGCATGACCCACTGTAGCCAACATATGTTGACTTTAACCCATGATTAGGGTATAAAGTATTTACACAGTCAAAAATACAATAACCCATACGTAAGATAACTGTGGTGCCTCAGGTCAAAGGATAACTCACACCACTACAACATGGAACAATTCACTGACGAGTGAGTAGATATCCATGTGATTGTTCATGATTGGTCACGCTCAGTGAAAATGTTCTCCAACATTCACCTGTATACTTGCTCTAGTGTCACCACACTAATGACTTAAGACTCGTCATCCCATAAGGAAAGCACAATATACACTGACCTTACCGGATTTATCACCGCCCTCGTGATAATCCTATGATCAGGAGCATTTAATAATTAATTACAAAAGAATACATGTCTTAAATTCCTAACATCTTAGGAATATGATTCTTTTACCATTAATTCTAAGGACGATTCATATATATATATATATACTTGACAATAATACGAATGAATAAATGCCAATTTATTAATTTAATGAAAGATATAAAGATACAAACCCTATAGTTGTGTCACCGATTGGCTTATAGGGCATATAACTAACACCGGCAACGGCCGGCGGGCGGCGGAAGGCGGCGGCGCGGGCTCGGGCAGGCGGCGCGCGGCCGCGAGCAGGCGCTGAGCGGCGCGGGCAGGCGCGTGGGGGCGCGGGCAGGTACGCGGTCCACGCGGCGTGCGTGCACCTGGGCGGTGCCACGTGGCGGTTGATCGTTGGACGGCTCGCGACGCGCGGTTCACTGAGCGTTGAGGGGGTGCACGGTGGACCGGGGTTGACACGTGGCGGAAGTTCATTGGTCGGCTCACAGGACCGGGTGCACCGAGGCGCGCGAGGGCGCCTCGGGCCGCGTGCGCGAGCGGGCGCCATGCTGCGCTGACGTAGCGCGCACTGTGCGTGCCAAGTGTTGACTCTGGTGGGACACTTGGCAGCGTCTGGGTGGCTTTCTACAGGTGTTTCCTGTTTCGGGGACATGGATGGTATTTTCTAAATTGTTTGTATTGGAATTACTCTTTAAGCTATCCGAGGGAGCTTCTTTGGCCATTTCTACCTTCTTCGAGACCCTATCTCTCTGTGGACTGAGAAGGAGAATTGATCTCCATGAGGAGAGGAATGTACCTCCTAAGTTTCGGATTTTTCGACGGCACGGATTTCGAGATACCCATTTTACCGGCGCGGCGCGACGTTTCTTCTTCGGTGTTCTTTTCCGTCGCTTTTCGGTACACGAGCTCCCCCGGCCTACCCCGAGTTCATTTTTCTGTGATTTTTGTGCTGTTGGCTTCACGACAGGTAGGGCTTCAACTTTGGTATTTTGAGCTCCCCCTATTTTCGAGATTTTCGTGGAGTTTTTCGAGCTTCTCTTTGACCCATTTTCTATTGCAGAGTATTTGGACAGCACCATGGTATTTCGGCAATATCTCCGCAACCGGGGATCGGATTGAGACGTTCCAAGAGGCGTTTTGCATCTACTTGTCGCAAGGAGCATCCTCGAATTTTTCTGGATTTTTTTGGATTTTTCTGAAGGTGAAAAAGGCATTATTTTCAGTGTTTGGTGCTGCCGTTTTCTGTACAGAATTCTTTGGGGTAGTTCTCTTGCAGAATTTATTTCTCAGTGTAGGAAACTCGGATTTGAGCGTGCAGGTACTCGTTTCGACCGGCTCGACGCGACGAACGCAGCGGTTATTTTCTCGGATTTTGGGGCGAGGGCACTTTTTGGGGCTTGGATTGCGCTTTTCCAGGTGGGTGGTTGCTATATCCCTCTTTCTGATATACCCACTAGGAATATTAGAGAGATCCTCTTTATTGGACATATTGAATGATCATCTATTGGACTTGCATGCTTAATTAAAATAATGGTGAGCCTATCTTATGGAAAATATCATAGTGGAAGTGCTGATAGTGGTTGGGACTTACGCATGCTTGTATGGGAATAATATTGGCATTTAACTTTGCATGGGGGATTTTACTTTTATGTTGAGATACTAGGAAACGTCTTGTGGGAGGGTACCACTTGAGGATCTTTTGGACAGGCATAGGTGGATGGTTTATGTGAGGGTGATTAGCAGATTATAGATAGGTGCGGTCGGATTATGATTTTAGCATGATGATTATACCCAGGCGGAGCTATTAATTGATACAGATGTCGAACCACTATTTGTCACACTTTCTTCTATCTCTCATGAGGGCATAGGCTGGCTTATATGGACATCTTGTTAGGCCATTTCTTATCGCAACACTATATGTTGGGACTTGATTTAGGAGAAACCCTATTTACTTCTTCTTCCCCTATTCTTTATCCAGGTGGCTATTTGTTGCTCGGGTTTGAGCAGGGGTTGGCATAGTGTAGCCGGGGCCTGGATTTTAGCTTCTGGGGTGTGATGACCCGGATCTCCGCAGAGCTGCTACAGTGCGTTGGGGTGGCTGTTGGAGGCCTACATGGTGTGTTGGAGGTGTTTGGGGCATAATTGGACATAAGTGTTGGACTTCGGGCTTCTATGGATCATGTGAGTGATCAGAGGACCCCGTGGAGGGTTTAGAAGTGGTTTCGCGTGAAGCGGATATTAAATTTGGGCTCCGCGCGAAATCCGGGCTAAGAATACACTTCCGGGAGCCTTCGGTAATTTTTAGAGTTGGAATTTGGCGAAACGGACGTCAAATTCGGATTCAGCGCGCGAAAACGGTCAAAATGGACTACCTACTTGACTTTTTGGGCACGGGTTACTGTTCACCGCCGGAACAGTAACTCCGGCGATCACCGGCGGCAGCCGGCGGCGGCGGGCAGCGGCGGAGGGCGGCGGCGCGGCCTCGGGCAGGCGGCAGCACGGCGTCGGGCAGGCGCGGGCAGCGCGCAGCGCGCGGGCAGGGCGCGCGGTTCACGCGACAGGCGTGCACCGGAGCGGGGGGCCACGTGGCAGTTTACCATTGGATGGTCCACGGGTCGCGGTCCACGGAGCACAGCGGAGTGTACGGTGGACCAGAGCAGAGACACGTGGCAGTGTGGCATTGGTTCGGTGTTTGGGGTTGTGTGCACCGGGTGCAGCAAGCACGTGGCTTGGACACGTGGCGCGCGAGGATTGGGCTGGCTACTGTGCGCGCAGGTTGCAGGTAGCGTGATGCACGGTGGACCGGTTGGAGACACGTGGCATCACGTTATTCGTTAGGTGTTTGGAGGTGTAGTGCACCGGGTGCAGCGAGTGTTTGGCTTGGACACGTGGCGCGCGGGGATTGGGCGCGTCACTGTGCGCGTACGGGCGGCAGCGGCGGGGCAGGCGTGCAGGCGGCAGGCGGCAGGCGGCGGTGCCGGCGGGCGTGGCGGCCACGGCGCCGACGTGGCGCACGCGTGCGCCACGTGGCGGCCGCCCATTGGCCAGCGCCAACTGCCCGTTGACCAGAGCGGCGCCACGCGGCGCGAGGTGGTCGGACGGATCCGCTGTTCGGTGTTCTGGGACACGTGTCGGTGCGGGGAGCGGGTCGGACGGTCACGCGGTCCGACCGGATCGGGTGTGCGGGCGTGGGCCGTGTGGGCCGGGCTACTGTGCGCGCCCGAAAGTGTGGGCCGGGCCGCACTGTTTGCGCCCGAAACATTTCGGGCGCCCGGAAAAAAGGACACAGTGGGCATTTTTCTAATTGTTTGGAATGGCCTTTATATACCAACCCGAGCCCCTTCTTTTCGAGTTTTTCTCCCCTTTCCGAGCCTCTTCTGCCCGAGCCACCTTAAGGAGATTTGTTCACCTCTTGATGCTTGATCTTCCTGCCAAGTTCTAGGATTTTAGGAGGCTCGAATCCCGAGGTTCCCCATTTTACGGCGCGGCGCGACGATGCATTTCCTGTTTCCTTCTTCGGCGCAGCAGTGATGTTTTGGCTCCCCTGAGGTCACTTTTCTGTGATTCTTGCGCCGGCTGACTCCTTACAGATAAGGCTTCAACTTTCATTTTGATCGCACTTTTCGGTTTCGAGGTTTTGGCACGGATCCCGAGGCAAACAGTGACCCCTTTTTGCTGTGTGGATTTCCTTGACAGCAGCGGAGTATTTCGGCCATATCTTCGCGCACGAGCGTCAGACGGAGACGAGCTTATACAACTTTTTGATCTACTCGTCGCGAGGAACGCAATGGTGATTTTTCTGAGATTTTAGAAAATTTTTTTCGAGATGATAATCACTGTTTTCTCAGTGTACTGTGTACAGTTTTTCTTCACAGTTTGTTGATTGGATTACCGCCTTGCCGAATTTATAACCTGGCTTACCGAACTCTGATTTGGGCGTGCAAGGTACCGTTGCGAAGCTATCGACGCGAGGATCGCCGTGATATTTTTCTGGGAATTTTCTGGGCACTTTCTACAGGTGATAATTTGACAGTTTCGGGACTGATGTTGTATGGGTTAATAAAAGCAATATTTGGGAGCCTAAGTGTATTTAGTGGACTTTGTGTTGTGCCAGGAGTGTTTCGGGGGTACTGTACTTGTTGGAGCGCAGGATTGGAGTTTTTGGCATTTTCAGCTGTACGGACCCGGACAGTTAGCGCTTCAGGTGGGTGGTTGTTGCTCGCCTCTATATCTGACTTACTCACTAAGTTTATTAGAAAATCCCTTTTGAGCATATTGATTAATTAATATGCATGATTGAATGATATACATGTGAACCTTCTATCTGTGGTTAATTTAGTGGATAAAGCATGTTGGGGATATTATTGGGATAATATTGCTGTTGGATCGTGGTCTTTGGAATAATTTAATAAGTGATGATTAACATGCCACATTAGCACCTAGAATTGCATGAAAGAGAATTTAATAGATTAACTGTTGGGACATAATGATATATCAATGTGCGGGTTTCACTCTGGGAATTTATTATGGAACAGGGATCTTATACATGTGTAGTCCACTGATGTTTTTAGCCTGATGGGGATATTTATCTGGATATTATTATGTATTACACTCGTAAAACTGTTATTTGATATATTCTCTCTTTCATAATGCATGAGGACTTTTGCATGCTTATTTGGACATCTAGATAGGCCACTATTTTATTGCTACACTATCATATTGGGATTTGACTTAGGAGAAACCATGATTGCTCTCTTTCTCCTTTTTATTTTAGACTTTTGAGTCATGTTGCTCAGGTTCGAGCAGAGGTTTGGGATAGTGTAGCTGGGACCTGAGGGTCAGTGATAGGGTGCACCTGATGTTGGATTGTGGGCTATTGCGGCAACCGCGGACAGTAGGCGGTTGACCAGATCTTGATTATTTCACCCAATTGTGGGTTGGGGGTTATTACGGTGACCGCGGACTTTGGGCGGTTGACCGGATGTTTACTATTGCATCAGATTGGGTATTAGATTTCTCTAGTGGATGGTATTTCCCACTTTTGAGTATTATTGTATCGGATCGGGGTTTCATTAGTGGACGGAGTTTCCCACTTTGATCATTGTCATGATCCAGTCCTGCTATTGTGAGATATTGGTTACAGAGATGCTTGATACAGTGATACTTTACTCGTGTGGGTCGCTCCCCTCGAGTGCCACTCCGGAGTAGGCTTTATGTTGGGTTTAGGTTAATAAGGATCTAATAAGGGAAAAAACACCTAGAGGGGGGTGAATAGGTGTAAACAATAAACACTCAAAAAATCATTGTGCGATAAAACCCAATGCGGAAAAATAAAAGAACACACAAGATTTTTACGTGGAAAAACTCCAAACCGGAGTAAAAAACCACGGGACCGATAACACGGCGAAATCCACTAGAATTAACACACGTACAAGGTGATATAGCGTACTCACTGACGACTCAACCTCTTACCATACGCTCCTAGTAGATCTTCTCCGCTCGCTCCACGACGCTTCTCGAATCCACGATCCGCGCCCAACGCTGAATCCACAGCGTCCAACGTCGAGTCCACGACGTCCAACCGAATCCACGGTCTTCACCCAATGGCACGCTTCGAATCCACGAACGCACCTCGCTCCGAATCCACGAGAGCGATAACACCTTGAATCCACAAGGCCACGCGAGTCCACGCGCCGATTTTGGGATAAATCGTTGTTTGTTTGGGTGGTGATGATCCGCCGAATACTTAGATTAAAGATAGATCGGAAATACCATCTAAGTATTCATTGATTTGATTCTACTCAAAATGTGAGTATGGAAAACCTAGAATCAAATCAATCAATATAGATGAAGAACCATTGAATAGATCTAATGATTTCCGTTCTTCTCTATATATGTGGATTTTTCTTTTCGGCTATCTTTTCTTAACCAGCCGATCTATTGCGGATGCCCTAGAAATGAAATGGAAGGGCTATTTATAGGTTAGAAACCCTAGGAAGAATATTCGGATCAAAAACAGCCTTTTCTGGAAAGAAATCCCGACGGCGATCCGGATCAGATCTGGCGATCCGGATTGCAGAAGCATAAACCACGATTTCCAGAAAATTGCCTGTTCGGGATCCGGATCGTAGTCACCGATCCGGATCGTTCATACAGTTTTACCAGAATATCATGTTCGGGATCCGGATTGCAATTCCTGATCCGGATCGAAGAAGCACACAGGTAAAACTAGTGTTCGGGATCCGGATCAGAGAGTGCTGCGATCCGGATTGAACCAGTGTATGAACAAACACCTTTCGGGATCCGGATTGAAAGCCACGATCCGGATCCTGAACATGTCCCATGTCCAGTTTTTGATGAATAAGCAATTAAAACCTCTTCCAGGTGTTTCTACACTATAAGAAGTATTCGGATCATCAAAATTCTTTAGTTAAACGTACCTGATCCTTTTGAATTCTTCTTTCTTGAGATTGAGGTATACGATCCAAAGTTTCTTCATCTTCAATCTTCAAGACTTAATACATTCACGAAATACGCCAACTCAAATTCCGTAACAATCTCCCCCTTTGGCGGTTTCGTGACAAAACACAAATCCACAAAGAAAATTCAAAAAGAATATTTTTGTTGCTATCACCATACAACAAAAATTTACAAAAGAGTTCCAGAAATTAAAAACATGAGATAAACTCCTAGAACAGACTCTAGACTTAGACATCTGTAATCTCTGCACACAGAAAACATTCTTGACAAACAAATTCGTTAGATACCTCAAGAATTGGAGCATACAAAACCAAATACAGAGATAGAGTTTAGTCTCATCATGACATTTGAAAAAAATCAGATATGTGAAAGAAGCATAGTTAAAAACCAACATATCTTCTAAGCAGTTGAAAACCAAATGTCAAAGTATGTTAGTCCAACATCAACTTGTTAGTCATATTACATGCCCAAATAGTTAGTCGAATAGTTAGTATAGAAGCATGTCACAAATCACAAAAGAAAAACCAAAGTTGAGTTGAGGTTCATACTTACCTTGATATCATCGATATTCACAATCATTGTACTTACCTTGATATCATCGATATTCACAATCATTGTTCATCATTCATTGTTCAGAGTTCTTTCTAACTCTCTCACTCTCTCCCCCTTTTTGTCACAAAACAAAGCCAAATAATTACAAAACAAGGAGAGGTAACAAAAATTATAAACCTGCAAAACAAACGAAGGATCAAATTGAAAACCTGCAAAGTTAGAACAAACAGAAGTTAAAGCAAAGAACTACTCCTGAGAGTCGGAGTCATCAGATGTCGTGCACCCCATTTTCGCGAACAGCTTCTTCACAAGTTTCTTCACGGATGAGACTGACTTAGTCAAAGTACCTGAGAAGCTGTGATAATTTCCATCTCATTTTTCATGACGTGAAGATCGCCTTTCATTTCAGTGAATTCAGCGGACATACGTTCCTGTTCATTCGAAAGCCGCTGTTGTTCTTTAAAGATGGAGGTGACAGAGGCATCATCGTCAGAGGGAGATGGAGGTGCCTTCTGTTGCGGAGGAACTGGGGCTGTGGTAGAAGTTGCATGTGGTCGAGCTCGTTGTCCAATCGGAGGAGAGGGGGGATCATCCTGCTTTGTTGGTAGAGACTTGACGATGGTTGTCTCATTGATTGTCCCCAAACTATACATATAAGAGCTCGCGCTTGTATCCACTTTAAATCTCCTAAGGATGCGCATGATAATCATTGGATATGGTAGTCGCTCTGTTGGGTGAGAGTGATCGACATACCGCGTCATCCTATTCCAAATGAGATAAGGGATGTTCAAGTTTGCTCCCATTGCAGCTGTTGGGTTCCCAAGAAGATAAAGAAATAACATCCTATCCCATCGAAGCACTTTTGTATTCATATTTGGAAGAATGTTGTAGCAGACAATGAAGTTGATATACTTATATTCTTTCCGAAGCTCTCTAGAAAATACGGAGTTTCCGGTAGACTGAGTATCCGGAAGGCAAATTCCATTGACTACAATTCTCCAAGAGTTTTCCGTGAAGACTTGAGTCTTCAAATAATGAAGTCCATCTGAGATGGCTGTCATGCCAAGCACCTCTCCAATCAGTTGGGGAGTGACCTTGATTTTGATACCTTTTACAAAGGTATGGAATTCCCGGCGTCCGTCAACATCATCAATAAGACTTCCAGCATTCTGATAGAAAATCCGAACTGAGTGTGGGCAATACCCAGTTTTTTCAGGAAAGTTGCAAATTGGAGCGAGACCAACTTGGTCAAACAGAGCTCCAAACTCTGCAGATCGATTCCTCATCTGTTGTACATTAACATGTCTTTCACCTATACATTCCCTCTTTTCAAAATCTTTGATTCTTGTGGAGCTGATGAATCCCTGAGGTGGTGGCTGGGTGGCTATAGGTTCGTTGATTGAAATGCCCTGAGCACTACCTCTTTTCCTCGCACTAGTTTTCATCCTTTTTCCAGTTTGTGTGGGTTCCATCGGTGCTTTCCCTTTCTCAGCTGCTGTAGGAGGAGGCTTAGTTTTGGGGGCTTCAGCAGGAGCCTTTCCTTTTGCGACAGTTGGGACAGGTGCTTCAATTTCGATGTTGTCCCAATCAATTGACTCTGTTTCCGATTCAGTATCGGAGTCAGCTTTAGCTCGTTTCGTCCTTTTGGTCCTCTTTGGCTTGGCAGTGTCCTTTACGTGGACCATGGCAGCAAGTAGGAAGATGATCCAGGTGATCACCATTGCTTACAGTGCTTTGAGTTTCGAAAAGTGTCCTGTGAAGACCAACTCAAGAACATATGAAAAATTGTCAATTTTGAAAAATTTGAAAACATTGTACCTAGACAATCATAATCATGTAGAGAAGCCAAGAATCAAATTAGTTTTCCAAAAAGAATTTTAAAAATAGATCAATTCCATGATTTACAAAAATTCCTCTTTTATGCCCTAAAACCGAATTTTTAGAAATCGAAGCCTAAAAACTCGTTAATCAAGTAAAATCCCAGCATAAAAGCAAAACTAATTGACCCAGAGTTCTTATTTCAAAAGAAATTTGATCAAAAACCATTCACAAACGAAAAAGTTCCAATTTTTCAACTCACGTTTGGTGAAAAACCATAAAAACTGAGAAAAACCGAGTTTTGATCATGAAAACTTACTTGAATCCGAAGAACTTTGAGTTTTGAAGCACCAAGAAGCAAGAAATCTAGAGAGAGAAACTCTAGAGGCTTGAAAACCAGAGATTAGGGTAAAGAAATCAAGAATCTGTATGTTTCTATATAAAACCCTAGCCGTGATCCGGATCGGCCGAGAATGTGATCCGGATCGGCTACCCGCAGGAAAAATCCTGCGTTCGGGATCCGGATCACTTGCCCCGATCCGGATCGGCTACACCTTTTTCTTCAGAAAAATTTAGAAAAACACAATAAAATCCAGAAAAAGTATGTAAGCACTTTACCATGTCAACTTTAAACAAATGGCATCGTTTCATGCAACAAGAAATAGATTATGCAAAATCTATCAAAAATATCCAAAAATGAAACGAAAATTTACGAAAGTTAAAACACTTAAAGTTGAACAATTTCAATTACATCTATCCTGATCTTATGCGTAATGCCTTTATCAAATCATCAATTTTGGTAAAGAAAATGAAATACCAAGATCAATAGATGTTTGAAATCCCAGATAAGTTAGATAATATATCTAGACAATCTGTTGAAGGAGTGGCTCTTTGAGCATCTTTTAAAAAAAATCCCACCTTATACCAACCATGAAATACGACTGAGTCAAATATTTCAATATGAATTTCATCAACAATTTTTCAAACAAAAATTTGCTTTTCATTCATGGAGTATCTTTTTCTTTCATTTTCTCCATGTGGTGGTAGTTTTCACACTCCTCATTGGGATGTAACTCTTTCCACATCTTTTGAGCATTTCACATTTCATTGACTCCCCCTCAATTGGCTATCAATTATATAATATATAAGGTATTCAACCAAACCATTGATCTCGAATTCATACTCGACTAAGCAATCAAATATGATAATGACTATACCAAGAGATCATTGAGAGAGAAATTGACTTTGATCACTTAAAAGATGGTTTAATTAACGTAAATGATCATTGCAACATTGAAATATTATGACATCAAAACATAATAAATTTCTAAATGCATAAAAGGATGCAATTAAAGTCAATTATGATATATGCTCAATTAGTGTGCTATGTACAGAACATAGATAAAGAACAAAACAAAAACAAGAACAAAAACAAAACCTAATCTAAGCAAAGGTTTCAAAAAGAGTTTATTTCAAGGAAAGCATGCCAATTGCTTTACGCAAGTGAATAAAACGTTTTTGATCCAAAGGTTTTGTTAAGATGTCGGCTAATTGATCCTCAGTTGAAATATATGACAGTTGAAGAATGTTTGATTCAACTAGCTCTCTAAGAAAATGATATCTAAGTTCAATATGTTTTGTTCTAGAGTGCAACACAGGGTTTTTTGAAATGTTAATAGCACTAGTGTTGTCACATAAAATGGTTACCGAAGATGTTGAAATTCGGAAATCGCTCAACACGCTCTTCATCCAAATCAATTGGGTTGAACAACTTCCTGCAGAAATGTACTCCGCTTCGGCAGTCGAGAGTGCTATGCAGTTCTGCTTTTTACTGTGCCATGCAACAAGGCAGTGGCCGAGATAGAAGCATGCACCACTCGTGCTTTTCCGGTCATCCACCGATCCAGCCCAATCGGCATCTGAGTATCCAACAATATCCAAAGTCGTTCCCATAGGATACCAAATTCCGAAATTGATTGTACCTTTGATATACCGGATGATCCGTTTCACCGCTTTCAGGTGAACCTCCTTCGGTGCTGATTGATATCTCGCACAAATCCCAACACTGAAGGATATATCCGGGCGACTAGCCGTGAGATATAGTAGACTTCCAATCATACTGCGGTACAGTTTCTCGTCTACATTCTCACTTTGTGATTCACTTCCAAGTCCCTTATGGCTAGTTCCCATTGGAGTCGGAAAATCTTTAGAATTTTCAAGATCAAACTTTTTGACCAACTCCAGTGCATACTTGGATTGACACAAGTGAATTCCTTCATCGTTTTGCTTAACTTGTAATCCAAGAAAATAGTTCAACTCGCCCATCATGGACATCTCAAATTCGCTTTCCATGGTCTCCGCGAATTTAGAAGCATCATTATCTCTCGTTGCTCCAAAAACAATGTCATCAACATAGATTTGAGCAACTATGAAATTGTTTTGATAATGCTTCACAAAGAGAGTCCTGTCAGCTCCCCCTCGAGTGTAGCCCTTTTCCAAAAGGTGCTTTGTCAACCTTTCGTACCATGCTCGCGGTGCTTGTTTCAGACCGTAAAGAGCCTTTTTCAGTCGAAAAACATGGTTAGGTAGTTTATGATCCACAAAACCTTTCGGTTGAGCTACATAAACTTCCTCATTTAAAAATCCATTTAAAAAGGCGCTCTTAACGTCCATTTGAAATAATCTGATTTTAAAATGACAAGCGATCGCAAACAATATACGAATGGACTCGAGTCTAGCTACAGGGGCGAAAGTTTCATCAAAGTCTATACCTTCTACTTGAGAATAGCCTTGAGCAACTAACCTTGCTTTGTTCCTGATGATAGTACCTTCTTCGTTTTTCTTGTTCTTGAAGATCCATTTGGTACCTATCACATTGTGTTGCTTCGGAGGCTTCGTCAGTTCCCAGACTTTGTTTCGCTCGAATTGATGGAGCTCTTCCTGCATTGCTTTAATCCAATAATCATCTTGGAGAGCTTCATCAACATTCTTTGGTTCGATTTGTGATACATAGCATGCAAATCCGCAAACCAATTGTCTCCGTGTTCTAACTCCTTCTTGTGGATCTCCAATTATGTTCGATTCAGGGTGATCCTTGGAGATGCGTAACGTTTGAGGTAGAGGAGTAGGCGGAGGTACACGAGATGATTCCTGCACATCAGATAAGCTTGAAGAACCGTTAGATGCATCAACATTATTATCGAAAGAATTGTTAGAGGAAGATGCATTAGCAGGTGTATCATCATCAAGAGAGATATCGAGGGTAGATTTTTCAGATTCAAAATGAAAAGCTTCATCTACCTTAACATTTATCGATTCTACGATCGTCTTAGATTCTAAGTTAAAAACTCGATATGCTCTGCTGTTTGTAGAATAACCTAAGAAAATCCCTTCGTCACTTCGAGAGTCAAATTTTCCAAGATTCTCACGATCACGTAAAATAAAACACCGACTCCCAAAGATGCGAAAATATTTGATGTTAGGTTTTCTACAAAACCAAAGTTCATATGGTGTATTCAAGGTCCCCGGGCGCAAATACACGCGATTGATAACATAAACAGCAGTGTTTACCGCTTCAGCCCAAAAGTAAAAAGGTAAGTTCCGGCTGTGAAGCATCACACGTGCCATTTCCTGTACGACCCTGTTTTTGCGCTCGACTACACCATTTTGTTGAGGTGTGTAAGGTGCGGAGAATTCATGTTTAATGCCATTAGAAATGCAAAAATCAATGAATTTGGAATTTATGAATTCACCACCTCTATCACTCCTAACTCGAGTAATCCTATCATTCTTTTCTATCATAATACGATTGCAGATTTCGAGAAAAGAATCAAAGGTATCAGCTTTTTCTTTTAAGAAGGCTACCCAAGTATATCTAGAAAAGTCATCAACCAACAAGAAAATATACCATTTACCTCCCAGAGATGGTTGACGAGTTGGCCCCATTAAGTCCATATGCAAAAGTTCCAAAGGCCGTTTTGTACCTATGTGGTTCAAATTCTTGTGTGCAGTCCTAGACTGTTTTCCCTTTTGGCAACCGCCACACACAAGGTTTTGTTCAAAAGAAAGTTTTGGAACCCCCTTGACCACATCTTTATTTGAAATTCTAGAAAGTTCCTTAAAGTTTATGTGACCTAGCCTTTCATGCCAAAGTGTTTCATTTTTCAAAGATGCTAGGTTACATTTTTCAGAAATCTTAGAAGGAACTACATAACAGTTGTTTTCTGATCTAACCCCCTTTAAAAAGAAAGCATGGTTCATGTCAGTTACAGTGCATTTATCAGATGAAAAATTAACTGAATAACCACTATCACACAGTTGACTTATGCTTATGAGGTTAGTCTTAAGGCCATGAACAAATAATACATTATCTAGAACCGGGCCATCTGGAATAGCTACCGTTCCCTTTCCAACAATTTTGGAAGACCGACCATCTCCGAAAACAACAAGTCCTCCGGAGTTTTTCTCAAATGTTTGAAAACAGTTTTTATCGCCGGTCATATGACGGGAACACCCGCTATCCAGGTACCAAGACGAACTATCATATGCATGCAAAGAAACATTGGTAGCAAGACAGGGAAAGATCTCACCTTTGCGCACCCAAACCTTTTTGAAGTGCGTTGGTAATGGTCGTGAGGTTGATTTCCTAGGTGAGGGCGTCTTGCTTGAAGAATTGCTGCTCCTTGATGATGTCGTCTTGAGAGATGTGCTACCAAGGCTCTTTTCCTTTGAATGAATTGAACTTGTTTTCCGAGGAGTAGCCCTTTTGGTAGTCGTTGCAAGATGTGCTTGAGATGTGCGTTTAGCTTCCGTCTTGCAATTTCTTCTTATGTGCCCTGAAATGCCACAACGAAAACATACCTTGGTTCTTGTCGATTCCGAGGAAGATGTAGTAGGTTCGTTGTCGTTGCTTGTCGTGAACACCGATGTCGGAGGAGGAGATACCGACTGGGGCACAAACACTGTACCACTCGAACTTGGAATGTCTCCAGTTTGAGTGTATCCGAGGCCGAACTTATTTCTTTGACCGAGACCAAGCAGTCTGTCCAACTTACTCCTTCCAGAAGAAAATCTCTTTAAGTCATCCTTTAGTTGGCGTATGGTCTCCGTCATTTCCAATTTTTCTTGTCGAGCCTCGCCGTTGAGCTTCAAGAAGTAATTCGCTTTGTTCACCATATCCATATAATTCTTCTCGAGTTGCTCATTGGACTCTTGAAGGGAAACATTTGTCTTAATCAGATTGTCCCTTTCCACTTCAAGATCGGTTGAGATAGAGGTTACCCTTTTACTTCATCTTCAAGATCCTGTAATCTCTCTTTCAACCCCTTGTTTTGCTTAGCCAGTTTCTTTGAATCCCTCAAAAGCTTATGGTAGGCTAAAACAAAATCTTCACCTTCCGAATCATCTGATTCATCGTCCGTTGCAATCTTTTCAACAGTGGAGTTGGACAGTGAGTCAGATGTACTTGCCATTAAGCACATGAAGGGTGAAGATTTGGTGGACGCGTGGAAAGCTGTCGCGTTGTCTTCTTCATCACTTGACGATGACTCATTTGACGTGGAGTTGTCATCCCAAGTAACTACTTGCATCGCTTTCTTCTTAGCCGGATTCTTGTTGGGACATTCAGTTGCAATGTGGCCGTAGCCTCGACATTTGAAACACTGAACTTGTCCCTCAGAACTTTTCTTATCCTTTGAGAAGTTCTCTTGATTTCTTGACTTGTGATTGAAGGACCCTTGCCTTTCTTCGTCTTTCCGAAGGATTGAGGTTTGCTTGAATTTCCCCTTCGAAAGTTGCGGCGAAACTTCCTTGTCAAGAGAGCGAGCTGCTTCTCAAAGTCCTCCATAGAAATGTTCTCGTCGTCGTCCGAGGAGGATGAATCCGCGTCTTCTTCTTTAGTTGATTTCAATGCGTAACCTGAAGACTTAGAAGAGGATGCCTTTCCAGAAGAATAGTTAGTAGGAAAAGTCATTTCATAAGTTTGTAAAGCACCTACTAATTCTTCTACACGCATTTCGTCCGGGTGTTTAATTGTTTCAATGGCTGCGACCTTCGGGCGAAATCGTTCAGGAAGAGTTCTTAGAATTTTTCTTACAACTTTAAATTCTGGAATCTTCTCTCCCAAGTTAGCACATGAGTTCACGATATCTTGCAATCGTGTGTAATAGTCAGTGAAGGATTCATTCTCTGCCATAGAGATAGAGTCAAACTTGCTCGTGAGCATTTGCAGTTTCTGAATCTTCACTAAGTTAGTTCCCTCATGCGTAACTTGAAGAATATCCCAGATTTCTTTCGCAGTCTCACATGCCGAGACGCGAGAGAACTCAGTTTGTGACAAAGCATTAAATAGAGCATTAATCCCTTTGCCATTGTAAGAAGATAAGTCTATCTCTTCCTTGGTCCATTTCGACCTAGGTTTTAAGGTGCGAACATCATCTAAAATTTCAGTTGGATTAGACCATCCTAATTCAATTGATTGCCACACCCTTTCGTCGATGGAAATTAAGAAAGCTTTCATCCGTACTTTCCAGTACGCATAATTAGTTCCATCAAAGAAAGGGGGTCGATTGATGTTTCCACCTTCAACCATTGTTTACAACCCTATTCCCGCTCTGATACCACTTGTTGGGTTTAGGTTAATAAGGATCTAATAGGGGAAAAAACACCTAGAGGGGGGTGAATAGGTGTAAACAATAAACACTCAAAAAATCATTGTGCGATAAAACCCAATGCGGAAAAATAAAAGAACACACAAGATTTTTACGTGGAAAAACTCCAAACCGGAGTAAAAAACCACGGGACCGATAACACGGCGAAATCCACTAGAATTAACACACGTACAAGGTGATATAGCGTACTCACTGACGACTCAACCTCTTACCATACGCTCCTAGTAGATCTTCTCCGCTCGCTCCACGACGCTTCTCGAATCCACGATCCGCGCCCAACGCTGAATCCACAGCGTCCAACGTCGAGTCCACGACGTCCAACCGAATCCACGGTCTTCACCCAATGGCACGCTTCGAATCCACGAACGCACCTCGCTCCGAATCCACGAGAGCGATAACACCTTGAATCCACAAGGCCACGCGAGTCCACGCGCCGATTTTGGGATAAATCGTTGTTTGTTTGGGTGGTGATGATCCGCCGAATACTTAGATTAAAGATAGATCGGAAATACCATCTAAGTATTCATTGATTTGATTCTACTCAAAATGTGAGTATGGAAAACCTAGAATCAAATCAATCAATATAGATGAAGAACCATTGAATAGATCTAATGATTTCCGTTCTTCTCTATATATGTGGATTTTTCTTTTCGGCTATCTTTTCTTAACCAGCCGATCTATTGCGGATGCCCTAGAAATGAAATGGAAGGGCTATTTATAGGTTAGAAACCCTAGGAAGAATATTCGGATCAAAAACAGCCTTTTCTGGAAAGAAATCCCGACGGCGATCCGGATCAGATCTGGCGATCCGGATTGCAGAAGCATAAACCACGATTTCCAGAAAATTGCCTGTTCGGGATCCGGATCGTAGTCACCGATCCGGATCGTTCATACAGTTTTACCAGAATATCATGTTCGGGATCCGGATTGCAATTCCTGATCCGGATCGAAGAAGCACACAGGTAAAACTAGTGTTCGGGATCCGGATCAGAGAGTGCTGCGATCCGGATTGAACCAGTGTATGAACAAACACCTTTCGGGATCCGGATTGAAAGCCACGATCCGGATCCTGAACATGTCCCATGTCCAGTTTTTGATGAATAAGCAATTAAAACCTCTTCCAGGTGTTTCTACACTATAAGAAGTATTCGGATCATCAAAATTCTTTAGTTAAACGTACCTGATCCTTTTGAATTCTTCTTTCTTGAGATTGAGGTAGACGATCCAAAATTTCTTCATCTTCAATCTTCAAGACTTAACACATTCACGAAATACGCCAACTCAAATTCCGTAACACTTTAGACCGTGTTGGGTTCCGGTCAGTTGGTGAGTTGTGAGTGATGGCAGAGCAGGCAGTACCAGTTTACTGGTGGTACCAGATTGGGTCTATTTGGCCATTTACTGTTCCCTGATGCCTTCATACCGTCATTTCCTTCGGTATTGCATTTAGAGGCATACTTGTTGTGGTTTCCCCTTTTATTCAGTAGTTCTGTTACAGCTTTACCCCTGGCCCTTTTCTTGCCTCTAGTAGACTTAGTGGGTACGCCGGAGCTTGAGGCTTTACCCACAGGGGGAGGCTACTGGTTTACTAGTGGTTCTCACCCCCACTGTTGTTTCCTCTTCTTTTCTTCCCCCCTGTTTTGCAGAGTCCTCATTGGAGTTGCTGATCTTCGGTCGTTGTTCGGGGCGAGGGAGTCACGAGCTAGATCGTTACCACCCGAGGAGTGTAGCTGTATCCCCTGGTTGGAGATTCCTCGTAGCTGTTGGCTGGCTTTTACTGTTTTTCTGGAGGAGAGAGATCTTTTGTATTTGGAGAGACTGATGTACTATAGTTTTAGTTTATCTTTTTTTTTAGTCGAGAGATGCTGTACTGAGGACATTGTATGATGATTATCTGTATTTGAGGGAATGGATATTGTACTCTATTTCATGATGTATAGTAATTGGATTTTATTTTACAGCATTTTATTTCAGCTCTGATATTTGTGTAGCTATAGTACTATCTTTTGCAGGTTAGACGCTTCGCCTATGCGGGTTTTGGCATAGGTGGCGGATCTGTTGGCGAGCCCGGGTCGCAGTTTCAACCCCGGGGCGTGACAGATTAAGTTGGTATCAGAGCTTAGGGATAGGTCAATTGGGACTGTAGAAACCCTAGGCTTATGGTTGGACCCTAGGATGACTTCGTGAGAGTCGTGAGTTTTGCGAGAGTCCTGATTGAGTTTTATACCTCTCCCAAGGGATGGGATGGGTGATTGGCATGTTTATTCTCCTAAGCAATTATGTTGGCTGCAGACAACATAATGCGGCGGAACGGTTGACATGCTCTAGACTCTCGCCGGATTGGGTCGAGTTTTGTTTTGTGCTGTGGTGCAGTTGGTCGTGGTGAGCGGTGTCTCCCCGACGCGTTGTGCGGATTGGTGCGCACTCGTCGCAGCAGTGGAGCTTGAGCGGATTGTTTTGGGGCCGGATATCCGGATTGAGGTTAGAGAGCTTCAGGCCCCGATGGCAGGATTGTCTGAGGTATATCAGCGGCAGAGTGAGCCGCTGGTCTGGGTGACACAGTTGTCGGAGCAGTGGGCAGCCCGACAGTGTTTTCCTCTGAGACCACCTGGTTACAGTATCCTCAGCGGCAGTGATTTCTGAGGCGCCGATGAGCGAGTGGCCCCCTCCGTGCTAATGTTTTGTGTTGCAGCACCGAGGCGGGGTGGATTGTTGATAGTGGATGAGTGGTGGGACATCATCGATCGATGGAGCCAGTTTTGGCAGATGAACCCCCCTGATTTATGGATTTGAGTTGGAGCCTTTGGAGGCAAAATCGTGGTTGGTGGTGATGGAGTGATCAATTGAGGGTCCCCCTGTGCTGAGAAGTTGAGGCAGTTGTTGAACTGTACGCTCCAGGTTTCGAGGGACGAAGCGCGTAGGATGTGTGTGATTGGGAGTGGATTGCGCCAGGATACCTTTCAGTTTATCTGATCCCTCTGCTTTGGATTTTGGATTTTGGATGCCTCGATGGAGTAGGCATTGTGTATGGAGTGTACTGTTGCAGTTCCTTTGGATAAGGATCTGCCGCCAGAGGCGAGTTCTGGATAGAGGCGCTTGGCGCTAAGTGTTGGGGGACAGATCGGTGGCTGTGGCACTTTCGTTTTCCTTCCTGGATGGTGGACATCCTTGTGGACGGATTATGTAAAGCTTACCCAAAGGAAGGTTACCCTTTGTGATTATTAACCTGCATGTTTGGGGCACAATAGATGTGCTTGAGGGGTGAGCTGAGTAAGGATAATTGAATGAGGAATTGCAGGAATTAATTGTGTTTTGTTATATGACGATTGCGATAATGGATTTTCTGAGATGTCAGAGGTCAGGTGGACCCCGGTGGCAGCATCAGCATCGTCATCAGAGTGGCGCAGCGGTAGCGTGGATTTGTTGTCTGCGAAGGGCTGTATTCCTTGCCTCCGTGTGAGCAAAGGCGAAGAATTGTGCTCTTTTATGGATAGCCTTGGTTTTTAGGCAGATTAAGTGACGACCACCTACATTGAGCGGTTGAGACTGTGCTGCCTGGGTGGAGGGCACCAAGGCAGTGGATCGGGTCGTCGCAGGTGTGATTTCATCACAGCAGTCGGAGTTAGAGCATGTTGCATTCCTGCATGGACTAGAGGTGGATTTGTTACCACATGCACTAGAGGTACAGGTTCCTGTTGGTGTGGTGCATGTGGGGGAGGCTTGTGGATCATGTCCAGTGCAGTTGAGACCTCGAGTGGTATCGGCAGACTTATTGGTAGTTGTACCTGGTCAGTGTTTGACCCAGTGCGTGGGATTGGTTGGCATAGTGCCACATGGTGTATGACTGCGGAGAGAGGAGGTTATGATCTTCTGCAAGCAGACATTAGAGACTTGTTCATTGAGACAGTCAGAGCACACAGGTTGCAGCGACAATGCGCGAGGTGCTGACGGCGGCACCGGGACGCGAGGATATCTCTGTTATCGTGAGATCCCGGGTGTGATTCCACCGGAGCTGATAATGATGCCGCCGATTAGGGAGATTGAGATTGCGGTTGACGTGGTTCAGGGAACCACGCCAACCCCGATAGCACCTCATTGGATATCACCTGTAGAGCTGAGAGAGAGCTGATGGCGCAGTTGCAGGATCTGATGGATCGAGGGTCTGTTCGACCTAGTGCCACCCCGTTGTTGTACGGTGGTGATGCCACACCGTTGATACACGGTGATGATGTCACGTCGTGGACACACGACAGTGAGGGTCCTTGTGTGGTGTGACCGCAGGCAAGTTTGGATATTATTTAGGACCTTTTGATGGAGTTATACTCCGGCAGTTGTCGCTATTGATGCGTGTATCTTTTGGGACCATACAGCTGAGTATTTCACCAAGATGGTGGTCGGGACCCGGTAGGGGCATTATGAGTGCAGTGAGAACGAATGGAATGACTAAGGCCCTGTCGTCTTAAGATTTGAGGAATTGTGTGTTCCAGCTGCACTTGGAAGGATTATTTGAGATATTCTTCCGGGATATTTTGATTTTACCCCATCTCTGTATGGTTTAGAGCTGGTGGAGTACTCTTAGATGGTGTAACAAGGTCTGTGAGGAAGAAGCTGTATGCCAAGTTGTTGTGGCACGAGTTTTAGCTTCGAGAGCATATCACCTTGGATCACTTAGTCTAGCCATAAGAGGCGGTGGTGGAAGTCCGGCCAAAATGGATGCTATGCGAGAATGACTGAGACCGGCAGTTATTTGTTGAGGTGAGGAGCTTGTGAGCCGGATAGTGCCAGCAGAGCTTGACGAATTGGTGATGAGATTGATACCAGCCCTGATTTCTGCATCGCCAGTGTTGGGAGATGGAATTGTGATATACTGTGATGCCTCCCATAGTAGCTATGAAGTTACAGTTGGATTGTGGCAAGCATCCACTATCACTCTGATAGGGCCACTGTGGTGGCGGATACCCGGAGCAGGAGAGCTATTTGGGGTTGTGTTTGTTGACTCCGCAGCTGGCGCTGTGTGGACTGTCGAGGCAGATGTGGCGTATGATGATGTCACTGAGGAATCTTTGGATGATAGACCGCGGCTGAATGGTTCGCTCGGATGGTCAAGATTCGGGAGCGACCGGGCGAGGACCCCTCCCTCCTGGTCAGGGCTCCTTCCCTTTCGGAGTTGCCTAGCACGTCACTGGTTTGGGAGTTGAGGGCACAACTCCCGAATTTGATGAAGTGATCGTCTGGAGCTGGTATTTTTCGAGCCTGGAGGATTGGATTTACCAGCTGCAAGGGTACGGGATCTTCTCGAAGATTGATTTGCGATCTGGTTCTTCCAACTGCTTATTGTTGTGTGCTGATGCCCGAGAGTTGGGGAGGTGTTGCTACACCCTGATGGTTTTTGGATTAGAGATCAGAGTTATGTGATCAGTTGGAGGACTTATTGGGTACCTCTGGAGTACAGAGGTACTTGGATCGAGCTGGTGCGCCGTTGGACTTGTGGTTGGATTCTCTGAGGCCTTGGGGAGAGCGGAGGCATGTACCGATGCAGGTTACTTGGTAGCTCGAGCGGTTAGCCCAGCTTTACTTGGTTGAGTTGGTACGGCTTTTCTGGAGTGCCCGCCTTTACTTTGTTCTGGTTGGAGACCCGAGGACCGCATCGCGCCTTTGGAGGAGGTACTTGTCAGCCTTGGGAGCTTGAGTGGTGGATGATTGGATGTTTACCCCCTTTATTTGGTTGAGATTCCGTGTTGAGGAACGACTTTAGTTTCGAGGACGAAACTTTCTTTTAGTGGGGGAGGATGTGATGACCCGGATCTCCGCAGAGCTGCTACAGTGCGTTGGGGTGGCTGTTGGAGGCCTACATGGTGTGTTGGAGGTGTTTGGGGCATAATTGGACATAAGTGTTGGACTTCGGGCTTCTATGGATCATGTGAGTGATCAGAGGACCCCGTGGAGGGTTTAGAAGTGGTTTCGCGCGAATCGGATATTAAATTTGGGCTCCGCGCGAAATTTGGGCTAAGAATACACTTCCGGGAGCCTTCGACAATTTTTAGAGTTGGAATTTGGCGAAACGGACGTCAAATTCGGATTCAGCGCGCGAAAACGGTCAAAATGGACTACCTACTTGACTTTTTGGGCACGGGTTACTGTTCACCGCCGGAACAGTAACTTCGGCGATCACCGGCGGCAGCCGGCGGCGGCGGGCAGCGGCGGAGGGCGGCGGCGCGGCCTCGGGCAGGCGGCAGCACGGCGGCGGGCAGGCGCGGGCAGGGCGCAGCGCGCGGGCAGGGCGCGCGGTTCACGCGACAGGCGTGCACCGGAGCGGGGGGCCACGTGGCAGTTTACCATTGGATGGTCCACGGGTCGCGGTCCACGGAGCACAGCGGAGTGTACGGTGGACCAGAGCAGAGACACGTGGCAGTGTGGCATTGGTTCGGTGTTTGGGGTTGTGTGCACCGGGTGCAGCAAGCACGTGGCTTGGACACGTGGCGCGCGAGGATTGGGCTGGCTACTGTGCGCGCAGGTTGCAGGTAGCGTGGTGCACGGTGGACCGGTTGGAGACACGTGGCATCACGTTATTCGTTAGGTGTTTGGAGGTGTAGTGCACCGGGTGCAGCGAGTGTTTGGCTTGGACACGTGGCGCGCGGGGATTGGGCGCGTCACTGTGCGCGTACGGGCGGCAGCGGCGGGGCAGGCGTGCAGGCGGCAGGCGGCAGGCGGCGGTGCCGGCGGGCGTGGCGGCCACGGCGCCGACGTGGCGCACGCGTGCGCCACGTGGCGGCCGCCCATTGGCCAGCGCCAACTGCCCGTTGACCAGAGCGGCGCCACGCGGCGCGAGGTGGTCGGACGGATCCGCTGTTCGGTGTTCTGGGACACGTGTCGGTGCGGGGAGCGGGTCGGACGGTCACGCGGTCCGACCGGATCGGGTGTGCGGGCGTGGGCCGTGTGGGCCGGGCTACTGTGCGCGCCCGAAAGTGTGGGCCGGGCCGCACTGTTTGCGCCCGAAACATTTCGGGCGCCCGAAAAAAGGACACAGTGGGCATTTTTCTAATTGTTTGGAATGGCCTATATATACCAACCCGAGCCCCTTCTTTTCGAGTTTTTCTCCCCTTTCCGAGCCTCTTCTGCCCGAGCCACCTTAAGGAGATTTGTTCACCTCTTGATGCTTGATCTTCCTGCCAAGTTCTAGGATTTTAGGAGGCTCGAATCCCGAGGTTCCCCATTTTACGGCGCGGCGCGACGATGCATTTCCTGTTTCCTTCTTCGGCGCAGCAGTGATGTTTTGGCTCCCCTGGGCTACCCCGAGGTCACTTTTCTGTGATTCTTGCGCCGGCTGACTCCTTACAGATAAGGCTTCAACTTTCATTTTGATCGCGCTTTTCGGTTTCGAGGTTTTGGCACGGATCCCGAGGCAAACAGTGACCCCTTTTTGCTGTGTGGATTTCCTTGACAGCAGCGGAGTATTTCGGCCATATCTTCGCGCACGAGCGTCAGACGGAGACGAGCTTGTACAACTTTTTGATCTACTCGTCGCGAGGAACGCAATGGTGATTTTTCTGAGATTTTAGAAAAATTGTTTCGAGATGATAATCACTGTTTTCTCAGTGTACTGTGTACAGTTTTTCTTCACAGTTTGTTGATTGGATTACCGCCTTGCCGAATTTATAACTTGGCTTACCGAACTCTGATTTGGGCGTGCAAGGTACCGTTGCGAAGCTATCGACGCGAGGATCGCCGTGATATTTTTCTGGGAATTTTCTGGGCACTTTCTGCAGGTGATAATTTAACAGTTTCGGGACTGATGTTGTATGGGTTAATAAAAGCAATATTTGGGAGCCTAAGTGTATTTAGTGGACTTTGTGTTGTGCCAGGAGTGTTTCGGGTGTACTGTACTTGTTGGAGCGCAGGATTGGAGTTTTTGGCATTTTCAGCTGTACGGACCCGGACAGTTAGCGCTTCAGGTGGGTGGTTGTTGCTCGCCTCTATATCTGACTTACTCACTAAGTTTATTAGAAAATCCCTTTTGAGCATATTGATTGATTAATATGCATGATTGACTGATATACATGTGAACCTTCTATCTGTGGTTAATTTAGTGGATAAAGCATGTTGGGGATATTATTGGGATAATATTGCTGTTGGAACATGGTCTCTGGAATAATTTAATAAGTGATGATTAACATGCCACATTAGCACCTAGAATTGCATGAAAGAGGATTAAATAGATTAACTGTTGGGACATAATGATATATCAATGTGCGGGTTTCACTCTGGGAATTTATTATGGAACAGGGATCTTATACATGTGTAGTCCACTGATGTTTTTAGCCTGATGGTGATATTTATCTGGATATTATTATGTATTACACTCGTAAAACTGTTATTTGATATATTCTCTCTTTCATAATGCATGAGGACTTTTGCATGCTTATTTGGACATCTAGATAGGCCACTATTTTATTGCTACACTATCATATTGGGATTTGACTTAGGAGAAACCATGATTGCTCTCTTTCTCCTTTTTATTTAGACTTTTGAGTCATGTTGCTCGGGTTCGAGCAGAGGTTTGGGATAGTGTAGCTGGGACCTGAGGGTCAGTGATAGGGTGTACCTGATGTTGGATTGTGGGCTATTGCGGCAACCGCGGACAGTAGGCGGTTGACCAGATCTTGATTATTTCACCCAATTGTGGGTTGGGGGTTATTGCGGTGACCGCGGACTTTGGGCGGTTGACCGGATGTTTACTATTGCATTAGATTGGGTATTAGATTTCTCTAGTGGATGGTATTTCCCACTTTTGAGTATTATTGTATCGGATCGGGGTTTCATTAGTGGACGGAGTTTCCCACTTTGATCATTGTCATGATCCAGTCCTGCTATTGTGAGATATTGGTTACAGAGATGCTTGATACAGTGATACTTTACTCGTGTGGGTCGCTCCCCTCGAGTGCCACTCCGGAGTAGGCTTTAGACCGTGTTGGGTTCCGGTCAGTTGGTGAGTTGTGAGTGATGGCAGAGCAGGCAGTACCAGTTTACTGGTGGTACCAGATTGGGTCTATTTGGCCATTTACTGTTCCCTGATGCCTTCATACCGTCATTTCCTTCGGTATTGCATTTAGAGGCATACTTGTTGTGGTTTCCCCTTTTATTCAGTAGTTCTGTTACAGCTTTACCCCTGGCCCTTTTCTTGCCTCTAGTAGACTTAGTGGGTACGCCGGAGCTTGAGGCTTTACCCACAGGGGGAGGCTACTGGTTTACTAGTGGTTCTCACCCCCACTGTTGTTTCCACTTCTTTTCTTCCCCCCTGTTTTGCAGAGTCCTCATTGGAGTTGCTGATCTTCGGTCGTTGTTCGGGGCGAGGGAGTCACGAGCTAGATCGTTACCACTCGAGGAGTGTAGCTGTATCCCCTGGTTGGAGATTTCTCGTAGCTGTTGGCTGGCTTTTACTGTTTTTCGGGAGGAGAGAGATCTTTTGTATTTGGAGAGACTGATGTACTATAGTTTTAGTTTATCTTTTTTTTTAGTCGAGAGATGCTGTTCTGAGGACATTGTATGATGATTATCTGTATTTGAGGGAATGGATATTGTACTCTATTTCATGATGTATAGTAATTGGATTTTATTTTACAGTATTTTATTTCAGCTCTGATATTTGTGTAGCTATAGTACTATCTTTTGCAGGTTAGACGCTTCGCCTATGCGGGTTTTGGCATAGGTGGCGGATCTGTTGGCGAGCCCGGGTCGCAGTTTCGACCCCGGGGCGTGACAGGTATGGCTACCGCGGATAGTAGGCGGTTGACCAGATGTTGGATGTGGGACATGATTGTGTTTATGGGTGTTGTGGTGAACCCCTTACTTTTGATTACCCGCTAGGCATTGGAGTTGCTTCCATGATTAAAAGGCTAAGTGCCCTTTATAGGTGACAATGGCAGGATTAATTGAGATGAAAATGAATACGGTTAGAACTTGCTTTAATGGGGGTTAAAATTGTAGAGCGGTAGCATCATGGTAACAGATAAGGCTAATTATTAAATTATGGGCTTTGGGCATGCATTTTAGACAGGCACAGGCTATCTCTTATTTACTATCCTTATACTTTTATCAGCATGCTTTAGCAAGGTAAGATCATATCGATATCTGCTTTATTTTATATATATCATCTTGGGACATTTGCATGCTTGTATGGTCACCTAGATAGGCCACCTTTTTTTCTGCTACACTATCATACTGGAATTGACATAGGAGAAACCTTTTTATTATTCTTTTCTCCGTTCATTTGAGGCTCAGGGTATTTGCAGCTCGTGCGCGAGCAGGGGGTTTGTGATAGTGTAGTCGGGTTCCTGGGTTTTGGGACAGGCAGGGTATTGCGGCAACCGCGGACCTTGGGCGGTTGACCGGAGGTTGCTTATGCATCAGATTGGGTATCAGGTCTCTAGTGGATGGAGTTTCCCACTGTTTGTTTATCTTGCATCAGGTTGAGATTGGGTTTTTCTTTAGTGGATGGGTTTTCCCACTTTGATCAGAGTCATGATCCAGTCCTGCTATATCATGTTACTTGTGGTTACTTACTTTTCCTCGTGTGGGTCGCTCCCCACGAGTGCCACTACGGAGTGCGCGGCTGACAGACTTTGAGTCCTTGGGACTCCTTTGCTTCGGTGTTATGCGTAGGCTGGCATACCCGTCGCGGCAGAGCAGGCAGTACCAGTGTTTACTGGTGGTCAGATTGGGTTATTCAGGCAGGCATTTATATTCTGATGCATACCTTTAGCTATTTTTCTTCGCTCAGCATTTAGAGGCATACTAGTGGTAGCGTTTCATCAGTAGTTATATTCATAGCATACCACCTTTATTTTTTTGCCTCTGGTAGACCTAGTGGGCGTGTCAGAGTTTGAGGTTTTACCCACTACGGGAGGCTACTGGTTTACTAGTAGTTCTCACCCCCATTCTTCTTTCCTCTGTTTCTTCTCCCTTGTTTTGCAGTGTCTTCTGCGGGTGCTGCTGGGCTTTCAGTGGCGGGTCGAGGAGAGAGGACGACTGAGTAGATAGATCTCGAGACAGGATGAGCGTGTTAGCTGGACTGTTGATGTACCCATGTTTCTTCAGACGGTTGTACTTCCACTTTTGGGACTGGCTTTTGCCAGCAGGTTGTATTTATTATTTGTGAGCTGGGAGAGACTGATGTATCATTTATACAGATGTATTGTATTTTATTTTCAGCTTCAGTCTGAGATGTATTAGTTTTAGTTCAGCTCAGTTTTTATTGCTCTTTCATTATATCTCTTATATCTGAGCAGGTTATTGGCGTTTCGTGTACACGGAAAATACCGTGTGCACGGCGGATCTGTGGACGGGCCCAGGTTCTGGTTTTCACCCAGAGCGTGACAGATTAGGTTGGTATCAGAGCTTAGGGATAGGTCAGTTGGGACTTAGGAAACCCTATGCTTTTGGCGGACCCTAGGATGATAGGGCGCGAGGGACGCGATATTTTGCGAAAGTCGGCGATTTATTTGTTTGACTCTTCCTGTGAGTGAAGAGGGATCGACATATTCTATTTCTGTGGGACAGTTATGTTGGCTGTAGACAACATAAGGTTACAGAAATAGAGCAATGTCTTTGACTTTCGCTAGATTGGGTCGAGTGTTTGGGGTGTGCTGATTTGCGGTTTGTTGTGGTGAGCAGTGTCTCCCCGACGTTGGGCCCTGACCCGGGTGCACTTTGGTGCAGCAGTTGGGTTTGAGCTAGTTGTTTCAGGCCGGATACCAGATTTGGAGTCAGAGGACTCCGGACCCAGATGACAGGATTGTCAGAGGCTTATCAGTGGCAGAGTGAGCGGGCATCAGGCTTTTAGTGACACAGTTGTCGGAGCAGCGGGCAGCTCGACAGTGCTTCTTTCTGAGACCATCCGGCTGCAGTATCCTCAGGGGCGGGGATTTCTGTGGTATCGATGGAGTGAGTAGCCCCTTCGTGCCAATGTTTAGTGCCGTGGCACCGAGGCAGGATGGATAGTTGACAGCTGATGAGCTATGGGACACCAATGATCAGTTGAGCCAGTTTCGGCAGATGAACCACCCCGATTCATAGGATTAAGTTTGGAGCCTCTTGGGGTAGAATCGTGGTTGGTGGTGATGGAGAGACTATTTGGCAGCCTCCTGGTGTCAAAGGGTTTACGCAGTTGTCGAACTGCGCGAGCTATGATTTGAGGGACGAGGCGCATTGGATGTGCGTGGCTGAGAGTGGATTACGCCAGGATACCCTTCTATTTATTCGGACCCTCTCTTGCAGGTTTTGGATTTTGGGGGTGCTTCGATGGTGGAGGCAGTGTTTATTGGAGCTAGCGCTGCAGTTCTTTTGGATGGGGATCTGCTGCCAGAGGCAAGTTCTGGATAGAGGCGCTTGATGCCAGATGATGGAGGACAGATTGGCCGGCAGCGGCACTCCTGATATTTCCCCGGTATTGTGGAGTTCTGAGACGTCAGAGGTCGGGTGGACCCCGATAACAGCAACAGCCTCTTTATCAGAGTGGCGCAGCGGTAGCGTGGTTTGGCTGTCTGCGAAAGACCACATTCATCGCCTCAGTGTGCGCAGGGACAGAGGTCGTGCTCCCTTTGTTAGCGGTCAAGGTATATTTTGGCAGGCTGAGCGACGACCTCTTGCATCGAGCGGATGAATCTGTGCCGCCCGGTTGGAGGGCGCCACGGTAGTGGATTGAGTTGTCGCAGGTGTGATTTTATCACGGCAGTCAGAGTTAGAGCATGCTGCATTCCTGCATGGACTAGAGGTAGAGTCGTTACCACATGCACTTGAGGTACAGGTTACGGTTGGTATTGTGCAAGTGGGGAAGGCCTGTGGATCATGTCCAGTGCAGTCGAGGCCGTGAGTTTTGCTGGCAGACACATTGGTATTTGTGGCAGCTTGGTGTTTGACCCAGTGCTTGGGATTGGTTGGCGTAGTGCCACAGGATGTTTGACTGCTGAGATAAAGGACTTTGATTTTCTGCGAGGCAGACAATGGAAGGCTTGTTTATTGAGACTGTTAGGGCACACAGGTTACAGTGACAGTGTAAGAGGTGCCTACGGCGGCAGCGGGACTTAAGGATATCCCTATTGCTCGTGAGATCCCGGGTGTGAGTCCACCTGAGCCGATGATTATGCCGCCAGATAGGGAGATTAAGATTGCGATTGACGTGGATCTGGAAACCGCGCCAACTTCAGTAGCACCTCGTTGGATATCGCCTATAGAGCTGCGAGAGTTGATGGCATAGGTGCGGGGATCTGATGGATAGAAGGTCTGTTTGACCTAGTGCCACGTCGTTGGTACACGACGGTGAGAGCCCTTTGGGATTGGAGCCCAGGCAGGTCCAGGTATTATTTTGAACCTTTTGATGGAGCTATATTCCGGCAGTTATTGTATGATGCGAGTACCTACTTGGAATTAGGTAGCCGAGGACCTTGTCTAGATGGTATTCAGGACGCGGTAGGGGCATTATGAGTACAGTGAAGCCAAGGGAATGACTAATGCCCTGTTGCCTCTAAGATTGAGGAAGTCTGTGTTTCAGTTGGATTTGAACGGATCGATAGCGGCATTCCCCAGGGATATTTTGGTTTTACCCCCTCCCCGAGTGATTTAGAGCTTGTGAAGCATTTGTAGATGATGGGACAAGGTCTGTGGGGAAGAAGCTCTATGCCAAGTCGTTGTGGTACAAGTTTTAGCTTCGAGAGCATATCTTTCTGGATAACATATTCTAGCCGTAGGGGCGGCGGTGGAAATCCGGTCAAACTGGATGCTATTTTAGACTGGCCGAGATCGACGGTTATTGTTGAGGTAAGAAGCTTTTGGACCGGATAGTGCCAGCAGAGCTTGACAAGCGGATGATGAGATTGGTACCAGCGCCGATTTTAACCTAGTCGGTGGTGGGAGATGGATTTGCGAGTTATAGTGATACCTCCCATAGTGGCTGTAAAGCTACCATTGGATTTTGTTGAGCATCCAGTATCACCCCGACAGGGCCACTATGGTGGCGGATACCTGGAGCAGAAGAGCTTTGGGGTTGAGTTTGATGATTCTATAACTGGCGCTGTGTAGGGCCATCTTGGTGTATAGGGTTTGAGTTTGTGTTCCGGAGGATCCCTTTTGATGAAAGGCTGCGGCTGAGCAATCCACTTGGGAGGTTGGGTTTTGAGAGTGACCGAGTGTGAACCCCTGCTTGTTAGGGCCCCTTTCCTGTGCAGGTGTTTGTGTGGTTGTGTTTCGGGTCGCTTGGGTTGAGTTGGCTCTAGAGGGTGATTTTAGGGCGTGTTGCATTGACTGTTCGTTCTTTTCCCCCAGTCTTTTGTTGGAGTTCTTGAGTTTCATCTGCATCTCAGCTCAGGAGTGTTATGTTTTGGACCCTCGCCCGTGATTGACTCGCTTTTTGAGCCCTATGAGAGGTTGGGGTACGAGAGACGCCCGTTGCGAATTCCGGCTCGCGAGGTGAGGGAATTGCGCAATCGGGCTATGTCGTACTGGTCGTTGCTGTTGTTGTTGCTGAGGAGTAATCACGGGCAGTGATAGGCGACTTGGAAGCTGGAGATGGCTGTGTTGAGTTTTGACCCCTGGTTTCTGAGACTCCTTGGGAGTTGCTTTTGTCACTCCCCGGCGTCGAAACTGCGACCCGGGCTCGCTAACAGATCCGCCGCCCATACGGGAAGCCCCGTATAGACGAAGCGACAAACCTGCAAAAGATCAACTACAGTATATAGATATCAGAGCTGAAAGTAAACTGCTAGAAATAAAATATATACAAACCAAGTCCTCACCAAAATACAAAAATCTCTCGAGCAGAAAAAAAAAAAAATAAAAAATAAATAAATAAATAAATACAACTCTATACCTCACTACAAAGTTCTCTAAACATGAACTCTCAAAAGTAATAAGGGTACATCTACTCTCAGGACGACGACTGGTAGGGATCTAGCTCGCGACTCCCTTACCTCGATCTGAAGAAGCAGCAATAGAAGCAGTAGGGGCTGCCTGTGCTGCTGGTACAATTGGGGGTGCCACAGCTGGCGACGAAGGTGCGGGGAAACTCCCTGTGGGTGCTACAACTGGCTGTACCCTCTGCTCCAACATAAGCATCATCCGACCCATGGCCTCCTCCTGGCGCCGTGAAGTCTCCTCCTGACGCCTTACAGCCTCTGACAACTGAGCCATCTGAGCCCGAAGCTCCTGTACCTCACTCGGCTGACTCCGTGCTGACTCCCCCTGCCCAGGCTCATCGGAGGGGGAAGGCTGAGAACGCATCTGTACTCTGCGTCGGGGAGGCATCGTGCCCACCTGTAATACACATGCAAACATCAGGACAGTACCAAACAACACTCGACCCAATTCAGCGAAAGTCAAAGGCATGTCCTCCTTTCCGTAGTACTATGTTGTCTGCAGCCAACATAGTTGCCACCGAAGGAAGACATGTCGGTCACTCATCCCATCCCCTGGAAGAGTTTGGAACAAAATCTGGACTCTCGCTAACAGTCACGACTCTCACGTAGTAATCCTAATGTCCAACCACAAGCCTAGGGTTTCTAAGTCCACAATGACCTACAACCTAGGCTCTTCTGATACCACCTAATCTGTCACGCCCCGGCGTCGAAACTGCGACCCGGGCTCGCTAACAGATCCGCCGCCCATACGGGAAGCCCCGTATAGACGAAGCGACAAACCTGCAAAAGATCAACTACAGTATACAGATATCAGAGCTGAAAGTAAACTGCTAGAAATAAAATATATACAAACCAAGTCCTCACCAAAATACAAAAATCTCTCGAGCAGAAAAAAAAAAAAAAAAAAATAAATAAATAAATACAACTCTAAACCTCACTACAAAGTTCTCTCAACATGAACTCTCAAAAGTAATAAGGGTACATCTACTCTTAAGACGACGACTGGTAGGGATCTAGCTCGCGACTCCCTTACCTCGATCTGAAGAAGCAGCAACAGAAGCAACTGGAACAGGAGTAGAAGTCCCTGTGGGAAAAGACACCACGATGGGTGTGAGAACTACGTCCCAAGTAGTTCTTAGTGGGTGCCGCCAACAAGCCCGACGGTCTGCCCACTAAGTCTACTAGAGGCATAAAGTAACAATAATACTGAAATGAAAGGGCTGGAAAAGTAACTCTACAGCTACTATGCCTCTATCTAGATGCTCAAAAAGTGGAACAGATGGAAACATGATGCATCTACTAACTCTCAAAGTACAGTCACCCAATCTACCTGACTGCCTCCTCGGGTCCAGTCAAACCTGCGCCTACCTACTGCCGTTACATCCCGGAGGACCGGACTGACGTAGGGCGTCCGTAGCTGCCAAAACTGGGCCAGCCAGAGGGACTGTGTCCGTGACTGCCAAAACTGGGCCAGTGAGAGGGACGGCGTCGACAAGTCGCGATACCAAAGTGCAGACCCACTCCGGACGTGGCACTCGAGGGGAGCGACCCCAACGAGGACAAAGGTATCCGCGCACTCTGTCGAGCTCAGGTGGCACTGCAGGCTATAGTCCAAAATCCACGCTCACGCTCTGAACGGAAAGACTCAGAATCCTCAAACATCTCGCACAACGGTCGGAGCACTCTCGACGACTCAGCTGATCAGCTCACGCGAACACGAGACACTAGCCTCTCCAACAGCTCACAGCACAAACACACCGGCTGGAGATACTCCACAGCCAGGATCGACCCACAACTCAGGGCTAACAAATCTGGTCGGACAACACTCAACGACCCGGGACCACCGTCAATCCCGACGGTTCCCAACAACACAGGCCAGAAGATACCCGACAGCCCGGGATCACCGTCTACACAACGACTCCCCGCGACAGGACAACAAACTTACAGATAACTCAGGAAGGGCCGACACCATAAGGGTTTGGAAAACCCGATAGGTCGGTGCTAAGAACCCTATCAAACAAGAACAGACTCTAGGCTCCGCCTATCGAAGTTCCCGGCCCCCTTACAGTTCGGGAACACGACAACCTCGGTACGACACGCAGCAGACACCAACCAGGGTCCGAAAGTTCAGGGAGACCAGCACCTACAACCCTATCCACAAGAATAGGTTCCATGCTCGGCCCCCGTGGCTTTCGGCCCGACAAAGAAACGGCCCCTAGAACCCAGACCACTCGAATCCTTTCGAGTGGGGAGATTTACAGGAAAAAGGTGACATTTGTTATTGAAAACCATTTTGATCTGGAAGAAATCCATATTTAATGATTTTAGTTCTTTTTAGAAAAACAGTTAGAAAACAAGTGTTTTACCCAAACCCCGAAGGGCTGATGCCTTTGTCCAATCAAACAAAAACAGACTCCAGCGGCCCTTCGATGCTTGGAAGAAAACGTTGGAAGACTAAAATCATGTGTATGTCGAAAAAGGTTCTAGGTTCTAGGTCCGACTAACACTAGTAAACTACTGCCACTAACACAGTGGCGACAACCCAAACAGGGGAAAACAAGACCTATCGGGACCACCGTTTACCCCAAACGGTTCCCGGTACAGACAAGCGATCCACTACCTCTACCAGACTCCACTCTGCTCCCAAGCACGAGTGCAAATGCATCCCACACTAAAAAGAAGTCCCGACCGCTCGGCCCACTACCCGGGCGAGGATAACACTAAGTCCAGGAATGAAACATAAAGTGTGGATGTCTAAACATAAATAACCCTAGCCCAAGTGAGGGTTTTCTACTGGTCTGGTTACACATGCAACATATGACGGGGGTGCTAGGTCAGGTTCCAGGATAACAAATATTTAACAGGTGGTAGGAAGCAGAAGAGATCATACGATCAACAGATAGATACAAGGAATATTAACATTCAAATTCTAGCATGCTACCGAGTCCCATCACTATCATGCATGATTCTATATCAATAGAATTAGAGCACAGTCCATAGATCCTGAAAGCAAAGCCACCCACCTGAAGGTGCTAACTGTCCAAGATCCTACAGCTGAAAACACCAGGAAATCTAAAACTCCAACTCCAACGGATCCAGCAATACCCGCAAACTCTCCTGGGTACAACACAAGGCTACAATTACACTTAAAACCCAAAATCTGCCAAGAATACAACACTTAAAATTTCAGCCACAAAGAAGTCGATTTTCACCTGCAGAAAGATCTCCAAAAATTCAGAAATAAATACCATGGCGTTTCTCGCGTCGATAGCTTCGAAACGGGTACCTGCACGCCCTAAACGGAGCCCCGTAGGCCAAGTTACAAATTCCACAGTATCGGCGCGCAAAATCCCAAAACCAAATAACTGTAAACTCTTGTACAGATAAAAAGGAAAGTGTATACCTTCGGGAAGGTCTCCAAAAATTCCAAGAAAAATACTATGATGATCCTCGCGTCGAGTAGATGAAAAAAGTCTATTAGAGCGTCTCAATCCGATGTCCGAGCGCGGAGATAAAATTCCATCAATCCACTGTCCTCAAAAATCCACACAGCAAACAAGGTCCCCAGTGAGCATGGAAGAACTCCTCGAAAAGCGCTAAACCAGGAAATACGGAAAATACCAAAATTGTAGCCTCACCTGTTGCGAATCCAACGGCGAAGAAATCGCTCAAAAAGATGGTCGGAGTAGGCCGGGGGAGCTCTCGCACCGAAACGCGACGAAGGAGAACACAAATGGACGAGCGTCGCGCCGCGCCGTAAAAATGGAAACCTCAGGATGCGTGCCACCAAAAATCCTAAAAATCCTCCAGAGGGTGCGAAACAGGAAGGGGAGCAACTTTGCTGAAGAATCCACGGCGAGAAGAAGCTCGAAAATGCAGGAAAAAGTGAGGAAGAAGCGGCTCGTATCGCTTAAATAGGCCCAGAAAACAAATCCGAAAATGACGTCTGTGTCCCCAGAATCGGGCGCCCGAAAAATCCGGGCTGCTACAGTGTTGGGCCCGGCCCAACACTGTGCAGGCCCGAATCCTCCACGGGCCTCCACGTAGCCCGCCGAACAGGCGACAGCAACGCCCGCCGCTCACAACGCAACACGTGGTGCCCCCAGACACCGACACGTGGCCGCCCATGCGCGGGAACAGCGCGTCAACGCGCCCACGTGCGCCCTACGCCCGCCGCCTGCGCCTCTGCACGCACGCTTCCCGAGGCGCTCCCCAGCCGGCTCCGTGGACCGAGCGTGCTACACTGCACCAACCACACGCCGTCACGTGTCACCCTCCGGTCCACCGTACACCGCGCTTTTCCCGTGGACTGCGCCCGCTGCGCCGGCCAACTGGGAGCCGCCACGTGGCCCGCGCCCGGTGCACGCCTCCGCGGTGGACCACGCACCTGCCCGCGCCTGCCCGCGCGCCTGCACCGCCGCGCTCCGCCGCTGCCGCCGCTGCCCGCCGCCCCCGCCGCCGCGGCCCGCCGGCCGCCGGAACAGTAACCCTGCCTCGAAATCCTTGCCGGATCATCCGGGCTCCGAAAAATACAAGTAGGTAGTCCATTTTCATCGTTTTCGTGCGCTGAATCCAAATCCGATGTCCGTTTCTCCAAATTCTCATCCGAAATTTTGCTGAAGGCCCCCGGAAAGCCCACTTGATCCGATTTTCGCGCTGGGTCCATTTCTAAAATCCGTTTTGCCAAATTCCATCTCTAAAAATTCCCGAAGGCATCCGGAGAGGTGATCTTTTATCCAAACTTCGCCCTGAGTCCAAATTTGACATCCGTGTCGCGCGAAATCACTTCTAAACACTCTACGGGTCCTCCAAATACTCCCGGGATCCATTTTTAAGCCCGAAGTCCACCACTTGTGTCCAAATTGCGCACAAACACCACCAACACACCACACAGGCCTTCGAAAGCTGCCAAACAACCAAAAAACTCCCCGCGGGGAAACCAGGTCCTCACACTCTCCCCCACTAAAAGAAAGTTTCGTCCCCGAAACAAAAACACACCACAACAACAAAACTAAAACAATCAAATCAACCAAAGAATACAAACACTAAACTAACAAGAAAGGTACGGCTCCACCAGCAGGAAAGTCATCAACCCAACCCCTCGATTTAGAAAACGACTGAAATTAGCGAAAAGTTCAAAAATTTTGAAAGATCAGTGCCTTCGTCCCAATCAAACAAGAACAGGTTCGGGCACTGTCTCCATTTCTGGAGCAATCTTTTGAAGTTTTCGCCATGTTCGTAAATTTCAGCACAAAGGCGAGAAAAGGGAGAGAAGTGTTGGTGCCGTTCCTGCTGTGGCAACAAAACCGAAAGCTACCACTAACGAGACTCCTAAGGACGCAACCTCTAGTCCTAAACGTCACAATTGCTCCCGAGGTGGCGTCTGTCCAAAGTCGCTAGAGTCCATGCTGCTGGAAGGATACGTCGGCAACCCGAGAAAATGAACTCCTCCTGTCCAACTCGCAGAAGGGTAACTGCTCTCATTCCATTATCAGTCGTAGCACGACACCGCACCAACCAGTCCAACCTGTGTGCTCAATCCAAGTCCTGGAGTTGTCCTTGAATCGTCACATCAGCGGGTGAAGTCCCAAGTCTCAACTGCACTGATCATGCGCCGCAATCCTCCTCTACTCGTAGGATACAGGGAAGAATCCAAATGCTAAAACATGTAGCAGAAATTCCTAACCCATACCCGTGCAAAGATGCTGATGCAGATGCTCTGCTAATAATGCAGAAGAATGCCGCGGTAACGAAATGCTCAACTCAGCTAACTGAAATAAAATCATACCTGCCGCGACATGATCTACTGCGGGGGTGTCCTCCACTAGGGCTGCATCAACTCGTCCACTGGGTGCTGCGGATCGTCGTCCCGTCTGTCCTGACGTCGTGGCCCACTCTGCCTGACGGTGTGTTACGGAATTTGAGTTGGCGTATTTCGTGAATGTATTAAGTCTTGAAGATTGAAGATGAAGAAACTTTGGATCGTATACCTCAATCTCAAGAAAGAAGAATTCAAAAGGATCAGGTACGTTTAACTAAAATTTTTGATGATCTGAATACTTCTTATAGTGTAGAAACACCTGGAAGAGTTTTTTATTGCATAAACATCAAAAACTGGACATGGGACATGTTCAGGATCCGGATCGGTCTCGGCAATCCGGATCCCGAAGGTGTTTGTTCATACACTGGTTCAATCCGGATCGCAGCATCCTCTGATCCGGATCCCGAACACTAGTTTTACCTGCGTGCTTCCTCGATCCGGATCAGGACTTGCAATCCGGATCCCGAACATTGATGTTCTGGTAAAACTGTATGAACGATCCGGATCGGACTTTGTGATCCGGATCCCGAACAGGCATTTTCTGGAAATCGTCTTTCTTGCTTCTGCAATCCGGATCGTCAATTCCAATCCGGATCGCCGTCGGTAAAATTTCCAGAAAAGGCAGTTTTTGATCCTATCTTCTTCCAATGGTTTCTAACCTATAAATAGGCCCTGTATTCATTTCTAGGGCATCCGCTATTACAGAAGAAAATAGCCGAAAAGAAAAATCCACATATATAGAGAAGAAAGGAAATCAATAGATTTATTCTATGTTTCTTCATCTATATTGATTGATTTGATTCTAGGTTTTCCATACTCACATTTTGAGTAGAATCAAATCAATGAATACTTAGATGGTATTTCCGATCTATCTTTGATCTAAGTATTCGGCGGATCATCACCACCCAAACAAACAACGATTTACCCCAAAATCGGCGCGTGGACTCGCGTGGCCTTGTGGATTCAAGGTGCAACCGCTCTCGTGGATTCGGAGCGAGGTACGTTCGTGGATTCGAAGCGTGCCATTGGGTGAAGACCGTGGATTCGGTTGGACGTCGTGGACTCGACGTTGGACGCTGTGGATTCAGCGTTGGGCGCGGATCGTGGATTCGAGAAGCGTCGTGGAGCGAGCGGGAAGATCTACTAGGAGCGTATGGTAAAAGGTTGAGTCGTCTGTGAGTACGTTATATCACCTTGTACGTGTGTTAATTCTAGTGGATTTCGCCGTGTTATCGGTCCCGTGGTTTTTTACTCCGGTTTGGAGTTTTTCCACGTAAAAATCTTGCGTGTTCTTTTATTTTTCCGCATTGGGTTTATTTGCGCAATGATTTTTTGAGTGTTTATTGTTTACACCTATTCACCCCCCTCTAGGTGTTTTTTCCCCTATTTAGATCCAATTACTTATAACCCAACAAGTGGTATCAGAGCGGGAATAGGGTTGTAAACAATGGTTGAAGGTGGAAACATCAATCGACCCCCTTTCTTTGATGGAACAAATTATGCGTACTGGAAAGTGCGGATGAAAGCCTTTTTAATTTCCATCGACGAAAGGGTGTGGCAATCAATTGAATTAGGATGGTCTAATCCAACTGAAATTTTAGATGATGTTCGCACCTTAAAACCTAGGTCGAAATGGACCAAGGAAGAGATAGATTCTCTTCTTACAATGGCAAAGGAATTAATGCTCTATTTAATGCTTTGTCACAAACTGAGTTCTCTCGCGTCTCGGCATGTGAGACTGCGAAAGAAATCTGGGATGTTCTTCAAGTTACGCATGAGGGAACTAACCTAGTGAAGATTCAGAAACTGCAAATGCTCACGAGCAAGTTTGACTCTATCTCTATGGCAGAGAATGAATCTTTCACTGACTATTACACACGATTGCAAGACATCGTAAACTCATGTGCTAACTTGGGAGAGAAGATTCCAGAATTTAAAGTTGTAAGAAAAATTCTAAGAACTCTTCCTGAACGATTTCGCCCGAAGGTCGCAGCCATTGAAACAATTAAACACCCGGACGAAATGCGTGTAGAAGAATTAGTAGGTGCTTTACAAACTTATGAAATGACATTTCCTACTAACTATTCTTCTGGAAAGGCATCCTCTTCTAAGTCTTCAGGTTACGCATTGAAATCAACTAAAGAAGAAGACGCGGATTCATCCTCCTCGGACGACGACGAGAACCTTTCTATGGAGGACTTTGAGAAGCAGCTCGCTCTCTTGACAAGGAAGTTTCGCCGCAACTTTCGAAGGGGTAATCCAAGCAAAACTCCATCCTTCGGAAAGTCGAAGAAAGGCAAGGGTTTTCAAGCTACAAGTCAAGAAAGCAAGAGAACTTCTCAAAGGATAAGAAAAGTTCAGAGGGACAAGTTCAGTGCTTCAAATGTCGAGGCTACGGCCACATTCAACGGAGTGTCCCAACAAGAATCCGGCTAAGAAGAAAGCGATGCAAGTCGTTACTTGGGATGACAACTCCACGTCAAATGAGTCATCCTCAAGTGATGAAGAAGACAACGCGACAGCTTTCCACGCGTCCACTACATCTTCACCCTTCATGTGCTTAATGGCAAGTACATCCGATTCACTGTCCAACTCCACTGTTGAAAAGATTGCAACGGACGATGAATCAGATGATTCGGAAGGTGAAGATTTTGCTCTAGCCTACCATAAGCTTTTGAGGGATTCAAAGAAACTGGCTAAGCAAAACAAGGGGTTGAAAGGGAGATTGCAGGATCTCGAAGAAGAAGTAAAAAGGGTAACCTCTCTCTCAACCGATCTTGAAGTGGAAAGGGATAATTTGATTAAAACAAATGTTTCCCTTCAAGAGTCCAATGAGCAACTCGAGAAGAATTATATGGATATGGTGAACAAAGCGAATTACTTCTTGAAGCTCAACGGCGAGGCTCGACAGGAAAAATTGGAAATGACGGAGACCATACGCCAACTGAAGGATGACTTAAAGAGATTTTCTTCTGGAAGGAGTAAGTTGGACAGACTTCTTGGTCTTGGTCAAAGAAATAAGTTCGGCCTCGGATACACTCAAACTGGAGACATTCCAAGTTCGAGTGGGACAGTATTTGTGCCTCAGTCGGTATCTCCTCCTCCGACACCGGAATTCACGACAAGCAACGACAACAAGCCTACTACATCCTCCTCGGGATCGACAAGACCTAAGGTATGTTTTCGTTGTGGCATTTCAGGGCACATAAGGAGAAATTGCAAGACGGAAGCCAAACGCACACCTCAAGCACCTCTTGCAATGACTACCAAAAAGGCTATTCCTCGAAAATCAACTGCAACTCAATTGAAGGAAAAGAGCCTTGGTAGTACACCGCTCAAGACGACATCATCAAGGAGCAGCAATTCTTCAAGCAAGACGCTCTCACCTAGGAGATCAACTTCACGATCATTACCGACGCACTCCAAAAAGGTTTGGGTGCGCAAAGGTGAAATTTTCCCTTGTCTTGCTACCAATGTTTCCTTGCATGCATATGATAGTTCGTCTTGGTACCTGGATAGCGGGTGTTCCCGTCATATGACCGGTGATAAAAACTGTTTTCAAACATTTGAGAAAAACTCCGGAGGACTTGTTGTTTTCGGAGATGGTCGGTCTTCCAAAATTGTTGGAAAGGGAACGGTAGCTATTCCAGATGGCCCGGTTCTAAATAATGTGTTATTTGTTCATGGCCTTAAGACTAACCTCATAAGCATAAGTCAACTTTGTGATAGTGGTTATTCAGTTAATTTTTCATCTGATAAATGCACTGTAACTGACATGAACCATGCTTTCTTTTTAAAGGGGGTTAGATCAGAAAACAATTGTTATGTAGTTCCTCTAAGATTTCTGAAAAATGTAACCTAGCATCTTTGAAAAATGAAACACTTTGGCATGAAAGGCTAGGTCACATAAACTTTAAGGAACTTGCTAGAATTTCGAACAAAGATGTGGTCAAGGGGGTTCCGAAACTTTCTTTTGAACAAAACCTTGTGTGTGGCGGTTGCCAAAAAGGAAAACAGTCTAGGACTGCACACAAGAACTTGAACCACATAGGTACAAAACGGCCTTTGGAACTTTTGCATATGGACTTAATGGGGCCAACTCGTCAACCATCTCTGGGAGGTAAATGGTATATTTTCTTATTGGTTGATGATTTTCTAGATATACTTGGGTAGCATTCTTAAAAGAAAAAGCTGATACCTTTGATTCTTTTCTCGAAATCTGCAATCGTATTATGACTGAAAAGAATGATAGGATTACTCGAGTTAGGAGTGATAGAGGTGGGGAATTCATAAATTCCAAATTCATTGATTTTTGCACTTCTAATGGCATTAAACATGAATTCTCTGCACCTTACACACCTCAACAAAATGGTGTAGTCGAGCGCAAAAACAGGGTCGTACAGGAAATGGCACGTGTTATGCTTCACAGCCGGAACTTACCTTTTTATTTTTGGGCTGAAGCGGTGAACACTGCTGTTTATGTTATTAATCGCGTGTATTTGCGCCCGGGGACATTGAATACACCATATGAACTTTGGTTTTGTAGAAAACCTAACATCAAATATTTTCGTATCTTTGGGAGTCGGTGTTTTATTTTACGTGATCGTGAGAATCTTGGAAAATTTGACTCTCGAAGTGACGAAGGGATTTTCTTAGGTTATTCTACAAACAGCAGAGCATATCGAGTTTTTAACTTAGAATCTAAGACGATCGTAGAATCGATAAATGTTAAGGTAGATGAAGCTTTTCACTTTGAATCTGAAAAATCTACCCTCGATATCTCTCTTGATGATGATACACCTGCTAATGCATCTTCTTCTAACAATTCTTTCGATAATAATGATGCATCTAACGGTTCTTCAAGCTTATCTGATGTGCAGGAATCATCTCGTGTACCTCCGTCTACTCCTCTACCTCAAACGTTACGCATCTCCAAGGATCACCCTGAATCGAACATCATTGGAGATCCACAAGAAGGAGTTAGAACACGGAGACAATTGGTTTGCGGATTTGCATGCTATGTATCTCAAATCGAACCAAGGAATGTTGATGAAGCTCTCCAAGATGACTACTGGATTAAAGCAATGCAGGAAGAGCTCCATCAATTCGAGCGAAACAAAGTCTGGGAATTGACGAAGCCTCCGAAGCAACACAATGTGATAGGTACCAAATGGATCTTCAAGAACAAGAAAAATGAAGAAGGTACTATCATCAGGAACAAAGCAAGGTTAGTTGCTCAAGGCTACTCTCAAGTAGAAGGTATAGACTTTGATGAAACTTTCGCCCCTGTAGCTAGACTCGAGTCCATTCGTATATTGTTTGCGATTGCTTGTCATTTTAAAATCAAATTATTTCAAATGGACGTTAAGAGCGCCTTTTTAAATGGGTTTTTAAATGAGGAAGTTTATGTGGCTCAACCGAAAGGTTTTGTGGATCATAAACTACCTAACCATGTTTTTCGTCTGAAAAAGGCTCTTTACGGTCTGAAACAAGCACCGCGAGCATGGTACGAAAGGTTGACAAAGCACCTTTTGGAAAAGGGCTACACTCGAGGGGGAGCTGACAGGACTCTCTTTGTGAAGCATTATCAAAACAATTTCATAGTTGCTCAAATCTATGTCGATGACATTGTTTTTGGCGCAACAAGAGATAATGATGCTTCCAAATTCGCGGAGACCATGGAAAGCGAATTTGAGATGTCCATGATGGGCGAATTGACTTATTTTCTTGGATTACAAGTTAAACAAAACGATGAAGGAATTCACTTGTGTCAATCCAAGTATGCACTGGAGTTGGTCAAAAAGTTTGATCTTGAAAATTCTAAGGATTTTCCGACTCCAATGGGAACTAGCCATAAGGGACTTGGAAGTGAATCACATAGTGAGAATGTAGACGAGAAACTGTATCGCAGTATGATTGGAAGTCTACTATATCTCACGGCTAGTCGCCCGGATATATCCTTCAGTGTTGGGATTTGTGCGAGATATCAATCAGCACCGAAGGAGGTTCACCTGAAAGCGGTGAAGCGGATCATCCGATATATCAAAGGTACAATCAATTTCGGAATTTGGTATCCTATGGGAACGACTTTGGATATTGTTGGATACTCAGATGCCGATTGGGCTGGATCGGTGGATGACCGGAAAAGCACGAGTGGTGCATGCTTCTATCTTGGCCATTGCCTTGTTGCATGGCACAGTAAAAAGCAGAATTGCATAGCACTCTCGACTGCCGAAGCGGAGTACATTTCTGCAGGAAGTTGTTCAACCCAATTGATTTGGATGAAAAGCGTGTTGAGCGATTTCCGGATTTCAACATCTTCGGTAACCATTTTATGTGACAACACTAGTGCTATTAACATTTCAAAAAACCCTGTGTTGCACTCTAGAACAAAACATATTGAACTTAGATATCATTTTCTTAGAGAGCTAGTTGAATCAAACATTCTTCAACTGTCATATATTTCAACTGAGGATCAATTAGCTGATATCTTAACAAAACCTTTGGATCAAAAACGTTTTATTCACTTGCGTAAAGCAATTGGCATGCTTTCCTTGAAATAACCTTTTTGAAACCTTTGCTTAGGTTAGGTTTTGTTTTTGTTTTTGTTTTGTTCTTTATCTATGTTTTGTACATAGGACATTAATTGAGCATAAATCATAATTGACTTTAATTGCATCCTTTTATGCATTTAGAAATTTATTATGTTTTTGATGTCATAATATTTTCAATGTTGCAATGATCATTTACGTTAATTAAACCATCTTTTAAGTGATCAAAGTCAATTTCTCTCTCAATGATCTCTTGGTATAGTCATTATCATATTTGATTGCTTAGTCGAGTATGAATTCGAGATCAATGGTTTGGTTGAATACTTTATATATTAAATAATTGATAGCCAATTGAGGGGGAGTCAATGAAATGTAAAATGCTCAAAAGATGTGGAAAGAGTTACATCCCATGAGGAGTGTGAAAACTACCACCACATGGAGAAAATGAAAGAAAGAAAAAGATACTCCATGAATGAAAAGCAAATTTTTGTTTTGAAAATTGTTGATGAAATTCATATTGAAATACTTGACTCAGTCGTATTTCATGGTTGGTATAAGGTGGGATTTTTAGTAAAAGATGCTCAAAGAGCCACTCCTTCAACAGATTGTCTAGATATATTATCTAACTTATCTGGGATTTCAAACATCTATTGATCTTGGTATTTCATTTTCTTTACCAAAATTGATGATTTGATAAAGGCATTACACATAAGATCAGGATAGATGTAATTGAAGTTGTTCAACTTTAAGTGTTTTAACTTTCGTAAATTTTCGTTTCATTTTTGGGTATTTTTGATAGATTTTGCATAATCTATTTCTTGTTGTATGAAACGATGTCTTTTGTTTAAAGTTGACATGGTAAAGTGCTTACATACTTTTTCTGGATTTTATAGAATTTTTCTGGAGAAAAAGTTGAAGCCGATCCGGATCGGGGTAAGTGATCCGGATCCCGAACGCAGGATTCTTCCTGCGGGTAGCCGATCCGGATCACATTCTCGATCCGATCCGGATCACGGCTAGGGTTTTTATAAGAACAAAGAGGATTTGATTTCTTTTACCCTAATCTTTTGTTCTAAAATCTCTAGAGCTTCTCTCTCTAGATTTCTTGCATTTTGGAGCTTCCAAACTCAAAGTTCTTCGGATTCAAGTAAGTTTTATTGATCAAAATCTCGGTTTTTCACAGTTTTTATGGTTTTTCATCAAACGTGAGTTGAAATCTTGGAACTTTTTCGTTTGTGAATGGTTTTTGATCAAATTTCTTTTGAAATAAGAACTCTGGGTCAATTAGTTTTGCTTTTATGCTGGGTTTTTCCTGATTAACGAGTTTTTAGGCTTCGATTTCTAAAAATTCTGGTTTTAGGGCATAAAAGAGGAATTTTTGAAAATCATGGAATTGATCTATTTTTAAAATTCTTTTTGGAAAACTAATTTGATTCTTGGCTTCTCTACATGATTATGATTGTCTAGGTACAATTTTTCAAATTTTTCAAAATTGACGATTTTTCATGTGTTCTTGAGTTGGTTTTCACAGGACATCTCTTAAACTCAAAGCACTAGGTCAATGGCTCTCTCTTGGTTCTTTCTGTTGTTAGTCACTATGGTGCACACGAGTATATCTGTTAAAACGGAACAGGATGATTCAACTCAAATCAAGACGAAGGACACAGAGGAAGAGAGCTCAGACTATGATGAAGAAGAATGGGACGAATTCTTCAAAGATGTTCAACGAAAAATTGATGAGGAGGACAGGAAATTTACCAAAGGAAAAAGACTAATGAAATCAGCCTCAACAACCAGACAGTATACGAGAAAGAAAAATGTCCAAAGGAGTGCGAGTCAGCATAGTGGGCCTCTCACCAGAGCACGCTCACTTTCTGGAATTCTTCAAACTGAATCTCCATGGGTTACGGGAATGAATGCACCATCTGCATCCACACAGCACCCATCACACTCGAAGAAAGGGACTACAGACACAGATGAATTGGAACAGCTTCGTCAGGAACAGCGAAAACTTTTTGCTGCACAAGAAAGAATGTCGACAGAACTTCAGCAACTTTCTTCTCAGCACAAAAAGCTCAAGAAAAAGTATTCAAACATTTCGAAACTGTTCAAGGGGATTTTGAACAAGCTGAGCTGTACCAGTTCAGATTCATCAGACTGAGCAGGACCGTCTGTTCACTTTTTCTATGGCTTTACTCTCTTGCAGACCTTGCAGTTTTTTTTTAGTACTTAGTTTTTGTTCTAACTTGTAGTTTAGTTCTCAGGTTGTGCATATTGATAGAATTTTTTTTTAACTCTCCTTACATATTGTAGCTCTTGCTACGTTTTGGCTTTGTTTTGTGACAAAAAGGGGGAGAGAGTTAGAGAGAACTCTGAACAATGAAACAATGAATGATGTGAACTGAACTTTGTGAATATCAAGGTAAGTATCTTCAACTCAACTTTGGTTTTTATTTGTTAATTTGTGGCATGCCTCTATACTAACTATTCGACTAACTATTTGGGCATGTAATATGACTAACAAGTTGATGTTGGACTAACATACTTTGACATTTGGTTTTGAATGCTTAGAAGATATGTTGGTTTTAACTATGATTCTCTTACATATCTGAATTTTTCAAATGTCATGATGAGAATAAACTCTATCTCTGTATTTGGTTTTGTATGATTCAATTCTTGAGGTATCTAACGATTTCTTTTGTCAAGAATGATTTTTGTGTGCAGAGATTACAGATGTCTAAGTCTAGAGTCTGTCTTAGGAGTTTATCTCATGTTTTTAATTTCTGGATCTCTTTTGTAAATTTTTGTTGTATGGTGATAGCAACAAAAATATCTTTTTGAATTTTCTTTTGTGGATTTGTGTTTTGTCACGAAACCGCCAAAGGGGGAGATTGTTACGGAATTTGAGTTGGCGTATTTCGTGAATGTATTAAGTCTTGAAGATTGAAGATGAAGAAACTTTGGATCGTATACCTCAATCTCAAGAAAGAAGAATTCAAAAGGATCAGGTACGTTTAACTAAAGATTTTTGATGATCCGAATACTTCTTATAGTGTAGAAACACCTGGAAGAATTTTTAATTGCTTAAACATCAAAAACTGGACATGGGACATGTTCAGGATCCGGATCGGGCTCGGCAATCCGGATCCCGAAGGGTGTTTGTTCATACACTGGTTCAATCCGGATCGCAGCATCCTCTGATCCGGATCCCGAACACTAGTTTTACCTGTGTGCTTCCTCGATCCGGATCAGGACTTGCAATCCGGATCCCGAACATTGATGTTCTGGTAAAACTGTATGAACGATCCGGATCGGACTTTGTGATCCGGATCCCGAACAGGCATTTTCTGGAAATCGTCTTTCTTGCTTCTGCAATCCGGATCGTCAATTCCAATCCGGATCGCCGTCGGTAAAATCTCCAGAAAAGGCAGTTTTTGATCCTATCTTCTTCCAATGGTTTCTAACCTATAAATAGGCCCTGTATTCATTTCTAGGGCATCCGCTATTACAGAAGAAAATAGCCGAAAAGAAAAAATCCACATATATAGAGAAGAAAGGAAATCAATAGATTTATTCTATGTTTCTTCATCTATATTGATTGATTTGATTCTAGGTTTTCCATACTCACATTTTGAGTAGAATCAAATCAATGAATACTTAGATGGTATTTCCGATCTATCTTTGATCTAAGTATTCGGCGGATCATCACCACCCAAAACAAACAACGATTTACCCCAAAATCGGCGCGTGGACTCGCGTGGCCTTGTGGATTCAAGGTGCAACCGCTCTCGTGGATTCGGAGCGAGGTACGTTCGTGGATTCGAAGCGTACTATTGGGTGAAGACCGTGGATTCGGTTGGACGTCGTGGACTCGACGTTGGACTCTGTGGATTCAGCGTTGGGCGCGGATCGTGGATTCGAGAAGCGTCGTGGAGCGAGCGGGAAGATCTACTAGGAGCGTATGAAAAAGGTTGAGTCGTCTGTGAGTACGGTATATCACCTTGTACGTGGTTTAATTCTAGTGGATTTCGCCGTATCGGTCCCATGGTTTTTTACTCCGGTTTGGAGTTTTTCCACGTAAAAATCTTGCGTGTTCTTTTATTTTTCCGCATTGGGTTTATTTGCGCAATGATTTTTTGAGTGTTTATTGTTTACACCTATTCACCCCCCTCTAGGTGTTTTTTCCCCTATTTAGATCCAATTACTTATAACCCAACACGGTGCACCGGAGGGGCTTCCGCTTCCTGAACTGGCAAGGGGGGTGCTGTAGCAAGGGGTCGCACTGACAGAATGGCTCGGGGACAAGCTGCCTGAAGATGTCCCAACCCTCCACATAGGAAACATCGTCCCCGTCTCTGGTAACACGGCGACGGTGGATGAGGCCCGCCACAGATGACACACTGCTCCTGTCGCTGGTGCCGAAACCGCTGCTGTCGGGGGTACTGCTGCTGAGACTGCTGTCGCTGCTGGTGCTGCTGATACCGCGACTGCTGCGGGGGTCCACCTGATCTCTGGCGCCTCCGAAACCCGCGACCCCGAGGATGAGATCGGGGAGGTCTCGGAGGTCCCTGCCGACTCGTCTGTCCCTCAACATCCTGTGTTGGCCGCTTCGCCCCCGAAATCCCTGCGGGAGCTGGAGCCGCCTCGGCCGTCACCGCCTCTCTGCGCTCTGAACTCTGCCCCGAAAAACGATGTGGATCAGACTGATGGAATCTCGTCAACATATCAACCACCTCACGCTGCTCTGCAGGGGTCAACTGTCCTGCCGTCCCGGACGGCTGACCACTGGTACCCGGTGCAGTAGGGGCTGCCTGTGCTGCTGGTACAATTGGGGGTGCCACAGCTGGCGACGAAGGTGCGGGGAAACTCCCTGTGGGTGCTACAACTGGCTGTACCCTCTGCTCCAACATAAGCATCATCCGACCCATGGCCTCCTCCTGGCGCCGTGAAGTCTCCTCCTGACGCCGTACAGCCTCTGACAACTGAGCCATCTGAGCCCGAAGCTCCTGTACCACACTCGGCTGACTCCGTGCTGACTCCCCCTGCCCAGGCTCATCGGAGGGGGAAGGCTGAGAACGCATCTGTACTCTGCGTCGGGGAGGCATCGTGCCCACCTGTAATACACATGCAAACATCAGGACAGTACCAAACAACACTCGACCCAATTCAGCGAAAGTCAAAGGCATGTCCTCCTTCCCGTAGTACTATGTTGTCTGCAGCCAACATAGTTGCCACCGAAGGAAGACATGTCGGTCACTCATCCCATCCCCTGGAAGAGTTTGGAACCCAATCTGGACTCTCGCTAACAGTCACGACTCTCACGTAGTCATCCTAATGTCCAACAACAAGCCTAGGGTTTCTAAGTCCACAATGACCTACAACCTAGGCTCTGATACCACCTAATCTGTCACGCCCCGGCGTCGAAACTGCGACCCGGGCTCGCTAACAGATCCGCCGCCCATACGGGAAGCCCCGTATAGACGAAGCGACAAACCTGCAAAAGATCAACTACAGTATACAGATATCAGAGCTGAAAGTAAACTGCTAGAAATAAAATATATACAAACCAAGTCCTCACCAAAATACAAAAATCTCTCGAGCAGAAAAAAAAAATATATAAATAAATAAATAAATACAACTCTATACCTCACTACAAAGTTCTCTCAACATGAACTCTCAAAAGTAATAATGGTACATCTACTCTTAGGACGACGACTGGTAGGGATCTAGCTCGCGACTCCCTTACCTCGATCTGAAGAAGCAGCAACAGAAGCAACTGGAACAGGAGTAGAAGTCCCTGTGGGAAAAGACACCACGATGGGTGTGAGAACTACGTCCCAAGTAGTTCTTAGTGGGTGCCGCCAACAAGCCCGACGGTCTGCCCACTAAGTCTACTAGAGGCATAAAGTAACAATAATATAGTACTGAAATGAAAGGGCTGGAAAAGTAACTCTACAGCTACTGTGCCTCTATCTAGATGCTCAAAAAGTAGAACAGAGGGAAACATGATGCATCTACTAACTCTCAAAGTACAGTCACCCAATCTACCTGACTGCCTCCTCGGGTCCAGTCAAACCTGCGCCTACCTACTGTCGTTACATCCCGGAGGACCGGACTGACGTAGGGCGTCCGTAGCTGCCAAAACTGGGCCAACCAGAGGGACTGTGTCCGTGATTGCCAAAACTGGGCCAGTGAGAGGGACGGCGTCGACAAGTCGCGATACCAAAGTGCAGACCCACTCCGGACGTGGCACTCGAGGGGAGCGACCCCAACGAGGACAAAGGTATCCGCGCACTCTGTCGAGCTCAGGTGGCACTGCAGGCTATAGTCCAAAATCCACGCCCACGCTCTGAACGGAAAGACTCAGAATCCTCAAACATCTCGCACAACGGTCGGAGCACTCTCGACGACTCAGCTGATCAGCTCACGCGAACACGAGACACTAGCCTCTCCAACAGCTCACAGCACAAACACACCGGTTGGAGATACTCCACAGCCAGGATCGACCCACAACTCAGGGCTAACAAATCTGGTCGGACAACACTCAACGACCCGAGACCACCGTCAATCCCGACGGTTCCCAACAACACAGGCCAGAAGATACCTGACAGCCCGGGATCACCGTCTACACAACGGCTCCCCGCGACAGGACAACAAACTCACAGATAACTCAGGAAGGGCCGACACCATAAGGGTTTGGAAAACCCGATAGGTCGGTGCTAAGAACCCTATCAAACAAGAACAGACTCTAGGCTCCGCCTATCGAAGTTCCCGGCCCCCTTACAGTTCGGGAACACGACAACCTCGGTACGACACGCAGCAGACACCAACCAGGGTCCGAAAGTTCAGGGAGACCAGCACCTACAACCCTATCCACAAGAATAGGTTCCATGCTCGGCCCCCGTGGCTTTCGGCCCGACAAAGAAACGGCCCCTAGAACCCAGGCCACTCGAATCCTTTCGAGTGGGGAGATTTACAGGAAAAAAAAGTGACATTTGTTATTGAAAACCATTTTGATCTGGAAGAAATCCATATTTAATGATTTTAGTTCTTTTTAGAAAAACAGTTAGAAAAACAAGTGTTTTACCCAAACCCCGAAGGGCTGATGCCTTTGTCCAATCAAACAAGAACAGACTCCAGCGGCCCTTCGATGCTTGGAAGAAAACGTTGGAAGACTAAAATCATGTGTATGTCGAAAAGGGTTCTAGGTTCTAGGTCCGACTAACACTAGTAAACTACTGCCACTAACACAGTGGCGACAACCCAAACAGGGGAAAACAAGACCTCCCGGGACCACCGTTTACCCGAAACGGTTCCCGGTACAGACAAGCGATCCACTACCTCTACCAGACTCCACTCTGCTCCCAAGCACGAGTGCAAATGCATCCCACACTAAAAAGAAGTCCCGACCGCTCGGCCCACTACCCGGGCGAGGATAACACTAAGTCCAGGAATGAAACATAAAGTGTGGATGTCTAAACATAAATAACCCTAGCCCAAGTGAGGGTTTTCTACTGGTCTGGTTACACATGCAACATATGACGGGGGTGCTAGATCAGGTTCCAAGATAACAAATATTTAACAGGTGGTAGGAAGCAGAAGAGATCATACGATCAACAGATAGATACAAGGAATATTAACATTCAAATTCTAGCATGCTACCGAGTCCCATCACTATCATGCATGATTCTATATCAATAGAATTAGAGCACAGTCCATAGATCCTGAAAGCAAAGCCACCCACCTGAAGGTGCTAACTGTCCAAGATCCTACAGCTGAAAACACCAGGAAATCTAAAACTCCAACTCCAACGGATCCAGCAATACCCGCAAACTCTCCTGGGTACAACACAAGGCTACAATTACACTTAAAACCCAAAATCTGCCAAGAATACAACACTTAAAATTTCAGCCGCAAAGAAGTCGATTTTCACCTGCAAAAAGATCTCCAAAAATTCAGAAATAAATACCACAGCGTTTCTCGCGTCGATAGCTTCGAAACGGGTACCTGCACGCCCAAAACGGAGCCCCGTAGGCCAAGTTACAAATTCCACAGTATCGGCGCGCAAAATCCCAAAACCAAATAACTGTAAACTCTTGTACAGATAAAAAGGAAAGTGTATACCTTCGGGAAGGTCTCCAAAAAATCCAAGAAAAATACTATGATGATCCTCGCGTCGAGTAGATGAAAAAAGTCTACAAGAGCGTCTCAATCCGATGTCCGAGCGCGGAGATAAAATTCCATCAATCTGCTGTCCTCAAAAATCCACACAGCAAACAACGTCCCCAGTGAGCATGGAAGAACTCCTCGAAAAGCGCAAAACCAGGAAATGCGAAAGATACCAAAAATGTAGCCTCACCTGTTGCGAATCCAACGGCGAAGAAATCGCTCAAAAAGATGGTCGGAGTAGGCCGGGGGAGCTCTCGCACCGAAACGCGACGAAAAAGAACACAAATGGAAGAGCGTCGCGCCGCGCCGTAAAAATGGAAACCTCGGGATGCGTGCCACGAAAAATCCTAAAAATCCTCCAGAGGGTGCGCAACAGGAAGGGGAGCAACTTTGCTGAGGAGTCCACGGCGAGAAGAAGCTCAGAAATGCCGGAAAAAGAGAGGAAGAAGCGGCTCGGATCGCTTAAATAGGCCCAGAAAACAAATCCGAAAATGACGTCTGTGTCCCCAGAATCGGGCGCCCGAAAAATCCGGGCTGCTACAGTGTTGGGCCCGGCCCAACACTGTGCAGGCCCGAATCCTCCACGGGCCTCCACGTAGCCCGCCGAACAGGCGACAGCAACGCCCGCCGCTCACAACGCGACACGTGGCGCCCCCAGACGCCGACACGTGGCCGCCCATGCGCGGGAACAGCGCGTCAACGCGCCCACGTGCGCCCTGCGCCCGCCGCCTGCGCCTCTGCACGCACGCTTCCCGAGGCGCTCCCCAGCCGGCTCCGTGGACCGAGCGTGCTACACTGCACCAACCACACGCCGCCACGTGTCACCCTCCGGTCCACCGTACACCGCGCTTTTCCCGTGGACCGCGCCCGCAGCGCCGGCCAACTGGGAGCCGCCACGTGGCACGCGCCCGTTGCACGCCTCCGCGGTAAACCGCGCACCTGCCCGCGCCTGCCCGGGTGCCTGCACCGCCGCGCTCCGCCGCTGCCGCCGCCGCCGCAGGAACAGTAACACTGCCTCGAAATCCGTGCCGGATCATCCGGGCTCCGAAAAATACAAGTAGGTAGTCCATTTTCATCGTTTTCGCGCGCTGAATCCAAATCCGATGTCCGTTTCTCCAAATTCTCATCCGAAATTTTGCCGAAGGCCCCCGAAAAGCCCACTTGATCCGATTTTCGCGCCGGGTCCATTTCTAAAATCCGTTTTGCCAAATTCCATCTCTAAAAATTTCCGAAGGCATCCGGAGAGGTGATCTTTTATCCAAACTTCGCTCTGAGTCCAAATTTGACATCCGTGTCGCGCGAAATCACTTCTGAACACTCAACGGGTCCTCCAAATACTCCCGGGATCCATTTTTAAGCCCGAAGTCCACCACTTGTGTCCAAATTGTGCACAAACACCACCAACACACCACGCAGGCCTTCGAAAGCTGCCAAACAACCAGAAAACTCCCCGCGGGGAAACCAGGTCCTCACAGCTTTAGTTTCGAGGACGAAACTTTCTTTTAGTGGGGGAGGATGTGGTGACCCGAAATTCTGCAGGGCTTCTACAGTGTGACCGGCAGCTTCTGGAGGCCTATGGGGCATGTCGGCGGTGTTCGTGCGCCAATTTGGACACAAGTGATGGACTCCGAGCTTAAATTGGATCACGTGGGTAACCGGGGGACCCCGTCGGATGTTTTGAGGTGTTTACGCGCAAAATGGATGTCAAATTTAGGCTCAGCGTGAAATTCGGATTAAAAATACCTTTTCGGGAGCCTCCGGCAATTTATAGGATTGGAAATTGGCAAAATGGACGCCGGATTTGGAATCAGCGCGCGAAAACGGTCAAGATGGGCTATTTACTTGCATTTATCGGAGTTTGCTACAGTAATCTACTGTTCACGGCCGGAACAGTAGTTCCGGCGACGGCCGGCAGCGGCGGAAGGCGGCGGCGCGGGCTCGGGCAGGCGGCGCGCGGCCGCGGGCAGGCGCTGAGCGGCGCGGGCAGGCGCGGGCAGGTGCGCGGTCCACGCGGCGGGCGTGCACCAGGGCGGTGCCACGTGGCGGTTGATCGTTGGACGGCTCGCGACGCGCGGTTCACTGAGCGTTGAGGGGGCGCATGGTGGACCGGGGTTGACACGTGGCGGAAGTTCATTGGCCGGCTCACAGGACCGGGTGCACCGAGGCACGAGAGGGCGCCTCGGGCCGCGTGCGCGAGCGGGCGCCATGCTGCGCTGACGCAGCGCGCACTGTGCGTGCCAAGTGTTGACTCTGGTGGGACACTTGGCAGCGTCTGGGTGGCTTTCTACAGGTGTTTCCTGTTTCGGGGACTTGGATGGGATTTTCTAAATTGTTTGTTTTGGAATTACTCTTTAAGCTATTCGAGGGAGCTTCTTTGGCCATTTCTACCTTCTTCGAGCCCCTATCTCTCTGTGGACTGAGAAGGAGAATTGATCTCCATGAGGAGAGGAATGTACCTCCTAAGTTTCGGATTTTTCGGCGGCACGGATTTTGAGATACCCATTTTACCGGCGCGGCGCGACGTTTCTTCTTCGGTGTTCTTTTCCGTCGCTTTTCGGTGCACGAGCTCCCCCGGCCTACCCCGAGCTCCTTTTTCTGTGATTTTTGAGCCGTTGGCTTCACGACAGGTAGGGCTTCAACTTTGGTATTTTGAGCTTCCCCTATTTCTGAGATTTTCATGGAGTTTTTCGAGATTCTCTTTGACCCATTTTCTATTGCGGAGTATTTGGACAGCACCGTGGTATTTCGGCGATATCTCCGCAACCGGGGATTGGATTGAGACGTTCCAAGAGGCGTTTTGCATCTACTCGTTGCAAGGAGCATCCTCGAATTTTTCTGGATTTTTCTGGATTTTTCCTGAAGGTGAAAAAGGCATTATTTTCAGTGTTTGGTGGTGCCGTTTTCTGTACAGAATTCTTTGGGGTAGTTCTCTTGCAGAATTTATTTCTCAGTGTAGGAAACTCGAATTTGAGCGTGCAGGTACTCGTTTCGACCGGCTCGACGTGACGAACGCAGCGGTTATTTTCTCAGATTTTTCTGAGTTCATCTCGCAGGTGAAAACAGCACATTTTTGGGACATCGGATAATTTGGATTATTGTGTGTAATTTTGGACACCCTGTGTATAATTTTTGCAGTTATCGCGGCAAGTGATTTTTTGGGGCGAGGGCACTTTTTGGGGCTTGGATTGCGCTTTTCCAGGTGGGTGGTTGCTATATCCCTCTTTCTGATATACCCACTAGGAATATTAGAGAGATCCTCTTTATTGGACATATTGAATGATCATCTATTGGACTTGCATGCTTAATTAAAATAATGGTGAGCCTATCTTATGGAAAATATCATAGTGGAAGTGCTGATAGTGGTTGGGACTTATGCATGCTTGTATGGCAATAATATTGGCATTTAACTTTGCATGGGGGATTTTACTTTTATGTTGAGATACTAGGAAACGTCTTGCGGGAGGGTACCACTTGAGGATCTTTTGGACAGGCATAGGTGGATGGTTTATGTGAGGGTGATTAGCAGATTATAGACAGGTGCGGTCGGATTATGAATTTAGCATGATGATTATTCCCAGGCGGAGCTATTAATTGATACAGATGTCGAACCACTACTTGTCACACTTTCTTCTATCTCTCATGAGGGCATAGGCTGACTTATATGGACATCTTGTTAGGCCATTTCTTATCGCAACACTATATGTTGGGACTTGATTTAGGAGAAACCCTATTTACTTCTTCTTCCCCTATTCTTTAGCCAGGTGGCTATTTGTTGCTCGGGTTTGAGCAGGGGTTGGCATAGTGTAGCCGGGGCCTGGATTTTAGCTTCTGGGGTATTATGGCTACCGCGGATAGTAGGCGGTTGACCAGATGTTGGATGTGGGACATGATTGTGTTTATGGGTGTTGTGGTGAACCCCTTACTTTTGATTACCCGCTAGGCATTGGAGTTGCTTCCATGATTAAAAGGCTAAGTGCCCTTTATAGGTGACAATGGCAGGATTAATTGAGATGAAAACGAATACGGTTAGAACTTGCTTTAATGGGGGTTAAAATTGTAGAGCGGTAGCATCATGGTAACAGATAAGGCTAATTATTAAATTATGGGCTTTGGGCATGCATTTTAGACAGGCACAGGCTATCTCTTATTTACTATCCTTATACTTTTATCAGCATGCTTTAGCAAGGTAAGATCATATCGATATCTGCTTTATTTTATATATATCATCTTGGGACATTTGCATGCTTGTATGGTCACCTAGATAGGCCACCTTTTTTTCTGCTACACTATCATACTGGAATTGACATAGGAGAAACCTTTTTATTATTCTTTTCTCCTTTCATTTGAGGCTCAGGGTATTTGCAGCTCGTGCGCGAGCAGGGGGTTTGTGATAGTGTAGTCGGGTTCCTGGGTTTTGGGACAGGCAGGGTATTGCGGCAACCGCAGACCTTGGGCGGTTGACCGGAGGTTGCTTATGCATCAGATTGGGTATCAGGTCTCTAGTGGATGGAGTTTCCCACTGTTTGTTTATCTTGCATCAGGTTGAGATCGGGTTTTTCTTTAGTGGATGGGTTTTCCCACTTTGATCAGAGTCATGATCCAGTCCTGCTATATCAGGTTACTTGTGGTTACTTACTTTTCCTCGTGTGGGTCGCTCCCCACGAGTGCCACTACGGAGTGCGGGGCTGATAGACTTTGAGTCCTTGGGACTCCTTTGCTTCGGTGTTATGCGTAGGCTGGCATACCCGTCGCGGCAGAGCAGGCAGTACCAGTGTTTACTGGTGGTCAGATTGGGTTATTCAGGCAGGCATTTATATTCTGATGCATACCTTTAGCTATTTTTCTTCGCTCAGCATTTAGAGGCATACTAGTGGTAGCGTTTCATCAGTAGTTATATTCATAGCATACCACCTTTATTTCTTTGCCTCTGGTAGACCTGGTGGGCGTGTCAGAGTTTGAGGTTTTACCCACTAGGGGAGGCTACTGGTTTACTAGTAGTTCTCACCCCCATTCTTCTTTCCTCTTTTTCTTCTCCCTTGTTTTGCAGTGTCTTCTGCGGGTGCTGCTGGGCTTTCAGTGGCGGGTCGAGGAGAGAGGACGACTGAGTAGATAGATCTCGAGACAGGATGAGCGTGTTAGCTGGACTGTTGATGTACCCATGTTTCTTCAGACGGTTGTACTTCCACTTTTGGGACTGGCTTTTGCCAGCAGGTTGTATTTATTATTTGTGAGCTGGGAGAGACTGATGTATCATTTATACAGATGTATTGTATTTTATTTTCAGCTTCAGTCTGAGATGTATTAGTTTTAGTCCAGCTCAGTTTTTATTGCTCTTTTATTATATCTCTTATATCTGAGCAGGTTATTGGCGCTTCGTGTACACGAAAAATACCGTGTGCACGGCGGATCTGTGGACGGGCCCGGGTTCTGGTTTTCACCCGGGGCGTGACAGCCGCCGCCGTTGTTATCATGCCTACGGGGTCGCCGCCGCAGTCGCTGTGTTCGCGGGGTCATCACCGGAGCCGCGGGGGACGAAATCGGGAAAAACTGTTCATCCCGTACGGCTCCTCACCCACGCGGTCCACCGGAGTGGCGTGCGCCCGGCGCACGTCCCACAGCCCGAAGACGCGGAACCAGGCGCGCGGTCGCATGCGCCAGCCCGGCCCGCGCACCGCGGTGCACGTCGCCGCCGCCCGTGGGGGTGTGCCCGGTGCGCGCCCTGCGCGTGGACCGGCTCGGCCCGCTTACCGCGGTGCATGCCTCCAGCGTGCACCCGGTGCCTGCCGCAGCGCCCGTGGGGCCCGGTCCAAGCTGCCTGGTGCACGCGCCCGGGTGAGCCCGGCCCGCGCCGCGCATCCTCTGCACTGTGGACCCGGTCCACGCCTCTGCCCCTGCACCAGCCCCCAGCCCGGAAGCTCGGTAACTCCGTTTTGGCCCATTTTTGGCCCGTTTCGCCTCTTTTTTGAACGTTTTCGACCACGACGATGCTTTTAACAATGCTTCTTAAGAGTAGTTTCCTTCGGGTCAAGTTTGGGGGTCATGGGTTTCGCAGGGGACAGTGTTAGCTTATTAATGTTTACCTTAGGGGACTTTCTAGGTTCGCGTGCCGATCGAGTGGGGTGCAGCGAGTCAACTTCTAGCGTACCGACCAAACGCTGTCCAGGTGGGTGTTCCTTCAAGTCCTAACATTCATGAGATATAGTAAAGCTTTGTGTATGCATGAATATAATAATATTGACCTTATGATCTCATCTAACCCCTGTTTTCCGTAAGTATGTTATTACTAATATCTCTAGCGACTGTGGGTGCTCTCCTCTGTTACTGTGGGAGTGTGTAGAAAGTTTTACTCTTTTAGCATGGATATTGCAACATACTTGTCATAATCGCATCTAACCCCTGTTTCATATCAGCATGTTTACTTTTATACCTCTAATAACTGTGGAAAACTTTGGGTACGACACACCCTTTTATCACACGTTTGAGCCCAAGGTTTGCTTGCACGCACACCGGCGGTTTGGCCACCGCACTGGTGTATTTTTCCGGAAAGATGGCATGTCGGCCCGTGTACCCCACGACTAGTGGTGATGGGGACCTCTCACGGCTACTCACGTACCGCACGAGCGTCGTGGAGGGGTATAGGCAAATCACGAGAGGCAAATGCACGTTTGATTGTTGCAGGACAAGTACGTATTGTTGATTGTCGCAGGGCAAGTGCGTATTGTTGATTATTGCAGGAGCAGATGCATGCGACTGGCTCGTTACAGGGTACTGTGGCTCTCTTGAAAGGGGGTAAACACGAACACGCGGGTGGCTCGGTTTGCATTATCTTCAGTTTTCCCAATTATCGCATGTATATATTGTTTACTCTGATTTATGTTGCATCCTGGTAGTGTCACTGACTCCCCACTCTGTGACAGGTTGGTCGGGCGCGGGCACGGGACGGATGTGAGGACGGTCTAGGTAGATGTTTCGTTTCTCTTTTACTTTCCTTTCGAGTGACTTTGCGAGGCTTTATTCATGTATATCTCTTTAGTTTTTCGTGCTGTGTGCGTGGGTTCGTCTGCGCTCGTGTGGATGCTCAAACTACTGTAGTGACTCTGCGTACTTGCATACTTGGTAGCTGACGGCCTATTTTCAAACTAGAAAAAATATTTGCGAAAACAGCTTTTAAAACAACGGGGGTCGTGTGGACTCCGATTTGAAAACCCATGGATTTATCCTTTATAAATAACGATGGCCGTGCTAAGTAGTTATAGTACTCTCTCTCTCTCTCTTGCTTTTGGGAACGATGATTGTGGCTAAAGTGTGAACGAGACTACAGGCGGGTTGGTAGGCCTGTCTAAGTTGAGACTGTGACGCCCCACTTCCCAGGGGGTCACCCATCCTAGAACTACTCTAGCTCTAGCACGCTTAACTCTCATGTTCCCTTGGATCTTGCTACCATCCAAAATGCTATAGCCGGGTTAGAGATTTTAGTCCTATTATATCATTTATATAGAGGACTAATCCAAATTCCGGGACATTCTTCCCCCCTTTAAGCCCTGACGTCCACGTCAGGCTCAAGCACACTCACAAGCACCAGGCGATGTGAGACTCGTCTCGCTAGCCTTAGCCGACCTTGTGAGGAGCTGCACTCCACTCACAACGGTCATTAGCCGGGGAGCCTCGCTCTACCCGCTATATAACCCTCGCTCAGCGACTCATCTCACATTTCCGGCTGGTGAATGGCTCTGATACCAACTGTGACGCTTCCCAGGGGGTCACCCATCCTAGAACTACTCTAGCTCTAGCACGCTTAACTCTCATGTTCCGGATCTTGCTACCATCCAAAATGCTATAGCCGGGTTAGAGATTTTAGTCCTATTATATCATTTATATAGAGGACTAATCCAAATTCCGGGGGTGTTACAGAGACTGCCGTGCATGTGCAAAGGAGACCCCGATTTTCTCGGGGTCGAGGAATTTGCACATGTGGCAGGTCTGGCGCGCACTGGGGGACATTGTAAATTTTTTTTTTTAATATTCCACGTTTTCCGCTTTACCGAGAAACCCCCGGGGCGTGACAACTATAATCAGTCGGGATGCCACGAGGGGTCCAGATTACCTCGAAAAGCATGCTGATCGCCTGCACGGATTTCGATGCGCCCAATTTGCTAGCGAATTTCAAAAATTAATTCTGGGAGATTCCAGGGTCGGAATTCGAATCCGATCGCGCCACCGTTTACCGTTTTGCGAGCTCTAGCCCCTAAAAATACCTACAAACCCCGACGGTCAGCCCAGAAATTCTCGAACTTATAACCCCCCAGCAGGCCACTGAAATAATAAAATAAAATAAAATAATATAAAATTACCACTTTAAGGCGGGTATTACATCACTCACCTCTTAAAACAAGTTTCGTCCTCGAAACTTAATCCTGGTCCACAGCAAATAGATATGGGTAGCATTCTCTCATCTTTGACTCAAGTTCCCAAGTCGCTTCACGTTTTCCTAGTTGCTCCAAAGTACCTTCACATAGGGGATCGTCCGGTTGCGCAACTTTTTGTCCTCCCGCGCCAGGATCCGCACCGGTGTTTCTTCAAAGCTCAGGTCCTCTCTAAGCTCAAAAGTAGTGACGTCCAGTACATGCGATGGGTCGGGGAGGTAATTTCGGAGCATTGAAACATGGAACACATTGTGGATTCTGTCGAGGTTTGGCGGTAAGGCTAGACGGTAAGCCACCGGGCCGACACGCTCCAAGATCTCGAATGGCCCCACGTACCATGGGCTCAACTTGCCTCTCAGCCCGAACCATTTAATTCCCTTGGATGGCGAGACCCGTAGTAACACGTGCTCCCCCACTTGAAACTCCAAGTCGCGGCGTCTCTGGTCTGCATAGCTCTTTTGTCGACTTTGGGCGGTCAGTAAACGCTGTCTGATGAGGCGCACCTTTTCCTCAGTCTCTTCTACTAAGACTGGTCCCAAGAACTTCCGTTCCCCTAAATCGTCCCAACAGATCGGGGATCGACAACGTCGCCCGTATAAGGCTTCATATGGCGCCATTTGTATGCTGGCCTGGTAGCTGTTGTTGTAGGCGAACTCCATGAGGGGTAGGTAGCGTGACCATCCGTTCCCCAAATCAAGTACACAGGCGCGAAGCATGTCCTCGAGAGTCTGGATCACCCGCTCAGATTGTCCGTCCGTCTGGGGGTGGAAGGCTGTGCTAAACTGCAGTTTGGTCCCCAGAGCTCGTTGTAGACTCTGCCAAAAGTTCGAGACGAACCGCATGTCTTGATCTGAAGTGATCGAACCTGGCACCCCATGCAACCTCATGATCTCGCTGATGTAGACTTGAGCTAGTCGATCTCGGGTCCATGTCGTATGAATGGGTAGGAAATGGGCTGACTTGGTTAACCGGTCCACTACGACCCAGACTGCGTCGTGCCCCTGTTGCGAACGTGGGAACCCAGTGACAAAATCCATGGTGATTCGCTCCCACTTCCACTCTGGTACCGGTAGGGGTTGCAACTTTCCCGCCGGCCGCTAGTGTTCGGCTTTTATCTGTTGGCAGACCAGACAATGTGCTACATACCGTGTCACATCTCCCTTCAGTTTAGGCCACCAGAAGGTCTGCTTGAGATCCCTGTACATCTTTGTGCCCCCCGGATGCGCCGCATAGGGAGCGCGGTGTGCCTCCGACAAGATCTCCTCCTTCAATTCCGATGAATCGGGCACGCAAATCCACCCACGAAAACGTAGGGTGTCGTCTTCCCCCACCGAAAAGTCGCTCTCCTGGTTCTGGGAAATCTTGTCCCGGATGAGCTGTAAGTGTGAATCGGTCCGTTGCCCCTCCCGGATCTTCTCGAACAGCGTAGGTCTAACCATCAAAGACAAAAGTCGTGCGACCGTTCCTGCTGGCACCACTTCCAACCTCAATCGTGAGAACTCCGCGATCAGGCTATCCTGTTCAGTGATCGTGTTTGCTGATGTCCCTTCCATTTGCCCCTTCCTGCTCAAAGCATCTGCTACCACGTTTGCCTTCCCGGGGTGGTATTGAATTGATATATCGTAATCCTTCAGCAACTCTAACCACCGTCTCTGCCACAGATTTAGTTCCTTTTGGGTGAACAGGTACTTAAGACTTTGGTAGTCAGAGAACACATTACAGTGGACACCAAAGAGATAGTTCCTCCATAGCTTTAAAACAAAGACGACTGTAGCCAGCTCTAAATCATGTGTCGGGTAATTCCGTTCATATTCTTTCAATTGCCTTGAAGCATAGGCTATTACTTTCCCTTGTTGCATCAGTACACCCCCGAGGCCGATCCGTGACGTGTCGCAGTAGACCTCAAAATCCTCTCCAGGTGTCGGTAGTACAAGTACAGGCGCCCGAGTTAGCCTGTTCTTGAGTTCTTCGAAGCTCTCCTGGCATTGGGCCGTCCACGTAAACTTTTCTCCTTTCCTGGTTAACAGGTTCAGAGGGGCAACAATCTTCGAGAAGCCCTCGACAAAGCGTCTGTAGTAGCCCGCCAGGCCCAAGAAGCTACGGACCTCCGTCACTGTACGTAGTCGGCCGGTGCCAGTTGGTCACCGACTCCACCTTCTTGGGATCCACTGCAATTCCCTCCACTGAAATCACGTGCCCCAAGAATCCCACTTCGTGAAGCCAGAATTCACATTTCTTGAGTTTAGCGAACAACTGCTGGTCCCTGAGAGTCTGGAGAATAGTCCGCAAGTGGTCCTCGTGTTCCTCGTCAGTACGCGAATAGATCAGGATGTCGTCGATAAAGACCACCACGAATCGGTCTAGGAAGGGTCTGAAGATTCTGTTCATCATATCCATGAATACCGCCGGAGCATTCGTAAGCCCGAATGGCATTACGGTAAACTCGTAGTGACCGTATCGGGTCCGGAAGGCTATTTTAGGGATATCTTCATTCCGAACTCGAAGCTGGTGATAGCCTGACTGCAGATCAATCTTTGAAAATACCGTTGCTCCCCGTAGCTGGTCGAAGAGGTCGTCAATCCTGGGCAGGGGATACTTGTTCTTCACTGTAACCTTGTTTATCTCTCTGTAGTCGATGCATAGACGTAGGCTTCCGTCCTTCTTTCGCACGAAGAGTACGGGTGCGCCCCAGGGCAACACACTCGACCTGATAAACCCCTTCTCCAAGAGGTCTTCGAGTTGCGCCTTCAGTTCTTTAAGTTCCGCGAAGGCCATTCTATAGGGCGCCTTCGTGATAGGCTGCGTGCCCGGTAGGAGCTCGATAGGGAACACAACCTCTCGCTCGGGAGGCATTCCTGGTAGTTCCGTCGGGAAGACGTCAGGGAATTCCCTTACTACCGGAATGTCCGAAGGCATCGCAGAGGGTCGGGTAACTAGATCCACTGAAGCCAAGTAGGCCACACATCCGCTCTCCACCAATCTCCTGGCCCTTGCTGCTGAGATGACGGTTGAAAAAGAGGTGCTCTTACATGCTAGGTACACATGCTCAGGGAAACCCGGTACTTGTAGTCGCACTTGTCGCTTCTCACAGTCGATCAATGCCTGGTACCTAGTGAGCCAATCCATGCCTAGCACCGCATCGTATTCCTTCAGAGGAATCACCACCAAATCCCAAGGACACGACAGCCTCCCTAGCCTTATCGGGCAGGAGGGCACAAAGCTATCAGCCTCCAAAGGCCCGCCCGCGGTTTGAACCGTCAAAAGACACTGGAGAGGTCTCTCCCCAAAACCATGTGCAAAAATAAAATCGCGAGATATGAAAGAGTAGGTTGCTCCGGTATCAAAAAGAGTTCTAGCACGGAAATTTGAAACTGAAGTAATACCTGCTACTATGTCCTCCGGCGGGTCCCTCGCTTGGCGGGTCATCGAGTAAACTCTCCCGCCTGCCTACGGTTGCCCCTCCCCCTCTCGTCGTGGTGCAGGGGGTCTCGTGGCCGATCCCATAGGAGCTTTCCCCCGTCCCGCATGCTGCGGCGAAGGCGTAGAAGCTGCTGAGGATGCTGTTCCCAGGGTTAAGGGGCAGTTGTGGCGAAAGTGCCCCTCCTTGCCGCAGCGGAAGCAGTGATCATGTCTCTGGGAGCATTCTGTCACTCGGTGCGCCCCTCCGCATATCACACAAGGCCTGTCCCCCGGCCTCGGTCCTCCCGTTGGTGCGCTCCTGGTTCTCTACTGTGGTCTCCACCATTTAGGGGGTCGACTCCCACTGGAATAGCCTCCCCCAGAGTACGGCTGAGGTTGCTTCTTGTCCTCGTGCTTAGTAGGGCCCTGCCTTCTGGCGCGCGTAACTGCGAATCCGCGCTCCACAATAGTGGCCCTGTCGACCACCTTCTGGAAGGTGTGCAAGTATGCCGCTTGCACCACCTGGAATATGTCGCTGCGCAACCCGTCCACGAAGAGCTGAGCCTTGTGAGACTCATCCCTTATGACGAAAGGGACGCAGTTGGCCAGTCTCATGAACTCCCGCTGATACTCCATGACTGTTCTGCTCCCCTGCTGGATATGGTTTAAGTCGTCCTCCAACTGTCGCTTGACGCTGTTGGAGAAGAACGCCCCGAACAGCTCCTGCTTGAAAGTGGTCCACGATGGGAGGACGATGCCCTTTGAGGAATCAGGGCGCACCGTATTCCACCATATGCGTGCGTTCCCCTCTAGGAAGTGGACCGCCTGTGAGGACCTGGATTCCCACGATGAGATTACTGGTTGACCAGTAGCTTCTGGAGGTCTATGTGGCGTGTCGGTGGTGTTTGTGCACAACTTGGACACAAGTGATGGACTTCGGGCTTATAATGGATCTCGTGAGTGATCGGAGGACGCCGTCGGATGCTTAGAAGTAGTTTCGCGTGAAGCGGATATTAAAATTGGACTCAGCGTGAAGTTTGGATAAAAAAACACCTTCTCGGATGTCTTTGGCAATTTTTAGAGTCGGAGTTTGGCAAAACGGACATCGGATTTGGGTTCAGTGCGGGAAAACGATGGAAATGGACTACTTACTTGTATTTTTCGGAGCCCGGATGACCCGGCACGGATTTCGAGGCAGAGGTACTATTCCGGCATGGCAGGCGGCGCCGGCGGCGGCGGGCAGCGGCGGAGCGCGGCGGCGCGAACGCAGGCGCGGCGGCGGGCAGGCGCGACCAACGCGCAATGCGCGAGCAGGCGCGCGGGCGCGCGGGCAGGTGCGCGGTCCACGGGCCGGCGTGCACCGGAGGGCAGGACACGTGGCAGCTTGTGATTTGTTGGTGTTGTGGGCGCGGTCCACGGGAAAAATGAACGGGTGTACGGTGGACCGGGGGTGGACACGTGGCGGCCACTGGTTGGCCGGTCCACCTGTGCGCGGTCCACGGAGCGGGTGCAGGCCGCCTCTGGGCGAGTGCGTGCAGGGTGGCAGGCGGCGGCGCAGGCTTGCACATGGGCGCGGTCGGTTGACTAAGTGCGCTCCACGTGTCGCCGCCACAGCGCGCCACGTGTCGAGCAGCGGATGGCCGGTGTGGCTGTCCGCTGTTCGGGTGAGACGTGGCGGCCTGTGGGCTTTTCGGGCGTGCACAGTGTTGGGCCGGGCCCAACACTGTAGCAGCCCGGTTCGTGCGGGCGCCCGGATTTGGGGCCCAAAAGCCCAATTTCGGGATTTTTTTGGGTTGGGCCTATATAAAGCCTCTTCACCCTCGAGTTTGGGCCCTTTCCTGAGCCCTCTTGACCTTGGACCCTTTAGAAAAATTGTTGCTCTCCTCATTGTGCATCTTGGGATGGAGGCTCGGAATTTTTGGAATGCGCGGCGTCGACAACTTCGGCATCGTAGCGCAGAGCGACGTTCTTTCACCGGAGGCCCGTTATCGTCGTATTTTGGTCTGAGAGGTCCACAGAGCTACCCCAACAGTGTTTTTGGACGATTTTCATGGTGTTGGATTCACGAGAGGTAGATCTATGATTCTTGTATTGTCAACTTTTCTCAGATTTGAGCTTTGTTTGGGGTTCCGGGTATGTTTTTAACCCCCTTTGCCGCTGATGGAATTTCTGGACAGTGACACCTTGCTGGATTTTTATCTCCGCGCTCAGCATCGGATGGAGATGTGCCTTTACACTTTTTGCATCTACGCGTCGCAAGGATTACCGTCGTATTTTTCGGGGAATTTTTTGAGACTTGCCCGAAGGTATACTCCTTCCCACTTTACTGTGCAGAGTATTACAGTTGTGTATGTTGTGGAGTTTCGCGCTCATCGCGTTGTGGAATTTGTAACTCGGCCTCCGGGACTCGGATTTTGACGTGCAGGTATTCGTTTCGAAGTTCTCGACACGATGATCGTGATAGTATTTTTGTTGGATTTTTCTGAGTTCTTGCTTCCGGTGAAAAATCCGCATCTTTGGGACTGTTCCAGCAGATGGTGTATACTTGGGTATTTTTAGCATAAAATGTAACTTTGGACCTTTTGTTGTACCCAGGAATGTTCGCGAGTGTTTTTGGAACACTGCTAGGAGCCGAGGTTTGCGCGACATGTACCGTGGATACGGGTTCAGCAGATATGGTTAGCAAGTGGCCACGCTCTTCACCGACCCCAGGTTTGCCTTGGATTGAGCACTTCAGGTAGGTAAGCTTAATATTAGTAACTGTATAAGGCAATGATAAGATCTTCAGGGATGATTATGTTATAGTGAATGTAAGTGCACTTGTGGGAATGTCACCCCTCCATGACTGATAGCATGCATGTTTAATATACAACCCATATTTAGCATCGAGAGGAAAAGCTTGAAGAATGGCCTAGATCATACAGATTGATATGCTTTAGTAATGATCTTTTAGCATGCCAGGTTGCACATAGTCTTTTATGATATGATTACTCGATAGAGTAGGGGGCTATATCTATGTGCGGGTATTATTATGATCATTCTGTTGACGGACCCTGGATTGTGGACAGGTTTAGTTCTTTAGGGATTCCAGCATGTTGTTTATTCCTAGAGGATCTATTATATGCTTTACCCCCTTTCATTTCCTTGAGGACATTTGCATGCTTTTATGGACATCTAGTTAGGCCATCTTTTACTGCTGCACTACTATTGGAACTTGACTTAGGAGAAACCATGTTACCCTCTTCTCCTTCTGTATTAGTCAGGCGGTCTGTGTTGCTCGGGTGCGAGCAGAGGTCTGGGGTAGTGTAGCCGGGACATTGGTGTCAGGGACGGGTTGTGCTGGATTGCGATTGGCAGGGTTTTGCGGTGACCGCAGACTTTGGGCGATTGACCGAAGGTCGGCTATAAGACCTGGTTATAGATGGCAGGGTATTGCGGCAACCGCGGATATTGGGCGGTTGACCGGATATTTATTTGTGCATCAGATTGGGTATCAGGTTTCTCTAGTGGACAGAGTTTCCCACTATTTGAGTACTTTGGCATCTGATTGAGGGCCGAGGCCTTCTTTAGTGGTTGAGCTTTCCCACTTTGATCAGAGTTGTGATCCAGTCCTGCTATATTATGATACTGTTACAGTGATACTTTACTCGTGTGGGTCGCTCCCCTCGAGTGCCACTCCGGAGTGTGCGACCGTGCCGGTCAGGAGCCGGTCTATTACTTATTTTGGGTGCGACCGTACCGGTCAGTAGTCGGTCTGTCACCTATTTTGGGATGCGACCGTACCGGTCAGTAGTCGGTCAGTATTCCCACAGATGAGTTCGACAGCAGAGCAGGCAGTACCGGGTTTTACACCGGTTCATTTGATTGGGTTTATGCGGCAGGTACTTTTATTGTTGCACTCGTGCCTGGGGGTCGAGCGGAGTCTAGTAGCTGTGTTTAGACTAGTGCTAGTGTTGTTGGGAACCGTTTGGGGATTGACGGTGGTCCCGAGGTCGTTGTGAGTTGTCGACCGTTGTGCGAGAGGTTTGGTGATCTTGAGTCTATCCGTTCTGAGAGAGAGCGTGGATTTTGACTATAGCCTGCATGATTCACTATTCGATAGTGAGTTAGTCCGTTTGGACATCCTACGTAATTCCTGCCCAGCAGTGGGAGGTAGTTGTAGGTGGGCACAGGTTTGACTGGACCAGATGTGGTAGTCAGCTCGATTGGGTCGATTGTGCACTTCATGTGCTAGTGGTTGCACACCATTCTTTGGTTCCCCCCTTTTGAGCATATAGATAGAGGCATGATAGCTGACGAGTGTCTTCAGCTCTCTTGTTCAGTGTTACTGCATTGATTATTTTATGTCTCTTGAGGACTTAGTGGGCAGACCGTCGGGCCTGGCGGTGGTACCCACTGAGAACTCCCTTTTTGGTGTAGTTCTCACACCCTTTGGGGGTTTTCCCACTCCTTTTTCCTTCCTCTCCTTTGTTTTGCAGAGTCTTAGCGGGTGTTGCTGATTCTGCGGTTGTTGATCGAGGCGAAGGAGTCGCGAGCTAGATCCCTACCCGTCGTTGGAGAGTAGAGGTACCCCCCCTTCAGATGAGACCTGCAGTAGATTGGCTATTTTGTTTTCCTCTTTTGAGAGACTCATGTAATGAGGATATGATATGTATTGAGAGCCTGTACACTGATGTATTTATTGGAGATACCTCCTTGTTGAGTTTTGGGCTTTGTACATGAGGTTATTGTATGATTATCATTTTTGGGAGATAGACATTGTTGTATTATTTCCAGTTGTACAGTGGTTGATTTTAGTTATATAGCATATTTTCATTTATAGCTCTGATATTTGTTAGCTGTAGTACTTTTCTTGCAGGTAGGACGCTTCGCCTATGCGGGGTTTGGCATAGGTGGCGGATCTGTTGGCGAGCCCGGGTCGCAGTTTCGACTCCGGGGCGTGACACCGCCAGGGGAACCCGCTCGCACTCCTCCATTAGCAAGTCCTCGAACAGTTTCTCCATCGTATCCACCCACTTCTCTACGACCCAGGGGTCGGTCGTCTCCCCCTCGAACACCGGTGGGTCGTATTTCTTGAAGTCGGCCAGGTTAGCTCGCACGCGGTCCCGCTCAGTCAGCGGAACTGACACTCCCCCCGTGGCAGCGGTGGCCACAGCGGGAGAAGGTGTCGCCCCAGTCTCCCCCAGGGAACCCCCGGTAGTGGTCCCCGGTGTCGGTCTCGCAGCTGCTGTCGAAGGTGCTGCCGCTGGCGCCGTGGGCTGGACTGACGGTACCTCGGCTGCCGCGGCCTGTGGAGGGGCCGCCCCTGTAATGACACGACTTTTCCTGTAGTTTTTACCTTCCTTCTAATAAAGTACTCCTTTTAGTGGATTGAAATTATCGAGTTTCTCTAAGTCAGTCGGTGTGCTGCATGAGTATTTTTCTGCGAAAGAGCACGAAAAATGATGACCGACGGTGCAGTCGGATCTGAAATCCGACGTACGGATCTTCCGGAATAGGGTTTCTAGAGTTGCGGTGTTTTAGCGTGCATCGGAATCCGTGCAAAATATCTTGCACGCTTTTCGAGGAGTTTTGGATTATCCCATATGATTAATTAATTAAGGAATTAATTATTCGGCGACAGATTTTAAAAAGGGGATTTATTTGTACGTACGAAAAGGAAAAATTCCACTTTTCGCAAAAAAGAGAAACCCTAGCCGGAGAGAACGCGGGAGAAAAAGAGGAGGAAAAGACGGAACCCTAACCGGAGGAGGAGAAAGAAAGAAAGAGGAAGGAGATGGAGGAATCCGATCACCCCGAACAACGTACCGGAGACTAGGTGTGCGATCGGTCGACTCCCCCGTCGGGAATTTTCGGTAAGTGATTTTTGTTTCGTTGTTTTTGGGGGTTTTTCGGTGTCTTTTTTTCGTTGTCTTCATCACCGTCTCCGTCCCCGACGTCATCGCCGACCCCGCCGCCGCCACCACCGCGCGACCTAGGGCACGGAGTTGGCGGGCGGACGACGCGAGGTGCCGCTAGGGCACCGCACGGGCGGGCGGATGACGCCGGCGCCGCTAGGGCGCCGCGGGGGTGCCGCCCGCGAGCGCGCAACCGCGGGGCCGTGCACCGCGCGGGGCGGGCGGCGCCGCGCCGGCGCCGCGCGGACGAGGCCCCCGGGCGCGCAACCGCGCGTCCTTGCGCCGCGCGGGCATCCGCGGGCGGGCGGCGCTGCGCGGGCGCCGCCCCCGGATGCGCAATCGCGCGGCCTTGCGCCGCGCAGGGCGCCCACGGGCGGGCGGCGCCGCGCGGGCGCCGCCCCCGGGCGCGCAACCGCGCGGCCTTGCGCCGCACTGGGCGCCCGCGGGCGGGCTGCGCCGTGCGGGTGTCGCGCGGGCGCCGCCCCGGGCGCGCAACCGCGCGGCCTTGCGCCGCCCCGGGCACGCAACCGCGCGGCCTTGCGCCGCGCGGGGCACCCGCGGGCGGGCGCATGCCACGCGGGCGCCGCGCGGGCGCCGCCCTGGGCGCACGCCGCGCGGCCTTGTGCCGCGCGGGGCACCCGCGGGGCAGGCGGGCGCCGCGCGGGCGCCGCCCGCGGGCGCACACCGCGCGGTTTCGGGCCACGCGGGGCATCCGCGGGCGGCGGCGTCCGCGCGGGGACCCGTCAGGTGTCGTAATTGTGCTGTTTTTGGGTTTTTCTTCACGGGGTTAGATTCAGACTTCCGTTTTTGCGATGTTAGTGCGTTATATTGATGATCGTTTTTCTTTGGGGACTTCTTTAGGTCCAGGTGCGCAGCGGGAGTGTGCGAAAGATCCAAGCGCTCCGATCTCCCCGCAACCAGGTGGGTACCCTTGCAATAAGTGCAACAGGTGCAATAAGTGCACCATATCATCGTAAAAGACTTAATAACCTGTCTAATAAAGTAGATGAACTGTTAAACCTTTCGCATGAATGTATATTGTTCTTTCATTATTAAATTGTGGCGACTGAGCGTCACGGTGCTTGATACACGCCGACTTCGGCAAACCATGTTTTTGGATGCTGCACGTACACAGGCGGATTGGCCTCCGCATGGGTTGTACTTTTCCGGATAAGTAGTCTGAATGACCCGTGTGCCCCACGATTTGTGTAGGTGCCAGTGGGGACCTCTTCACGACAGCTAAAAGTGCCGCACTAGCTCCATGAAGGGGTTAAAAGCATCACGTAAGTAAAGTAATTGTTCACGAGGGGAGACCGTCGACTCCCCGACAGGTACCAGTTGTAATTAAATCAAGAGATGGGGACACATGAGGTGGAAAAGCGAAAGGTTCCGGTGTAATCGGTTTGTTTTAAAGTTTATGTTAAATGTTAAATCATCTACTTTGTTTGTCACTGACTTTACCCACTCCGTGACAGGTCTGACTAGGTGTAGTAGCCGGGATGGCGGTGAGATTGCGTCGAGAAGACCTTAGCCGTAGGAGGCTTGCTACGTTGTCCTTTTTGGTTTATCTCATTTCTCTTTTAGTTTACCTGTTAGTTTAATTTGCTTGAATGTGGATCATGTGGAATGTTGAATAGTTATTTAGTTAGCACTGTGGATTGGATATATTTTTGTGGACTTGTGTGCGGCATGTTTTATAACAAACAAATGGTTGCGAAAATCCTTTCCAAAACCAAGTGCCGTGTGGGCACAATTTTGTAAACCCCTGGATTTATCCTTTCAAAAGATGTAGCTGCTTTAGTGTAGATGTGTAAACATTTTCAAAACTTGGGTGTCGTGTGGACACCGTTTGCAAAACCCGTAGTTTTAATTCTTTCCGGCTATGTATTCTGTGACTGTGTGGTTAAAGGATGTTATTGTAAATGGGATGCCGCGCATATACAAAGGAGACTCTGTCCGATTGAAGAGCGAATTTGTATATGTGGCGGTCTGTCGCGCACCGGTAGGCGAGGTCGCTTATTTATAAGAAAAAAAATATATACATGCTTTTCCGCTTATCTTTAGACCTCCGGGGCGTGACAGCCCCCGTCCCGGCGTCCGTCGCCGGCTGTCCCGTCGCTGGTGCAGTTGGCCCCTGCGAAGGGGCCCGGGTGACCGCCACTGTCGCAGCTGGCTGGAGCTGCGTCAACTAACGCACGTGGTCCGTGAGGGTCGCCAGCTGCCCTGCCATCTCCCGCAGTTGTTGCCGAAGGAGCTGGTTCTCCGCGGCCGTCGACGCCGTCGCGTCAGCCCCCGTGTCCTCGGCCGATGATCTAGTTCGGGCCATGATCTGTATATACACACAACACAAGTCAGCTCTAGGCTCCGCTAGCATAGTACTCAACCAACTAACGAGAATAGGGACTTATACTCCCCCCCCCCCCCCCCCCCTCACTCGCGTTCTACGCTTCTATTTCATGTTCATTTCATTTATTAGTAGCTAAGTGAGATATCTTTGTGGATGTTGGACGCCGACTACCGTGGTTAAAGGAAAGCCTCTCTGATACCATCTTAATTTGTCACGCCGCGGGGGTTTCATTAAGCGGAAGACGACCAACGAAAAGATAGAATTTACGTATACTTTTTTTTTTTTTTGTTCTATCTCCCCGGTGCGTGCCCAGACCCGCCGCATACACCGATTCACCCCGCAAACGGGCGGAGTCTCCTCTGTATATGCACGGCGTCGCAGTTACAATAATCATTTAACCACAGCAGTTTACTAACATGAGTGCACAAGAGTAAAGAATTCACGAGGCCGACTGGTTTAAAAGGATAAATCCACACGTTTAAAAACGGTGCCCACACGGTGCCCAGGTTTTTCAAAATGATTTTCACAATCCATAAATCCACAGGATTTTTAAAACGGTGCCCACCCGACACCCATATTTTTCAAAACTGTTTTCGCAAATCCATAAATCCACAGGGTTTTAAAACGGTGCCCACACGACACCCATATTTTTCAAAACTGTTTTCGCAATGCTTTTCTTTCCTTTTTCTTTTGTAGTTTAAAAGCAGCCGATCAAGAGAAGAATAAATCTACCATCCACATAAGTAAGAGGAAAAATAATCCATCATCCACACCGACCCCACAAGGGTATCGAAATCCACAAAGTAATCTACTAACAAGAAATGAAATGCGCATAAAAGAAGTAAATACAGTCTAGGGCCTCGAGGGACCAAAGTTCTCCTGCCACGGCTTCACCGTCGCCCTAGCTCTCACCCCTGAAGGAACCTGTCACAGAGTGGGAAGTCAGTGACACAAGGTATAAAAAAATAAAATGCAGGAAAACTGTGACTAAAGCAAACCGTAAGAAACCATCCAGAGTAACCGCCCTCCCCAAAAGGGCAACCCACGACACTCTCCCCCCTGCATAACCAAATCCGGGCACCTGCCCCGACAACCCAACCGAGCACCTACCTCGGTAAATCACGCCGAGTATCTACCCCGACGGGTCGCACCGCTCACACCTCGGCGCCTCTAACCCCCCACCTACGTGGGCCCCCACTACGTCACCTCGTGGGGTACACGGGTCATAGACCACTTTTCCGGAAAAGCACACCCTCGCGGTGGCCAAACCGCGGGTGTGCGTGCTGCAGCCTCAAGCATCGTAACCAAGTACACAAATACAATACTGATAATAACGAGTAATAGAGATCACCAAGGGTTAACATGATTAGTCGAGCAAATAAAGTATGTTTACATGTTCCCGGAAATTTCGAAACTAAACCTCAGAACGAGTACCCACCTCAAACACGAAGAAGAAGACGTGCGGAAGCTCCAACTAAAATACCCTCACCTTGTGCCCGAAAAGCTACAATAAGAATTATTGTTAAAAAAAATATCGTCGTGGTCAAAAACACTCAAAAACGGGGTGAAATGGGCCAAAAATGGAACTTCTGGACTCTTTTCTGAATACTGGTGCACGGGACCAGGCGTGGACCGGGTCCACGACAAAAGGCGGCAGCGGCGTGGGCCGGGAGCACGCCGCAGCGGTAGACCGCTGCGGCTTGGGCCGGGCCGCGCACCGGGTCCACTTCCTCCCCGCTGCGGTGGCGAGCACCGGGTGGACGCCTAGGGCGTGCACCGTGCAGCCTGGGCCAGGCTGGCGCACGCACCCGTGCGCCGGGTCCGCACCTTCGGGCTGCAGAGGCGTGCGCCGGGTGCACGCCGGTCCGGTGGACCGCGCGGCCTGGCGCAAGCATCCATGCGCCGGGTCCGCGGAGGCGTGCGCCGGGTGCACGCCGGCCCGGTGGACCACGGGCCTGAACCCTGCCGTACTGAACAGTAATCCGACTATTTTCGGCTCCGGTTGCGACCACGCGACCACGGCGGCTGCGGCGATGACCCCGTGAACACGATAACGGCGGCGGTGGCCTCCCGTTTAACCACGGCGGCGGCGGCCTCCCATTTAGTACTAAACTCGCCTCGCACGCGACAACGACAAGAAAAAAAGAACTGTAGTGGCCCTGGTTCCCATGCAATGTTCTTCCGATGAATCCACTGTTAGAACACCTAGTATTGGTGTATTTGGCCCATGGTGCATCAATTGGATGCCACAGATGGACCCTGTGCGTTACCACTTGCTGTGTTGGCCTTCGGCTAGGTTTGCCGAAATTTCTGAAAAGAATTAGGCCAAACAGAGGTCGGAAATGGATTCAGCACGGAAAAATGCTTGAAATCGACTATTTGTTTATTTAATTTCGAGTCCGGATGCCCAAAAAGGACCCCCGGAAGTTTTCTGTGATTTTTGGTGCATAGGAGGGGCCGTAGACTGCCGGCATGCCACGTGGCGGCCTGTTATTGGCCGGTTTTTGGCGCGCGGTCCACTGAGCAGTGCGGCTGGGTGCATAGACCCGGCACAGGGACACGTGGCACCGCCTGATTGGCGGGCTCAAGGCGCGCGGTCTACTGGGTGAGCGCGGCGGTGCATGGACCAAGGCGGGGGACACGTGGCAACCTCCGGTTGGTCGGTGCATGCGGCGCGGTCCACAGAATTCCTGCGGAAGGCGTGGACCGGGTGCAGGGGACACCTGTCACCCGCTCATTGGCGGGCGCAGCAGGCGCGGTGCACGGGACGCGTGGCCGGCGCCTCGTGCTGCGTGCGCACGTGGGGCGGCGTCACGCGACCGGCGCGTGCGACGACCAGTCGGCGGGTCAGCCGCGGGGACACGTGGCGCCCGCTCATTGGCGGGCGCCCGCCGCCTTACTGTGTGCTGATCGGACACGTGGCGCGCGACGGTTGGCCCTGCACCGGTGTTGCCTGTTCGGGGGACACGTGGCAGCACGGGAAGTTTTCGGGCGTGAACAGTGTTGGGCCGGGCCCAACACTGTAGGCGCCCGAAAACTTTCGGGCGCCCGAAAGTGGGCCCGAGACTTGATTAACTTGATTTTTTTGGGCTGATTTCGGGGAAAGGCTATAAATTGGCCTCTTGGGCCGAGTTTTTGAGGACTTTTCCGAAGCTTTTAGCCCTTGAGCCCTTAACCAAAATTCTTCCTCTCCCTCTTGTGCATCTTCTGGTGAAAGCTTGGAATTTTTGGAGGCCGCGACGACAGCGTTTCCTGCATCGTGGTGCGGAGCGACGATTTACTGTTGGAGGCCCATTTCCGTCGCAGTTCGGTCTGGGAGGTCTACAGGGCTACCCCAACAATATTTTTGGACGATTTCTTCGGCAGCGGTTTCACAAGAGGTAAATCTACGATTTTCATGTTGGACACTTTTTCTGCAAATGAGCTTTTCCTGGGGTTTTGGGTACATTTTAACCTCCCTTGTGAATGTTGAAAATTTTGGACAGCATCTACTTCGCGGATTTTTATCTCATCATCCGGACATCGGATTTCGACGTTTCAGGACTCTATCGACATCTACTCTTCGCGAGCGTCGCCGTCATATTTTTATCGAAATTTTTGGAGAATTTTTTTCAGGTGAAAATTTCGTGTTAATGGGACTGTTCACACATATTTTGGGAACTTGGAAATTGTATGGATTAAAGTGTTAATTTTTGGATAATGTTTGTACCCAGGACATTGTGAGCACTACTACTGTGTTTCTAGCATGGCGGATACTGTGATTTGGCTGTTTATGGACTTTTTAGCTGTACAACCCCGGACAGTTAGCGTGTTCAGGTGGGTGATCCTGCTTTCAAAATCTATGGACTGCACTCTAATTCTACGAATGTAGTAGCATGCATGTTAGTATATGAGCTAAATAATCTGTGAAAACTGTATGTTTGAACCCTCATGTGCTAGTTGCCAAATTTAGTGATCTCATTGTGATTCTTGCAACATGTAAATTATTAAACCATGGAACTTAACCTAGCATGCACCCCTGTCATATTTATATCATGTTCAGCCAGACTGTAGCAAACTTCAACTTGGGCTAGGTTTCTTCATTGCTTTAGACTTTCCCCAAATCACTTGTTACCTTTGTCATTCTGGACATAGTTTCTTGATCGAGTTATGGGATGGGAGGTCGAGTAGTTGTGGATTGCATTTGCACTCGTGTCTGGGGACCGAGTGGAGTTGATAGCAGTCTGTAGATCAGTTCTCTTTGGGATAGTGATAGTGTTGATAGATCTGGGATCATGGGAGATGTCTTAGTGACAGTGAGTCTCAGCAGTGTAGTTTCCAGCTAGTGAGTGAGACAGTGATTTGGATCATAGCCTGCAGGAGCCACATTTGAGCTCGACAGAGATGCGCGGATACTTTGCTCGGTGGGGTCGCGCCCCTCGAGTGCCACTCCGGAGTTGGGCCTGTTACTTCTATCGCGGCTTGTCGATGCATGTGTCCCTCTGGCTGAGCCAGTTTTGGCAGTCACGGACACCGTCCCTCTGGCTGAGCCAGTTTTGGCAGTCATGGACGTCCTACGTAAGTCCGATCCTCCGGGATGTGACGGCAGTAGGTAGGCGCAGGTTTGACTGGACCCGATGCGGCAGTCAGTTTGGATTGGGTGATTTGAGATGAGTACTAGTAGTGGCATATTGTTCTTGCTGTCCTATTCCTTGAGCATTTAGATAGAGGCTTAGTAGTTGTAGATTTTACCTTTCCATCTTTTCTATACAGCACTTCTTTTGTTACTTTATGCCTCTAGTAGACTTAGTGGGCAGACCGTCGGGCTTGTTGGCGGCACCCACTGAGAACTACTGCGGGAGGTAGTTCTCACACCCGTCGTGGTGTCTTTTTCCCCAGGGACTTCAGCTCCAGTTCCTGCTGCTCCAGTTGCTGATCCAGCTCCTTCTGTCACGCCCCGGGGGTTTCTTTAAGCGGAAGACGACCACTGAAAAGATTTCAATTTGCGTACATTTTTTTTTTTTGAAACCAAACTCCCCCGGTGCGTGCCCAGACCCGCCGCATATACAAATTCACTCTGCGAACTGGCGGAGTCTCCTTTGTATATGCACGGCGTCCTGATTACAACAATCATACAATCATCACTTTAACCACACTAGTTCAACAGTCGAATACATATAACCATTTTTCATAAGTATTACAGAGGCCGACTAATTTTGAAAGGATAAATCAACAAGTTTTAGAAACGGTGCCCACACGGTACCCAGGTTTTTCAAAATAGTTTTCAAAATCCATAAATCCACAGGGTTTTAAAATGGTGCCCACCCGACACCCAGATTTTCAAAACGGTTTTCGCAATTCATAAATCCACAGAGTTTTAAAATGGTGCCCACACGACACCCAGATTTTCAAAACGGTTTTCGCAATATTTTCTTTTTCTTTTCTTTTGTAGTTTGAAAGCGGCCAATCCGGAAAAGCAAAACAACCACCCACAAGGATAATAAAAGACATCCCAACATCCACATCGATCCCACAAGGGTATCGCAATCCACATGGTAGCTACTAACAGGTAATGAAGTGAGCAAAATAAGAAGTAAATACAGTCTATGACCTCAAGGGACCAAAAATGCTCCTGCCACGGCCTCACCGTCGCCTTAGCTCTCACCCCCGAAGACACCTGTCACAGAGTGGGGAGTCAGCGACACAAGGTATAAAAGATGAAAAGCAGGAAGACTGTAACTAAAGCAAACCGTAAGAAAACCAGAGTAACCGCCCTCCGCATCGTGCGATCGACGGTGTCCCCTCCCCCTGCAAAAACCTGAACCGGGCACCTGCCCCAGCAACCCAGACCGAGCACTAACCTCAAGACAGAAAACCAAACCGAGCACCAACCTCGGGAAAGAAAACCGAACCGAGCACCAACCTCGGGAAAAGAAAACCAAACCGAGCACCAACCTCGGGAAAAGAAAACCGAACCGAGCACCAACCTCGGGAAAAGAAAACCGAACCGAGCACCAACCTCGGTAAACCACGCCGAGCACCTACCTCGACGGGTCGCACCGCTCACACCTTGGCGCCTCAAACCCCCCACCTACGGGGGCCCCCACTACGTCACCTCGTGGGTATACACGGGTCATCGACCACTTTTCCGGAAAAGCACACCCTTTGCGGTGGCCAAACCGCGGGTGCGCATGCTGCAGCCTCGAGCATCGTAACCAAATACACAAAACCAAACCAATAATAAAAACCATGAACACTATCAACATTAGTACAGTTAAACTAGTAATTAGAATTTCGTTACAGCTTTCGAAAAGTCCCACGCTAAGTCTCGAAACGAAAACCCACAACATGATAAACATAACAATGACTGAAATGCGCAAAAAGGGTTCCAAGGGTGTACCCACCTCAAACGCGAAGAAGAAGATGCACAGAAACTCCAGCTAAAACACTCCCACCATGTGCTCCAAAAAGCTACAGTAAGTATTATTGTTAGAAAACATCGTCGTGGTCAAAAACACTGAAAAACGGGGCGAAACGGGCCAAAAACGGGCCAAAACGGAGTTACCGGGCTCCCGGGCTGAAGGATGGTGCACGGAGCTAGGCGTGGACCGGGTTCACAGCACAGTGGAGGCGGCGCGCAGACCCGGCTCACCCCCGGCGTGTGCACCAGGCGGTTTGGGCCGGGCCGGTGCACGCGCAGGGCGCGCACCGGGCTCATCCCCACCGGGCGCAGCGGCGCGCACCGGGTGCACGCTGGAGGCGTGCACCGCGGCAAGCGGGCCGGGCCAGTGCACGGCAGAGCGCGCACCGGGCTCACTTCAGCAGGGCTCGGTGGCACGCACCGGGTGCACGCTGAAGGCGTGCACCGCGGTGAGCGGGCCGGGCTGGAGCATCACCCGCGGGCCGGGCGGTGCAGCGGGGTTCACGGAGGGGGAGCCGATCCCGTGCGCCGGGTGCACGCCTGAAGCGTGCACCGCGCGGCTGTGGGTCGGGCTTCCGTGAACAGTAGCCGCCGGAATTTGTTTTCTTCTCCGTTTTCGCTGTCCGCGGCGGCTCCGGTGATGACCCCGCGGACACGGTGACTGCGGCGACGACCCCGTGGGCGTGATAACGGCGGCGGCGGCCTCCTGTTTAACAACGGCGGCGGCGGCTTCCCGTTACCACAAAACCCCCACGACGTGCGACACCCGAACGACCGTCACCCAAGACTCGACCCCACAGAAATTGCAAACAGGAAACAACACGATCACTTACCGATCCTGCGAGGAAGGGGAAAAAGGATCGTCCCTCTCGTCTCCAACGTAAGTCTCCCCGAACGATGGATCCCCCGTTCTTCCTTCTCCTTTCTCGATCGCTCGCCTAATTCGAACTTTCGAAATTCGAAAGTCCCCCCTCCGTTCACGTTCTCAAAAGGAAAAAGATAAAATAACTAAGGGCCCACACGAAAGGGTGCTGTAAAAGAATAAAATATCCTCCAAACCCTAGGTCCAGACTTGACTCAGACTTCCTCGAAAATCGTGCAGATTTCCATGCACGAATCTCGGTGCACTTAGCAGTCACCGGGAGCTTCAAATCCCAATTCCGGGAGATCCGTAAGTCCGATTCCAGATCCGATCGCACCGCCGTTCCTCATTTTGCGAGCTCTACCATCTAAAAATATCCGCAGACCCTAACGGTCAGCCCAGAAATTCTCGAACTTTCAACCCCCTTCTAACAACTAAGAAGATCCACTTAAGACCGAAACGGAAAACCAGAAGGTCGAGGTGTTACCAAAAAGAGGATAAACCAAAAACCTAAGTAACGTGAAAAAGTCTGATCGTAGAAGGGTCCCGTCCGATCGCCTCGAAAAGCGTGCTGGCCACTTAGCACGGATTCTGGTGCACAACACAAAGGTAAACGCTTTGACCCCCATACCGGAAGATTCGTAAATTGAAATCGGAATCCGATCGCTTTGCCGTTCTCCGTCTTTCGAGCTCAAACGCAAAAAAATACTCATGGTCCAGGCCCAGTCCATTGCAGAAAACACAGTGAAGAGTCTCCCCCCAACAGTCCCGTCATAAAAAGAAGGTATGCAAAAGCATTGGAACGCCAGGACTCTACATCACTCACCACTTAAAAGAAGTTTCGTCCTCGAAACTTAACCCTGGTCCACAACGAATAAATCTGGGTAGCACTCCCTCATCTTTGACTCCAGTTCCCAAGTCGCTTCACATTCTTCCTGGTTGCTTCACAGCACCTTCACATAGGGGATCGTCCGGTTGCGCAATCCTTTTTGTCCTCTCGTGCTAAGATCCGCACCGGTGTTCCGTCGAAGCTCAGGTCCTCTCTAAGCTCAAAGCAGTGACCACCCTTCACCCAACTCGAGTACGCAGGCTCGGAGCACATCTTCGATAATCCGGTTCACTCGCTCGGACTGTCCGTCGGTCTAGGGGTGAAAACGCCGTGCTGAAGTAGGGTTCAGTCTCTAGAGTTCAAGATAGACTTTGCCAAAGGTTCGACACGAGCCGGGTGTCTCTAGTCCACGTCGTACGGATGGGTGAGAAAAGAGTCGACTTCGTCAGTCGATCCACTGTGACTCAAACTGCATCGTGCCCTTGACGCGACGCAGAAAAGCCCGTGGCAAATTCCATGCTGATTTGCTCCCATTTCCACTCTGGTACCGGTAGAGATTGTAGTTTTCCCCGCTGGGCGCTGATGTTTGAACTCTACTCGTTAACCATCAAAATAGCGAGCAGCGAACTGAGTTGCAACCCCCTTTGGTTTAGTCCACAAAAAAAAAAAAAAAAAATTCTGCTCGAGGTCCTTGTACATCTTCGTGTCACCTGGATGCGCCGCACAGGGAGCGCAGTGCGCCTCTGACAGTATCTCTTTCTTCAACTCTGGCAGCTCGGGCACGCAATTCCGCCCTCGAAACGTATTGTGTCGTTCGCACTCGCCGAAAAGTCGCTCGCGTGGTCCGGGGGTCTTGTCTCGAATAAGCTGTATCTGTGCGCCTATCTTCTGACCTTCAAGGGTTTCTCTAATAGGGTTGGCTTGACCATCAAGGACAAAAGTCGCGCGACAGTACCGGTCCTGCTGAGTACTCGCGCTCATCGGTTTCCCCCTCGATTTGACCCTTCTTGCTCAAAACATCCGCTACTACACTTGCTTTTCCCGAGGTGATACCAAGCGGAGTCCTTCAGCAACTCCAACCAATGCCTCTGCCGCAAAATCAAATCCTTCTATGTGAACAAAACTTACGACTCTGGCGATCCGAAAACACATTATGATGAACTCCAAGAAAAGGTGATGTCTCCCAAAGCTTTAAAACGAAGGCGACTGCGGCCCGTTCCTGATTGTATGTCGAGTAGTTTCTCTCATATTCTCTGCGATTCTCATTGCTGAAACTGTGTGCCCCAAAAAGCCCACTTCGCGAAGTCAGAACTCACATTTCTTAAGCTTAGCAAACAGCCCCTGGTCCCTGAGAGTCCGGAGAATAATCTGCAAGTGCCCCTCGTTGTTGATCGAAGTGGTCATCAATTCCAGACTTGTTCTTCACCGTAACCCTGTTTATCTCCCTGTAGTCGATGCGTAGACGTAGGATTCCGTCCTTCTTTCGCATGAAGAGCACGGGTGAGCCCCAAGGCGACACACTCGGTCTGATGAACCCTTTATTCAGAAAAACTCCTTGTTGTGCCTTAGGTTCCCTCAGTCCCGCGAAGCCATTCCACAAGGCGCCTAAGTGATAGGTTGCGTGTCTGGTAGAAGCTCGAAAGAGAGGATGACCTCTCACCCGGGGGGGGGTATTCCCGGCAATTCAGTCAAGGGGACGTCAGAAGAAACCCTTACAATGGGGTGTCAGTGAACGATGCAAAGGGTCGAGTCGCAAGGCCCACTCAAACCATGTAGCTATACGTCCGCCGGATACCTCGTGAACCAGTCCATGCCCAGCAACTCGTCGTATTCCTGCTTCCCGACTCGGAATTCCCAGTCACGACGCCACCGGTCCGCACACCACCCTAGCCGGCTCTGAGCAGTCAGCAACAAAGTCTCGCGTTGCGTCGAGATACCCCAGTCATACCGCCCAACCCATACCAACGATCTTTTAAAAGTCCAAAACATCTAACCCGACGACGGGGAAAACAAACCACACAACGCCCTCACAAGGCTCCAAGCGGTACCAACAAAACAGGCTGGGTTACTAACTATCCTAAAATCTCCCCTGAAGACAACGAACTCACCTGTCACCAACACGGGCCACAAGCTGGGAGCATAACCACCATCCCGGACCACTCGTTCCGTCTATCCGTCCTACCGAGGCGACGGTCAAAACTAACGTTAAGTTTCAGCTCTAAGACCTACCACAAGGTCTACCCCCCAGCAAGAGCTGCGTACATGGCCTCCTAGCCGAAAGTGACCAGTGCTAAAACTCCGAGTAGCCAACAGATCCCAAACGTTCCCAAAACTAAGCCTCAGAACCCATTAAAACAGGGGCCTCCAGGCACAAACGACTACCCCTCTAAAACCTAGCGGGTCGGAAGAAGACATGCGACGAAAACAGCGAGAAAGACCCCGTCCAAAAAAAAATGGTTGCCTAGGTTTCCAAGCGCACTCAAAGGAACCCGCGCTAACCCACCAGTAGGACAACCTAACCGACCCTCTTGTGCAGAAACCAGGCACCCAACCCAAAGCTACGCCACCACAAACCCTTAAAAGGGCTAACAGGCATCACCCAGCGTCAAAAGCGAAACTCCAACAAACAAGATTTACTAGTCCCGGTGGTCTCCCCTTTTTAACCCCAAGGGAGCACCCCGAGACCCCATCACGACGACTTCTACAATCATCGCAGTGTCTACGGTAGAAAGCCGAACTATAGGTAACAACCATAGGGGAAGAATCCTCATTCCCACCCATACCTTGCCCATGGTGCAAAAAGAATCGGCCGATTATCTACTATAACCTAACACCAGAAGACCCAGAAGGTACAAGTTTAGACAAACGGCTGTCCAGTTATCCACGACCGACAAACGGCCGACACCCTAACAAACACCGGTGGGTTGCACTACCACCCGTCACTGTTACCGACGACGACCCGAACGCCGGCAGAGGAAGGGATTCGAAAAAAAACAAAAGCCGGCGCAACGATCTGCCATGCCAGCAGCCGCACCAAGTGCATAAACACCGCCATCAGACCCACCGTACCTCCTATGCTGGTTGCCTAAACTATTTACTCATAGCAACCATCAAGGCCCCGGTGGCAGCCGGCCTCGACCCCAACCTCCACATCAACCCAACTACACCAGCACAACACCCGAGCTAAATCGGAAAACTAAACTCAACAGTCCCGCACTCTCGCATCTCTACGCAATTATACCCTGATCATTTCATTAGTTAGTAGCCAGTGGTAATGTGCTCCTGTGGATGTTGGACAGCGACTACTGTGGTTAAAGCTGTTTTTCTCTGATACCATCTTAATCTGTCACGCCCCGGGGGTTTCATTAAGCGGAAGACGACCACTGAAAAGATTTCAATTTGCGTACATTTTTTTTTTTGAAACCAAACTCCCCCGGTGCTTGCCCAGACCCGCCGCATATACAAATTCACTCTGCGAACGGGCGGAGTCTCCTTTGTATATGCACGGCGTCCTGATTACAACAATCATACAATCATCACTTTAACCACACTAGTTCAACAGTCGAATACATATAACCATTTTTCATAAGTATTACAGAGGCCAACTAATTTTGAAAGGATAAATCCACAAGTTTTAGAAACGGTGCCCACACGGCACCCAGGTTTTTCAAAATAGTTTTCGAAATCCATAAATCCACAGGGTTTTAAAATGGTGCCCACCCGACACCCAGATTTTCAAAACGGTTTTCGCAATTCATAAATCCACAGAGTTTTAAAATGGTGCCCACACGACACCCAGATTTTCAAAACGGTTTTCGCAATATTTTCTTTTTCTTTTCTTTTGTAGTTTGAAAGCGGCCAATCCGGAAAAGCAAAACAACCACCCACAAGGATAATAAAAGACATCCCAACATCCACATCGACCCCACAAGGGTATCGCAATCCACATGGTAGCTACTAACAGGTAATGAAATGAGCAAAATAAGAAGTAAATACAGTCTATGACCTCAAGGGACCAAAAATGCTCCTGCCACGGCCTCACCATCGCCTTAGCTCTCACCCCCGAAGACACCTGTCACAGAGTGGGGAGTCAGCGACACAAGGTATAAAAGATGAAAAGCAGGAAGACTGTAACTAAAGCAAACCGTAAGAAAACCAGAGTAACCGCCCTCCGCATCGTGCGATCGACGGTGTCCCCTCCCCCTGCAAAAACCTGAACCGGGCACCTGCCCCAGCAACCCAGACCGAGCACTAACCTCAAGACAGAAAACCAAACCGAGCACCAACCTCGGGAAAGAAAACCGAACCGAGCACCAACCTCGGGAAAAGAAAACCGAACCGAGCACCAACCTCGGGAAAAGAAAACCGAACCGAGCACCAACCTCGGGAAAAGAAAACCGAACCGAGCACCAACTTCGGGAAAAGAAAACCGAACCGAGCACCAACCTCGGTAAACCACGCCGAGCACCTACCTCGACGGGTCGCACCGCTCACACCTTGGCGCCTCAAACCCCCCACCTACGGGGGCCCCCACTACGTCACCTCGTGGGTATACACGGGTCATCGACCACTTTTCCGGAAAAGCACACCCTTTGCGGTGGCCAAACCGCGGGTGCGCGTGCTGCAGCCTCGAGCATCGTAACCAAATACACGAAACCAAACCAATAATAAAAACCATGAACACTATCAACATTAGTACAGTTAAACTAGTAATTAGAATTTCGTTACATCTTTCGAAAAGTCCCACGCTAAGTCTCGAAACGAAAACCCACAACATGATAAACATAACAATGACTGAAATGCGCAAAAAGGGTTCAAAGGGTGTACCCACCTCAAACGCGAAGAAGAAGATGCACAGAAACTCCAGCTAAAACACTCCCACCATGTGCCCGAAAAAGCTACAGTAAGTATTATTGTTAGAAAACATCGTCGTGGTCAAAAACACTGAAAAACGGGGCGAAACGGGCCAAAAACGGGCCAAAACGGAGTTACCGGGCTCCCGGGCTGAAGGATGGTGCACGGAGTTAGGCGTGGACCGGGTTCACAGCACAGTGGAGGCGGCGCGCAGACCCGGCTCACCCCCGGCGTGTGCACCAGGCGGTTTGGGCCGGGCCGGTGCACGCGCAGGGCGCGCACCGGGCTCATCCCCACCGGGCGCAGCGGCGCGCACCGGGTGCACGCTGGAGGCGTGCACCGCGGCAAGCGGGCCGGGCCGGTGCACGGCAGAGTGCGCACCGGGCTCACTTCAGCAGGGCTCGGTGGCACGCACCGGGTGCACGCTGAAGGCGTGCACCACGGTGAGCGGGCCGGGCTGGAGCATCACCCGCGGGCCGGGCGGTGCAGCGGGGTTCACGGAGGGGGAGCCGATCCCGTGCGCCGGGTTCACGCCTGGAGCGTGCACCGCGCGGCTGTGGGTCAGGCTTCCGTGAACAGTAGCCGCCGGAATTTGTTTTCTTCTCCGTTTTCGCTGTCCGCGGCTCCGGTGATGACCCCGCGGACACGGTGACTGCGGCGACGACCCCGTGGGCGTGATAACGGCGGCGGCGGCCTCCTGTTTAACAACGGCGGCGGCGGCTTCCCGTTACCACAAAACCCCCACGACGTGCGACACCCGAACGACAGTCACCCAAGACTCGACCCCACAGAAATTGCAAACAGGAAACAACACGATCACTTACCGATCCTGCGAGGAAGGGGAAAAAGGATTGTCCCTCTCGTCTCCAACGTAAGTCTCCCCGAACGATGGATCCCCCGTTCTTCCTTCTCCTTTCTCGATCGCTCGCCTAATTCGAACTTTCGAAATTCGAAAGTCCCCCCTCCGTTCACGTTCTCAAAAGGAAAAAGATAAAATAACTAAGGGCCCACACGAAAGGGTGCTGTAAAAGAATAAAATATCCTCCAAACCCTAGGTCCAGACTTGACTCAGACTTCCTCGAAAATCGTGCAGATTTCCATGCACGAATCTCGGTGCACTTAGCAGTCACCGGGAGCTTCAAATCCCAATTCCGGGAGATCCGTAAGTCCGATTCCAGATCCGATCGCACCGCCGTTCCTCATTTTGCGAGCTCTACCATCTAAAAATATCCGCAGACCCTAACGGTCAGCCCAAAAATTCTCGAACTTTCAACCCCCTTCTAACAACTAAGAAGATTCACTTAAGACCGAAACGGAAAACCAGAAGGTCGAGGTGTTACCAAAAAGATGATAAACCAAAAACCTAAGTAACGTGAAAAAGTCTGATCGTAGAAGGGTCCCGTCCGATCGCCTCGAAAAGCGTGCTGGCCACTTAGCACGGATTCTGGTGCACAACACAAAGGTAAACGCTTTGACCCCCATACCGGAAGATTCGTAAATCGAAATCGGAATCCGATCGCTTTGCCGTTCTCCGTCTTTCGAGCTCAAACGCAGAAAAATACTCATGGTCCAGGCCCAGTCCATTGCAGAAAACACAGTGAATAGTCTCCCCCCAACAGTCCCGTCATAAAAAGAAGGTATGCAAAAGCATTGGAACGCCAGGACTCTACACCTTCAGACCGAGGTAAGGGAGTCGCGAGATAGATCCCTTCACTTCAGCTTCAGTGTGTGATTAGAGGTACCCCTATGTTATTTTGGAGTGTGTCATGTTGAGAGATTTATGTAGTGAGGTATCGAGTTGTACCTTTTACTTTCCTGTCATCTGAGTGACTTTTGTACATTTGTGGTGAGGATGGTTTGTCTTTATTCTGAGAGATAGTTGTACTTGATGTTTTTATTTAGTTTTTACTATTTCAGCTCTGATATCTGCTAGTATAGATACTTCTTTGCAGGTTAGTCGCTACGTCTCTACGGGGCTTCCCGTAGGGGCGGCGGATCTGTTGGCGAGCCCGGGGCGCAGTTTCGACCCCGGGGCGTGACAGATTAGAGTGGTATCAGAGCCTAGGATATAGGTCTTGGAGGACTTAGGAACCCTAGGCTTGTGGTTGGACCCTAGGATGACCCACGTGAGAGCCGAGATTTTTAGCGAGAGTCCTGATTGGGTTTCTAACTCTCCCGAGCGGTTTGGGATGAGTGATAGACATGTCTTCCTTCGGTGGCAACTATGTTGGCTGCAGACAACATAGTACTTCAGGAAGGGGGACATGCCTTTTGACTTTCGCTAGATTGGGTCGAGTGTTGATATGGGTTCTGATTGTTTGCTTTGTCCCTCAGGTGGGAATGCCTCCTCGACGCTCGATGGTGACGCGATCACAGCCTTCGTCCTCTGAGCCCGAGCAGGAGGACTCGGGGCGGGGACAGCAGGCAGAGGTTCAGGAGCTCCGTGCCCAGATGGCATAGTTGGCTGAGGCGTCTCGGCGCCAGGAGGAGGCAGTGGGTCGGTTGATGCTCATGATGGAGCAGAGAGCACAGCCGGCGGTAGCACCCCCTGAGAGTTCGCCGGTGCCTTCTTCCTCTGTTGTAGCGCCCCCTATTGTGCAGCCTGCACCGGCGGTTCCGGTTGAGCCGGTTTCGAGTAGGCCACCGTCTGGGACGACGGGATCTTTGACTTCGGCAGAGCAGCGGGAGGTAGTGGACCTGTTGATGAGATTCTGCCAGTTTGATCCACCCCGCTTTTCTGGTATGAGTGCTGAGCCGTGGGCGGCCGAGTCTTGCATCACGGCCATGGAGCGCCACTTCGAGAGCCTTTTTATTGAGGAGAGATTTCGGGTTTTGTTGGCCACTCACTTTCTGGAGAGTAATGCCGAGGCATGGTGGCGGCGTGTGCGACCAGCTGGTCCGCCTGGGACGCAGCTTCTTCCATGTGCCGAGTTTCGTAGTATGTTGCTTGGAGCCTTCTTTCCTGAGAGTGTCCAACAGAGACTGAAGGAGCAGTTGAAGAATCTTCGCCAGGGAGATAGGCCAGTGCACATGTATATAGCTGAATTCAATCAGCTGTTGGCATGCTTGCCACATGTGGCCAGAGACGAGAGCCACCGGATCTACATGTTTGAGAGAGGGCTGCGCAGAGACATCTATCAGTTTGTCCGCTCCCGCAGACTACAGACCTTGGAGGCCTCGATGGAGCAGGCCTTGTATGTGGAGTGTGGAGAGGCAGTGATGGCAGAGGTGGCTCCAGCCCCCGTAGTGACTTCTAGGGCGAAATGCCCGGCTTCGATGGAGGAGGGGCAGTCTAGTAGGCAGGGACCCCCGAGACCTCCACGTTTCCACCCTCAGGGCCGGGGGTATCAGGGGCGGCAGAGATCGGGGGCATCTCGCCAGTTTCAGCAGCAGCAGCAGCGTTGACCCCCTCGTCAGCAGCAGTCTTCACAGCAGCAGCAGACTTCACGGCAGCAGCGCTCAAATCGATGTATCATCTGTGGAGGACCGCACCCACCGACCCAGTGCCCGCAGAGGCAGGGCCAATGTTTTCGTTGCGGTCAGACCGGTCATATCGCGAGTGCGTGCCCCAGAGCCGGTCATCCAGCTCCTTCCTCAGCTTCAGCACCATCTGTTCCTTACCATCCGGCCGGACCTTCTGCGGCCTACAGCAGGCCGGATTTTGCCTCATCATCTTCGCGATAGCCAGAGCGACGTCCTCCGGCGCCGAGCGGTCGAGTATATGCCACTCAGGTCGAGGACGCTACAGTAGCAGAGCATATCGTCGCAGGTATTCTTCTGATTTCTGCAGTTCGTACTCGTGCTCTTTTTGATACCGGTGCATCACATTCATTTATCAGTAGAGCATTTGCATCCCTACATGGTATAGAGGTAGTTTCTTTATCGCATGCATTAGAGGTTCAGATACCAAATCATGTTTTGCATGTCGAGGAGTATTGTAGGGATTGCCCTATGCAGTTGGGATCCTGGATTCTGCCGGCAGACTTGCTGGTCTTGCGGCAGCTCCAGGATTTCGATGTTGTACTTGGTATGGATTGGTTGTCGAGGTACTATGCGACCATAGACTGCAGAGAGAGGACGGTGACCCTTCGTGAGCCGGGGCAGGAGGAGTTTGTCTTCAGAGGCTGTCAGAGCTCCTTATTTGCTGTGACTATTTCTTCGGCGAGGGCCAGGCGGATGATGAGTAGAGGCTGCACCGCATTCTTGGCGACGATTGTGGAAGTGCCTACGGCGGCACGGGGACTCGACGATATTCCTATTGTCCGCGAGTTCCCAGATGTGTTTCCCCCTGAGTTGACGACTATGCCGCCGGAGAGGGAGATAGAGTTTGTGATTGATGTGGTACCCGGAACCGCACCAATCTCAAAGGCACCTTATAGGATGGCGCCTGCCGAGTTGAGGGAGTTGAAGGCCCAGCTTCAGGATCTGATGGATAGAGGCTTTATTAGGCCCAGTGTTTCTCCATGGGGAGCGCCTGTTTTATTTGTGAAGAAGAAGGATGGGTCACTTCGTTTGTGTGTGGACTACCGGGAGTTGAATAAAGTGACCATCCGGAATAAGTATCCTCTACCGCGGATTGATGATCTATTCGACCAGCTGCAGGGAGCCTCAGTGTTTTCGAAGATTGATCTTCAGTCAGGTTACCACCAGTTGAGGGTGAGGGCCGAGGACATCCCCAAGACGGCTTTTAGATCCCGGTATGGGCATTATGAGTTTACGGTTATGCCGTTTGGTTTGACCAATGCCCCAGCTGCATTTATGGATCTGATGAACCGGGTATTCCAGCCGTACTTGGACTTGTTTGTGGTTGTATTCATTGATGACATCCTGATCTACTCCCGGAGCGATGTGGAGCACGAGGAGCACTTGAGGATAGTGCTGCAGCTTCTACATGAGAAGAAGCTGTATGCCAAGCTTAAAAAGTGCGAGTTCTGGCTTCGGGAGGTTGCATTCTTGGGCCACATAGTTTCAGCCGCTGGAGTGGCAGTCGACCCGACGAAGATTGATACAGTTCGGGATTGGCCGAGACCGACGACGGTTACAGAGGTCCGGAGTTTCTTGGGCTTGGCAGGCTACTACCGTCGTTTCGCAGAGGGCTTTGCGAAGCTCTCTACTCCCCTGACCAGTTGGACTAGGAAGGGGACGAGGTTTGTTTGGACTGATCAGTGTCAGCAGAGTTTTGAGGAGCTGAAGAGGAGATTGATCTCAGCACCAGTTCTTGCACTGCCGGTGATGGGAGAGGGCTTCGTGATTTATAGTGACGCCTCTCACAGCGGTTTGGGATGCGTCTTGATGCAGCATGGTAGGGTAATTGCCTATGCTTCACGGCAATTAAAGGATTATGAGAAGAATTACCCTACTCATGACTTGGAGCTTGCAGCTGTGGTGTTTGCATTGAAGCTATGGCGGCATTACCTCTACGGTGAGCATTGTGAGATCTACACAGATCATAAGAGCCTAAAGTATCTGTTTACCCAAAAGGAGCTGAACCTGAGGCAACGCCGGTGGTTGGAGTTGTTAAAGGATTATGATGTGAGTATCCTTTATCACCCCGGCAAGGCCAATGTTGTAGCAGATGCTTTGAGTCGGAGGTCAGTGCAGAGCTTGAGCATGTTGATCACACAGCAGGCACCGCTGATTAAGCAGATGAGGCGACTTCAGATTGAGGTTGTATCCCCTGGGGTCTCTGCGAGGCTTATGTCTATGGTCTTGCAGCCCACTCTGTTGGACAGGATCAAGGAGACGCAGAGTGAGGACCCCCACTTGGAGAGGATCAGATCACAGATTCAGGCAGATCAGAGAGGGGATTTTGTAGTGGATAGCTCAGGAGTATTGCGGTACAGGGACCGAGTATGTGTGCCTTCGGATCCTGAGATCAGAGACCAGATTTTGAGAGAGGCCCATTATACACCTTATACCATTCATCCTGGTGGTACTAAGATGTATAAGGACCTCAAGGCACATTTTTGGTGGTCCGGGATGAAGCGGGACATTGGAAGGTTTGTAGCTCACTGTTTAACTTGCCAGCAAGTGAAGGCAGAGCATCGGGTTCCTGCTGGCAAGTTACAGAGTCTTCCAATTCCCGAGTGGAAGTGGGACCACATCACTATGGATTTTGTTACTGGGCTACCGAGAGCTCAGGGTGGAGCTGACGCGGTCTGGGTGATTGTTGATAGACTCACCAAGTCTGCACATCTCCTGCCTGTTCAGATGAATTGGTCTTTGGAGCGTCTGGCACAGTTGTACTTGGACGAGATAGTGAGGCTGCACGGGGTACCAGCGTCGATTGTTTCAGATCGGGACCCGAGGTTTGTGTCACGGTTCTGGGGGAGCTTACAGTCAGCCTTGGGGACTCAGCTCAGATTTAGCACTGCATTCCACCCACAGACTGATGGCCAGTCCGAGCGCACCATTCAGACCCTCGAGGATATGTTGAGAGCGTGCGTTATGGATTTTGGAGGAGGGTGGCACCGACACTTACCCTTGGTTGAGTTTGCGTACAACAACAGCTATCAAGCGAGCATTCAGATGGCTCCGTTTGAGGCGTTGTATGGACGCAAGTGTCGGTCGCCCCTGTATTGGAGTGACGTGGGTGAGAGGAGGACGTTGGGGCCAGATATACTACTGGAGGCAGAGGAAAAAGTCAGAGTTATTCGCCGACACCTTGAGACAGCCCAGAGTCGCCAGAGGAGCTACGCGGATACTCGGCGGCGAGACCTTGAGTTTCAGATTGGTGACCATGTCTTCCTGAAGGTCTCGCCTTCGAAAGGGGTCCGGAGATTTGGAGTGCGAGGGAAGCTTAGTCCCCGCTTTATTGGACCCTTTGAGGTACTTGAGAGGGTAGGCCCTGTGGCTTATAGAGTTGCTCTTCCTCCCCGCTTGGCTGGTGTACATGATGTCTTCCACGTCTCAGCTCTGAGGAGATATGTGTTTGATCCGTCGCATGTGATTGACTTCGCTTCTTTGGAGATCGGCGAGGACTTAGTATATGAGGAGCGCCCGTTGCGGATTCTTGCTCGCGAGGTGAGGGAATTGCGCAACCGGGCTATTCCGTATGTGAAGATCTTATGGAGCAATCACGAGGAGCGAGAGGCTACTTGGGAGTTGGAGACGGAGATAAGAGATGCCTACCCTTTTTTGTTCGAGACTTCTGGCTGAGGTACGCCTGTCTTACTCTGCTTTGTTTCGAGGACGAAACTTTCTTTTAGTGGGGGAGGATGTAGTGGCCCTGGTTCCCATGCAACGTTCTTCCGATGAATCCACTGTTAGAACACCTAGTATTGGTGTATCTGGCCCATGGTGCATCAATTGGATACCACAGATGGACCCTGTGTGTTACCACTTGCTGTGTTGGCCTTCGGCTAGGTTTGTCGAAATTTCTGAAAATAATTAGGCCAAACAGAGGTCGGAAATGGATTCAGCACGGAAAAACGCTTGAAAACGACTATTTGTTTATTTAATTTGGAGTCCGGATGCCCAAAAAAAGACCCTCGGAAGTTTTCTGTGATTTTTGGTGCATGGGAGGGGCCGTAGACCGCCGGCATGCCACATGGCGGCCTGTTATTGAACGATTTTTGGCGCGCGGTCCACTGAGCAGTGCGGCTGGGTGCATAGACCCGGCGCAGGGACACGTGGCACCGCCTGATTGGCGGGCTCAAGGCGCGCGGTCTACTGGGTGAGCGCGGCGGTGCATGGACCAAGGCGGGGGACACGTTGTCACGCCCCGGCGTCGAAACTGCGACCCGGGCTCGCCAACAGATCCGCCGCCCATATGGAAACCCCGTATAGACGAAGCGACTAACCTGCAAAAAGAAACAACTACAGTATACAGATATCAGAGCTGAAAGTAAACTACTGAAAAACTGAGGTCCAATCACTGTACAACTGAAAATAATACAATATCCATCTCCCAAATACGATCGTATAAAAAGTCCTCTGATACAAAACTCAAAAGGGAGATATCTCTAATAAAAACATCAGTGTACAAGCTCTCAATACAAAAATATCCTCACTACATCAGTCTCTCAAACTGTAAAATAAAATACAACTCTATACCTCACAACAAGGGTCTCTCAACAGAGGGAAAAGAGGTAAACTAATCTACTGAAGCTCTCCTCAGAAGGGGTACCGCTACACTCCAACGACGGGTAGGGAACTAGCTCGCGACTCCCTCGCCTCGGTCAGAAGAAACAGCAACAGGAGCAACAGGAACAGGAGAAGAAGTCCCTGGCGAAAAACACCACGACGGGTGTGAGAACAACTTCCCACAGTAGTTCTCAGTGGGTGCCGTCAACAAGCCCAACGGTCTGCCCACCAAGTCTACTAAAGGCATAAAGTAACAAAAGCAGGGCAGAAAAAGGAAAAAGCTGGAAAATAACTCTACAGCTACTATGCCTCTATCTAGATGCTCAAGAAGTGGGACAGAAGATAATATGATGCATCCACTAACACCCAAAGTACAGTCACCCAATCTACACTGACTGCCGCATAGGGTTCAGTCAAACCTGCGCCTACCTACCGCCGTACATCCACGGAGGACCGGACTTACGTAGGGCGTCCGTGGCTGCCACTAACTGGCCCAGCCAGAGGGACTGCGTCCGTAACTGCCACTAACTGGCCCAGTCAGAGGGACGGCGTCGACAAGTCGCGATACCAAAGTGCAGACCCACCCCGGACGTGGCACTCGAGGGGAGCGACCCCAACGAGGACAAGGGTATCCGCGCACTCTGTCGAGCTCAAAGTGGCACTGCAGGCTATAGTCCAAAATCCACGCTCACGCTCTGAACGGAAAGACTCAGAATCCACAAACATCTCGCACAACAATTGGAGCACTCTCGACGACTCAGCTGATCAGCTCTCTCACGAAACACGAGACACAAGCCTCACCAACAGCTCACAGCACAAACACACTGGCTGGAGATACTCCACAGCCAGGACCAACCCACAACTCAGGGCTAACAAATCTGGTCGGACGACACTCAACGACCCGGGACCACCGTCAACCCCGACGGTTCCCAACAGCAGAACATCAACCACACGGATAACTCAGGAAGGACCGACACCATAAGGGTTTGGAAAACCCGATAGGTCGGTGCTAAGAACCCTATCAAACAAGAACAGACTCTAGGCTCCGCCTATCGGAGTTCCCGGCCCCCTTACAGTTCGGGAACACGACAACCTCGGTACAACACGCAGAAAATACCAACTAGGGCCCGAAAGTCCCGGGAGACCTACACCTACAACCCTATCAAACAAGAACAGGTTCCAGGCTCGGCCCCCGCGGCTTCCGTCCCGACAAAGGAACGGCCCCTAGAACCCAGACCACTCGAATCCTTTCGAGTGGGGAGATTACAGGAAACAGGTGACATTTGTTATTGAAAACCATTTTGATCTGGAAGAAATCCATATTTAATGATTTTAGTTCTTTTTAGAAAAACAGTTAGAAAACAAGTGTTTTACCCAAACCCCGAAGGGCTGATGCCTTTGTCCAATCAAACAAGAACAGACTTCAGCGGCCCTTCGAAGCTTGGAAGAAAAACATAGATAGACTAAAAATCATGTGTATGTCAAAAAGGTTCTGGGTTCTAGGTCCAGCTAACACAAGCACACAACTGCCACTAACACAGTGGCGACAGCACAAACAGGGATACAAGACCTCCCGGGACTACCGTTTACCCAAACGGCTCCCGGCACAGATAAGCGACCCACTACAACTACCAGACTCCACTCTGCTCACAAGCACGAGTGCAAATGCAACCCACACTAAAAAGAAGTCCCGACCGCTCGGCCCACTACCCGGGCGAGGATAACACTAAGTCCAGGAATGAAAAAAAAAGTGTGGATGTCTAAACATACATAACCCTAGCCCAAGTGAGGGTTTTCTACTGGTCTGGTTACACATGCAACATATGACGGGGGTGCTAGGTCAAGTTCCAAGATAACTAAAATTAAACAGGTAGTAGGAAGCAAAAGAGATCATAAGATCAACAGATAATTACAAGGAATAACCATTCCTACATTCTAGCATGCTACATAAGAATCCACTATCATGCATGTTCCTACTATAGCAGATTTACTGTTCAGTCCATCAAACTTGAAGATAAGGCCACCCACCTGAAGGCGCTAACTGTCCGGGGTCACACAGCTGAGAAAACCAGAAAAACAGCAACTCTTATGTCCAGCAGGTCCAGTACAGTCCACAATCCCTCCTGGGTACAACATAAGGCTACAGTTACACTTAAATTCCAAAATCTGCCAAGAAATACTACATTGTAAATTCAGCCGCAAAGATGCAATTATTTCACCTGCTGAATGTGCTCAAGAAATTCCAAATAAAATATCCCTGCGTTCTACGCGTCGATAGCTTCGAAGCAAGTACCTGCACGCCCAAATCGGAGCCCCGTAGGTCAAGTTATAAATTCCACAATACGGGCGCGCGAAAACATACAACCACACAACTGTAAAATCTTGCACAGATAAAGAGGAAGATGTATACCTTCGGGAAGGCCTCAAGAAATTCCAAAAAAAATACCACGATGATCCTCGCGTCGAGTAGATGAAAAAAGTCTATAAGAGCGTCTCCATCCGATGCCCGGTTGCGGAGATAAAATTCCATCAATCTGCTGTCCTCAAAAATCCACACAGCAAACAAGGTCCTCAGAGAGCAAGGTAGAACTCCTCAAAAAACGCAAAACCAGAAAATGTGCGAGAAACCAAAATCGTAGCCTCACCTGTTGCGAATCCAACGGCGAAGAAATCGCTCAAAAAGATGGTCGGAGTAGGCCGGGGGAGCTCGTGCACCGAAACGCGACGAAGGGGAACCCAAATGGACGAGCGTCGCGCCGCGCCGTAAAAATGGAAACCTCGGGATGCGTGCCTCCAAAAATCCTAAAAATCCTCCAGAGGGTGCGCAACAGGATGGGGAGCAACTTTACTTAAGGGCTCGGGGTGAGAGAAAGCTCGGAAATGGAGGAAAAGGGGTGAACAAGGCGGCTCGGATCGCTTAAATAGGCCCAGAAAATAATTGGAGAAATGACGGTTGAGTCCCAAGTTCCGGGCGCCCGGAAGTTTCGGGCTGCTACAGTGTTGGGCCCGGCCCAACACTGTGCAGGCCCGAAACCTCCACGGGCCTCCACGTAGCCCGCCGAACAGGCGACAGCAAAGCCCGCCGCTCACCACGCGACACGTGGCGCCCCCAGACGCCGACACGTGGCCCGGCAGACCGTCAACCCGCGCCTGGCGCGCGCACGTGCGCGCGCCAGCGCCGCCTGCGCACAGTGTCAGGCACGCGCCCTGAGGCGAGCAGCACCAGCTCGGTGCACCGGGCGCGCAACACCGGACCAACAGCAGGCCGACACGTGTCCACCCTCTGGTGCACGCAGGCGCCGTGGACCGCGCACCTGCCCGCGCGCCTGTCCGCGCGCTGCGCGCTGCCCGCGCCTGCCCGCCGCCGCGCCTGCGTCCGCGCCGCCGCACTCCGCCGCGCTCCGCCGCCGCCGCCGGCCGGAACAGTACCAAGCTGCCTCGAAAACCGTGCGCGACATCCGGGCTCCGAAAAATGCAAATAAATAGTCCATCCTCATCGTTTTTGCGCGCTGAATCCAAATCCGATGTCCGTTTCTCCAAATTCTCATCCGAAATTTTGTCGAAAGCCCCCGGAAAGCCCACTTGATCCGATTTTCGCGCCGGGTCCATTTCTAAAATCCATTTTGCCAAATTCCATCTCTAAAAATTCCCGAAGGCATCCGGAGAGGTGATCTTTTATCCAAACTTCGCCCTGAGTCCAAATTTGACATCCGTGTCGCGCGAAATCACTTCTAATCACTCGACGGGTCCTCCAAGTACTCCCGTGATCCATTTTTAAGCCCGAAGTCCACCACTTGTGTCCAAATTGCGCACAAACACCAACAACACACCACGTAGGCCTTCGAAAGCTGCCAAACCACCAGAAAACTCCCCCACGGGGAAACCAGGTCCTCACACACGTGGCAGCCTCCGGTAGGTCGGTGCACGCGGCGCGGTCCACGGAATTCCTGCGGAAGGCGTGGACCGGGTGCAGGGGACACGTGTCACCCGCTCATTGGCGGGCGCAGCAGGCGCGGTGCACGGGACGCGTGGACGGCGCCTCGAGCTACGTTCGCACGTGGGGCGGCGTCGCGCGACCGGCGCGTGCGGCGACCGGTCAGCGGGTCAGCCGCGGGGACATGTGGCTCCCGCTCATTGGCGGGCGCCCGCCGCCTTACTGTGTGCTGATCGGACACGTGGCGCGCGACGGTTGGCCCTGCACCCGTGTTGCCTGTTCGGGGGACACGTGGCAGCACGGGAAGTTTTCGGGCATGAACAGTGTTGGGCCGGGCCCAACCTGTAAGCGCCCGAAAACTTTCGGGCGCCCGAAAGTGGGCCCGAGACTTGATTGACTTGATTTTTTTGGGCTGATTTCGGGGACAGGCTATAAATAGGCCTCTTGGGCCGAGTTTTTGAGGACTTTTTCGAAGCTTTTAGCCCTTGAGCCCTTAACCAAAATTCTTCCTCTCCCTCTTGTGCGTCTTCTGGTGAAAGCTTGGAATTTTTGGAGGCCGCGACGACAGCGTTTCCTGCATCGCGGTACGGAGCGACGATTTACTGTTGGAGGCCCATTTCCGTCGCAGTTCAGTCTGGGAGGTCTATAGGGCTACCCCGATGATATTTTTGGATGATTTCTTCGGCAGCAGTTTCACAAGAGGTAAATCTACGATTTCCGTGTTGGACACTTTTTCTGGAAATGAGTTTTTCCTGGGGTTTTGGGTACATTTTAACCTCCCTTGTGACTGTTGAAAATTTTGGACAGCATCTACTTCGTGGATTTTTATCTCATCATCCGGACATCGGATTTCGACGTTTCAGGACTCTATCGACATCTACTCTTCGCGAGCGTCGCCTTAATATTTTTATCGGAATTTTTAGAGAATGTTTTTCATGTGAAATTTTCGTGTTAATGGGACTGTTCACACAGATTTTGGGAACTTGGAAATTGTATGGATTAAAGTGTTAATTTT
>CM054935.1:10516119-10590983 GCA_029168755.2 Tillandsia fasciculata | reverse complement strand
AATATGTTTGTTCTAGAGTGCAACACAGGGTTTTTAGAAATGTTAATAGCACTAGTGTTGTCACATAAAATGGTTACCGAAGATGTTGAAATCCGGAAATCGCTCAACACGCTCTTCATCCAAATCAATTGGGTTGAACAACTTCCTGCAGAAATGTACTCCGCTTCGGCAGTCGAGAGTGCTATGCAGTTCTGCTTTTTACTGTGCCATGCAACAAGGCAGTGGCCAAGATAGAAGCATGCACCACTCGTGCTTTTCCGGTCATCCACCGATCCAGCCCAATCGGCATCTGAGTATCCAACAATATCCAAAGTCGTTCCCATAGGATACCAAATTCCGAAATTGATTGTACCTTTGATATACCGGATGATCCGTTTCACCGCTTTCAGGTGAACCTCCTTCGGTGCTGATTGATATCTCGCACAAATCCCAACACTGAAGGATATATCCGGGCGACTAGCCGTGAGATATAGTAGACTTCCAATCATACTGCGATACAGTTTCTCGTCTACATTCTCACTTTGTGATTCACTTCCAAGTCCCTTATGGCTAGTTCCCATTGGAGTCGGAAAATCCTTAGAATTTTCAAGATCAAACTTTTTGACCAACTCCAGTGCATACTTGGATTGACACAAGTGAATTCCTTCATCGTTTTGTTTAACTTGTAATCCAAGAAAATAAGTCAATTCGCCCATCATGGACATCTCAAATTCGCTTTCCATGGTCTCCGCGAATTTAGAAGCATCATTATCTCTTGTTGCTCCAAAAACAATGTCATCGACATAGATTTGAGCAACTATGAAATTGTTTTGATAATGCTTCACAAAGAGAGTCCTGTCAGCTCCCCCTCGAGTGTAGCCCTTTTCCAAAAGGTGCTTTGTCAACCTTTCGTACCATGCTCGCGGTGCTTGTTTCAGACCGTAAAGAGCCTTTTTCAGACGAAAAACATGGTTAGGTAGTTTATGATCCACAAAACCTTTCGGTTGAGCCACATAAACTTCCTCATTTAAAAACCCATTTAAAAAGGCGCTCTTAACGTCCATTTGAAATAATTGATTTTAAAATGACAAGCAATCGCAAACAATATACGAATGGACTCGAGTCTAGCTACAGGGGCGAAAGTTTCATCAAAGTCTATACCTTCTACTTGAGAGTAGCCTTGAGCAACTAACCTTGCTTTGTTCCTGATGATAGTACCTTCTTCATTTTTCTTGTTCTTGAAGATCCATTTGGTACCTATCACATTGTGTTGCTTCGGAGGCTTCGTTAATTCCCAGACTTTGTTTCGCTCGAATTGATGGAGCTCTTCCTGCATTGCTTTAATCCAGTAGTCATCTTGGAGAGCTTCATCATTCCTTGGTTCGATTTGAGATACATAGCATGCAAATCCGCAAACCAATTGTCTCCGTGTTCTAACTCCTTCTTGTGGATCTCCAATGATGTTCGATTCAGGGTGATCCTTGGAGATGCGTAACGTTTGAGGTAGAGGAGTAGGCGGAGGTACACGAGATGATTCCTGCACATCAGATAAGCTTGAAGAACCGTTAGATGCATCATTATTATCGAAAGAATTGTTAGAAGAAGATGCATTAGCAGGTGTATCATCATCAAGAGAGATATCGAGGGTAGATTTTTCAGATTCAAAGTGAAAAGCTTCATCTACCTTAACATTTATCGATTCTACGATCGTCTTAGATTCTAAGTTAAAAACTCGATATGCTCTGCTGTTTGTAGAATAACCTAAGAAAATCCCTTCGTCACTTCGAGAGTCAAATTTTCCAAGATTTTCGCGATCACGTAAAATAAAACACCGACTCCCAAAGATACGAAAATATTTGATGTTAGGTTTTCTACAAAACCAAAGTTCATATGGTGTATTCAAAGTCCCCGGGCGCAAATACACGCGATTGATAACATAAACAGCAGTGTTCACCGCTTCAGCCCAAAAATAAAAAGGTAAGTTCCGGCTGTGAAGCATAACACGTGCCATTTCCTGTACGACCCTGTTTTTGCGCTCGACTACACCATTTTGTTGAGGTGTGTAAGGTGCGAGAATTCATGTTTAATGCCATTAGAAGTGCAAAAATCAATGAATTTGGAATTTATGAATTCCCCACCTCTATCACTCCTAACTCGAGTAATCCTTTCATTCTTTTCAATCATAATACGATTGCAGATTTCGAGAAAAGAATCAAAGGTATCAGCTTTTTCTTTTAAGAATGCTACCCAAGTATATCTAGAAAATCATCAACCAATAAGAAAATATACCATTTACCTCCCAGAGATGGTTGACGAGTTGGCCCCATTAAGTCCATATGCAAAAGTTCCAAAGGCCGTTTTGTACCTATGTGGTTCAAGTTCTTGTGTGCAGTCCTAGACTGTTTTCCCTTTTGGCAACCGCCACACACAAGGTTTTGTTCAAAAGAAAGTTTCGGAACCCCCTTGACCACATCTTTGTTTGAAATTCTAGCAAGTTCCTTAAAGTTTATGTGACCTAGCCTTTCATGCCAAAGTGTTTCATTTTTCAAAGATGCTAGGTTACATTTTTCAGAAATCTTAGAGGAACTACATAACAATTGTTTTCTGATCTAACCCCCTTTAAAAAGAAAGCATGGTTCATGTCAGTTACAGTGCATTTATCAGATGAAAAATTAACTGAATAACCACTATCACAAGTTGACTTATGCTTATGAGGTTAGTCTTAAGGCCATGAACAAATAACACATTATCTAGAACCGGGCCATCTGGAATAGCTACCGTTCCCTTTCCAACAATTTTGGAAGACCGACCATCTCCGAAAACAACAAGTCCTCCGGAGTTTTTCTCAAATGTTTGAAAACAGTTTTTATCACCGGTCATATGACGGGAACACCCGCTATCCAGGTACCAAGACGAACTATCATATGCATGCAAGGAAACATTGGTAGCAAGACAAGGAAAAATTCACCTTTGCGCACCCAAACCTTTTTGGAATGCGTCGGTAATGATCGTGAAGTTGATTTCCTAGGTGAGAGCGTCTTGCTTGAAGAATTGCTGCTCCTTGATGATGTCGTCTTGAGCGGTGTACTACCAAGGCTCTTTTCCTTCAATTGATTTGCAGTTGATTTTCGAGGAATAGCCTTTTGGTAGTCATTGCAAGAGGTGCTTGAGGTGTGCGTTTGGCTTCCGTCTTGCAATTTCTCCTTATGTGCCCTGAAATGCCACAACGAAAACATACCTTAGGTCTTGTCGATTCCGAGGAGGATGTAGTAGGTTGTTGTCGTTGCTTGTCGTGAATTCCGGTGTCGGAGGAGGAGATACCGACTGAGGCACAAATACTGTACCACTCGAACTTGGAATGTCTCCAGTTTGAGTGTATCCGAGGCCGAACTTATTTCTTTGACCAAGACCAAGAAGTCTGTCCAACTTACTCCTTCCAGAAGAAAATCTCTTTAAGTCATCCTTCAGTTGGCGTATGGTCTCCGTCATTTCCAATTTTTCCTGTCGAGCCTCGCCGTTGAGCTTCAAGAAGTAATTCGCTTTGTTCACCATATCCATATAATTCTTCTCGAGTTGCTCATTGGACTCTTGAAGGGAAACATTTGTTTTAATCAGATTATCCCTTTCCACTTCAAGATCGGTTGAGAGAGAGGTTACCCTTTTTACTTCTTCTTCGAGATCCTGCAATCTCCCTTTCAACCCCTTGTTTTGCTTAGCCAGTTTCTTTGAATCCCTCAAAAGCTTATGGTAGGCTAGAGCAAAATCTTCACCTTCCGAATCATCTGATTCATCGTCCGTTGCAATCTTTTCAACAGTGGAGTTGGACAGTGAGTCGGATGTACTTGCCATTAAGCACATGAAGGGTGAAGATGTAGTGGACGCGTGGAAAGCTGTCGCGTTGTCTTCTTCATCACTTGAGGATGACTCATTTGACGTGGAGTTGTCATCCCAAGTAACGACTTGCATCGCTTTCTTCTTTGCCGGATTCTTGTTGGGACATTCCGTTGCAATGTGGCCGTAGCCTCGACATTTGAAGCACTGAACTTGTCCCTCAGAACTTTTCTTATCCTTTGAGAAGTTCTCTTGCTTTCTTGACTTGTAGCTTGAAGAACCCTTGCCTTTCTTCGACTTTCCGAAGGATGGAGTTTTGCTTGAATTTCCCCTTCGAAAGTTGCGGCGAAACTTCCTTGTCAAGAGAGCGAGCTGCTTCTCAAAGTCCTCCATAGAAAGGTTCTCGTCGTCGTCCGAGGAGGATGAATCCGCGTCTTCTTCTTTAGTTGATTTCAATGCGTAACCTGAAGACTTAGAAGAGGATGCCTTTCCAGAAGAATAGTTAGTAGGAAATGTCATTTCATAAGTTTGTAAAGCACCTACTAATTCTTCTACACGCATTTCGTCCGGGTGTTTAATTGTTTCAATGGCTGCGACCTTCGGGCGAAATCGTTCAGGAAGAGTTCTTAGAATTTTTCTTACAACTTTAAATTCTGGAATCTTCTCTCCCAAGTTAGCACATGAGTTTACGATGTCTTGCAATCGTGTGTAATAGTCAGTGAAAGATTCATTCTCTGCCATAGAGATAGAGTCAAACTTGCTCGTAAGCATTTGCAGTTTCTGAATCTTCACTAGGTTAGTTCCCTCATGCGTAACTTGAAGAACATCCCAGATTTCTTTCGCAGTCTCACATGCCGAGACGCGAGAGAACTCAGTTTGTGACAAAGCATTAAATAGAGCATTAATTCCTTTGCCATTGTAAGAAGATAAGTCTATCTCTTCCTTGGTCCATTTCGACCTAGGTTTTAAGGTGCGAACATCATCTAAAATTTCAGTTGGATTAGACCATCCTAATTCAATTGATTGCCACACCCTTTCGTCGATGGAAATTAAAAAGGCTTTCATCCGTACTTTCCAGTACGCATAATTTGTTCCATCAAAGAAAGGGGGTCGATTGATGTTTCCACCTTCAACCATTGTTTACAACCCTATTCCCGCTCTGATACCACTTGTTGGGTTATAGGTAATGGATCTAAATAGGGGAAAAAACACCTAGAGGGGGGTGAATAGGTGTAAACAATAAACACTCAAAAAATCATTGCGCAATAAAACCCAATGCGGAAAAATAAAAGAACACGCAAGATTTTTACGTGGAAAAACTCCAAACCGGAGTAAAAAACCACGGGACCGATAACACGGCGAAATCCACTAGAATTAACACACGTACAAGGTGATATAACGTACTCACAGACGACTCAACCTTTTACCATACGCTCCTAGTAGATCTTCTCCGCTCGCTCCACGACGCTTCTCGAATCCACGATCCGCGCCCAACGCTGAATCCACAGCGTCCAACGTCGAGTCCACGACGTCCGACCGAATCCACGGTCTTCACCCAATGGCACGCTTCGAATCCACGAACGTACCTCGCTCCGAATCCACGAGAGCGGTTGCACCTTGAATCCACAAGGCCACGCGAGTCCACGCGCCGATTTTGGGGTAAATCGTTGTTTGTTTGGGTGGTGATGATCCGCCGAATACTTAGATTAAAGATAGATCGGAAATACCATCTAAGTATTCATTGATTTGATTCTACTCAAAATGTGAGTATGGAAAACCTAGAATCAAATCAATCAATATAGATGAAGAAACATAGAATAAATCTATTGATTTCCTTTCTTCTCTATATGTGGATTTTTTCTTTCGGCTATTTTTTCTGTAATAGCGGATGCCCTAGAAATGAATATAGGGCTATTTATAGGTTAGAAACCCTTGGAAGAATATTCGGATCAAAAACAGCCTTTTCTGGAAAGTTTTACCGACGGCGATCCGGATTGGATTTGGCGATCCGGATTGCAGAAGCACAAAAGACGGTTTCCAGAAAATTGCTTGTTCGGGATCCGGATCGTAGTCCCCGATCCGGATCGTTCATACAGTTTCACCAAACATCACATTCGGGATCCGGATTGCAAATCCTGATCCGGATCGAAAGCAAAAGGTAAAACTAGTGTTCGGGATCCGGATCAGATGCTGCGATCCGGATTGAACCAGTGTATGAACAAACACCCTTCGGGATCCGGATTGCAAGCCACGATCCGGATCCTGAACATGTCCCATGTCCAGTTTTTGATGTTTAAGCAATTAAAACCTCTTCCAGGTGTTTCTACACTATAAGAAGTATTCGGATCATCAAAATTCTTTAGTTAAACGTACCTGATCCTTTTGAATTCTTCTTTCTTGAGATTGAGGTATACGATCCAAAGTTTCTTCATCTTCAATCTTCAAGACTTAATACATTCACGAAATACGCCAACTCAAATTCCGTAACACCCAGGACATTGTGAGAACTACTACTGTGTTTCTAGCTTGGCGGATACTGTGATTTGGCTGTTTCTGGACTTTTTAGCTGTACAACCCCGGACAGTTAGCGTGTTCAGGTGGGTGATCCTGCTTTCAAAATCTATGGACTGCACTCTAATTTTACGAATGTAGTAGCATGCATGTTAGTATATGAGCTAAATAATCTGTGAAAACTGTATGTTTGAACCCTCATGTGCTAGTTGCCAAATTTAGTGATCTCATTGTGTGTCACGCCCCGGGGGTTTAAATGCGCGGAAGAAGAGCCACCGATGCTCCCAAATCTGTATAATAATAATTTTTTTTTTTTTTTTGAACATCATTACTCCCCGACGCGTGCCCAGACCCGCCGCATATACAAATTTACTCTACACGCGGGCAGAGTCTCCTTTGTATATGCACGGCGTCCTGATTACATCATACGTTCATCTCAAGCATTAACCACACTAATCGAGGTACAAACTCATACAACTTGCATTCTAAACAATCCAACAACTTTTATACAAGGAGAAAGGGCCGACTGATTTGAAAGGATAAATAATCGCAAGGTTTTGGAAGCGGCGCCCACACGACGCCATTATTTTTGAAAACTATTTCGAAACCACATAAATCCACAGAGTTTTGGAAAACGGCACCCACCCGATGCCGAGTTTGTAAAACCAGTTCGAAAACACATAAATTCCACAGGGTTTTAAAATCCGGTGCCCACACGACACCCACATTTCGAAAACAGATTTCGCAAACGATTTTACTTTCTTTTCCTTTTTCATTGTTTAAAACGGCCATGCAATGAACAAAGATTAACATAACGGAAGGGAGGCAACATCCACTTCGACCCCACGGGGGTGTCGCAAACCACAACTAACTAGTATGAATAATGAAATAAAGCACCAAGGGAAAAGAATCACTGTGTCTGAAGTCAACTACTGTCAGAACAGCACTCTCGCGGCCTCACCGGTGTCCTAGCACTCGCCCCTGGACGAACCTGTCACGAAGTGGGAAGTCAGTGACTAGAAATAGTATGATAAGTAAAATACTAGGAAGCATAGCAAACCACCGCAACCGGAGCAACTGTCTCTCTCAACCATCGCCTACAATAATCACACCCTGTATAATAGCAGAACCGGGCACCTTTCCCGACCACCACACCGGGCCCCCACCCCGGTGTCCCCTGCCGAGCACCTGCCTCGGCCGCCGAGCACCTACCTCAGCGTCACCGCTCACACCCCCCACCTATGAGGGCCCCCATTCCTAACGCCACCATCGCGTGGGGTACACGGGTCAACGTACCACTTTTCCGGAAAAGCACACCCTTGCGGAGGCCAATCCGCCGGTGTGCGTGTAGCAAAACAAGAGCCTCAGATCAATAATAAAATGGAATGATAATAAAACAGGGTTAGTTCAAAAAAAACGAGAGAAGACTTACTATCCACCTTGCCCCAACATACTATTTCTATCAATAAAATCCTATTCCCACAGTTCCCGGGAATGTACCCACCTCGTGCGTGTCGTCCTGCGCTTGGCTCGTCCGTGTCCGTGCACCCGTCGCCAACGACGTGCCGCGCTCCTGGAGGAAAACAAGAATATGTCAAGACTGAGGGGACCGAAACCCACACCGACCCCAGGCTGGACACAGACGATGGCGTAACCCCGGACTTCGAGCGGCGGAGTCCCCCGCTCGGCACCAACCTGTGCGGCGCGCCCTTCGTCTGCGGAACCTCCCTCCCCGGCGCGCTCGTCGCGCGGTGCCCCACCCGCGGGCGGCTCGCGCGACGCGCCTGCCGCGCGGCGTCCTGCCTGCATGCGGCCCGCGCGGCCTGTCACGCCCCGGGGGTTTATTTTAGCGGAAACGGTTTGCAAAAGTCGTACGTTCGACGTAGATTTATTTATTTATTTTTTTTTTTTTTTGAAAACAGAAGAAACTCCTCTTCCCCGGCGCGTGCCCAGACCCGCCACACATACAGGATCCCTCTGCGAGCGGACAGAGCCTCCCCTGTATATGCACGGCGTAGCGTTCAGTACACATCCCAAACACACACAACCATTCAATCACAACAATCGTTAACATACAACCAGCATTCAAATTTAATAAAGCGCATGGCCGATTAATTTGGAAAGGATAAATCCACGGTTTTAAAAGAGTGCCTACCCGGCACTTATGTTTTGAAGGCGAGTTTCGAAATCAGCATAAATCCACAATGTTTTGAAAACAGTGCCCACACGACACTTAGATTCTAAAAACGGTTTTCGCAATCTTTTTCGAGTTTTGCTTTTTCAATCGGCCAACAGAAGTGAAAGGAAAAGTAACGCATACGAAGATAGCTAAATGCAATCCATACCGACATCCATGCCGACCCCACGAGGGTATCGAGAACCTCACACACAACTACCAAGTAAATGAAATGCAAGGATAAAAGAGAAAATACAATCCAGGGTCCCCAGCGACCCAGCTGCTCCTGCCCCGTCCTCACCGCCGTCTACCTCTCTCCCCCCGCCTGAACCCTGTCACGAAGTGGGAAGTCAGTGACTAATAATAACAGAACGGGAAAATACAATAAACAAACCGTGAAGACAACCGGAGCAACCACCCTCTCAAGAGGGGAAACGACAACCTGTACGCCTGTAACCTGTAATACCTGGCCACGTCGGACAACTAAACCGACGGCCGTACCGTACCTGCAATACCCGACCACGTCGGACAACTAAACCGACGGGTCGCACCGTACCTGCAATACCCGACCACGTCGGACAACTAAACCGACGGGTCGCACCGCTCGCACCTCGGCGCCTCAAACCCCACAACTAATAAGGGGCCCCACTACGTCACCTCGTGGGTATACACGGGTCATAGACCACTTTTCCGGAAAAGCGCACCCTTTGCGGTGGCCAAACCGCGGGTGCGCGTGCTGCAGCCTCGAGCCAAGTAACCATAACCACCATCATGTTAGCATCATAACATATAACAAGAGTAAAACGGCAACATGTATAATTAAAAGTAAAACAGTAACATGTGTGATCGAAGGTAACCCGCTAACATGCATACTCAACAATAAATACCACAAAGAACACCGTGTTAGCACAATTAGATATTTATTTTAAACAAGATACAATTGCCGGAAACCCGACGCCGAATCCCAAGACAGAACCCACAATAATGAACCAAGTACCCAAACGTAACCAACAACAATGAGCCGAGTACACACCACACGATAATCATGACAGTAACGAAAATGGGCATAAAGGGGTTCTAAGGGTGTACCCACCTGAAATACGTAAAAGAAGATGCGTAGAAAACTCCAGCTAAAACACTCCCGCCTTGTGCCCGGAACGGCTTCATTCGTTGGAGAAGGAGTAAGAAAAATAATCGTCCCCTCCTCGTCTCCTTGCTCGATCACTCCCGCAGAGGATGGGCGATTTTCCCTTTCTCGGTTTGGTTCCCTCCGTCGATTTCTTGAGAAGAGGGAATAGGACTTGGGTTTTCCAACCCGCACGCACCCAAAATAACTTAACGCCCAAATAACAAAAAGAACGGGAAAGACCTAAATCCCCAAAACACAACTAAAATCAATCGGGATGCAACGAGGGGTCCAGATTACCCCGAAAAACGTGCCGATCGCCTGCACGCCTTTCGATGCGCCCACACTGATGGTAAAACTTCAAAAATTATTTCTGGGAGATCCCGGGGTCGGAATTCAAATCCGATCGCGCCACCGTTCACCGTTTTGCGAGCTCTACCACCTAAAAAATACCCGCAAACCCTGACGATCAGCCCAAAGATTCTCGAATTTCAACTCCCCTTCTAACAACAGAAGAAAAACAGTTAGGGCCCAAAACAGAAACCGGAAAGTCGAGGTACTACGACATAAATAAAATAACCCAGTGACATAAAAAGGTGAAAAGCCCGATCTCAGAAGGTTCCCGTCCGATCACCTCGAAAAGCGTGCCGGCCACCTAGCACGGATTCAGATGCACCACTTAAAGCAAACGCTTTGACCCCCATTCCGGGAGATCCGTAAATCGGAATCCGAATCCGTTCGCTTTGCCGCCCTCCGTTTTTCGAGCCCAATCGAAGAAAAATACTCGCGGCCCAGGCCAGCCCATTGCAGAAAACATAGTGAAAAGTTTTCCTAGCAGTCCCGTCAGGAATAAAAGGAAGGCATACCAGGGCAAGGGGACGCCAGGACTCTACATCACTCACCACTTAAAAGAAGTTTCGTCCTCGAAACTTAATCCTGGTCCGCAACGAGTAAACCTGGGTGGTACTCTCTCATCTCTGACGCCAGTTCCCAAGTCGCTTTACGTTTTTCCTGGTTGCTCTACAGCACCTTCACATAGGGGATCGTCCGGTTGCACAATCTCTTCTGTCCTCTCGTGCTAAGATCCGCGCCGGTGTTCCGTTAAAGCTCAAGTCCTCTCTAAGTTCGAGAGCAGGGGTCATCCATCACCCAAAACACGTACGCAGGCTCGGAGCACACCTTCGAGAATCTGGTTCACTCGCTCGGACTATCCGTCGGTCTGGGGGTGAAACGCCGTGCTGAAGTGTGGTTTAGTCTCTAGAGCTCGTTATAGACTTTGCCAAAAGCTAGACACCAGCCGAGTGTCTCTAGTCCACGTCGTACGGGTGGGTGGAAAAAGAGTCGATTTCGTCCGTCGATCCACTGTGACTTAAACTGCATCGTGCTCTTGATGCGAGGCAGAAAACCCGTGACGAAAACCATGCTGATTCGCTCCCATTTCCACTCTGGTACCGGTAGAGGTTGTAGTTTTCCCCGCTGAGCGCTGATGTTCGAACTTTACTTGTTAACCACTTAACCACCGGGCAGTGAACTGTATTACATCCCCCTTTGGTTTAGTCCACCAAGAATTCTGCTTTGAGGTCCCTGTACACCTTCGTGTCACCTGGATGCGCCGCATAGGGAGCGTAGTGCGCCTCTGACATTATTTGCTTCTTCAACTCTGGCAGCTCGGGCACGCAATTCCACCCTCGAAACGTATTGCGTCGCTCGCACTCACCGAAAAGTCGCTCGCGTGGTCCGGGGGGGTCTTGTCTCGAAAAGCTGAATCTGTGCACCTGTTTTCTGACCTTCCAGGGTTTCTTTAATAGAGTTGGCTTGACCAATGGGGACAAAAGTCGCGCGACAGTACCGGTCCTGCTGAGTACTCGCGCTCATCAGTTTCCCCCTCAATTTGACCCTTCCTGCTCAAAGCATCCGCTACTACCCTTGCTTTTCCCGGGGTGATACTGAATGGACGAGCCGAGTCCTTCAGCAACTCCATCTAATGCCTCTGCCGCAAAAACAAATCCTTCTGTGTGAACTAACTTAGGACTCTGGCGACCCGAATACACATTATGATGAACTCCAAGAAAAGGTGATGTCTCCCAAAGCTTCAAAACGAGGGCGACTGCTGCCCGTTCCTGATCGTGTGTCGGGTAGTTCCGCTCATATTCTCTGCGATTCCCGTTGTTGAAACTGTGTGCCCCAAAAAGCCCACCTCGCGGGGTCAGAACTCACATTTCTTTAACTTAGCAAACAGCCTCTGGTGCCTGAGAGTCCGGAGAATAATCTGGAAGTGCCCCTCGTAGTTGATCGAAGTGGTCATCAATCCCGGACTTGTTCTTCACTGTAACCCTGTTTATCTCCCGGTAGTCGCTGCGTAGGCGTAGGCTTCCGTTCTTCTTTTGCACGAAGCGCATGGGTGCGCCCCAAGGCGATACACTCGGTCTGATGAACCCACTATTCAGAGAAACTCCTTGTGCCTTAAATTCCCTCAGTTCCGCGAAAGCCATTCCGCAAGGCGCCTAAATGATAGGTTGCGTGTCTGGTAGAAGCTCGAAAGATAGGATGACCCCTCGCCCGGGGGTATTCCCAGCAATTCAGTCAGGGGAATGACAGAAGAAACCCCTGCCGATGGTTCCCTAAAAGTCCAAAACATCCAACCCGACGACGAGGAAAAACAAACCACTCAACGTCCTCACAAGGCTCCGAGGGGTGCCAACAAAACAGGCTGGGTTACTAACTACCAGAAACTCTCCCCCGAGAGCGACGAACTCACCCGTCACTAACACGAGTCACAAGCTCGGAGCGTATCCACCGTCCCAGATTACCCGCCCCGACGGTCCGTCCGACCGGGGCGACGGTCAAAACTAAGGTTAGGCTTCAGCTCTAAGGCCTGCCACAAGGTCTACCCCACCTAAAGGGCTACGTACAAGGCATCCTAGCCGAAAGTGATCAGTGCCAAAGCTCCAAGCAGTCGACAGATCCCCATGACCCACACCTGCCTCGCAAGATCAACGACCCAAAAACACTCGTACTGAGCCTCATGGTCATGCCTTGGCCACGGAAAGCTGGCGACAAAACTCACAAGGTCAGGTCCTACCCCCGTCCTGGCATCGACGGGGTGCGACACTCTGATTAACCCCTAACGCTCGGTCCCAATCCGTTACCCCTCCAAGCACCGGCATCGAATCGAGCGGTAAAACTCCAACCCAAGCAGCGACGCTCCCAACTAGAAGAAAACAAAGCTCAAGGTCCGTTCGACAAAGACCTCCAGGTACTGAAGACTATCCATCTGAAATCTAAGGGTCGGAAGAAGACAAGCAACGAAAACAGCGGGAAGAACCGAGTCACAAGTTGCCTAGGTTCACTAAACGCACTCGAGGGATCACACGCCAACCCACCCGCAGGACAACCGAACCGACGCACTTGTGCAGAAAACAGAAACCCAACCCAAAGCCTTACCACCACAATCCTACTAAAGGAAGCCACCCGTGAACCCATCACGACGATTTCTACAACCGTCGCAGTGTCTACGGTGAAAGGCCGAACTATGGGTAACAATTACAGGGGAAGGATTCCTCATTCCCTCATCCACCTTGCACATGGCGCAAGCAGAATCGGCCGACCACCCGCTGTGACCTAACACCAGAAGACCCAGAAGGTACGAGTTTAGACAAACGGCTATCGGTTACCCACGGCCGACAGACGGCCAACAAAACAACAACTACCGGTGGGTTGTGCTACCACCCGAGCCCCATCGAGAAAAGAAACTCAATAGTCCCCGCACTCTCGCATCTGTTGCCGCAGGAGCTAGTTTTCCGCGGCCGTCGACGTCGTCGTATCTGCCTCCGCGTCCCCGGCCGATGATCTGATACGGGCCATATCTGTACACACATAACAAGAGTCAGCTCTAGACTTCACCTACAAAACAACGAACCACCTAGCGAGAGAAAAGGACTCGAACTTTTCCCACCCCTCGATCACTCGCGTGCTACCTTCCTATGCCCTACCCATTTCATTCACCTGTAGGCAAGTGAGGTATCCCAACGGATGTCGGCACTAACTGTTGTGATTGAAAGAACTTCTCTGATACCATCTTAATCTGTCACGCCCCGGGGGTTTATTTTAGCGGAAACGGTTTGCAAAAGTCGTACGTTCGACGTAGATTTATTTATTTATTTATTTATTTTTTTTTGAAAACAGAAGAAACTCCTCTTCCCCGGCGCGTGCCCAGACCCGCCACACATACAGGATCCCTCTGCGAGCGGGCAGAGCCTCCCCTGTATATGCACGGCGTAGCGTTCAGTACACATCCCAAACACACACAACCATTCAATCACAACAATCGTTAACATACAACCAGCATTCAAATTTTAATAAAGCGCATGGCCGATTAATTTGGAAAGGATAAATCCACGGTTTTAAAAGAGTGCCTACCCGGCACTTATGTTTTGAAGGCGAGTTTCGAAATCAGCATAAATCCACAATGTTTTGAAAACAGTGCCCACACGACACTTAGATTCTAAAAACGGTTTTCGCAATCTTTTTCGAGTTTTGCTTTTTCAATCGGCCAACAGAAGTGAAAGGAAAAGTAACGCATACGAAGATAGCTAAATGCAATCCATACCGACATCCATGCCGACCCCACGAGGGTATCGAGAACCTCACACACAACTACCAAGTAAATGAAATGCAAGGATAAAAGAGAAAATACAATCCAGGGTCCCCAGCGACCCAGCTGCTCCTGCCCCGTCCTCACCGCCGTCTACCTCATCTGAGTGACTTTTGTACATTTGTGGTGAGGATGGTTTGTATTTATTCTGAGAGATAGTTGTACTTGATGTTTTTATTTAGTTTTTACTATTTCAGCTCTGATATCTGCTAGTATAGATACTTCTTTGCAGGTTAGTCGCTACGTCTCTACGGGGCTTCCCGTAGGGGCGGCGGATCTGTTGGCGAGCCCGGGGTGCAGTTTCGACCCCGGGGCGTGACAAGAACTCCACACCGGAAAATCGGAAAGACTCGAACTGCTCACCTCGTTTTCGCCGGAGGAGGAAGAAGGAGGATCGTCAGCCCCTCGCTCGTTCGATCCCATAGAAAGGAGCGATTGTTCCTTCCCTCTCTCTGTCTCGCCGCCTCGGTTCTTCACACCAACAGTTGAAAGGAGAGAAAATAAGAATTGGGGGTTTTTTTTTTTTTTTTTTTTTTCTCGCACGCACCCTGATAAGAGCTAACGCACGAATGAGAAACGGGAAAAAACCCAAATCCCCAAATCACAACTATAATCAGTCGGGATGCAACGAGGGGTCCAGATTACCTCGAAAAGCATGCCGATCGCCTGCGCGGATTTCGATGCGCCCAATCTGCTAGCGAATTTCAAAAATTAATTCTGGGAGATCCCGAGGTCGGAATTTGAATCCGATCGCGCCACCTTTCACCGTTTTGCGAGCTCTAGCCCCTAGAAATACCTACAAACCCCGATGGTCAGCCCAGAAATTCTAGAACTTATAACCGCTCAGCAGGCCACTGAAATAATAAAATAAAATAAAATAAAATAAAATTACCACTATAAGGCGGGTATTACAGACTGTGTGCCCGCCGAACCTACAACATCCCGTCCCACTGAAGAAACAACAATATACTAAAACTAGATGCCGAAAACACTACAAGTTGACTCAGAACTTGAAAAACGACGCGGTCATAGAACCCTGACGGTGACTAGGCTAAACCCGCGCGGCGAAGTTCCCCGCACGGCACCCACCCGTGCGGCGCGCACACCTCCTGCGGACGGCCCCGCGCGGCGCCTGCCTGCGGGCAGCCCCGCGCGGCGCCCTGCCTTCGGGCGGCGCCGCGCGGCACCGGCCCGCGCGGCGCCTGCATGCGGGCAGCCCCGCGCGGCGCCCTGCCTTCGGGCGGCGCCGCGCGGCACCGGCCCGCGCGGTGCCTGCCTGCGAGCAGCCCCGCGCGGCGCCCTGCCTTCGGGCGGCGCCGCGCGCCACCGGCCCGCGCGGCGCCTGCCTGCGGGCAGCCCCGCGCGGCGCCCTGCCGCACGGCGCGCTGCCTGCAGGCAGCACCGCGCGGCAACCTACCGCGCGGCGCGCTGCCTGTAGGCAGCCCCGCGCGGCGCCTGCCTGCGGGCAGCCCCGCGCGGCGCCCTGCCGCACGGCGCGCTGCCTGCAGGCAGCCCCGCGCGGCAACCTGCCGCGCGGCGCGCTGCCTGTAGGCAGCCCCGCGCGGCGCCCTGCCGCGCGGCGTGCTGCCTGCAGGCTGCCCCGCGCGGCTCCGGCCTGCGCAGTGCCTGCCTGCGGGCAGCCCCGCGCGGCGCCCTGCCGCGTGGCGCGCTGCCTGCAGGCTGCCCCGCGCAGCACCGGCCCGCGCCGCGCCTGCTTGCGGGCAGCCCCGCGCGCGCCCTGCCTGCAGGCGGCGGCCCGAGCTCTGCGATGGCAGCTGCCGCGGCGGCGGCGGCGGTTTCCCCCGAAGAAGACGACCTAACCTACACGTGCCAAAAAAAAAAAACCCTAAACGAACCACTCACCTTTGATCCGCTGGAGGAAGAGGAAGGAGAGGATCGTCCACCCTTCGCCCGATCGAACCCGCAGCAAAGGAACAAAATCACCTTCCCTCTCCCTGTCGCTCTGCCTGGATCCCTACGCCGCTTTCTTGAAAAGAGGGAAAGTATGGATTTCGGGGAATATTTTCCTCTTTTTCTTCTCGATCGCACCGGGTCCGCCCTAACTCAATGAAAGGAAACAAAAAGGCGGAGAAAAACTTAAGTCCCCAGATCATCACCAAATCCATCGAGATTCAAACGAGGGGTCCAGGTTACCTCGAAAAGCGTGCTGATCGCCAGCACGCTTTCTGACGCATCCGAACTGATTGCGAACTTCAAAAATTATTTCTGAGAGATTCCGGGGTCGGAATTCGAATCTGATCGCGCCACCGTTCTCCGTTTTGCGAGCTCTAGCACCTAAAAATACTCGCAAACCCCGACGGTCAGCCCAGAAATAATCAAACTTTTAACCCCCCGCCGGACCACTAAATTAAATAAAATACAATAAAATAAAATAAAATTACCAATTTAGAAGGCGGGTATTACATCGGTGATATGCGTTGGCCGGCATACCCGATTTGGCAAGCAGAACAGGCAGTACCAGTGTTTACTGGTGTTTAGATTGGGTTTATTCAGGCAGGCATTTATATTCTGATGCATACATTTAGCTATTCTTTAGCTTGATATTTTAGAAGCATACTAGTGGTAACTTTTCCTCAGTAGTTATCTTCATAGCATACCACCTCTGTTTCTTTTTCGCCTCTGATAGACCTAGTGGGCATGTCAGAGTTGGGGGCTTAACCCACTAGGGGAGGCTACTGTCTTTATAGTAGTTCTCATCCCCATTGTACTTTTTCTTTTTTCTCCCCCTTTGTTTTGCAGAGTCTTCTGCGGCTGTTGCTGGACCATCCTCAGCAGATCGAGGTAAGAGGATAGCGGACTAGATAGTCGTCTACCCCGACTGCGTACATAGTAGTTTTTTGTTGTGTTCCACTATACACTCAGACAGTTGTACTTTTTCTTTTATTTTGGATATGGCTGCTGCCAGCAGGTTGTATTTTATTTGGTGAGCTGGGAGAGACTCATGTATATTTGAGAGTTATGTTGTACTTTATTTTTCAGCTTTAGTCTGAGATGTATTAGTTTTAGTTCAGCTCTGTTTTTATGCTCCTTTATATTATCTCTTATATCTGAGTAGGTTACCAGCACTTCGTGTACATGAAAAATTCTGTGTGCACGGCGGATCTGTGAACGGGTCCGGATTCTGGTTTACACCCGGAGCGTGACAATTTTTTTGAGGGTATTGGAAGTAACATTTAAGTTTCTGTTCAAACCATGAGCTCTATATTTATTTACTACATAAGAGCATTATTTAAAAGCACTATGTCCAAACGCTTTAGGCTCAGTTTAGAATTGTATTTATTTTCAAAGAGATTATATTACATATAGTAAAAAAAATATGATGAGAAAATATTTTGTTTAATTGTACAAGTAAAATTATATTTTGCATTCTGTAATGAGTTAGTTACTGTAGTATTCTAGTGCTCAGTAACTGGTTGGGTACAGTGGAGATTGTTGGTCCACATGTGTGTAGAATGTTGGGCTAAGCGAGAGCTATTTTGGAGTGAAATGAAAGTGGAAATGGACTAGGAATTACGAAACCTATTGAAACTGAAGTTTCAAAAGATTTTGGGTGCCAAAATATTCAACTTTGCCTTGGACATTTTTCGGATCCTTTTTTCGGACGCAAAAAAATTATTATAGCAATCCGAAAAGCTGGTGAACTCCTTCGGGTGTAACACACTATTGTGACATGTGGCGAGTGATAGTTGAGATTTCGGGTGCAGGGTCCAGACGCCCAAAGGTTTTGAATGCAACTACGAGGTTTCAATCCCTCCTGCCGTTACCCGGTTTTTGGGCTAGTTGGTGTTTCGTGGGCTTCCGAAAGTCCGAATGTGATTTCGAGCGTCTGAATTAAGTTTCTTGCTGCAGTAATAAGTTAATATCTTTTGTTATTTGGACTCATTTTATCCAATCAATTTTTCTATAAATAACTATCCTTCGTCCCCAGCTCATCCTTTACCCTCTCCATCATCAAAGAACCTCAATTCCACTCATCCTTAACTCCAATTTTCTATCTTTTCCACTCTTCTCCCTGCCGGTGGAACAGCAGCACTTCAGCAACAGCAGTAGCAGCAACATCAAGTTGTTTCAAGGTCATTTGATGTTTCTAGCTACTGGATTAGTTCTTGCTCATGTTGTACTTGAAGAGGAAAGCTTGCGGAGTGTCATTTTAGCTAAATTCTTGGTGAGTGGGTTTAAATTGCTGAAATTTGGTGCTTGTACTGGTTTTGGCTAGTTCTTGAGTTTTCATTGATTTTTTTTGTTTGATCCTGGTCGATCTTTTCTTCACCTCTTGCAGATTTGAAACTTGTTCTAGCTGAGAAAGCGCGCAGCACCAGATGGCTTGGCCCTTTATTTTATCTGCTAGTGTCAGTACCACAGGCCCGCAGCCACACGAGAAATGCTTCACAAGCTAACCAATTGTTTGGGGAATAACTAACTATAGTTTCTTTCAATAAAATACCAAGATTCCCCTCTATCTATTTGATGAGAAAGATGCAAAACGAAGAAAAAGTAAAGGAAAAGAGTAGCCAAATAGCTCATAAAAATATTAGAGAATTGAATATGTATACAACTATGTCATATCAACTGTGTCATAAACAATTACAGTTTGAAAAAAATGAGAAACTCGCAACGTATAAACTAAAATTTTCATAACAAACAAATTAAACATTTGGTTTGGTAGTTGAATATTACAGATTACATATTTCAGATGATCTCCTAAAAAAGTTTAAAAAATTGGACTAAAAATTTCAGACTACATATTTACATCATGTGAAGAGTGAAAATGGAAGATAAATATATAACTCAGATTACATAAAGAGTTGGTCTCTACTAGTTGAGAGTGAATAGGATTCTAAGATACTGGGGCTGTTTGACCTTGCTGAACGAAGGGCGCGGGCCAACTACTATGTGCCTGCAAAGCAAAAATGCATCAATAATCAAGAGATATATCGCTACTACGACATAAGGAGAGAACAGTCTCCAGAGAGATGCAGCCAACAAATAAGGTAATAGTTCCAAATATTACCAAATTGAACAAGAGTATAACATTACTGATAGTATTTTATTACAGCAGTAAGTGATTGAAACCAATTCTAAAAGAAACTTCCATTAACAATACTGTCAGATGTTGCAGTCATGCAAGGATTTGTCAGAAATTTTTTATACTCAACAAAGAAAAGACTACCTATATAATCTTTACAACAAATAAACTTCATAACAATTAGAGAGATTAGTCAATCACAGTTTACTATCTCCATATAGAAGCTCGATTTACTACAGGACAAAAATACAGAAAAGAAGAAAAAGATGAAATTGTAATCACTACTGCTATCGCCTAAACATATACCATGGCTGAAAGAACTGAGGTGACCAAGCTATAAGGGAAATGGTGGCATTGTTATCCAAGAGAATTTCAATGAATTGGTATAATTACTAAATAGATGGTCATGCATAACCTCAGGCTCATCATATACAATATACCATTAAAAAGCAATTAAGCGATCACTAAACCGACAGTTCATCAAAAAGAGAATAAAAGAGTTGTATTGCTTTGTGGTTTCGATCCATTTATATTTCTAGCTTATACATGCAAGTGGCATTATATGCAAAGCATTATGAAGGAAGAAAATTATCGAGAATATAAAAGATTAAAACAGAACTGATACATTTTAAGACATAAAACAATAGATTTTGCAATGGTAAGTATGCATGTAAGTAATACACCAATAAAACCAATGTCTTGAAGATATTCAAGACATACAAGAAGGCTGGCATAAGATTCACATGCTTAAAAAGGCAATGCATATTATGATTGGGAAGGTAACTATGCAAGCCCAAATAAATATTTACTTACTCCGATTTCAGTCACATGACAGCAGGAGGAACATCGAACTGCTGGAGCTCCATACGGGTACATCAATAACAAGGAACATTTCCCACATTTTACATTACCAACCTGATGCGCTACAGAAGAAGAAACTCTATTCTTAGGAAAGGATAAATTAGTTACGCTTAAAAACTATCACTTTTACCAAGTATCCCCTAACAAACAGAACAGCTTAGCATATGTATGCCATTTTGCTTTGCATCGAAAATTTAAAGAAAAAAAATTGCTAGCTAACTTTATAACCACGAAAAAGAAGAGGAAAAAAACAAAACACAAGATGGAACAAATCTAAAAAAAATATGGGTAAGTTTGATGTAAATTTGTTTACTCGGAATGAGATATGATAATCAAATACGACAACGAATAACAATCTATAAAAGTGCGAGCTCAAGGCCTAAAGCTAGTCGGAAAAAAGAAAGACAAATCTAGCAACGAACCTTCTAAAACGAAGTTTACTGCTTGACAGCAAGCGCACTGAACGTGAACAGCGCCCTTTGGATAAGAAAGAAGTTCGTGACAACTACCACACACCATTTGACCAATTTCTGTATAAGTTACCGAAGAAACAAAGTAAAAGAAAAAAAAAAAAAAAAAAAAAAAAAAAAAAAAAGAAAAAAAAAGAAAAATCCATGAAATCCTGCATCAATGTCACCGAGAAGTAATATCAACAGCATTTTGGTATTCAATGCAAAAAGGTCAAAAGCAACAACATTTTAGCAACATTAATTTTTTTTTTCTAAATCTTTTAAATAAAAAATTTTGGTTCGTGAATTGCAATCGGGCAAAAGTTCGATTTTTTTTTCGCCGTAAAAATATGTCACATTCTAATGGACGTTGCAGAAAGTAACGGAATTTGGAGACCGGCGAGATTGATTGAAACAGTCTGTTATTGTTAATTTCAAAGTCTGGACGAAAGTTCAAGAAACATCATCAAAAACCCCCAATCACTTTTGCAAGTTAAATGATCACATGAGTTATTAGCCTAGAGTAAATATACAAGTAAAAACATATGGTACATAGGTTATTTAAAAGCAAATTTTGATTTCTACAGAGTACGAGTATCTTAGATCGTAAATACACCTTACCCGGGAGAGGAGGCGGAGAAGGGAGCTGAGGCGGAGGCGGAGGCGGCGGCGGCGAAGAAGGGTCTACGATTTCAAACCCCGGGGGAGGAGACATCTCCGGGGAGCTCCCCATGATCCCGATCACTCGGTATGCAAGCTGTAAAACAAAATAATAAAAATTTTAAAAAATAATTCGTACAGGGGTGGGGAGAGAAGAAAGAAACATAATGGCTTTTTTTTCTTTTTTCTTTTTTTTTTTTTTTTTTTTTTTTTTTTTAATGAACCTCTGAAAATTTTTATGTTTAAAAATAATCGTATAAAATTTATATTTGTAAAATTAATCTATGGGTGCGCCACGTGAATATGGGAGGCGAATGTAAAATTAGTTGAACACGGAAAATCATTCCTCCTGTTTAAACACGGTAATATTTTCCGTCTTCAAATAAAAAAAAAAAAAAATTAATATTTTTTTTAAAAAAAAAATTCTTACAAAAAAAAAAATCACATCAAGAAAGAAAAAAAAAAAAAAAAAATTTCTTTCGCTAAATCCGATCGAGTTGCGCAAAGATGTCACATCCGCCGACAACAGGAACGAAGTCAGAATTTAATTATGAGGGGGGCCAAAATATATTCAAATAATAATTTTAGTACATCATTATTTTTTTTTAATTTATTAATTAAATAATTAATATTAAAATATTAAAATTTTTTAATTTAAAAATATTTAATATTTAATTATTTTATTTATATTATTTTATTCAAATAACTAAAAATTTTACTAAATATAATCGTAATTCAATTAGAACTTTAGCTAAAATATCTATTAAATTTAGTATAATATTTTATTTAGTTAAATAAAATAACTTACCAAAAATAGTTAGAAATTAAAAAAATATGAAATAAAAAATTTAGAGTTAAGATATGTATTTCAAATAACTTGTAATTCAATTAGAATTTTTTTATTTAGTTAACTGTAATTCATCTAAATATAATTAAATATAACCGTAATTCAATTAGATCAATGACTTTAACTAAAAGATCTATTAAATTTAGTATAATATTTTATTTAGTTAAATAAAATAGCTTAGTTAAAATTAAAAAAATATAAAATTAAAAATTTGGAGTTAAGATATGTATTTCAAATAACTTGTAAGTACGAGACTCCTAATATATTTTCATCTATTTAAAATATATACAAATAAAAAATAAAAAAAATTATGTTGGCACAAAAATAAATATTAAAAAGTTGAGAGGGGCCATTATTATCTAAAAGAGAGAAAAAGATAAATTAGTATGAAGGACTATTGAGCAATATTAAAATATTGAGGAGGGCCATGGCCACCTTGGGCCCTACTATGGCTTCGTCCCTGGCCGACAAGCAATCATCGAAGGCCTCATGGGTGCCCAAATCGTCATCGTCCGATACGACTACATCGACTATGTTTCATCGCCTTGGATGTTGGGGATTTATCGTCATCTTCTTCTCTGCTAAACCCTAATTCTCTCGGTCTCTCTTACTTTCTTTTTGATTGTTCAAACACGGAGAATGGTTCCCCGTGTTCAAACACGGTGAATGGTTTCCCGTGTTCAACTAATTCCACGTCCGCACCCCCTCTCACGTGGCGGGCACGCATGGCGCACAGGTGGCACCTATAGAGCAAATTTTGCAAATACAAATTTTGTACGATCATTTTTAAAAATAAAAATTTTTAGATGGTCATTTTCAAAAAAAATCTAAACATAAAAATGTACACCTCAAGGTGTACAAAAAACATTTACCAAAAGGTAAACGCTGGGTACACCCAAAATGGGTGTACATCTTATATTTCACCTATCCAAGGGTATGGTGAATTACACTGGTCACTTCGAAGTGACCAGTGGGCTGGCTACATGTGAGGACCCGGATCCCCGCGATGAGGTTACTGGTTGATCAGCTACTTCTGGAGGCCCACGTTGGGTGATAGAGGTGTTTGCGCGCGTATTGGAACCCAAGATTTGACCCGGCATGAAAAATGGATCAAGTTCACTTTTCCAAGAATTTTCGACAAATTTTAGAAGTGGAATTGGGCAAAACGGACAGCGGATTTGGATTCAGCGCGCGAAAACGATCGAAATGCACTATTTAATTGTTTTTTTCGGAGCCCGGATGCGAAAACACGGTTTTCGGGGCTTTGGGCACTGTTCCGGCGCCGGCGGGCCGCGGCTACACTGGCGGGCAGCGGCGGAGCGCGGCAGCGCGGGCTCGAGCAGGCGGCGGACCGGCCGCGGGCAGGCGCGCGGGCGCGGGCGCGCGGGCAGGCGCGCGGTCCACGGGGCAGGCGTGCACCGGAAGGTTGGACACGTGGCGGCCGCTGGGTGGCTGGTGCAGGCAGCGCGGTCCACGGAGCTGGTAGCAGGTACCTCGGGGTGCGTGCCCGACAGCGCAACGTGCGCGCACGCGGGCGCGCGTTGACGCGCGGTTCCCGCGCCTGGGGGCGCCACGCGCCAGCACCCGCGGTGGGCCACGCGGTGCGATGCTAGTGGCCCGATCCGCTGTCCCCTGTTCGGCGCTACGTGGCGTGTCAGGGGCATTCCGGGCGCTTGATGAGCGGCTCACGATCGGGCGTTTTCGGCGCCCGAATGATTCGGGCGCCCGAAAACTTGGGCCCGAGTTGGGCCTTGTTCCTGTTGGGCTGGGCCTATAAATAGGCTTCCTCCTCCTCCTTTCTCGGGTTTTTCTGGGGTTTTTCGAGATGCACCCTTAAGAGAATTTGTTCCTCTCTCCCTCCTCCACCCTTCGATGAAGTTTCGGGATTTTTGGAGGCCGCGACATCGGCGTTGTCTGCGATGCGGCGCACTTCGACGTTCCTTCATTTTGGGTTCTTTTCGTCGCATTTCAGTGCGCGAGGCACCCTGGATCACTCCGATAAACGTTTGAGATGATTTTTGCGGCAGCGTGTTCACGAGAGGTATGTCTTCGATTTTCTTATTGATCACTTCGTCTCGATTTGAGTTCTTGGCATGGTTTACGAGGCATCTCTGAGCCACTGTTTTGCTGGTGGATTTTTGGAGAGCGGAGACTTGTCGAATTTTTATCTCTGCGCTCGAGTATTGAAATGAGGCGTTTAAGGACTCGATTGACATCCACTCTTCGAGAGGAACGCACCCGTATTTTTATTGGATTTTTTTGAGGTCTTTTCAAATGTGAGAATTAAGCTTCTTTAAGACTGATTGTCTGCAGGCTTTTGTTCTTGAGGATGTGGACTTCCAGTATTGTTCTAATTGTTTCTTGGCCTACAGGTGTCGGAATGAGATGTATAAATACTCGATTTGTATCTACTCGTCGCGAGGATCGCAACGGTGATTTTTCTGGATTTTTCTGAGGACAGATTTCAGGTGAAAAAGGGCCATCTTTGTGCTATTTTGGAAAAATAGCAAGTGTATGCTGTGGGTAATTTGTGATGTTGTTTAATTGTGGGTTGTGTTGTTGGTTTGAGAAGAGGCTGGTGCGACTGTGTACCAAGGGTACGGTTCCAGTGGATTTTGTTAGCAAGTGGCTGCGCACTTCACCGACTTCGGCTTCGTCTGCAGAAAGCGAATCAGGTGGGTGCTTCGTCTCCAGAACCGGTGGACGGTTCTCTAATTCTATTTAATAGAATGCATGCATGTTAGGGTACCAATATTTGATTGAGATGCAAGCTTGGTAATGACATTGGTTTGAGGAATTATATGATATGATATTCATATATGCCTAATGGAAACTTGCAAGATAAGATATTCATGTCTGGTATTTGAGAGCATGCATAATTCATTATACAACCTATAGCTTTGAGATGTGATTATAAGAATGATATAGTTCATGTGGATTGAGGCTTACATGATTTATGGTACACATTAGATACCTTCGAGATATTACATGTTCAATGATTGTATTCACCTGTACTAGTTGAGAGCATGCTTAGGGAGATGAGGCTTATTTTGATTGGTTTTGGTGATTATATCCAGTAATGTTTCCTGCTTATGATTCAGTTTATTTTAATGCTATTATTGGAACTTGACCTAGCACCCCCGTCATATGCTACATGTTTAACCAGACCAGTAGAGAACCTTCACTTGGGTTAGGTTCTTTTATGCTTTAGACATCCCACACTTTGCATATTTTTCTGGACATAGATTTTTCTCGCCCAGGTAGTGGGCCGAGTAGTCAGGTTTCTGTGGGACATTATTGCACTCGTGCCTGGGGGCTGAGTGGAGTCTGGTAGCTGAGTTTAGACTTGTGCTAGAGTTGTGGGGAGCCGTTTGGGCAGACGGTGGCCCCGGGCCGTCGAGTATCTTCCGGTCAGTGTTGTTGGGAACCGTTGGGGTTGACGGTGGTCCCGGGTCATGGAGTGTTGTCTGACCAGTTGTTAGCCCTGAGTTATGGGTCGATCCCGGCTGTGGAGTATCTCCAGCCAGTGTGTTTTGTGCTGTGAGTTGGTGGGGTTTGCTAGTGTCTTGAGATTCGAGAGCTGATCAGCTGAGTCGTTGGGAGTGCTCCGACCGTTGTGCGAGATGTTTGAGGATCCTGAGTCTTTCCGTTCTGAGAGTGAGTGTGGATTTTGGACTATAGCCTGCAGAGCCACATTGAGCTCGACAGAGTGCGCGGATACCTTTTTCCTCGATGGGATCGCGCCCCTCGAGTGCCACGTCCGGGGTGGATCTGTTACTTTTGTATCGCGACTTGTCGACACTGTCCCTCTGGCTGGGCCAGTTTTGGCAGTCACGGACGCAGTCCCTCTGGCTGGGCCAATTTTGGCAGTCACGGACGCCCTACGTCAGTCCGGTCCTACGTGGATGTAACGGCAGTAGGTAGGCGCAGGTTTGACTGGACCCGAGGAGGCAGTCAGGTAGATTGGGTGATCTGAGTTGAGGGATAGTAGATGCACCATATTTTCATCTGTTCCACTTTTTGAGCATCTAGATAGAGGCATAGTAGCTGTAGAGCTATTCTTTCCCAGCCCTTTTCTTTCAGTATTACATTGTTACTTTATGCCTCTAGTAGACTTAGTGGGCAGACCGTCGGGCTTGTTGGCGGCACCCACTGAGAACTACTGTGGGATGTAGTTCTCACACCCGTCGCGGTGTCTTTTTCCCTAGGGACCTCTACTCCAGTTCTTGCTGTTCCAGTTGCTGATCCTGCTGATCGAGGTGAGGGAGTCGCGAGATAGATCCCTACCAGTCGTCTTCCTGAGAGAGTAGATGTACCCCCTTTTTATTTTTGAGAGTTTTATTTTGAGAGACCTTTGTAGTGAGGTTCAGATTTGTACTTTTCTTTTTCAGTTGAGAGACTTATGTATTTGTGAGGACTTGGGTTGTATTTATTTTATTTCTAGCAGTTTACTTTTCAGCTCTGATATTTGTATAGCTGTAGTATCTTTCTTTTGCAGGTTAGTCGCTTCGTCTATACGGGGCTTCCCGTATGGGCGGCGGATCTGTTGGCGAGCCCGGGTCGCAGTTTCGACGCCGGGGCGTGACACTACACCCCATCATTAAATAGGTGGGATGTAAAATGTACACCTAATTCTATATAAAAATTTTATAATATAATTATAAGTAAGGAATTTAATTATTTTTTTTACAAAAATTTGTTATTCATAATTTATCTTATCCAAAAATATAACTTGAAGACAAAATATAGTATACAGTTCACAATATTTAATCACATTTTTTATCAATCAATTGTACAAATTATTTAAATAAATTAAGATATTCATGTAAGAAAACATACTTGAAAGATAGCAAATTTTTACATATAGATTCTCGAAAATTAAAAATTTAACCCCATTTATTACAACAAAAATGTAAATAAAATATCAAGCATTCATGTGTGTATATATATATATATATATATATATATATATAAATAGAGAGAGAGAGAGAGAGAGAGAGAGTGTGTGTGTGTGTGTGTGTTTTGGCTATTATGCTATCGATAGCACCAAGCACTTGGTGCTACCAAGTTTTTCGCCGTTAGATCTACCCCTTTGATCATTTCCACCTTTTAGATCATACTATTTTTCCAACTACCACTAAACCTTAGGGCAGCGTTTGGAATCGGACTAGAACCGGGAATAGCGGGTTTATCCCCCTTATTCTACCAAACGCTCCTGGAACCATCTGGTATTGCTTAACCCAGAACAAGTAGAATAGCTGGTATAACAAATCCCAACCTATTATTTTAATATTAAAATTTTTACCATATTACCCTCCTTACCTACTTTATCTCCTCTTTATTAATAAAAATACTCACCTCTCTCTCTCTCCTCTCCCCCCACTCCTTTCCCACTTCCCGAGACCAATGAATGCACTGCTCTCTCTCTCTCTCTCTTGTCATCTCCATCTTCTCCTCCCCGTCATCTCTTCTCTATTTTACAGGCAAGCCCCCTCTCTCTCCTCTCTCTCTCTCCTCCCCCCTCCCCGATCCCGGCCCCCCGCCTCTCTCTCCTCTCTCTCTCTCCTCCCCCCTCCCCGATCCCGGCCCCCCGCCTCTTTCTCCTCTCTCTGTCTGCTCCCCCCCTCCCCGATTTCGGCCCCCCGAGTCTCCCGGAGCTTGCTGGAGGTCCCTTTTTTCTTCCTCCGCCCCCCGAGCCCGGCCTCCCGAGCCTCCCGAGCTCGGCCGAGCTTGCGCCCCCCGAGCCCCCCGAGGCCCGCCGACCCCCGTGCCCGGGCCCCCGAGCCCCCCGGAGCAAGCTCGGCCGAGCTTGCGCCCCCCGGCCCCCCGAGCCCTCCGCCTTTTTGTAAATTTTAAATATACGATTTTTGTAAATTTTAAAAAAAAATTATGTTAAAAATTAATTATTTAAAATTAATATTATAAAATTTTAAATCTTAAAATTAAAATGTTGAAATTTTATATTTTAAATTTAAATTTTAATTTGAAAAAAGTTAATATTAAATTAAATGTATTATTTTTAAATAATACATTTTAATTATGATTATAAATTTATTTTTATTTTTTTAAACCAATAATCCATTAATTAAAACGAGAAAAACGAGTTTAGAAAATTTTAATGACATAATAAAGCTCGTGGGCAAAAATTTACAAATATTTAGCAAATATACGAATTTTGCGAAATTTAAAAAAAATTTATGTTAAAAATTAATTATTTAAAATGAATATTATAAAATTGTAAATCTTAAAATTAAAATGTTGAAATTTTATATTTTAAATTTAAATTTTAAGTTGAAAAAATTAAATATTAAATTAAATGTATTATTTTTAAATAATACATTTTAATTATGATTATAATTTTAATTTTATTTTTTTAAACCATTAATCCATTAATTAAAACGAACTAATTAGTTTTTAACAACTTTTATCACGTATTAACTCTTGAGGGCAAAAAGGTAATTTACCCATCTTATCCACTTTATCCCTCATATTCCTCATTATTAAACCAAACACAAATTCTCTTATCCCTGGAACCATCCCAAGCGCTTTTTCGCTCTAGTTCCGTACTTTATACTTATCCCCGGTTTAGCCAATTCCACCTTAACCCGATTCCAAACGCAGCCTAGAGGTCCACTATTATTCCAACTGCACATCTCTTAATCCAATGGTCAAAAACTTAATAACACTAATGACATTGTGCTATTGATAATATAGTAGCCTAGGTCTCTCTCTCTCTCTCTCTCTCTCTCTCTCTCTCTCTCTCTCTCATATCTTGGGACACAGGTGGAATTTTTCCATTTGTTTTGTGGGCCTATATAAACACCTCCACCTCTCTCTCTTTCTCTCCTTTTTCCGAGCTATAGAGAGGGAATGAGAGGGAGAGTTCTTTACAAAGGTTGTTCCTCTGGTAGTTTTTGATCTCGTGGTGGATTTCCAGAATTTTTGGAGGCTCGGCAACGGCGATTTTGATTTTACAGTGCGCCTCGACTTTCCCCCATTTCAGCCCGTTTCCGTCGCAGTTCAGTCAAAAATTTACTGTGGGCAAACCAAGAGGAATTTTTGAGCGATTTTTGCGGCAGCGCGTTCCTAAGAGGTAAGGCTTCGTTTTCTGTGTAGATCACTTTGTTCCGATTCGCACTTTTGGCATGGTTCCCGAGGCACCTTTGACCCCCCCTTTTTCTGTGATGAATTCTGGACAGCACCGACTTGTTCGATTTATATCTTAGCCTAGAAGCATTGGATCAAGGCATATAAGTAGTCGATTTCGATCTACTCGTCGAAAGGAACGCAATTGTATTTTTTCTGGATTTTTCGGAGCACTGTACAGAGGTGAAAACTCCTTTTTTTCCGTGCTGTTTGGAAAACAGCAAATGCTGTATTTTTGGAATTTGTGTTTACACCGGGTATGATGTTTTGTGCTGTAGTACACTATTTTCGGTGGGTTGCACAGTTAGAGGACTGTGGACAGCGAGGACCCTTTTTGGGTGTGGATTTGCGTGCCAGGTGGGTAGTTGTTGCTTACCTCTTACTGCGATTTACTCACTAAGTTTATTTAGAGGATTCCCCATTTGGACTTATTGATTGATCACCCCTTGACATCCATGCTTAAATCAAAATAAACGTGAGCCTATCATGTGAGACCAATCTTGTGGATATATCATGCTGGGAATATTATTGGGGAAATATTAAATGTGAGAACATGATTGTGAGAAGATTATAGTGATGTTAGCACATAGACTTTTATGAAAGTTGATTAAATGGAATAGGATAACATATTTATGTGCGGGTACCACTTTGAGGATTTATTAAAAAATGGATCAGGGATTATAGACATGCGTAGTCGGTTTGTGATTTTGACATGATGGTTATATCTATGTGGAGCTACTATTTGATACACTCTTTTATCTTTCATGATGACATTTGCATGCTTGTATGGACATCTAGATAGGCCACTATTTATTGCTACACTATCATATTGGGACTTGACTTAGGAGAAACCATGATTGTTTCTTTTCTCCTTTGCATTTAGTCTTCTGATTCATGTTGCTCGGGTTCGAGCAGGGGCGTGGGATAGTGTAGTCGGGACTTTGGAGTCTGGGACAAGTTGTACTTGATTATGGATTGTGGAGCATTGTGGTAACCGCGGATATTAGGCGGTTGACCAGATGTTGGTTATTTTATCAGATTGTGGACTTGTGGGGTATTGCGGTAACCGCGGACATTAGGCGGTTGACCAGATATTTATCTTTGCATCAGATTGGGGTTGAGTCTTGTCGATCTTTACATCAGATTGGGATTGGGTTTTCTGTAGTGGATGGATTTTCCCACTTGAGCATAGTCATGATCCAGTCCTGCTATATTGGAATATTTGTGAGACATTGGTTACTTTACTCGTGTGGGTCGCTCCCCTCGAGTGCCACTCCGGATGTAGGCTTATGACCGAGCCATGTGTGCTGGTCTGTTACTTACTGGGATTACGAGCCATGTGTGCTGGTCCCATACTGAGTTCTTGAGACAGTTTGAGCAGGCAGTACCAGTTTTTACTGGTGGCTAGATTGGGTTTATTTGGACAGATACTGTTTCTGATGCATACATACAGTCATTCCTTTTGGCACTGCATTTAGAGGCATACTAGTGGTAGTTTTCCTATTTCAGCAGTCTTATTGCTTACCACTTTACCTTTCCCTTTCGCCTCTGGTAGACTTAGTGAGTACGTCGGAGTTTGAGGCTTTACCCACAGGGGGAGGCTACTGGTTTACTAGTGGTTCTCACCCCCATTGTTGTTTTTCCCTTGTTCTTCCCTTTGTTTTGCAGAGTCTTCTGGGGGAGCTGCTGGGCCATCGGCAGCTGATCGAGGTAAGAGGATCGCTGAGTAGATAGATCTCTTGTGAGGCTGAGAGTTATAGTTAGACAGATGTTGTACCCTCCACTCAGACTGTTGTATTTTTCCTTTTATTTTGGGTCTGGCTTTAGCCAGCTGGTTGTACTATTTTGGTGAGCTGGGAGATTATTGTATTTATTACAGCTTTATTTTTATTTCCAGTCTGAGATATTATGTAGTTCTTTTTAGTTCAGCTCTGTATTATGCTCTTTTATTGTATATCTTATATCTGAGCAGGTTACCGACGGTTCGTGTACATGGAAAATTCTGTGTACACGGCGGATCTGTTGACGAGCCCGAGTTCTGGTTTACACTCGGGGCGTGACATGGGTACCGGTACTCAATGCCCCAATTAGCTGATTTTAAGTAGTGGTACCGGTACCCAGCTTGGGGTACCGGTACCCAGCACTCAGGGAACTCGTAATTAAGGTGCTGATTGGATTTTGGTGATGGGCAAGGTGGTCATTTCACATTCCTTTATGTTTACCCTTCACCTTGGTCTATTTATAGGAGCCCTCTCCCCTGCTTCTTCTCCATGATAGGAAAGGAAGAAAGAAAAAGAAAGAAAGCAAGGATTAGAATGAGAAGAAGATAAAGAGAGTGAGAGAGGTTGAGAGGGAGTTGTTGATGCAGCTTGGTGTTCCTGCAGCTTGGAGTCGAGCGGAGCCGCGCGCGCGTGTCGGCCGCACATGAGGTAAGTGGTCAGATTTATTCAAGCTTGAGTTTTTGGATTGTTGATGGATTTTTGATGGGTTTTGAGCTGTTTGGGTACTTTCCTTCCATCTTTTGCATTTGTGCTGTGATCATGCGGACTTTGCACTGCGCGGAGCCAAGGGTGTGCACGCGCGTGCTGTGAGTCGACAGCGAGGGAGCCGGAGCGCGCTGGATTTTTATTAGAGGACTCGAGAGGATTGTTCGAGCTTCCGGGGGATTTTTTCGAGGACCGCGACAGCGCGCGCGTGTGCGGCGCAATTTCGGGCGTTCCTGCAGATTTTTGACAGTGAGCGGTGCGGCGCTTCACCGACTTCAGCGTTTGCCTGCGGAATGCTTTTGAGGTGGGTTGGAATTTCTTCAAGATGTATGGAATGCCTTCTAAAGCTATTGTATGCATGTTGATCATGTTTAGCTTATTATTTGTATAGCTGGTAAATCTGATAGTTGCCTAGAAAACCATAGAAAGACATTTATGAGCCCCAGATATTTTTAGCATAATCTAGGGATGATATGACACTAGACTGCATGATTAGTTGGCATTAGATTGGCATCTGAACCATTTTAAAAATCGGCGGACCAGTTTTAAATGAAAACTGAGATTTAAAAATAGTTTGGAATTATTGTGAGCTTCCAGAGAGATTGGGTAGGTTCAGGATGCATATGTTCTCGTGCCGGGGGGCCGAGTGGATTTTTAGAGCTCTGTGGGATGAGTTTCTAGTGTCAGGTGAGTTGAGATCCATTGTGGGATTATTCTAGATCATGGGTTTGTATCTCTGATTTGGTAGTGGAAATGGTTCTCCGACTTGGCTTAGAGAGTTTGGGCTCTGGCAGATTGAGTCGTGGAGGTTTCCCGACTTAGTCATGGGATGTGCATTATCAGATTGAGTCGTCGAGGGTTCTCCGACATAGCTATGAGAGAGTTTGGCATTCTCTGATCCAGTCGTGGAGGGTTCCCGACTGTGATGTGTTATCTGGGTATTGGGTATCCGATCTATTTGATCGTGGATCATAGCCTACATGTGCCATTTATGAGACAGTTGAGACTGACGAGATACTAGAGCTCGGTGGGGTCGCTCCCCTCGAGTACGCTCCGGATGCGTGATGAGGATTGAGATAGACAGACTAGGACGTCCCACGGAGGTGGGCAGGTGCGTTCCTAGTGGTCAGTTTAGGACGCCCCACGGGGGTGGGTAGGCGCGTTCATAGTAGTCAGTTTAGGGCGCCCCACGTGGAGTGTGTTGGTTTTAAGGATCCACAAGGATCTAAATAGGTACTATCAAACAACTAGAGGGGGGTGAATAGGTGTAATATTTAAAAACAAATCTCAGTGCAAAATAAAAACCAATGCGGAAAATAAAAACAGCACACCGAGATTTACGTGGAAACTCCAATCCAGGAGAAAAACCACGGGACCAACACGCAATAACAATCCACTAAGAATTGAAGAATAACAAGGTGATTACCGACTCCACGGACTCAAACCCCTCCTTCAACTTCTTCGGATCTTGCGCTCCACCGATTGCATGTCCACTGCACACGTTCGAATCCACGAACGCCAGTCGAATCCACGAGCACACGTTTCGAATCCACGAAACGCCTTCAACACACCGAATCCACGATGCTATGTCGAATCCACGACGCAAACTCAACCGACACAGAATATAGGCTTCGATGGTGATCCTTTGCTTAGATTATCATTGAAGAACCATGGATGGAATCTCTAAGCAAAGACTAGATCAATTCGACAAAAAGTATGTCTTGGAAGAACCGTCGAATTGACCTAAAAGAGGCTAAAAGAAGAACAATAAAAACCTAGCCTCTAGGGTTGCTCTCGAGTGTTTCTGAATTGATCGGTAGTTCTCGAGAAACCCTAACTATCTATTTATAGGTTAGAAACCTTTGGAAAGAGATAAGCATCAAAAACTGACTTAACAGAATTTTTCCCGCACGGCGGTCTAGACTGGATTTGGCTGATCCGGAAGCGGTCCGGACTGGATTTGGCTGATCCGGACTGTCGTCTTTTTTCAGAGAATTTCCTGAAAAAACAGTTCGGGGTCCGGACTGGAATTTCCTGATCCGGACTGTTCATGCGATTTCATCAAACACATAGTTCGGGATCCGGACTGAAACAGGGGAGGTCCGGACTGGATTTCCGCATGAACTAAACTATGTTCGGGGTCCGGACTGGAATGGTCTGATCCGGATCCTGAACATCCAACTTGTCCAGTTTTTTATTTTTAAGCAATGAAAACTTATCCAAGTGTTTCTAAACTACACAAATGTATTCGGATCACCAAAATTATTTAGTTTAACGTACCTGATCATTCCGAATCCATTCTTCTTGAGATTGGTGTAATTGATCCACAATTCTTCACCTTCAATCTTAAAGACTCAAAACACTGAGTGTCAACTTGAGCTCTTGTTGAATCTTCTCTGAGTCTTCGATTGCTGATTGACAATTTGATCACTTCAAGACTCCGACTCAACTCACGAAATATGCCAACACAAAAGGCCGTAACAATCTCCCCCTTTGACAATTTCGTGACAAAACCCAAAAATACATAAAACGCTCAAGACACTCATCTTAAACCAAAAAATCGAAACTCAATGTCATCACCAAAACATTGACTTTCTTTGCGTGAAAGATCCAATAAACAAAAATTACATTTGAACCAGTTTTAGAACAAACTCTATGACTTAGGACTTGGAGTCTTAAAGTGAAGTAGATCCTGCAAAACAAAACTCCAAACAAATCAAAAGTCAATTGTCAGAAATTAAATGTAAATCCTACATTTGATTCGTCCTTTTGGTTCTTTTTGTTTTTCGGTTCCTTTCCCCATCTTTTCCATATCTTTTCCAATATATATCTTATATATCTCCCCCTATCTTGAGCATCTCTTTTCATCATCTCTGTTCTCCCCTTTTTTGATTCGTCCTTATCATTTCTGTTCTCCCCCTTTTTGTCACAAATTGTCAAACAGTGAATATACTAGACAAAAGGAAATCACTAACAGCATTAGTTCATAGAGAAAGAGAGATAAAAGCTCAGTTCCGGTATATAAACAAAAACACAGATTGCGTACCGGTACTCGAAAGTAAAAATCAAATAATTTCTTGAAACAAATCCAGATTTTGAAATCTTTGAATTACCGATTTGCGTGCAATCAAGAAAATCAATTTAAGTGCTTGAAATAATGAGATCACACAGATGTCATTCAATCCAATTAATTTTACAAAAATTAAAAAGATTTACTCCAAAATCATGAAAGATAAAGATAAAATATTATAAACCGTTTTTCATGTTATATTCGTCAAACACAAGTCATCAAAAATAATCTAGAGATCCAAACTCTATCAAGATGTAACGGATTTACAAAGATGACTTACAGAGATTTCAAATGACATCAATTTGAATTCTACCCTTTCAAATTTGAGATAAGCACTAAAATACCTAAGGGTGGCTCTTTGAGCATCTTTAAACTATCCCACCTTATACCAACCAGGAGAATGTTCAAAATATAAGAACTTTGAATATGAATCTCCGAATGCTTCAACTAAAAATTTCAAAAATATTTTTCTAGCATCCAAAACATGTGGTAGCTTCACACACAAACCGGACGACCGGGGTGGCAGCTCTTTCCAACATGTGGTGGTAGTTTTCACACTCCTTTCGGATGTAACTCTTTCCACATCTTTTGTAATTCATTTATTTACCCTTGAAAAAATGAAATCTCTTATGTGAAAGAATTAAATCCCAAATTTTAGTCTATCGGTTGTCTCATGTTTATCACAATGAACTCACACAACCGAGATAGGTTAAGCATCTAAAGATCACACATGATTACTAAAATTTGATGTATATAACTATCAAAAACTCCTATAATGAAATATCTTCGAAGATTATGATTATGAAGTAAAGTTGATAATCCATATAAAATTAAATTGGAGTGAGTGAAAGTAAATCCTTTTCAAATTCAATGCACTCGTTCGTTAAAACCTTTTTGTTCAAAAACAAAACATAAAAACGAAGAGCATTGAAAACATGTAATGCAAAGATTAAGAAAAATATGAAAGGAAAACCAATCAAAGCATTACATACAGTCAAAAGTTATTTAGAACTTAAGACAAGGAAAGATATCACCTTTCCGAATCCAAAATCGTCGGATTTTGGGTTGTCTTGATTCATTGTGGCCGTGAGTTGATCGCTTTGACTGTTGGACCACCTTAGGTCTTTGCGTTGCAATGATCCACTTGAATGATTGATGTTGTGGCTCGGACCTTTGGTGGATTGAGGGAACTCCATTGACTTGATGAGTCTTTTGATTCCGTTGAGTCCGCTCCGTAGATGAAGTTGCCGAAAGATTCTTCTTTCTCTTTTTCGGGCACGTCTTCATCAAGTGTCCTTCAAGTCCACATTGGTGACAAGTTCTTCCTCTCAATTTAATTGTGGAACTTGAAGCCTTCACAGTTTGGTTCTTTTTGAATCCCAAACCAACCTTGATTGTTTGACCTAATCCGGACATACAATCAAGTTTCTTGGAACCGGTTGAAAGCCTTTGTATGTCGGATTTAAGTTGATGAACTTGCTTGGTCAAAGCTTGGTTGGTGACTTGAATTTCCTCAAATTGATTTTCTAGAAAACCAATCTTGTCCATATGTGATTTAACGATTGTCTCCGATTGGTTTATCTTTTCTTGGAGGATTTTATTGTTATCCAATAAAAGTTCTCGTTCATCCTCGAGATCATGAAGTTTGATCTTTAAAGCACGGTTCTCGTCCTGAATCTCAAGTCGTTGCTTCCTCAACTTCTTAATATGCTTGGCCATCTTCTTTGATTCCGTAAGAAATTGTTGATATGCCTCAACGAGTTCTTCTTTGTCCGACTCCCCCTCACTTGATGACTCTCCATCGGATGTTGATGTTTCATGCAAAATCAAAGGAATAGAGTCAGTAATTAAAGATGATAAGCAAAAATTAGAAGAGGGAATTTGAGAAGCATGAAAGGCAACAACTTTATCCATTTCCTCTTTACTTGAGGTCGATTCATCGGAAGTAGAATCGTCCCAAGTTTTCGCTTGCAAAGCCTTCTTTTTATATGATTTCTTAGAAGGACAATCCGTTGAAATATGGCCGTAGCCTTTGCATCTATAGCATTGGATTTTCCCTTCGAAATCATCTTTTTCTTTTTCTTTAGAAGGTTTTGCAACGCCTTTGAGTTTAGAGGATTTAGAACCCGATGATCCTTTAGATGGTTTCGAGGATGAAGATCCATCGGTTCGATTCTTCCAAAACTTCCGACGAAATTTCTTTGTGATCCGCGCCAATTGTTCTTCAAAATCGGCAAAAGAGATTTCATCGTCGGAACTTGATTCGCCATCTTCTTCCTTTGTTGATTTGAATGCAATACCTGTAAGCTTAGAAGAAGACTTGGAAGAAACTTGATTAGTAGGAAAAGTCATCTCATAAGTTTGCAAAGCACCTACTAATTCCTCTACACTCATCTCATCCGGATGACTAACGGTTTCAATGGCGGTAACCTTTGCCCTAAACCGTTCCGGAAGAGTCCGAAGTATCTTTCTTACAATTTTCGACTCCGGGATCTTTTCTCCTAAATTAGCACATGTATTAATTACATCTTGAAGTCTAGTGTAATAATCTGTAAACAATTCATGCTCTTCCATATGAATAGAGTCAAATTGACTTGTAAGCATCTGGAGCTTTTGAATTTTTACAAGATTAGTACCCTCATGTGTAATTTTGAGAATATCCCAAATTTCCTTCGCAGTTTCACACGCAGAAATTCGTGTAAACTCAGTCGAGGAAAGAGAATTAAATAAAGCGTTCATACCTTTCCCATTGTAAGAAGATTTTTCGATTTCCTCTTTGGACCATCTAGAGCGAGGTTTTGGGGTAGTAGAATTTCCTACTTCCTCAACCGGATGCACCCAACCGTATTCCACGGTTTGCCATACCCGCTCATCAATTGAGATGAGAAAAGCTCTCATCCGCACTTTCCAATACGCATAATTGGTCCCATCAAAAAGAGGAGGTATATAAATATTACCACTTTCACCCGACATGATAGATAAACCTAAAACCCGCTCTGATACCAATTGTTGGTCTTAAGGATCTATAAGGATCTAAATAGGTACTATCAAACAACTAGAGGGGGGTGAATAGGTGTAATATTTAAAAATAAATCTCAGTGCAAAATAAAAACCAATGCGGAAAATAAAAATCAGCACACCGAGATTTACGTGGAAACTCCAATCCAGGAGAAAAACCACGGGACCAACACGCAATAACAATCCACTAAGAATTGAAGAATAACAAGGTGATTACCGACTCCACGGACTCAAACCCCTCCTTCAACTTCTTCGGATCTTGCGCTCCACCGATTGCACGTCCACTGCACACGTTCGAATCCACGAACGCCACTCGAATCCACGAGCACACGTTTCGAATCCACGAAACGCCTTCAACACACCGAATCCACGATGCTACGTCGAATCCACGACGCAAACTAAGCCGACACAGAATATAGGCTTCGATGGTGATCCTTTGCTTAGATTATCATTGAAGAACCATGGATGGAATCTCTAAGCAAAGACTAGATCAATTCGACAAAAAGTATGTCTTGGAAGAACCGTCGAATTGACCTAAAAGAGGCTAAAAGAAGAACAATAAAAACCTAGCCTCTAGGGTTGCTCTCGAGTGTTTCTGAATTGATCGGTAGTTCTCGAGAAACCCTAACTATCTATTTATAGGTTAGAAACCTTTGGAAAGAGATAAGTATCAAAAACTGACTTAACAGAATTTTTCCCGCACAGCGGTCCGGACTGGATTTGGCTGATCCGGAAGCGGTCCGGACTGGATTTGGCTGATCCGGACTGTCGTCTTTTTTCAGAGAATTTCCTGAAAAAATAGTTCGGGGTCCGGACTGGAATTTCCTGATCCGGACTGTTCATGCGATTTCATCAAACACATAGTTCGGGGTTCGGACTGAAACAGGGGAGGTCCGGACTGGATTTTCCGCATGAACTAAACTATGTTCAGGGTCCGGACTGGAATGGTCTGATCCGGATCCTGAACATCCAACTTGTCCAGTTTTTTATTTTTAAGCAATGAAAACTTATCCAAGTGTTTCTAAACTACACAAATGTATTCGGATCACCAAAATTATTTAGTTTAACGTACATGATCATTCCGAATCCATTCTTCTTGAGATTGGTGTAATTGATCCACAATTCTTCACCTTCAATCTTAAAGACTCAAAATATTGAGTGTCAACTTGAGCTCTTGTTGAATCTTCTCTGAGTCTTCGATTGCTGATTGACAATTTGATCACTTCAAAACTCCGACTCAACTCACGAAATATGCCAACACAAAAAGGCGTAACAGAGTGGGCAGGTGCGTTCATAGTAGTCAGTAGGACGCCCCACGTGGAGTGGGCAGGTGCGCTCCTAGACGACAGGCGCGGGCTTGACTGAGCCAGTTTGGGCAGTCATTGAGATTTGGGTTTTGAGAGCACCTCGTGTGCGAGTGGTGCATAGCTTGCTCTTAGATGAGTTTTCGTTTGAGCATGATACTTGAAGCATTTAGTGGTGGCGAGTGTATGTGTGATGATCCGGACTCCCGCAGGAACTGTGCAACATTAAACAGTGACTGCAGGGGACTTATATTTTGCATCGGAGCTTGTAGAATCGAAATTGGACATTTAATATAGACTCTGCGCGAAAATCGGAGCAAATGGGATTTTCCGGGAGCTTTCGGCAAATTTTCGGATGAGAATTTGGCGAAACGGACGGCGTATTTGGACTCAGCGCGCGAAAACGGTCGAAACGGTATATTTACTTATTTTTTTTGGCACCTTGTTACTGTTCACGCCGGAACAGTAACTCCGGCCGCCGGAATTACTGTTCCGGCGACCGGCGGCCGCCGGCGGGCGGCGGCGCACGGCGGCGGGCAGCGGCGCAGCGGCGGCGCAGCGGCGGAGCGCGGGGGAGCGCGGCGCGGGCAGGCGCGGGCAGCGCGGGCAGGCGCGGGCAGGCGCGGGCAGGCGCGGGGTGCGCGGTCCATGGGTTGGGCGTGCACCGGGTGCACCGAATTCTTGGTCTGCCACGTGTCGCTTCCCCATTGGCTGGCCGGCTTCTAGAAGGCACGTGGGAAGGTGACACGTGGCGGCACCCCATTGGCCGACATCTTCCGGAAGACCCGGAGCGCGGACCGGCCGTGCACCACGTGGGACACGTGGCGAAATATGATTGGGCCTGCACAGGCTGTTTCCTGTTCTGTGGACACGTGGCGCTTCCTGGATGGCCAGTTTCCTGTTCGGGATCTGATCCCGTGTGGGAATATTCCCTTTGGCCCATTATATATAGAGGTTCCCTCCCCCTCTCATTTGTGCCTCGTTTTGCGGGCCATAGAGAGAGAATCAGAAAAAGTTCCCTCTACGAAAAATCTTCCTCTCTCTCTCTTCTCTCTCTCCTCCAAATCTCAGGATTTTAGGAGTTACAGATAGCAAGATATCTGCGACGCGGCGCACTGCGACGATTTTCTTTTTAGGCCCATTTCCCGTCGCAGTTCCGTCGAAAATTCACTGCGGGCTAACCGGGTGGAATTTTTGGACGATTTTTGCGGCAGCGCGACCGTAAGAGGTAGGGCTTCGATTTCCGTGTTGATCATTTTGCTCCGTTTCGTACTTTTGGCACGTTTCCCGAGTCCTCTTTGACCCCCCTTTTCACTGTGGAAATTTCTGGACAGCGTCAACTTCTCCGATTTTTATCTTGGCGTAGGAGCGTCAGATCGAGGCGTTCAAGGAGTCAATTTTGATCTACTCCTCGCGAGGAACGCAACCGTGATTTTTCTGGGATTTTAGGAGCTCATTTTAGAGGTGAAAAATTCCTCTTTTCTTGTGCTGTTTGAAAAACAGCAAATATTGTACTTTCTGGGGTTTGTTTTTATACCGGGAGCGTTGTTATGTACAACTGTGCTCTGATTTGCAGGAATTGAGGACTGCGGACAGCCAGGAGACTACCTGGGGTATTGTTTGAGCTGCTCGAGGTGGGCGGTTGTTGCTTACCTCATTTTTGACAAGCTCACTGGGATTACTAGAAATCCCCTAAAATATGACAATTAATGAGAATTATTGGGACAACTAACAGGACTACTAACAGGACTACTAACAGGACAATTAATGAGAACCATTGAGACAAATTAATATGACAAATGACAAGGACCGCTGGGACAAACTCCCCTAAAAATTAATATAACCCCACAAATAATATGATGACTTATATTGGGACACTGTGATTGAGACAAAGGCCATGATCTCGCATGCAAATGACTTTTATTCAGTAAATCAATTGTTTTTAAACCTTTGACACTATTTTACGACTTTTAAAAATAAAGACAGTTGCATGCATGCCCGGACATCAGGTAAGGCCACTATTCATTGCTACACTATCATATTGGGATTTGAACATGTTTCATTGTTGTCCTTTGCATTCATATGTTGTTGCTCAAGTGTGAGCAGGGGTTTGGGATGGTGTAGCCAAAGTTGTGCTAGATTGTGGAGTTTGTGGGGTATTGCGGTGACCGCGGACAGTAGGCAGTTGACCAGATGTTTGTCCTTGCACCAGATTGGGGTCGAGTCTGGTTTATTGCATCAGTTGGGGATTGGGTTTCTGTAGTGGATGGAGTTTCCCACTTTGATCATAGTCATGATCCAGTCCTGCTTTTAAAACTTATCTTACCGGTGCGGTTATTGCCCGGTGGTGCTTGTCCTGCTTTTAAAACTTATCTTACCGGTGCGGTTATTGCCCGGTGGTGCTTGTCCTGCTTTTAAAACTTATCATACCGTGGGCGGTTATTGCCCGGAGATTGATCATAGTCATAATTCAGTCCTGCTTTTGAGACTTATCTTACCGGTGCGGTTATTGCCCGGTGGTGCTTTACTCGTGTGGGTCGCTCCCCTCGAGTTCCCCTCTAGAGGTTGGAGCCAGACAGTTCTTGACAGTTTTGCTATCACATCGGCGCGGTTATTGCACGATGATGAGAGCGGCAGCAGGCAGTACCAGTTCTTGCTGGTGGCTAGATTGGGTTTATTTGGACAGATACTATTTCTGATGCATGGTTACAATTTTGACAGCATAGTAGTGGTAGTTTTTTCTGTTTCAGCATCTTATGTATCTTACCACTTTTCCTTTTCCCTTTTGCCTCTAGTAGTCCTAGTGGGTGCGTCAGAGTTGAGGTTTTGCCCACTAGGGGAGGCTACTAGTTTATCTGGTAGTTCTCACCCCCATCGTTGTTTTTCTCTTTCTTCTCTCATATTTTGCAGAGTCGTCTGTGGGAGCTGCTGGACCATCGGCAGCGGATCGAGGTAAGGGGATCGCGGACTAGCTAGATCTCTGCCTCGACTGTGAGAGTAGCTGGACTTATATTGCACCCCTTTTTATCTCAGACTGTAGCACTTTTATTTTGAGTCTGGCCCTGGCCAGCTGGGTGTATTATTTTGGTGAGCTGGAATATTATTGTATTTATTACAGCTTGTACCTTATCAGTCTGGGATTATTATATTTAGTTCAGCTCTGCTTTATGCTCTTTTATTGCTATATTATATCGGAGCAGGTTACCAGCGCTTCGTGTACACGGGAAATCCCATGTGCACGGCGGATCTGTAGACGGGCCCGGGTCCTGGTTTGCACCCGGGGCGTGACAGATTAAGTTGGTATCAGAGCTTAGGGATAGGTCAGTTGGGACTTAGGAAACCCTAGGCTTTTGGCAGACCCTAGGATAATAGGGCGTGAGAGACGTGACATTTTGCGAAAGTCGTTAATTTATTGTTTGACTCTTCCAGTGAGAGAAGAGGGACCGACATACCCAAATTTCTGGTGTACAGTTATGTTGGCTGCAGACAACATAAAGTCACAGAAATAGGGGGATGTCCTTGACTTTCGCCAGATAAGGGTCGTGTGGAGTTGTGTTATTGATTGTAGTTTCTTGTGGTGGAATGCTACCACAACGCAGGATGTTTACACGTTCGCAGCCTTCTTCCTCTGAACCCAATCAGGAGGAGTCCGGGCAGGGCCAGCAGAGGGAGGTACAAGAACTACAGGCTCAGGTGGCCCAGATGTCAGAGGCCTTTCGGCGTCAGGAGGAGGCCGTGGGCCGTTGACGCGTATGTTGGAGCAGAGGGCGCAACCAGTTGTAGCACCCTCGGAAAGTTCTCCCGTGCCACCCTCCCCTGCTGTGGCTCCCCCAGTTGTACCGGTGACCCCGGCATCCCCTGCTGCTCGGGATGCTGGTGGTCAGCCGTCTAGGTTGACCGGACCTCTGACCCCTGCAGAGCAGCGAGAGGTGGTTGATTTGCTGATCAAGTTCCGCCAGTTTGACCCACCCTATTTTTCGGGGCAAAATGTTGAGCCGTGGGAGGCAGAGTCGTGGGTAACGGCAATGGAGCGACGTTTTGAGACACTATTCATCGAGGAGCGATACCAGGTGTTATTGGCGACGAACTTTTTGGAGCGCAACGCCGAGGCTTGGTGGCGGCGTGTTCGACCAGCTGGTCCGCCTGGGGCCCAACTCTTGGCCTGGGCGGAGTTCCGCAGTCTCCTTCTTGGGGCTTTCTTCCCGGAAAGCGTCCGGCAGAGGTTGGAGGAGCAGTTGAAAAATCTTCGCCAAGGAGATCGGCCCGTACACGAGTACATTGCCAATTTCAATCAGTTGTTGGCATGTGTACCGAACGTGGCCAGGGATGAGGCGCACCGAATTTACATGTTCGAGCGAGGGTTGCGCCGAGACCTTTTTCAACTAGTTCGCTCGTGTAGGTTACAGACCTTGGAGGCCTCGATGGAACAGGCACTCTATGTTGAGTGCGGAGAGGTAGTGGTGGAGGAGGTAGCTCCGGCTCCCACAGTGATTCCGGGGGCGAAGCGCCCAGCACCGACGGACGAAGGGCAATCGAGCTGCCAGGGACCCTCGAAACTTCCACGATTCCATCCTCCGGGTCGTGAGTTTCAGGGATACCAAAGATCTGGTGAACCCCGTCAGCCACAGCAGCAGCAGGAATCGCGGCAACAGATACAGAGACAGCAGCAGTCGGGACAGCCACGGCTTCGCGACAAAAACAGATGTATATTCTGTGGAGGACCTCATTTGTCGCACACCTGTGATCAGAGGTGGGGTCGTTGTTTTAAATGTGGACAGTCAGGCCACATTCGAGCATCATGCCCCCTTTCGACCGCGGCGGCGCCTTCTTCAGTTTCGTCCCCCTTCGTATCTCAGCAGCGGTCGTCGGCTCAGCGGCTTTATGCTCCAGCGAGCGGATCACCATCTTTTTACCCTGCGGATCACCAGCCACCGGTTTAGAGCGGTCGGGTTTATGCCGCTCAGGTGGAGGACTTTGCAACAGCCGACCAGTATTATTATTATTATTATTATTATTATTATTATTATTATTATTATTATTATTATTATTAGTATTGTTTTGCTTTTTGGCATTAGATTTTGCATTGTATTGCATTGGAGCATTATAAGATGTGTTAGGAGTGCATTTACCTCATTGCATGAGTAGGGGTAGGACGATCACCTTGTGCACGGGAGGTACGTATTCCCGATTTTTTTTAGTGCATGGAGGCGTGTCGTTGGTACTGCCCGGTGCAGATGAGTCTTAGACCCGAGGGTCATGACTCAGCTGCGGGACTTGATCGTGGTGCATAGATAAACTGACTGGCCCAGTATTCTTTTTTCGCAGCGGTTGATTGTGCTGCAAGGACAGTCTTTTGGGCAGCCAGGCCAAGAAAAGTCGGCGTACCAAGGTTGCCGGAAGGCTTTCTTTGCCTCTTTAGTTTTGACTTCTCTAGCGAGGCGGATGTTTCGCTTTGGGTACGAAGCCTTTTGGCTAACATAGTTTAGGGCCTACGGGGCGCCGGTACTATTTAAGATGTGGAAGGTTGGTTCACTTTGGCATTAGGAATTAGATGAAGTAGCCACCTGGAACAAGTATCCTTGGTCGAGCATGAAGGATTCGAGTCCCGAGTCTTCTCGAAGGTTGATTTGCAGTATGGTCTTCCCGACCGTATATGCTGCGCGTAGATGACGAAGAGTTGGGAAGTTGCTTCTACATCTTGGACCCTTTGAGTTATTAGAGCGTATCGGTCCAGTTGCCTACCGACTTGCACTTGCTGGTATATTTCACGTTTCGACTCTGAGGAAGTATGTCTTCGACCCATCGCACGTCATCGACTTCACACCGCTTAAGATCAGCGAGGATTTGAGGTATGAGGAGCGCCTACTGCGAATTCTGGATCGAGAGTTGAGAGAATTACGCAATCGGGCCATTTCCTGTGTGGAAATTCAATGGAGCAATCATGACGAGCGCGAGGCTATATGGGAGCTCGAGTCGGAGATGAAGGATGCTACCCCCTACTTATACGAGACATCGGACTGAGGATTGTTGTTTAGTCTCGTTTCGAGGACGAAACTTTTTTTAGTAGGGAAGGATGTGATGATCCGGACTCCCGCAGGAACTGTGCAACATTAAACAGTGACTGCAGGGGACTTATATTGTGCATCGGAGCTTGTAGAATCGAAATTGGACATTTAATATAGACTCTGCGCGAAAATCGGAGCAAATGGGATTTTCCGGGAGCTTTCGGCAAAATTTCGGATGAGAATTTGGCGAAACGGACGGCGTATTTGGACTCAGCGCGCGAAAACGGTCGAAACGGTATATTTACTTATTTTTTTTGGCACCTTGTTACTGTTCACGCCGGAACAGTAACTCCGGCCGCCGGAATTACTGTTCCGGCGACCGGCGGCCGCCGGCGGGCGGCGGCGCACGGCGGCGGGCAGCGGCGCAGCGGCGGCGCAGCGGCGGAGCGCGGGGGAGCGCGGCGCGGGCAGGCGCGGGCAGCGCGGGCAGGCGCGGGCAGGCGCGGGGTGCGCGGTCCATAGGTTGGGCGTGCACCGGGTGCACCGAATTCTTGGTCTGCCACGTGTCGCTTCCCCATTGGCTGGCCGGCTTCTAGAAGGCACGTGGGAAGGTGACACGTGGCGGCACCCCATTGGCCGACATCTTCCGGAAGACCCGGAGCGCGGACCGGCCGTGCACCACGTGGGACACGTGGCGAAATATGATTGGGCCTGCACAGGCTGTTTCCTGTTCTGTGGACACGTGGCGCTTCCTGGATGGCCAGTTTCCGTGTTTCCTGTTCGGGATCTGATCCCGTGTGGGAATATTCCCTTTGGCCCATTATATATAGAGGTTCCCTCCCCCTCTCATTTGTGCCTCGTTTTGCGGGCCATAGAGAGAGAATCAGAAAAAGTTCCCTCTACGAAAAATCTTCCTCTCTCTCTCTTCTCTCTCTCCTCCAAATCTCAGGATTTTAGGAGTTACAGATAGCAAGATATCTGCGACGCGGCGCACTGCGACGATTTTCTTTTTAGGCCCATTTCCCGTCGCAGTTCCGTCGAAAATTCACTGCGGGCTAACCGGGTGGAATTTTTGGACGATTTTTGCGACAGCGCGACCGTAAGAGGTAGGGCTTCGATTTCCGTGTTGATCATTTTGCTCCGTTTCGTACTTTTGGCACGTTTCCCGAGTCCTCTTTGACCCCCCTTTTCACTGTGGAAATTTCTGGACAGCGTCAACTTCTCCGATTTTTATCTTGGCGTAGGAGCGTCAGATCGAGGCGTTCAAGGAGTCAATTTTGATCTACTCCTCGCGAGGAACGCAACCGTGATTTTTCTGGGATTTTAGGAGCTCATTTTAGAGGTGAAAAATTCCTCTTTTCTTGTGCTGTTTGAAAAACAGCAAATATTGTACTTTCTGGGGTTTGTTTTTATACCGGGAGCGTTGTTATGTACAACTGTGCTCTGATTTGCAGGAATTGAGGACTGCGGACAGCCAGGAGACTACCTAGGGTATTGTTTGAGCTGCTCGAGGTGGGCGGTTGTTGCTTACCTCATTTTTGACAAGCTCACTGGGATTACTAGAAATCCCCTAAAATATGACAATTAATGAGAATTATTGGGACAACTAACAGGACTACTAACAGGACTACTAACAGGACTACTAACAGGACAATTAATGAGAACCATTGAGACAAATTAATATGACAAATGACAAGGACCGCTGGGACAAACTCCCCTAAAAATTAATATAACCCCACAAATAATATGATGACTTATATTGGGACACTGTGATTGAGACAAAGGCCATGATCTCGCATGCAAATGACTTTTATTCAGTAAATCAATTATTTTTAAACCTTTGACACTATTTTACGACTTTTAAAAATAAAGACAGTTGCATGCATGCCCGGACATCAGGTAAGGCCACTATTCATTGCTACACTATCATATTGGGATTTGAACATGTTTCATTGTTGTCCTTTGCATTCATATGTTGTTGCTCAAGTGTGAGCAGGGGTTTGGGATGGTGTAGCCAAAGTTGTGCTAGATTGTGGAGTTTGTGGGGTATTGCGGTGACCGCGGACAGTAGGCAGTTGACCAGATGTTTGTCCTTGCACCAGATTGGGGTCGAGTCTGGTTTATTGCATCAGTTGGGGATTGGGTTTCTGTAGTGGATGGAGTTTCCCACTTTGATCATAGTCATGATCCAGTCCTGCTTTTAAAACTTATCTTACCGGTGCGGTTATTGCCCGGTGGTGCTTGTCCTGCTTTTAAAACTTATCTTACCGGTGCGGTTATTGCCCGGTGGTGCTTGTCCTGCTTTTAAAACTTATCATACCGTGGGCGGTTATTGCCCGGAGATTGATCATAGTCATAATTCAGTCCTGCTTTTGAGACTTATCTTACCGGTGCGGTTATTGCCCGGTGGTGCTTTACTCGTGTGGGTCGCTCCCCTCGAGTTCCCCTCTAGAGGTTGGAGCCAGACAGTTCTTGACAGTTTTGCTATCACATCGGCGCGGTTATTGCACGATGATGAGAGCGGCAGCAGGCAGTACCAGTTCTTGCTGGTGGCTAGATTGGGTTTATTTGGACAGATACTATTTCTGATGCATGGTTACAGTTTTGACAGCATAGTAGTGGTAGTTTTTCTGTTTCAGCATCTTATGTATCTTACCACTTTTCCTTTTCCCTTTTGCCTCTAGTAGTCCTAGTGGGTGCGTCAGAGTTGAGGTTTTGCCCACTAGGGGAGGCTACTGGTTTATCTGGTAGTTCTCACCCCCATCGTTGTTTTTCTCTTTCTTCTCTCATATTTTGCAGAGTCGTCTGTGGGAGCTGCTGGACCATCGGCAGCGGATCGAGGTAAGGGGATTGCGGACTAGCTAGATCGTCTGCCTCGACTGTGAGAGTAGCTGGACTTATATTGCACCCCTTTTTATCTCAGACTGTAGCACTTTTATTTTGAGTCTGGCCCTGGCCAGCTGGGTGTATTATTTTGGTGAGCTGGAATATTATTGTATTTATTACAGCTTGTACCTTATCAGTCTGGGATTATTATATTTAGTTCAGCTCTGCTTTATGCTCTTTTATTGCTATATTATATCGGAGCAGGTTACCAGCGCTTCGTGTACACGGGAAATCCCATGTGCACGGCGGATCTGTAGACGGGCCCGGGTCCTGGTTTGCACCCGGGGCGTGACAGTATGCATAGCAGGTTTATAGTAGAGATTCTTTGAGCATGATATTGAGACATATTAGTTGTAGCTCATTTCCTGCTTTCATTTTTATATTTATCTGCATACCTATCTTTTGTGCCTCCAGTAGACTTAGTGGGCATACCGTGGATATTGTGTAATGACATGACTTTTCGTGTAATACTTTACTCTCCTGTTATTAATGTATTCTTTTAGGAAAGCTAAATGATTGAGTTTTCTTAAGTTGATCGTCGTGCTACACGAATATTTTTCGGTGAAAGGGCTCGAAAAACGATGACCGACGGTGCGATCGGATCTGAAATCCGACCTTGGGATCTCCCGGAACAGGGTTTTTAAGGTTGCGGTGACTTGGTGCGCATCGGAATCCGTGCAAAATATCCCGCACACTTTTTGAGGAAATTATGGGTTAATCCCGTATAATTAATTAATCAATTAATTAGTTATAAATATATAAAGGTGGAATTTAGTTGTACGTACGAAGAGGAAAAAGAATCCGACTTTTCGCAAAAAGAAACCCTAGCCGGAGAGAACGCGAAGGAAAAGAAAAGAAGAAAAAGACGGAACCCTAACCGGAGGAAGAACAAAAGAGGGAGAAAGAAGGCGGAGGAGTCCGAACACCCCGATCAACGTGTGGGGAACGGAAGTGCAATCGGATCGTCTTCCTCGTCAGAATCGGTAAGTGGGTTTCGCTAAATTAAACGTTAGGGTTTCGTGTTCTTTTTCGAGTCGGGACCGCCGCCTCCGTCATCGTCGCCGCCGTCGTCGCCGCCGCCGCCACCGCGCGACCTAGGGCACGCGGGGCGCCGCTCGCCGGTGGTGCGCGCCGCGCGGCCTTGGGCCGCGCGGGGCGCCACCCGCGGGCGCGCGCGCGCCGCGCTGGACGCCCGCGGGCGGCGGTGCCCACACGGGCAAGGCACCGCGCGAGCGCCGCCCGCGGGCCTGCACCGCGCGGCCTCACGCCGCGCGGGGCGCTCGCTGGCGGCAGGCGCTGCGCGGGGCGCTCGCGGGCGGCAGGCGCCGCGCGGGCGCCACCCGCGGGCGCGCGCCGCGCGGGGCGCCCGCGGGCGGTGGCGCCCGCGCGGGCAGGTGTCGCGCGGGCGCCACCCGCGCGCGCGTGCGCCGCGCGGCCCCGTGCCGCGCGGAGCACCCGCGGGCGGCGGCGCCACGCGGGCCGTCTCCACGCGAACGCCGTCCTCGGACGCACGGGGAGCCGTCAAGCGACGTGAGCACGCCGTTTTGGGTTTTCGTCGCATGGTTAGATCTTGGATTTCCGTCTTTGCGGCATTAGTGCGTCATATTGATTTATCGTTTTGGGGACTTCTTTAGGTCCAAGTGCGCAGCGGGAGTGTGTCAAAGATTCAGGTGTTCCGATCTCCCTGCAACCAGGTGGGTACCCTTGCAATAAGTGCTTTATGTCATCATAACAAGTATAATAACAAGTCTAATAAAGTAGATGAGATGTATCAACTGTTTAAGCCCATCGCATGAGTATTTCCCATTTCTTCCATTATTAACTGTGGCGACTGAGTGTCGCGGTGATTGTTACACGCCGACTTCGGCAATTCATGTACTTAGATGCTTACACACACACCGGCGGTTTGGCCACCGATAGGGTGTACTTTTCCGGAATCGTGGTACGTTGACCCGTGTACCCCACGAAGGTAAAGGTGTCGAGTGGGGACCCCTCGCGCCAGCTATAGGTGTAGCACTAGCACCGTGGAGGGGTTAAAAGCATTACGCAAGCAAAATGATCGTTCACGAGGGGGGGTCATTAGACCTCCCGACAGGTATCATGTAATTAAATCAAGGGATGTGGACTCATGAGGGGAAAAGCGAAAGGTTTCGGTGTATTCGGTTTGCTATAAAAATACTTTTAATTGCTTTGATCATCTACTTTATTTGTCACTGACTTTCCCCCACACTGTGACAGGTCTGACTAGGTGTAGTAGTCGGGACGATGGTGAGGCAGCGTCTAAAGGACATTAGCCCACGGAGGCTTTATTCCGTCGTTCTTGCTCTTGGGTTATCTCATCTCTTTTCCTTTTAGTTTTAAGTTTCAATTGTTTGAATGTGGAATGTTATGGATGTTGGTTTGAGAGTTATTCTAATAACGTGAACTTTGGGATGCTTTTACTCGATTTAAATGCGGCATGTTTTACACTAAATAAAAGGATTTCGAAAATACTTTCCAAAACCAAGTGTCGTGTGGGCACTACTTTGTAAACCTCTGGATTTATCCTTTCAAATGATGTAGCCGCCCTATTGTGACTTGTGTAAACACTTTGGAAAATTCTAGGTGTCGTGTGGACACCGTTTGCAACCCGTAGTTTTATCTCTGGATGTTGTGAATGAATGTTTTGATGTAAATAAATAGTATTACTCTCTCTCGTCGTATTCACTGTGACTGTGTGGTTAAAGAAGATGTTGTAAATGTGACGCCGTGCATATACAAAGGAAACTCTGGCCGTTTTCAGAGTGAATTTGCATATGTGGCGGGTCTGGCGCGCACCGGTAGGCGAGGTCGTTTACAAATATATATATATATATATATATATATATATATATATATATATATATATATATATATATATGCTTTTTCGTTTATCCTTAGACCTCCGGGGCGTGACATATTGGTGACGGTACCCACTGAGATCTACCTTCTGCAGTAGATCTCACACCCGCTGCGGTGACAGGTTCCTGAGGTAGCTGTTCCGGTTTGGTTCGCGCGGAGACAGCTGATCGAGGTGAGGACGTGACTGATTAGTTCCTTACCAGTATTGAGAGTCAGAGGTAGATGTACCCTGTATTTTATGTTTTCACTTTTGTGCTGGACAGTCTGAGAGATTGGTGAGGCTTTTGTATTTATTTGATAGCTGTAAGATGTTGTATTGAGGATTATTTTATTTATCAGATGTTCAGTGGTTTTCTGTAGCTATTGGTTTTGGTTTCAGCTCTGATACATGTTTAGCTATAGATCTGACTTGCAGGGTAGACGCTTCGTCTGTGCTTCCGTACAGATGGCAGATCTGTTGGCGAGCCCGGGTCGCAGTTTCAACCCCGGGGCGTGACAGTTGTTGTGTTGTGCTATTGTGTGATGTGATGTATTTTGTGTGATGTGTTGTACTATTGTGTGATGTGATACTTTTTGTGTGCTACGCTGTGCAAAATTTTATTTTTTGTGTACTAATGTGTGATATGATATATTTGATAGTTTGATCATATTTTGTTGCTTGTTTTTGGTTTATTTTAAAATTTTATATTGTTTATTATTACTTTAAAATTGTATAAGTTGAGTTTTTTGAAAAAACGGCTGGCTGATTGGTGTGAAGGGAAGAAGAAGACGGAGATTCAAATCCCGTATTCAACTTGTTACATCTCAAACTCTCCCACTCACATAGGGGTACACATGGAGTACAATTGACACTCATAAAATAATTTTTATAAATATAAATTTTATGAATTTTTTTTTAAAAATATAAATTTTTAGAATGTGATTTTTAAAAAAATCCTTCTTATGGCGGGTTTTGAGAGGTGTGTTGGTATGTTTATGCTTGCCGTGCAGGTAATAATACAAAGAAGGCTTCGAGTTCAAGAGGGTCAAATCAAATGCATGTGAGTCAGGTCAACATCCGTACATAGTCTTTGAATATAAAAAAAAAACCACGAAAATGTAGCCAGCAGGACAGGGCTTTAGTCACGACAATTCCAACACGTAACTCTCATTGACAATAAATTCCACGCAAGATCCTAAAGTGATTCGGAATTTATAAATTTAGAAATAAATTTTTTTTATTTTTGAAATAATTTACTATTTTAAAATAATTATAAAAAAAAAAAAAAATAGTGTTTAGTTTGTAAATTTTTTTTTTTTTTTTTTTTAGGAATATTAGTTAAAATTGTGTTTGGTTCATTTATTAGAATAAGCGAGAATAGTGAAAAAATAAAAATAATTATAATTTTAAAATAATAATATTTTATGTACTTAATTAATATAAAATATTAATTAAATATAATTAATATTTGTATAAATTAATGCTTATATTTTAGTAAATAATACCGTTTAATTTTTTTAAAATTAAAGTTAAAAATTTTAAAATTTGTATAAATTTTAAAATTTTAAAATTTATTAAATTTATAAATTTATTAAAAATTAAAATTATAAATTTAAAAAGTTATAAAATTTAAATTTTTTCTAAATTTAAAATTTTAAATTTTAATTAGCTAGAAAAATATGTAAAAGATGATATAAAAATTTTAATTTTTAAATTTTTATAAATTAAAAAATTTCTATAAAAAAAATTAAAAATTTATATATACAAAATTTGTGTAAATTTTAAAATTTTAAAATTTTAAATTTTTTTAAATTTTTAGATTTATAAAAAATTAAAGTTAAAACTTTTAAAATTTATAAAATAAAAAAATTTAAATTTAAAATTTTATAAATTTTAATTTAAATTTAAAAAAATTTAAAAAAGATGGAAATAAAATTGTTTTTGGATGAGAACAACCTTGTTCCCACCAATTGGAGAAATTATTATTCCCTCTTTAACGGACTATTCCAAAATAACCCGTTAAGAGGAGGATAACAAATTTTTTCCTTTTTTTTGTGTTTGGAGAATAAAGGGGATAAAGAAGTTATCCCCCATTTAACCCCTAACCAAACATTAAGAAAACAAAAATTAGAAAAAAAAAAAAAAATTCAAATCAAGGGAGGGAGAGTTGAAAACTAAAAATTTGAGTTAAAAGAAAAAGTAATACTATTTATATATTTCAAATAAAATGTATAATATATTTTTTATTTATTTTAAAAAAATAATTTTTTTTAGGGCTTTTTTTGAAATTGACCCTTTAAAAATTTAAATTTTTGAAAATAGCCCTGCAAAATTCATATTTGCAAAAATGGCCCTCTTCCTGCCACGTCATCGCGCCACGTCAGCCCGGTCTGCCACGGCAGCTCGGCATAGGGTTTAAGTGAAACACGCAGGTAGAACCTGCGTGTTCAAAACACGCAGGCCCAGTCTGCGTGTTTAGAACACGCAGACTGAGCATGCGTGTTCCTTCAACAGCCACAACCAGAATGGAAACAAAGTTTACAGATCTAACAATCGCCATGTCAACAATCGCCCGCGAAAATAAACCTAATTCAGATTTCGCTGGATCTCGTTCAAAGAACATTAGATCCGTATTTAACCACAAATCACCAGATCCCGCAAGGCAAAAACAATCAACAATCAATCCATTAGAAAAAAAAAAAAAGAGAAGAAGCACAAGAAAGTAGCAGTAATTGTAGACACAGCAATCTGAAATCGCACCACTTGGAAGGGAAAGCTTAGCGGCATGGTATTTGATATTTTTCATTTGGCGGTCATGCGCTGGATGAACTCCTCGTAGCGGATGGTGCCGTCGGGGGCGACGTCGACCTCGCGGATCCACTCGTCGAACTCGGCGGGGGCGAGCTTCTCGCCGATGCTGGTGAGGACATGGCGGAGGTCGGCGACGGCGACCACGCCGGTGCCGTCCTTGTCGAGGACGCGGAAGGCGTCGCGGAGGGGTCGGTCGAAGGGCTCCGGCCGGAGGTGGGCGCACATCAGCTCCAGGAAGCGGGGGAAGTCGAATGGGGCCGTCAGGTTCTCCGCCGCCGCGATCTCCTTCAGCTGCGCCTGCGTCGGGTTGCCGCCCAGCGACCGCATCAGGATCCTCAGCTCCGACGGAGCGATCCGGCCGTCGCCGTCCGTATCGAACAGCGAGAACGCCTCCCGCATCGACGCCACCTGCTCTTCACTCAGATCCTTCCCCATCTCTCGCTCCCTCGTTCTCTCTCTCTCCGTTCCACGCACAACCGCAACAAATAATTTTCAGTAAAAAAAATTACGAAAAAAAAATTATAGAACACGCAGGTTCAACCTGCGTGTTTAGAACACGCAGGTTCAGCCTGCGTGTTCTAAACACGCAGGCTGGGCCTGCGTATTTTAAACACGCAGGTTCTACCTGCGTGTTTCACTTAACCCCCCGTGGCAGACCGGGCTGACGTGGCGCGCTGACGTGGCAGGAAGAGGGCCATTTTTGCAAATATGAATTTTGCAGGGTCATTTTCAAAAATTTAAAATTTTAAAGGGTCAATTTCAAAAAAAGCCCTTTTTTTTATTAATGATACTAAAATAATTAATAAAATTTATTTTATTATAAAATAAATAAAGTGTAAAATATATATCCTATTTATAATATACAAGTAGCATATATATATATATATATATATATATATATATATATATATATATATATATATATATATATATATATATATATATATATTGTTTTTTAAACGTATGATAAATCCTAAAACTATATCCTATTTTGAAATTACTCCCCTAAATTTTATTTTATTTTTGGATTGAGATTTTTTTTGCCTTTAATTCCTCGGAATTAAATGATTTTAGCCACAAAAATTTAACCAATTAACCTTTAATGACTAAGAAAATTATATTTAATATTAATTTAAATTTAACTAAATGTAAGAATTTAAGCGAAGCAATTAAAAGTTAAGAAGATCTAATAATAAAAAACAAAATAGTTGAGAAGTCTGTTTCTAAATTGTCTACATAGTTGAGAGTGTCCCCGTACATTTTTAACTCTTAATATAATTTTCTACTTTTATCCTAATTAAGCTAAGCCAGAAATTATCTTTATACATCCTTTATGTATCAACATACATGAGTTGTAGGATTTTAACTACTTCTCACACAAAATTTAGGTTTTTTTTGGAATTGCACAAAGATTACATTACTTGTAAGTTGCGAAGAGATTATATTACTTGTAAGTTTTTTTACTTGCTTTTGTTCGTAATGCCGCATTCAGTATATTACAACAAATCAGCTATAATATATTTTATATAATTTTACTAAAATATATTAAAATATAGAATTAAATTATTATGCTTTTAAAAATACTAAGTAATTGGTGCTTATGAGTTCTCTAACGTTAGATCAATTTCTTTAACTAATTATATCTTTTAGATCATACTATTTATCAAACTAATAATTAAACTCAAAAAATTTACTATTATTTTAAAAACCTACCAATACCGTTGACTTATATTTTTAAAAGTATAAAAATTTAATTCTTAAAACTTTATTGCTATACTGATCCTCAAAAAATAACAAATATATTTGTTAAATGTCAGCAGCCTTAAAAATAAAGCACTTCCTGCTGAAATGAATAAAAAGGAATCCAGAGACCATGATGTTTGAAATTATCATCATCTCACAAAACCGGAAGCACTTCCTCCTGGAATGAATAAAAAAGAATTCATAAACCATGTTGTTTGCAATCATCATCATCTCACAAAATCGGAAGTCATAACAAGCAGATTTCAAAAACAGTTTTTTTGAGAGAACAAGGAAAAGCTTCTTTAGCCTTTCTTCATTAATTTATTAAAAAAAAAAAAAAAAGAAAAGAAAGCTTATTGGACGTGCTTCTGCTTCCCCTGCTTCGTGAGCGCCCATTGGAGAAGACCTCTACACCGCCGACTTGTGAAAGCGCTTTTTCCATGTTAGACCCCCCTACTCCGCAAAAAGCGCTTCTTGTGTCCTCTATATAAACCTCCCCATTCTCCCCATTCTCCCCATCCTACACTCCGTTCATCGTCCCATCCATTTACTTTGCTCTTTTTTTCTTTTTTATAAGGTGCCCATTTTGTTTCACCTCTTCTTATCTTTGGTCTTTTGGCCTAAACACATTGATTTTGCTGGTAGTTCTTTTGGTTTTTCTTAAAGAAAATGCTTCTTTTCTCTCCGTGGGTGGTTCGTGTACAATGGGTGTACTACTGCTCTGCTTCGTTGAACCCATTTTTCTCATTTTTCGTGGGAAAGAGAATAATGCTTCTTTGCGTTTCATATATCTATCATTTACTCCTCTCTTATTAGTTTTTCTCCATTCTACCCCTTTTTGCCCTACCCACAACAAGACTTCCGAAAAGCGTTTTTTTTTTTTTTTTTTTTTTTTGACAGTCTTCTCACCCACCAACTTTCCCTTTTTTTTTTTTTTTTTTCTTTTTCAGAAAGTTATTTGCTCTATTGTATATAAGTTGCTATAGTTGTAAATACAGTGTAAAATTTATATATATATATATATATATATATATATATATATATATATATATATATATATTAGTTGGTTGAATAGTAAAAATTTTAGAAAATCATTATAATCTCGACCGCACATTTTTTTATTCAAGGACTAAAAACTTGATAGCACCAATTGCTTGGTACTATCGATTGTATTCTAGCCGGACTATATATATATATATATATATATATATATATATATATATATATTTTGTTATTATACTTATATAAGCACGAAATAATTAGTGCTACTAATTTTTTTACTGTTAAATTTATTCATTTGACTAATTTTATTTTTAAAATTATTTTATTTTAATAATCATTTAATCTAAGAGACTTATTATTATTTTAATCATATATTTTTTCATCTAAAAATTAAAAATTTAAAAGCATCAATCATTTATACTTTTAAAATTATAGAAGCCAATATAATATATATATATATATATATATATATATATATATATATATATATATATATATATATATATATATAGTAGATGTTATATTCTTTTAAAAGCACTTGTGAATTTTTTATTTTTTATTTTTAGTTGACTTTGCAATAGCATAAATTTTAATACAAATCTAATAATAAAAAATTTATAAATATAAATTAACTTGTAATTTTAAAAATATATAAATTCTACTTTTTCTCTCTATATATATAATTAAAAAATGCAACAAATATCTTTATATTTATTTTTTTATATAGCTTCTAAATTTTAACTCGTAACATTAGAAATCAATCATTAATTATTTTTTGTTATTTATGCTAGAAACGGTTCATCATATTCAGTTGTTGTATGCGGATACAACTATAGTAAACTAAAATGTACTCTTTTAAGTCCTTTTGCAATTATACTTGCAATACAAATTGAAATGCTGGCAACCATACTTTTGTATTAGGGATTTAGAAGATTTATCTTTTGAAAAGATCCAGTTATGGCAATATAGTGGTCCTTCTCAGCAAGTTATTAATTTAATCAAATGAAAGCAGCCATTGGATGGCAAGATTGGTGACAGAATAAGATAAAGAGGAATAGCCTTATTTTATTCATACTTGGCAATAATTTACTCACCATTGACTATATATATATATATATATATATATATATATATATATATTACCTTTCTCTCTGGGTTTATGTTTCCACTCCCTTGATGGGTAATTTTCTTCTCTTATTATTTATATTTATGTGTTCCTTCTTTTCTGATCCTCTTGTTAATGTTAATACTCAAATCTGAGAGAGAAATTTCGCTGTGTTATGATCCTAAAGTATATTGTACTAAAACCTCTTGTTGGGGTTTTTGGGTCTTCTTTTTTCATACAATGAAAGCTATTTGCACTCTCCTTCTCTTTTTTTTTTTTTCTTTTTTTAAAAAATAAATAAATTAAAAGCTGAAGTTCTAGTGACAGATTATAGAAAGGAAAAACAATTTTGATCTAATTATTTTGCTTAATCTTTTTGTGATACTAAATCTACACTATTTTGTCAAGAGTTTAATGGTCTAATAAATGGTAGTTGAAATTTGTGGTCTTTCTAGATGTTCTGTACTTAATGTGGTCTGGTCTAATCCAAGTTTCCAGTCAATTTTATCCACCTCTACTTACGTATTTTTTCTTGCAACATTTGGTAAGCATGAGAAGTTTGTTAGTAATTTTCTTCTGCCTTTTCTGCTAGTTAAAGAGCCTCAGTTTTGAAGTGTTTGGAGAAAAGAGAGAAGAGAAGCCATGGCCGGTCGGAAATTGACTCGCATCCACAGCCTCCGGGAGCGCCTCGGCGACACCCTCTCTGCCCATCCCAATGAACTAATCGCGATCTTTTCCAGGTATTTTTTCTCTCGTAACTTCTGCTTCTTATGAAATTATTACTGCTTTGCCTCATTTTGTAGTCTGTTCAAAAAAATTTCATATAAAACTCTATTCAATGTATAATAGCATTCCTCTCGGATATGAAGATCTCAGCTTTTTAGCTCTTAATATGTGTATACTCCTTTTGATGATCTACCACCCAGATATGTCAACCAAGGAAAAGGAATGCTGCAACGCCATCAGCTGCTCTCTGAGTTCGATGCTGCATGCTCGACTGGTGAGGTTGAGAAGCCTTCGGTCTTGGAAGAAGTTCTTCGAGCTGCTCAGGTAATACGCAGAAATCGCACTCAATTTGCCCCCTTCTTTCCTTGATTAATGTCTCGTCGATCGATCCTGCAAACTGTAGTCTGATTAAAATTTTGTGCTATGCCTGCTTTGATTCAGGAAGCTATCGTGATACCTCCGTGGGTCGCTCTTGCTATTAGGCCGAGGCCAGGTGTTTGGGAGTACATTAGGGTGAATGTGAGCGAGCTGGCCGTGGAGCAGTTGAGTGTGTCCGAGTACTTGCAATTCAAGGAACAACTTGTTGATGGAAGGTAATGCGCGCTTGCTCGCCCGAGTTTGTTTTAGAGCCTAATTGGGTCAATACGTCTCAGTTTGTAAATGTCTCCATTGAATTCTCACACTAAAAGCGCAAAGGTCGCTTACGTGGTCTTTAAATGATGTTTAAGTGGATATTGTAACCTTTATTTAGAGCTCCTCAAGATCGATAATTTCGCCTATTCTCAACCTTGTTTTAAGTGTTTCGTGATATTGGTTGAATGGCCTTTATCTTATTTTAATCAGCGGCGAAGAGAGCAACTTTGTGCTGGAGTTGGATTTTGAGCCCTTCAATGCTTCCTTTCCGCGCCCTTCGCTGTCGAAATCCATAGGCAACGGAGTGCAGTTTCTCAATCGCCACCTCTCATCGAAACTGTTCCAGGACAAGGACTGCATGTACCCACTGCTTAATTTCCTGCGCGCTCACAACTACGAAGGAACGGTATGCTCTCATCCTCTTTGTATAGTAGCCTCACATTATATCGCTCTTCTCCTTTATGTAGTACAAAGCATTTCCATTTTCCGATTATCCTTTTAGGATTTGTTGGTCAGCTAGTGAAAATGTCTCTTTCAATTCTTTTGATATCATGCAGACGATGATGTTGAATGATAGAATTCAGAGCCTCGGTGCTCTCCAATCTTCTCTGAGGAAGGCGGAGGAATATCTATCGACTATCCCTCAAGATACTTCTTATTCCGACTTCAACCACAGGTACTTTATTTAGTACTTTGAGATTGTAATTCCCGTATCCCCTATAGCAAATGCATCAACTAATCATATACTGTTCTAAAATTTCAACGGTATGTAGTTTTCAAGAGCTTGGATTGGAGAAGGGTTGGGGCGACACCGCCAAGCGCACACTCGAGACTATTCATCTACTCCTCGACCTTCTTGAGGCGCCCGATCCCTGCAACTTAGAGAAATTTTTGGGAACGATTCCTATGATGTTTAATGTGGTCATTCTTTCTCCCCACGGTTACTTCGCCCAAGCCAATGTTTTGGGATACCCTGATACCGGTGGTCAGGTACAGCACTTGAAAAACCAAAATTTGGTCTCCATAATTGAAGCTACAGATAAGACCTGACTATTTGTTTGCAGATTGTTTATATTTTGGATCAAGTCCGTGCTTTGGAGAACGAGATGCTCCTTAGGATTAAGCAACAAGGCCTCAACGTCACTCCGAAAATTCTTATAGTAAGTTTGATATGCCGTATAGGTGTTTATTCTAATGCACATATTTTAGCCTTGTGAAAATGGTCTACCGAGGAATGTATTAATAAGTAAAATTTCGGTTGATTCAGGTAACCAGACTGCTACCTGATGCAGTCGGAACTACATGCGGGCAGCGTCTCGAGAAGGTCATCGGGACCGAGCACACGAGCATTCTCCGGGTCCCATTTAGAACGGAGAACGGAATCCTTCGCAAATGGATTTCCCGTTTCGATGTTTGGCCATACCTGGAGACATATGCCGAGGTGCATGACTTAATCAACTCTGATAAAAGAAAATTTCGTAGAGCACTCTTGTATCCTAAATCGCAACATTCTTGTTACAAAAATTTTGAAGATTTCTAGCTTTGTTATTAGGACGTCGCGAACGAAATAGCGGGAGAACTGCAGGCCAAGCCGGATCTCATTATCGGAAACTATAGTGATGGAAATCTTGTAGCTTCTTTGCTAGCTCATAAGCTAGGAGTTACTCAGGTTTGTATGCTCAAACATGATGTAGCCTCGTTTTATTTACGTGAACTTAGTTTCTGTAATTTAACTCAAATTTATATCCTTTCGTTCTCGGACAGTGCACGATCGCCCACGCCTTGGAGAAAACAAAGTATCCTAATTCGGACATATATTGGAAGAACTTTGAGAACCAGTACCACTTCTCGTGCCAGTTCACAGCCGACCTAATTGCCATGAACCATGCTGATTTCATCATCACCAGTACCTTCCAAGAGATTGCCGGAAGGTAATTGTACATATTGGGGCTTCAGAAATGAAATGAATTATTTCCTCTGCTTATTGTGAAGCTGATTCATTTTTATGTATCTTTATTTCAGCAAGGACACTGTGGGGCAATACGAATCTCACACCGCATTCGCTCTCCCCGAGCTTTACCGAGTGGTTCATGGAATTGATGTATTCGATCCAAAGTTCAACATTGTTTCTCCTGGCGCTGACATGTCGGTATATTTCCCTTATACAGAGGCGGATAAGAGGCTTACTGCCTTCCACTCAGAAATTGAGGAACTTCTCTTCAGTTCTGTCGAGAACGACGAACACAAGTAAGCACTTGGTCATTTCATAAAATATTTTTTGCATTCGTATCCGGTAAATACGAAAAATTGCGCAAATTTCCCCTGGCATGGCATGCACGCAAATAAGCAAGGTTATAATATTGCGCAAAAAAAGTACCAACTTTGCAGTAGCATTTGTGCATTCTGGCATATTTGATCGTTCAGAAAAAATCTCTTTCTGTCTTTTCTCTTCTTTCCGGTTCGAGGGCTGATTCATAAACTTAAACTTTCGCAGGTTTGTTTTGGAAGATAAAAACAAGCCAATTATCTTCTCAATGGCTAGGCTGGATCGAGTGAAGAACATATCCGGTTTGGTCGAGTTCTACGGCAAGAACCCCCGGCTAAGGGAATTGGTGAACCTCGTGGTGGTGGCCGGAGATCATGGCAAAGAATCCAAGGATAAGGAGGAGCAAGCTGAGTTCAAGAAGATGTACAGCCTCATCGAGCAGTACAATCTCAGCGGCCAAATCCGTTGGATCTCTGCGCAAATGAACCGGGTCCGCAACGGCGAGCTCTACCGTTACATTGCAGATACTAAAGGAGCTTTTGTACAGGTAAATTACAAAGCATCTACCTTAGACTACCTGTCGACAACTATTGTACGCACCTAGGCCACATTCAGAGGAAATTTTTTTTTTTTTAATTTAGATCATATCATTGTCTAAATCAAACTCCTAGATGAAACTCTTCAAAGATAAACTTTGTCTCCTACTAAAAGTAGTTTCAGAACAAACAGAGAGAATATGTAGATTTTGAGGCTCACTGGTGTTTCTTTTTTTTTTTCCTTTCTCTTTTTGTCTTAAGCCCGCCTTTTACGAAGCATTCGGTCTCACGGTCATCGAGGCAATGACATGCGGTCTCCCGACATTTGCGACATGCCATGGTGGGCCCGCAGAGATCATAGTCGACGGTGTTTCTGGCTTCCACATTGATCCTTATCAGGGCGATAAAGCTGCTGAAATTTTGGTCAGTTTCTTCGGGAAATGCAAGGAAGATCCTACTTACTGGGACCAGATCTCGCAAGGAGGCTTGCAAAGAATCTATGAAAAGTATCTGTCACAACTAAGCAAAAGAAATTTATGTACTCCTTTTAAAATTTCTCTACTTCAAATTAAAATTTGCGGCTTTTCTTTGATGATTTTAGGTACACTTGGAAGTTGTACTCTGAGAGGTTGATGACATTAACTGGTGTGTATGGCTTCTGGAAGTATGTATCCAATCTTGAGAGACGTGAGACCCGTCGTTACCTTGAGATGTTTTATGCGCTCAAATACCGTAGTTTGGTGAGTTTTTGTTTTTGTTTTGTTTTTTTTTTTTTCGATCTTGTTATATGTAACTATACAGGAATACTAGTGTGATTTTTTTGTTTAATTGGTTTCTGAATTTGGTGTTTGTCGTCGATGCAGGCGAGTTCCGTTCCTTTGGCCGTTGATGGAGAGACCGCCGCCAACGGCACTGAATAATTGAAGCATAATCGAGAGATACAAAGCCCTCGGAATACCGCTGCTGCTATTTTTTTTTTACCCTCTTCTTTTTGTGTATTTTATTTTGTGTCATTTTGATGTGTGCCTTGTTTTGTGTAACACTCTGGACATTGTTGCTTGCTCCCTTGTTTGTGAGTAATAAAAGACTAAATGCCGTTGTTTCTCAGATATCAAATTCTCTAGCAGCTGCACGTTGACATTTTGATTGAGACTACAAGGCTGCTAGCAGAATTTGAACTTAAAATTTCCTGCTCTGCTACCGTATGAAATGATGAGAAAACAACTATTTAAAGTTTGCTTAACTAAGGTACAATGGAGGTAAATAGTCGCTCATTTTCAATACATCTTAATTTTGATTGCAAATTGGAGGTAATATGTTGATGTGTTCTTTCTTGTGGCTTCCTTTGCACTTGAGAAATCATAGGGATTTTTTTCAAACTGACCCTCTTAAAATCCGAAATTTGCAAAATAATTCTATGAAAAATGAATTTGTAAAACTAACCCTACTTTTGCCACCTCGGCGCCACGTTGGGTAGCCGAACTGAAGGCGCTGAAGCGGTCAGCGCCTTCACAAAAAAACTGTGAAGACGCTGAACGCTTCAGCGCCTTCATGCGATGTGTTGAAGGCGCTGAAGGGTTCAGCGTCTTCACAGGAAAACCTGTGAAGGCGCTGAATCAATCAGCGCCTTCATGGTGTACGCTGAAGGCGCTGTTTCACGCAGCGCCTTCAGCACACACTATAACCCGTTGAGGACTTAGCCATTTTTCGCGGCGAAAAATGGCTAAGTCCTCAGTGTAAGCGAAAAATGGTTTCTCTCTAAAGGCGCTGAGTTGCTCAGCGCCTTTAGTGTAAAACACTAAAGGCGCTGAGTTGCTCAGCGCCTTTAGTGTTTTACACTAAAGGCGCTGAGCAACTCAGCGCCTTTAGTGTTTTACACTAAAGGCGCTGAGCAACTCAGCTCCTTCAGTGCAGAACACTAAAGGCGCTGAATGGCTCAGCGCCTTTACCTGGACCTGCCCACAGTACTTAAGATCACTTTAAAAAAATCCAAATTTGTACAACAAGTTGCAAGCATTGACAAATAACATTGAAAAAGCAAAAACTACATTCACAAACACCAAATGATCAACCAACAATCATTTCATTCATAAATGAGAGTTGAGTAACATCAAAAAATAAAATTTACAAAAATTGAACTCAAAAGCTCAATTTTGAGCACGTCCTCGACCTCGACGTCCTCGCCCACGCCCACGTCCACGCCCTCGCCCTCGCCCTCGCCCATGGGGAACAGCAAGGTCGATGATAGGTATATCATCGAGATGCTCGACTGCTGCCGACTGATCGAGCTCCTCGATGATACCACCCTCATCCTGCTCCGCAATATGCTCGATCTCCTGTGGCGATGATGACCTTGGACGACGGCGTGAATATGTCGATGCAAAAGATGTCCGTAAGACTGGCGGCGGGAGCGATGCTGACGTCGAAGGAAATGTCATCGGTGCCTGAATGGTAGGAGATGGAGATCGTGGCACCTGAAAGAGTGTAAATAGTTTGTTAATATGAATTTGAAAACTTAATTTGAATTCTATGCTAAATGGTACCTGATGACTCGAGGTCGCTCCCTCATATGAAGGTCGGGCTGACTCTCTGACCGTAGGTTCAGATGGTACATGCTGTAGTACCATCTGAATATTGCCGCTCATTTCTCTCAAAGTCTGAAGAATAGTATGAGTCGGCGGTGGGTCCTGCACTATCTGGTCGACAATGGTTTGAACATGTCGTAGTGTGTCGGCCTGCATTATAAATTAGAAATTAAAATTAAATTTATATGAGGAAAGTTGAATATAGTAAATTTATATATATAAATTTTAATACCAGTGTTCTCTCGACATGCCCACGAGGGTGGAAAGTCAGCGGAGAACGCTGTACTGGATGAGATATCCATCGTCGCGTAATGCTCCAGTACCACTGCATGTATATGGATGCCGCTTGCAGTGGGTCCTCACCAGCAGCCGGGGCTTGATCAAAAATGTGATCAAGCCTCTCAGACCACCTCTCAATGTGGATAGCATGAAATGCGATCCAATCCTCATCCGCATGCCCACGTGATGTGATGCGTGGAATGGACTCCACATTGAGAGGTATATGCTGGAGAAGACCGAACTGCCGCATGACTCGGTCCGGCACGTGCATCTCGACGATATGAAAGCATATCAGGACTGTCCTTGCACGCCAGACCGTTGAGCCATGCACACAGAAATCAGGTAATGTCTCTATAATCTGATCTGTGTAGGGCATCCATATAACCTGTTAATGGACAAAATGATTAGTTAATATAGAAGTGTTGAATAAAACATCTACATACTTAAATTATTCAATAAAACATCTACATACCTGCGCCTCTCGCTGCTGATCTAGCTCGTCTCTGTAGAACTCAATGTCACACGTCTTGACATTGGTTCCGAAACGCAGCCCTCCAGTGTTGCCCCATCTAGATTATAAAAAACATATATTAGTTGCAATTATAATTGAAATACAAAAATCTACTTTATCAAAAAAATATCTTACCGGCAACCCAGAGGTCGATCTACTATATCGGGCTGATCTAGGATGCGTGTAGGTCGGCCGATATGAAGATGGTCCCAAGCCCAGATCTGTAAATTCACGCCAACAGGTTAAAATAATTAAAAATATATATATTACCAATATATAAAGATAATACTGAAATCAAGAAATCAGATTTTATACCTGCAATAGGGTACCAAAACAGCAGCATTCGGCCTTCCCGTTCACCGCGGCATCTGCTAGTGCCCGATATAGATATGCCAGTGTCGCAGCGCCCCACTCATAAGCGCCGCAGATATCAAAGTCAGCTAAAAGTGGTAGCCACTTTAGATGAACTTTGTATCCGCTGGAGTTTGGAAACAGACTACCGCCGATCTGATATAGAATATAAGCACGGGCGGTAGCTGCGACTAATCCGGCGGGGGCATCCAGAGGTATATCATGATAATTCTGATATAACCAATCTAGTGAAACTGTATACCTCTGGATGTTATCAGGTACCGCCCCCAATAACTCCATACACAGAGCAGGCCAATCGTGGAGGGTGGAACCAGAGACCGGCGCACCATGCACACGGAGACCCGAAATAACTGCCACATCCTGGAGTGTGACGGTCATCTCACCGTGGTGGAAGTGGAAGGTCTGGGTCTCCGGTCTCCACCTCTCGGCAAGAGCGCCCAGTAGAGCTTGATCCAGTACCAACCGTCGCAGTCGGGATAACCCGTAGAATCCCGACTGGCGAAGCAGATCGAGTACCGCTGGATGATCAAGCTCCCACTGGTTCATCTTGCGGCCGTGCTCTGCGAACAGGACGGGACGATAATCCTGTGATGCAAAAAAAAATATAGTTAGCTCTTACATATAAAATATAGTCAGCTTATTTATAATATTTGAAAAAATAAAAAATTATAGCTCTTACCTCAGTCCTGATAAAGGCCGACCTATGGCGATGCTGGTCTACCAAGACAGACGCATCAACTGGCCCCGCGTCCTCGTGATCTGCCATCTGCAATTAGCAATCTACATATTAGTAACATTGTGTCGCCCACTTCCCAGGGGGTCACCCATCCTAGAACTACTCTAGCTCTAGCACGCGTAACTCTCATGTTCCTCTTGGATCTTGCTACCATCCAAAATGCTATAGCCGGGTTAGAGATTTAGTCCTATTATATCATTTATATAGAGGACTAATCCAAATTCCGGGGGTGTCACATTCTTCCCCCCTTTAAGCCCTGACGTCCACGTCAGGCTCAAGCACACTCACAAGCACCAGGCGATGTGAGACTCGTCTCGCTAGCCTTAGCCGACCTTGTGAGGAGCTGCACTCCACTCACAACGGTCATTAGTCGGGGAGCCTCGCTCTACCCGCTATATAACCCTGGCTCAGCCGAGACTCATCTCACATTTCCGGCTGGTGAATGGCTCTGATACCAACTGTGACGCCCCACTTCCCAGGGGGTCACCCATCCTAGAACTACTCTAGCTCTAGCACACTTAACTCTCATGTTCCTCTTGGATCTTGCTACCATCCAAAATGCTATAGCCGGGTTAGAGATTTAGTCCTATTATATCATTTATATAGAGGACTAATCCAAATTCCGGGGGTGTCACAAACATGATAGCTAGAAATAATTAAATATTAAGACAAGATAAATATAATTGTGTAAATCATACGCCGGCGTCCTTGTTGCACTATTTCTGTGTTTTGTGGACACGTGCTCCTATAATGGCCTGCCTGCTTACAAATGGAGCATTTTCCTCGTCGCCCCCCCCCCCCCCCCCTCGTCCATTACATTACGAATACGTGTAGATCGTGGACGACCTTTCTTCCTTCGTATAGTACGTCGCACGATAGCAGTCTGTACTATACCAGGGTGAAGTAAAATTCTCGTAGGCTAATCTCATATGTGATCTACTACAAACTGCTAAGACATGTGAGCAAGGTATTCCTGTTAGATATAATTCACAACATGAATATTCAACATTTGTTCCATTGACGATCACTTTGTAGTCGAAATCTCTAGTTTGAACTTCAAATTCTGTGAGTCCAAATCTTTCAACATTATGTGCCCGCGCCGTATCTAAATTTTCAGTAATCTTATTTTTAGCTTTAGTGACAAAAGCGTCCGTCGAATGTTCACCGGCCGCACGGCGCTTGCAGAAATAGCTATTAAGCTTATAAAAAGTAGCCGCAACAAACGCTGTGATAGGCAAACCACGAGTGTCTTTAAGAACCCCATTTAACGATTCAGAAAGATTTGTAGTCATCAATCCAAACCGGCTGCCTCCATCAAATGCTTTTGCCCAGTACTCTTTATATCTGTCTAGATTATGGACCCACTCCCAAGCATCGTGATCCAACACCTTTAATTCTTCCTTCAGCTGATTATATGCCGTCGGTATTGCAGCCTTTCCGATATCCCAGAATTTATTTAACAATATGTCGGTCTTGAAGAGCTTTTTCATGTTTGCTTTCATATGTCGAAGACACCAACGATGCGAGTGCCCTCGTGCTGGACGATAGATATCAGCCACTATTTTCCTCAATCCAGGAAATCGATCAGATATTAAACAAATTTCTCTATCACGGGTAACATACTGACGCAAGTTATGCAAAAACCATTGCCAACTCCCGGCATTCTCTCCCTCACAAATTGCAAATGCCAAAGGATATAATCCATCATTTGCATCAGCAGCCGTCGCTATCAAAGCATGACCTTCGTATTTGCCGTATAAATGTGTGGCATCAATACTAACCACCGACCGACAATGTGCGAATCCATGGATCGAAGGTCCAAATGACCAAAAAACACGACCAAAGAAAAAAATGCCATCAGCGGGCCACCTATGATCCAGACGCCATAGAGTACCAGGATTAGAATTCTTTACCATTGAAAGGTAACGAGGCAAGTCAGTGTACGATTGCTCCCAGCTCCCGTAAATAATTTGTAATGCTTTACTCTTTGATTGCCAAGCCTTCCAATATATTATGTCAGTATGGAACTCTACTCGCACCATATCTCAAATTTCTTTTGGTGTCATATTAAGTCTAACTTTTAATATCGGAAGAATCAATTGACATATAATGGTCAAATTACAATTACGGTGCGCCGCATTCAGTATTGGAATTACACATGTGTGTGGACCAACATATGTTTTTACCCTAAAATATGTCGTATTTTTGGGTACTGAAGCATGTAATCTCCAAGAACATTCCTCTACTAAGCATTTGACAGTGTAAGTCGTTTTTGTAGATTTCAATACTTTCATTTGTACATTATGCTCAATATGCCACCGGTCTATTGCATCCAATAAAGATGGCTTATCTTGAAAGACACGTCCAGCCCAACTCCCGTCGATGCTAGGGAGACCAGTATTGATTTGTCGAATATTAAGATCTGTATGATCTACAGCATACTGATTCATCCAATTAGTATCTGAAAGAAAACGTTCAGGATGATCAATAAATTCATTTTCCTCGTCAGGATTGTCTACGTAATCATTGCTGATTTGTGGGTTGTCGATTTGACTGTAAATTGTATTTGCAAGATCATTTAACTGTGGTGGCCCAGATTCCCATGCAGCTTTTTCTGGGGAATCCATTATTTAGAACACCTATTGTTGGTGTGTCTGGCCCATTGTGCATCAAGGGGATGCTACAGATGGACCCTGTGAGATATCTACAGCTGTGTTGGCCTTCGGCTGTGTTTGCCGAAATTTTGAAAAGGTTTTTGGCCAAACAGAGGTTGGAAATGGATTCAGCACGGAAAAACGCTTGAAAATGGCTATTTGCTTGTTAAATTCTGAGTCCGGATGCCCAAAAACGGACTCCCGGAAGTTTTCGATGAATTTCGGTGCATGGGAGGGGCCGTGGACCGCCGGCTGCCACGTGGCAGCCCACGATTGGCCGGTCCGCAGCGCGCGGTCCACAGAGCGCCGCGGCTGGGTGCACGGACCCGGCGCATGACACGTGGCGCCGCCTGATTGGCGGGCCCGTGAGGCGCGGTCTACAGAGTTTGCGCGGCGGTGCATGGACCGGGGCGGGGGGACGCGTGGCATCCCGCGGTTGGTCGGTGCACGCGGCGCGGTCCACGGAACCTAAATTTGGTGCGTGGACCAGGTGCACGGGACACGTGTCGTCACTCTATTAGCGGGCTCACGAGGCGCGGCGCACGGAACGGCGGACGGGCGCCTCGGGGCGCGTGCGTGGCAGGCGGCCAGGGCGGCGCCCTGCCCGCACGTGTGACCGCGACAGTGGCAGGGCCACGTGTCGCCCTGCCACTGGCGGGCGCCACCTACCCGCTTTGACCGCGGGGAGGGGCACGTGGCGGCGTTTGGCGCGCCCCGCACAGCTGTTCGCTGTGCGGGACGCGTGTCGGGCGGGGAGGCGCGCGACGTGGCCGCCGCTGAGTCGCTCCGCCCGCTGTCGCCTGTTTGACGGGCGACGTGGCGGCCCAGGAGAGTTTCGGGCGCGCACAGTGTTGGGCCGGGCCCAACACTGTAGCAGCCCAAAACTTTCGGGCGCCCGAAAGTTGGGACACGCCCGGTATTTCTTGAATTGTTTGGGAGCCTATAAATAGCCCGAAAACAGTTCAAGTCGGGTTTTTCTCCGTTTCTAGCTTTTCTCTCCGAGCTTCCTTCAGAGAAGTTGATCCTCACACTGTCAAGCTTCCATCTGCAGAGTTGGGGATTTTTGGGGGCACGCTTTTCGAGATTCTCATTTTCTTGGCGCGGCGCGACGCTCTTTCTTCGGTGTTTCTTCCGTCGCTCTTCGGTGTACGAGCTCCCCCGACCTACTCCGACCATCTTTTCGAGCGATTTCTTCGCTGTTGGATTCGTAACAGGTGAGGCTACGATTTTGGGTTTCACGTATATTTTCAGATTTTGTGTTTTTTGAGGTGTTTTCTCGTGCTCATTGGGACCCTTCTTGCTGTGAGTTTTTGGTGAGGACAGCAGCTTCTTTTGAGGAGATCTTCGCGCACAAATCTCGGATCAGGCCGTACTTATAGACTTTTTTCATCTACTCGACGCAAGGATCATTGTGGTATTTTTTTGGAATTTCCTGAGATCTTCCCGGAGGTATACATCTTCCTTTTTTATCTGTGCAAGATTTTACAGTTATGTGGTTGTATGTTTTCGCGCGCCCGTGTTGTGGAATTTATATCTTGGCCTACGGAACTCCGATTTGGGCGTGCAGGTACTCGTTTCGAAGCTATCGACGCGAAGAACGCCGGGATATTTTTATTGGAATTTATTGGACAATTTCTGCAGGTGAAATTTTGGCATCTGTACAGCTGAAATTCAGCATGAGATTTTTGGGCAGATTTTTGGGGGTTTGTGTATAACTTGTTGGCTATTTATTTATGGGTTAAAAATAGGTCCAACTTCCTGCCCGTGACAATAGGCCCAGGAGACTAATAAGTTGAGTTTGGTGAGCCCAATAAGTTGAGTGGGGCTGCTGGATAAATACCCTTGGCAGCTAATCCTCTTGATAGTACGGTAGTAGCATCTAAATGTGCAAATGTAGTGGCAGGAGCAGGGTCGGTCAAATCGTCCGCAGGTAGACCTAACGGCAAGAGGCCCAACAATAGACCCAACGTCCAGGTGGGTTGAGTCCGATCGAGACCCGTGGGCGCTGTGTCTGTACGCTTTAAGTGAATTGGTTGCGTATTTCTAAAAGCTCGAGCTTTTGGGATTAATGGTTAGCGCCAACGATCCGACATAACTGTAACCTATGTTGTACCCAGGTGGGATTTTGGACTATACTGGACATACTAGACAGTGAGTGTCATGCCCCGGGTGTAAACCAGAACCCGGGCCCGTCTACAGATCCGCCGTGCATGCGGTATTTCCCACATACACGAAGCGTCGGTAACCTGCTCAGATATAAGAGATAATAATAAAAGAGCATAATAATCAGAGCTAAACTAAAACTACTGTATCTCAGACAGAAGCTGGAAGTAAAAGAGTACAATAGTGAAATAAAATACAGATGTCTCTCCCAGCTCACCACTAAAAAAAACAAACAGCTGGCAGAAGCCAGACCCAAAAAGAAAATAAATAAAAGCTGTCTGAGAAGTCCAGGTACCCAAAATCTCCAGCTACAACCCTCGGGAGGCTCTCTATCTAGTCCGCAATCCGCTTGCCTCGATCAGTTGCTGATGGCCCAGCAACTCCCACGGAGGACTCTGCAAAACAAGGGGGAAGAAAGAAACAAGAAAAGACAATGGGGGTAAGTACTACTATAAACAGTAGCCTCCCCTAGTGGGTAAAGCCTCAGCTCAGATATGCCCACCAGGTGATCAGAGGCAAAAAGGGAAAGGAGAAGAAAGGGGGGGGGGGGTGCAGATAAATGAAGCAACTGATAAAATGCTATCCCTAATATGCCTCTACATGACCAGCCAACAAGTAAGGAGAAAGTGATGCATCAGTATCAAGAAGCCTGTCAAATCGACCCAATCTGACCGCCAGTGAACACTGGCACTGCCTGCTCTACTGTCGAACTCAAGAACCCAGCTGTGACACCCCCGGAATTTGGATTAGTCCTCTATATAAATGATATAATAGGACTAAATCTCTAACCCGGCTATAGCATTTTGGATGGTAGCAAGATCCAAGAGGAACATGAGAGTTAAGCGTGCTAGAGCTAGAGTAGTTCTAGGATGGGTGACCCCCTGGGAAGTGGGGCGTCACAGTTGGTATCAGAGCCATTCACCAGCCGGAAATGTGAGATGAGTCTCGGCTGAGCCAGGGTTATATAGCGGGTAGAGCGAGGCTCCCCGACTAATGACCGTTGTGAGTGAAGTGCAGCTCCTCACAAGGTCGGCTAAGGCTAGCGAGACGAGTCTTACATCGCCTGGTGCTTGTGAGTGTGCTTGAGCCTAACGTGGACGTCAGGGCTTAAAGGGGGGGAGAATGTGACACCCCCGGAATTTGGATTAGTCCTCTATATAAATGATATAATAGGACTAAATCTCTAACCCGGCTATAGCATTTTGGATGGTAGCAAGATCCAAGAGGAACATGAGAGTTAAGCGTGCTAGAGCTAGAGTAGTTCTAGGATGGGTGACCCCCTGGGAAGTGGGGCGTCACACCAGCATGGTGCCCGGCGCTCGGCACCGTGAAAAGCCTACTCCGGAGTGGCACTCGAGGGGAGCGACCCACACGAATAAAGTATCTGTGATGACCTGGATCTCCGCAGAGCTGTTGCAGTGCGTTGGGGTGGCCGTTGGAGGCCTACGCGGTGTGCTGGAGGTGTTTGGGGCACAATTGGACACGAGTGTTGGACTTCAGGCTCAAATGGATCACGTGGGCGATCGGTTGACTCCGTCGGGTCTCTGGGAGTGTTTCGCGCGAAACAGATATTAAGATTGGGCTCGGCGCGAAATTTGGTCTAAGAATACCTTTCCGGGGGCATTCGGCAAATTTTAGAGCGGGAATCTGGCAAAACGGAGATCAAATTTGGACTCAGCGCGCGAAAACGGTCAAGATGGACTATTTACTTGTTTTTTTGAGCATCGGGTACTGTTCATTGCCGGAACAGTAACTCCGGCGATCGCCGGTGGCGGCGGCGGCGGCGGGCAGCGTCGGCAGGCGGCGGCGCGGCCTCGGGCAGGCGGAATGGCGGCGGCGCGCGGCGCGGGCAGGGCGCGGGCGCGCGGGCAGGCGCGCGGTCCACGCGGCCGTCGTGCACCGAGGCGGAGACACGTGGCATCACCCTATAGGCTGGCTCACAGCTCCCGGTCTACGGAGCATGATGGTTGGGTATTGGTTCATGGTGCACCGAGGTGGACACGTGGCAGGTTACCATTGGTTCGGCTTACCGAGGCTTGTGCACCGGGTGCAGCGGTCAGAGACAAGGACACATGGCGCTTCCCTATTGGTTGGTCAACTGTGCGGGCAGGAAGGGCAGCGGCGCGGGCTGCACGCGCAGGCGCGACTGTACCACTGACCGGGACACGTGTCGACTCCCGGGGGTGGCCACGCGGCGCAGCGGGAGCGGTGGATTCGGCTGTTGCCTGTTGCGTGGGCGACGTGGAGGCCCAGGAACGAACCGGGCTTGAACAGTGTTGGGCCGGGCCCAACACTGTAGCAGCCCGGAAATTTTCGGGCGCCCGGAATTCGGGACACAGATGGAATTTTGAGAATTGTTCAGTGAGGCCTATTTAAACAGCCCGAGCTTCTTTCTTCTCACTTTTTCCACCATTTCCGAGCCTCCTCTCACCAAGGTGTCTTCAGCAAAGTTGTTCCCCTTCGAGTTCTACATCTTCTAGAGGATTTCCAAGATTTGTGGTGGCACGCACTTCGAGGTTTGGATTTTACGGCGCGGCGCGACGCTCGTTCCCTTGTGTTTCCCTTCGTCGCATTTCAGTGCACGGACTCTCCCGAGCTACCCCGGCAGTATTTTTCAGCGATTTTTGCGCCATCATCTTCACGACAGGTAGGGCTACGTTTCTTGTGTTTACTGGTTTTTCCCATTCTGAGGTTTTCATGGGTTTTTCGGATCATCTTGTGACCTCATTTTTTGGGGTGGAATTTTGGACAGCGCTGTGTTGTTTTGGTGATATCTTCGCGCACAGACCTCGGATTGGGTCGATTCAAAGGCGTTTTGCATCTACACATCACGAGGAATCTCCCCAAATTTTCTTGGAATTTCCTGAATTTTTCCCGAAGGTGAGAAGCCTCTGTTTACAGTACTTTCAGATTCAGTTTTGCGATCGACTTACTTCGGGATGGCTCTCTTGTCGAATTTGGTTCTCAGCATAGAAAACTCGTGGGTGAACGTGCAGGTACTCGTTTCGACCGGTTCGTCGCGAGGATCGCGAAAGTATTTTTCTGGGAATTTCTCGGGCACATTTCGCAGGTGAAAATGGCTAAACTGTTAACCCGATATTTTGGGACAGATTTTGGATTGAAACTCGGAGTAATTTTTGGATGTGTTCTTTGGGGTTTGTGATGCAGTATTGCGGGGATTTTCGGATCGGGCGTGGACTTGCTTTCGGGGACCGGATTTAGCGCTCGAGGTGGGTACCGTTGTTAACCTCCTACTTGTGATGTCCCCACTAGGCCTATTTGAGTTGCTAATATGTTTCATTGCTAAACGAACCGGTAAAAGTGAATATGGCATGTTAATTGAGAGCTGGACTTATAGTTAGGGCTTGCATCTTCAAAAGGACTAAGTAATAATTAATGGTTAATTCTTGTAAATAATATGTCGCCTAAATCCACGGGAAGAGCCTTGTTAAAAATGGACATGTTGCATATACATGATGGGACCTCTTATACATATACATAAACCAACTTGGGGCAACTTAGTAAAATGGAAGTTTATTTAAACGGCATACCTCTACTTAGTGAGAACTAGAATGCTTGAATCATGTTTTTAATAAAGGACTTTACATGCTTGTATGGACATCTAGTTAAGCCATCTTTTTCTGCTACACTATCATGCTGGAACTGACTTAGGAGAAACCATGCTTTTATATTCTCTCCTTTTATCTAGATTTGGGGATAGTGCGCTCGGGTTCGAGCAGGGGCTGGGATAGTGTAGTCAGACAGTTGTGGGTTCTGGGACAGGCAGGCTGTGAGGGCAGGGCATTGCGGCAACCGCGGATTTTTG
>CM054935.1:10468865-10516019 GCA_029168755.2 Tillandsia fasciculata | reverse complement strand
ATTGATCGGCCCGTGCTCCCCCACTTTTTGAGGAACCCTAGTGTCTATTTTATGAGTTTAGAAGCCCCGCCCTACCTTTGGAAAGAGATAAGAATCAAAAACATACCTTATCTGGAATTTTTCAGGACGGCGATCCGGATCGGGATTACGCGATCCGGATCGTCGTAACGAGATTGACGATTCCAGAAATCCAAGGGTTCGGGATCCGGATTGCAAGGTCCGATCCGGATCGTTCATGAATTCAGCAAATCCAATGTTCGGGATCCGGATCAGAATAGGCTTGGATCCGGATTGGATTTGCACATGAACTAATACCCTTCGGGATCCGGATTGGATCATCTGATCCGGATCCTGAACATGTCCCATGTCCAGTTTTTGATTTTTATGCAATTAAAAATTCATCCAAGTGTTTCTACACTATAAGAAAGTATTCGGATCACCAAAATTATTTAGTTAAACATACCTGATCCTTTTGAATACTTTCTTCTTGAGATTGATGTAACTGATCCACATTCTTCATCTTCAATCTTCAAGACTCAGACACTGAGTGTCAACTTGAGCTCTTGTTGAATCTTCTCTAAGTCTTTGATTGCTGATTGACAATTTGATCCCTTTAAGACTCCGACTCAACTCACTGACTTGACTCACGAAATATGCCAACACCAAAAAGCCGTAACACCACTTCCCAGGGGGTCACCCATCCTAGAACTACTCTAGCTCTAGCACACTTAACTCTCATGTTCCTCTTGGATCTTGCTACCATCCAAAATGCTATAGCCGGGTTAGAGATTTAGTCCTATTATATCATTTATATAGAGGACTAATCCAAATTCCGGGGGTGTCACAAACATGATAGCTAGAAATAATTAAATATTAAGACAAGATAAATATAATTGTGTAAATCATACGCCGGCGTCCTTGTTGCACTATTTCTGTGTTTTGTGGACACGTGCTCCTATAATGGCCTGCCTGCTTACAAATGGAGCATTTTCCTCGTCGCCCCCCCCCCCCCCCCCCCCCTCGTCCATTACATTACGAATACGTGTAGATCGTGGACGACCTTTCTTCCTTCGTATAGTACGTCGCACGATAGCAGTCTGTACTATACCAGGGTGAAGTAAAATTCTCGTAGGCTAATCTCATATGTGATCTACTACAAACTGCTAAGACATGTGAGCAAGGTATTCCTGTTAGATATAATTCACAACATGAATATTCAACATTTGTTCCATTGACGATCACTTTGTAGTCGAAATCTCTAGTTTGAACTTCAAATTCTGTGAGTCCAAATCTTTCAACATTATGTGCCCGCGCCGTATCTAAATTTTCAGTAATCTTATTTTTAGCTTTAGTGACAAAAGCGTCCGTCGAATGTTCACCGGCCGCACGGCGCTTGCAGAAATAGCTATTAAGCTTATAAAAAGTAGCCGCAACAAACGCTGTGATAGGCAAACCACGAGTGTCTTTAAGAACCCCATTTAACGATTCAGAAAGATTTGTAGTCATCAATCCAAACCGGCTGCCTCCATCAAATGCTTTTGCCCAGTACTCTTTATATCTGTCTAGATTATGGACCCACTCCCAAGCATCGTGATCCAACACCTTTAATTCTTCCTTCAGCTGATTATATGCCGTCGGTATTGCAGCCTTTCCGATATCCCAGAATTTATTTAACAATATGTCGGTCTTGAAGAGCTTTTTCATGTTTGCTTTCATATGTCGAAGACACCAACGATGCGAGTGCCCTCGTGCTGGACGATAGATATCAGCCACTATTTTCCTCAATCCAGGAAATCGATCAGATATTAAACAAATTTCTCTATCACGGGTAACATACTGACGCAAGTTATGCAAAAACCATTGCCAACTCCCGGCATTCTCTCCCTCACAAATTGCAAATGCCAAAGGATATAATCCATCATTTGCATCAGCAGCCGTCGCTATCAAAGCATGACCTTCGTATTTGCCGTATAAATGTGTGGCATCAATACTAACCACCGACCGACAATGTGCGAATCCATGGATCGAAGGTCCAAATGACCAAAAAACACGACCAAAGAAAAAATGCCATCAGCGGGCCACCTATGATCCAGACGCCATAGAGTACCAGGATTAGAATTCTTTACCATTGAAAGGTAACGAGGCAAGTCAGTGTACGATTGCTCCCAGCTCCCGTAAATAATTTGTAATGCTTTACTCTTTGATTGCCAAGCCTTCCAATATGTTATGTCAGTATGGAACTCTGCTCGCACCATATCTCAAATTTCTTTTGGTGTCATATTAAGTCTAACTTTTAATATCGGAAGAATCAATTGACATATAATGGTCAAATTACAATTACGGTGCGCCGCATTCAGTATTGGAATTACACATGTGTGTGGACCAACATATGTTTTTACCCTAAAATATGTCGTATTTTTGGTACTGAAGCATGTAATCTCCAAGAACATTCCTCTACTAAGCATTTGACAGTGTAAGTCGTTTTTGTAGATTTCAATACTTTCATTTGTACATTATGCTCAATATGCCACCGGTCTATTGCATCCAATAAAGATGGCTTATCTTGAAAGACACGTCCAGCCCAACTCCCGTCGATGCTAGGGAGACCAGTATTGATTTGTCGAATATTAAGATCTGTATGATCTACAGCATACTGATTCATCCAATTAGTATCTGAAAGAAAACGTTCAGGATGATCAATAAATTCATTTTCCTCGTCAGGATTGTCTACGTAATCATTGCTGATTTGTGGGTTGTCGATTTGACTGTAAATTGTATTTGCAAGATCATTTAACTGTGGTGGCCCAGATTCCCATGCAGCTTTTTCTGGGGAATCCATTATTTAGAACACCTATTGTTGGTGTGTCTGGCCCATTGTGCATCAAGGGGATGCTACAGATGGACCCTGTGAGATATCTACAGCTGTGTTGGCCTTCGGCTGTGTTTGCCGAAATTTTGAAAAGGTTTTTGGCCAAACAGAGGTTGGAAATGGATTCAGCACGGAAAAACGCTTGAAAATGGCTATTTGCTTGTTAAATTCTGAGTCCGGATGCCCAAAAACGGACTCCCGGAAGTTTTCGATGAATTTCGGTGCATGGGAGGGGCCGTGGACCGCCGGCTGCCACGTGGCAGCCCACGATTGGCCGGTCCGCAGCGCGCGGTCCACAGAGCGCCGCGGCTGGGTGCACGGACCCGGCGCATGACACGTGGCGCCGCCTGATTGGCGGGCCCGTGAGGCGCGGTCTACAGAGTTTGCGCGGCGGTGCATGGACCGGGGCGGGGGGACGCGTGGCATCCCGCGGTTGGTCGGTGCACGCGGCGCGGTCCACGGAACCTAAATTTGGTGCGTGGACCAGGTGCACGGGACATGTGTCGTCACTCTATTAGCGGGCTCACGAGGCGCGGCGCACGGAACGGCGGACGGGCGCCTCGGGGCGCGTGCGTGGCAGGCGGCCAGGGCGGCGCCCTGCCCGCACGTGTGACCGCGACAGTGGCAGGGCCACGTGTCGCCCTGCCACTGGCGGGCGCCACCTACCCGCTTTGACCGCGGGGAGGGGCACGTGGCGGCGTTTGGCGCGCCCCGCACAGCTGTTCGCTGTGCGGGACGCGTGTCGGGCGGGGAGGCGCGCGACGTGGCCGCCGCTGAGTCGCTCCGCCCGCTGTCGCCTGTTTGACGGGCGACGTGGCGGCCCAGGAGAGTTTCGGGCGCGCACAGTGTTGGGCCGGGCCCAACACTGTAGCAGCCCAAAACTTTCGGGCGCCCGAAAGTTGGGACACGCCCGGTATTTCTTGAATTGTTTGGGAGCCTATAAATAGCCCGAAAACAGTTCAAGTCGGGTTTTTCTCCGTTTCTAGGCCTTTTCTCTCCGAGCTTCCTTCAGAGAAGTTGATCCTCACACTGTCAAGCTTCCATCTGCAGAGTTGGGGATTTTTGGGGGCACGCTTTTCGAGATTCTCATTTTCTTGGCGCGGCGCGACGCTCTTTCTTCGGTGTTTCTTCCGTCGCTCTTCGGTGTACGAGCTCCCCCGACCTACTCCGACCATCTTTTCGAGCGATTTCTTCGCTGTTGGATTCGTAACAGGTGAGGCTACGATTTTGGGTTTCACGCATATTTTCAGATTTTGTGTTTTTTGAGGTGTTTTCTCGTGCTCATTGGGACCCTTCTTGCTGTGAGTTTTTGGTGAGGACAGCAGCTTCTTTTGAGGAGATCTTCGCGCACAAATCTCGGATCAGGCCGTACTTATAGACTTTTTTCATCTACTCGACGCAAGGATCATTGTGGTATTTTTTTGGAATTTCCTGAGATCTTCCCGGAGGTATACATCTTCCTTTTTTATCTGTGCAAGATTTTACAGTTATGTGGTTGTATGTTTTCGCGCGCCTGTGTTGTGGAATTTATATCTTGGCCTACGGAACTCCGATTTGGGCGTGCAGGTACTCGTTTCGAAGCTATCGACGCGAAGAACGCCGGGATATTTTTATTGGAATTTATTGGACAATTTCTGCAGGTGAAATTTTGGCATCTGTACAGCTGAAATTCAGCATGAGATTTTTGGGCAGATTTTTGGGGGTTTGTGTATAACTTGTTGGCTATTTATTTATGGGTTAAAAATAGGTCCAACTTCCTGCCCGTGACAATAGGCCCAGGAGACTAATAAGTTGAGTTTGGTGAGCCCAATAAGTTGAGTGGGGCTGCTGGATAAATACCCTTGGCAGCTAATCCTCTTGATAGTACGGTAGTAGCATCTAAATGTGCAAATGTAGTGGCAGGAGCAGGGTCGGTCAAATCGTCCGCAGGTAGACCTAACGGCAAGAGGCCCAACAATAGACCCAACGTCCAGGTGGGTTGAGTCCGATCGAGACCCGTGGGCGCTGTGTCTGTACGCTTTAAGTGAATTGGTTGCGTATTTCTAAAAGCTCGAGCTTTTGGGATTAATGGTTAGCGCCAACGATCCGACATAACTGTAACCTATGTTGTACCCAGGTGGGATTTTGGACTATACTGGACATACTAGACAGTGAGTGTCATGCCCCGGGTGTAAACCAGAACCCGGGCCCGTCTACAGATCCGCCGTGCATGCGGTATTTCCCACATACACGAAGCGTCGGTAACCTGCTCAGATATAAGAGATAATAATAAAAGAGCATAATAATCAGAGCTAAACTAAAACTACTGTATCTCAGACAGAAGCTGGAAGTAAAAGAGTACAATAGTGAAATAAAATACAGATGTCTCTCCCAGCTCACCACTAAAAAAAAACAAACAGCTGGCAGAAGCCAGACCCAAAAAGAAAATAAATAAAAGCTGTCTGAGAAGTCCAGGTACCCAAAATCTCCAGCTACAACCCTCGGGAGGCTCTCTATCTAGTCCGCAATCCGCTTGCCTCGATCAGTTGCTGATGGCCCAGCAACTCCCACGGAGGACTCTGCAAAACAAGGGGGAAGAAAGAAACAAGAAAAGACAATGGGGGTAAGTACTACTATAAACAGTAGCCTCCCCTAGTGGGTAAAGCCTCAGCTCAGATATGCCCACCAGGTGATCAGAGGCAAAAAGGGAAAGGAGAAGAAAGGGGGGGGGGGGGTGCAGATAAATGAAGCAACTGATAAAATGCTATCCCTAATATGCCTCTACATGACCAGCCAACAAGTAAGGAGAAAGTGATGCATCAGTATCAAGAAGCCTGTCAAATCGACCCAATCTGACCGCCAGTGAACACTGGCACTGCCTGCTCTACTGTCGAACTCAAGAACCCAGCTGTGACACCCCCGGAATTTGGATTAGTCCTCTATATAAATGATATAATAGGACTAAATCTCTAACCCGGCTATAGCATTTTGGATGGTAGCAAGATCCAAGAGGAACATGAGAGTTAAGCGTGCTAGAGCTAGAGTAGTTCTAGGATGGGTGACCCCCTGGGAAGTGGGGCGTCACAGTTGGTATCAGAGCCATTCACCAGCCGGAAATGTGAGATGAGTCTCGGCTGAGCCAGGGTTATATAGCGGGTAGAGCGAGGCTCCCCGACTAATGACCGTTGTGAGTGAAGTGCAGCTCCTCACAAGGTCGGCTAAGGCTAGCGAGACGAGTCTTACATCGCCTGGTGCTTGTGAGTGTGCTTGAGCCTAACGTGGACGTCAGGGCTTAAAGGGGGGGAGAATGTGACACCCCCGGAATTTGGATTAGTCCTCTATATAAATGATATAATAGGACTAAATCTCTAACCCGGCTATAGCATTTTGGATGGTAGCAAGATCCAAGAGGAACATGAGAGTTAAGCGTGCTAGAGCTAGAGTAGTTCTAGGATGGGTGACCCCCTGGGAAGTGGGGCGTCACACCAGCATGGTGCCCGGCGCTCGGCACCGTGAAAAGCCTACTCCGGAGTGGCACTCGAGGGGAGCGACCCACACGAGTAAAGTATCTGTGATGACCTGGATCTCCGCAGAGCTGTTGCAGTGCGTTGGGGTGGCCATTGGAGGCCTACGCGGTGTGCTGGAGGTGTTTGGGGCACAATTGGACACGAGTGTTGGACTTCAGGCTCAAATGGATCACGTGGGCGATCGGTTGACTCCGTCGGGTCTCTGGGAGTGTTTTCGCGCGAAACAGATATTAAGATTGGGCTCGGCGCGAAATTTGGTCTAAGAATACCTTTCCGGGGGCATTCGGCAAATTTTAGAGCGGGAATCTGGCAAAACGGACATCAAATTCGGACTCAGCGCGCGAAAACGGTCAAGATGGACTATCTACTTGTTTTTTTGAGCATCGGGTACTGTTCATTGCCGGAACAGTAACTCCGGCGATCGCCGGTGGCGGCGGCGGCGGCGGGCAGCGTCGGCAGGCGGCGGCGCGGCCTCGGGCAGGCGGAATGGCGGCGGCGCGCGGCGCGGGCAGGGCGCGGGCGCGCGGGCAGGCGCGCGGTCCACGCGGCCGTCGTGCACCGAGGCGGAGACACGTGGCATCACCCTATAGGCTGGCTCACAGCTCCCGGTCTACGGAGCATGATGGTTGGGTATTGGTTCATGGTGCACCGAGGTGGACACGTGGCAGGTTACCATTGGTTCGGCTTACCGAGGCTCGTGCACCGGGTGCAGCGGTCAGAGACAAGGACACATGGCGCTTCCCTATTGGTTGGTCAACTGTGCGGGCAGGAAGGGCAGCTGGCGCGGGCTGCACGCGCAGGCGCGACTGTACCACTGACCGGGACACGTGTCGACTCCCGGGGGTGGCCACGCGGCGCAGCGGGAGCGGTGGATTCGGCTGTTGCCTGTTGCGTGGGCGACGTGGAGGCCCAGGAACGAACCGGGCTTGAACAGTGTTGGGCCGGGCCCAACACTGTAGCAGCCCGGAAATTTTCGGGCGCCCGGAATTCGGGACACAGATGGAATTTTGAGAATTGTTCAGTGAGGCCTATTTAAACAGCCCGAGCTTCTTTCTTCTCACTTTTTCCACCATTTCCGAGCCTCCTCTCACCAAGGTGTCTTCAGCAAAGTTGTTCCCCTTCGAGTTCTACATCCTCTGGAGGATTTTCAAGATTTGTGGTGGCACGCACTTCGAGGTTTGGATTTTACGGCGCGGCGCGACGCTCGTTCCCTTGTGTTTCCCTTCGTCGCATTTCAGTGCACGGACTCTCCCGAGCTACCCCGGCAGTATTTTTCAGCGATTCTTGCGCCATCGTCTTCACGACAGGTAGGGCTACGTTTCTCTTGTTTACTGGTTTTTCCCATTCCGAGGTTTTCATGGGTTTTTCGGATCATCTTGTGACCTCATTTTCTGGGGTGGAATTTTGGACAGCGCTGTGTTGTTTTGGTGATATCTTCGCGCACAGACCTCGGATTGGGTCGATTCAAAGGCGTTTTGCATCTACACATCACGAGGAATCTCCCCAAATTTTCTTGGAATTTCCTGAATTTTTCCCGAAGGTGAGAAGCCTCTGTTTACAGTACTTTCAGATTCAGTTTTGCGATCGACTTACTTCGGGATGGCTCTCTTGTCGAATTTGGTTCTCAGCATAGAAAACTCGTGGGTGAACGTGCAGGTACTCGTTTCGACCGGTTCGTCGCGAGGATCGCGATAGTATTTTTCTGGGAATTTCTCGGGCACATTTCGCAGGTGAAAATGGCTAAACTGTTAACCCGATATTTTGGGACAGATTTTGGATTGAAACTCGGAGTAATTTTTGGATGTGTTCTTTGGGGTTTGTGATGCAGTATTGCGGGGGATTTTCGGATCGGGCGTGGACCTTGCTTTCGGGGACCGGATTTAGCGCTCGAGGTGGGTACCGTTGTTAACCTCCTACTTGTGATGTCCCCACTAGGCCTATTTGAGTTGCTAATATGTTTCATTGCTAAACGAACCGGTAAAAGTGAATATGGCATGTTAATTGAGAGCTGGACTTACAGTTAGGGCTTGCATCTTCAAAAGGACTAAGTAATAATTAATGGTTAATTCTTGTAAATAATATGTCGCCTAAATCCACGGGAAGAGCCTTGTTAAAAATGGACATGTTGCATATACATGATGGGACCTCTTATACATATACATAAACCAACTTGGGGCAACTTAGTAAAATGGAAGTTTATTTAAACGGCATACCTCTACTTAGTGAGAACTAGAATGCTTGAATCATGTTTTTAATAAAGGACTTTACATGCTTGTATGGACATCTAGTTAAGCCATCTTTTTCTGCTACACTATCATGCTGGAACTGACTTAGGAGAAACCATGCTTTTATATTCTCTCCTTTTATCTTGATTTAGGGGATAGTGCGCTCGGGTTCGAGCAGGGGCTGGGATAGTGTAGTCAGACAGTTGTGGGTTCTGGGACAGGCAGGCTGTGAGAGCAGGGCATTGCGGCAACCGCGAATTTTTGGCGGTTGACCGGACAGTGGTTATTGCATCAGATTGGGGTAGAGGTTTTGGGCTCTTTTAGTGGATGGGTTTTCCACTCAAATCAGCGTCGTGTACCAGTCCTATTATATGAGGCTAATCAGGGCGACGCATCTCACTCGTGAGGGTCGCTCCCCTCGAGTGTCACTCCGGAGTGTGTATTTTGTGACCGTGCCGGTCAGGAGCCGGTCTGTTGCCCTTGGGATTGGACCGTGCCGGTCAGGAGCCGGTCCGCATCCCGTAGCTGAGTTGAGAGTTAGTAGGCATAGTGGGTCGTACCGGTGTTCGCCGGTGACTAGGTTGGGCCATCCAGGCAGACTTTCACATTCTGATGCATACAGTTGGCTATACTTTTAGCTGGGCACCTTAGAGGCATATAGTGGTAGCTTCATACATCATCAGTAGACATATTTACAGCTCACCACCTTGTTTTATTTTTCCGCCTCTTATAGTCCTAGTGGGCATGTCGGAGTTGAGGTTTACCCACTAGGAGGAGGCTACTGTTCTATAGTAGTTCTCACTCCCCACTGTTTTCTTTTTTTTCTCTTCCCCTTTGTTTTGCAGAGTCGTCTGCGACAGTTGCGGGCCCCTCTTCAGCGGACCGAGGTAAGAGGATCGCGGACTAGATAGCGGTCTACCCAGGCACCAGTTCAGTTACTAGATGTACCCCGATACTCTCAGATACTCTACTTTTCATTTCTTTTTGGGTCTGGCTTCGGCCAGCTGGTTGTATTTGATTAGTGAGCTGGGAGAGATATTTGTATTATTGAGAGTTTACTTCTGCACTTTTACTTTCCAGCTTTATCTGAGATGTATTAGTTCTAGTTTAGCTCTGTTTATGCTCTTTTATTATATCATTTATATTTGGAGCAGGTTACCAGCGCTTCGTATACACGGGAAATCCCGTGTATACGGCGGATCTGTAGACGAGCCCGGGTTCTGGTTTACACCCGGGGCGTGACAGATTAAGTTGGTATCAGAGCTTAGGGATAGGTCAGTTGGGACTTAGGAAACCCTAGGCTTTTGGCAGACCCTAGGAAGGCAGGACGTGAGTGACGTGACATCATGCGAAAGTCGGCAATTTGGTCAAGCATTTATTTGACTCTTCCAGTGAGTGGAGAGGGATTGGCATGTCCTATTTCTGGTGAACTATTATGTTGGCTGCAGACAACATAAGGTTACAGAAATAGGAGGATGCCTTTGACTTTCGCTAGATTGGGTCGAGTGTGGTTTCGTTTACTGATCTGTGGTTCCTTGTGTGACAGGATGCCTCCCAGGCGGCGGATTCCCACCCGGGGTACCCCTACACCCCCGGAGGGGCCGGAGCAGTCCGGACCTTCAGAGATTGCCGAGTTGAGGGCCATGGTGGCCCAGCTGGCGGAGGGTCACCGCCGGCAGGAGCAGAGGATCGAGCAGCTGCTTGCTCAGGTTGGGGCCCCTCCCCCTACTACTGCTGAGGCTCCCGTACCACCGGTTGTACCACCGACTATACCGCTGGTGCCTGCGGCACCATCTTCGAGCAGCGGGGCCCCGGGAGCGATCCGACCATTGACCCCCGCGGAGGAGCAGGAGTTCGCTGATAAACTCACCCAGTTCTGTCAGCGTGGACCGCCTAGATTCTCGGGGCGGAGCACTCACCCTTGGGAGGTTGGGACTTGGCTTTCAGCAATAGAGAAGTTGTTCCGGGACTTCTTCATCGATCAGAAGTACAGGGTACACATGGCTGTACATTGCTTGGACGGGGATGCTGATTCGTGGTGGCGTCGGGTGGAGCCCCTGGAGTTTCAGATCACCGGCAGCTACCTTGGGCAGAGTTCAAGAGGATGGTTCTGGACACGTACTTTTCTACTAGCGTGAAGAAAAAGATGGAGGATGATCTGAAGAATCTCCAGCAAGGCGACCGGTCGGCATGGGACTATTTCCAGGAGTTTTCGCGGCTGCTCAACTGCGTACCCTACGTCGCTAGGGACGGACCACATCAGGTGGAGCTCTTCGAGTCGGGCCTGCGCCCGAAAATTTATACCTTAGTGCATGTGCAGAGACTACAGACCCTAGAGGAGGCGGCAGAGCATGCACAGTGGGTCGAGAGAGGAGACCACGTCGTCGCCAGACGTGGAGGCCTGGTCGCTCAGGGATCTGACAGGAAGCGGTCAGCGCAGGATGATGGGGGACAGGCCAGTTCGTGGAGGCCGCCCCGACCCCCGCCGCCTCAGTTTTCAGGCCGCGGGCGTTCGGAGCGGCGAGGGCCTGGTGGATCCCAGAGGCCCCCGCAGCATCAGCAGCAGCAGCACTCACGACAGCAGCAGCATTCACAGCAGCAGAGGTCGCAGTCGCGACAGCAGGGGTCACAGCGGCAGAGGCAGCAGCAGCAGCAGTCGAGGCAGCCCCGGTCTACAGTCGGGTGTATTTTCTGCAAGGGCCAGCACCCCTCTGATACTTGTGATTTGCGGCATGGCCGTTGTTTTCGGTGTGGACAGTCCGGTCATCTGCGAGCTGCTTGCCCTTTCTCGACATCGCCGGCTCCTTCCTCAGCATCAGCCCCACCGGCGCCCCAGCAGCGGTCCTATGCTCTAGCGAGCAGGGCCCCTTCTTCCCACCCGGCAGACTATCGACCACCAGCGCAGAGCGGGCGGGTCTATGCCGCCCATGTTGAGGATTCTCTGGCAGCCGACCACGTGGTGGCAGTTATCGTTTTACTTTTTGGTAGTAGAGCTCGCACTTTATTTGATACCGGTGCATCACATTCTTTTATCAGTAGAGCATTCGCATTATCCCTTGGACTAGAGTTAGGTCGGTTGCCACGTGCATTAGAGGTGCAGATTCTGGAGCATACTCTGCTTGTGGAGGAGTGTTGCTGGTCTTGCCCTGTACAGATCGAGTCGTGGATCTTGCCAGCGGACCTGATGGTCCTGACCCAGTTGCGAGACTTTGATGTAGTCCTTGGGATGGACTGGCTGACTCGCTATTATGCGACTATTGACTATGCCGCGAGGACGGTGACTTTTAGCGAGCCAGGCCAGGAGGTGATTGTGTACAGAGGGTGCCAGAGTGCTTTCTTCGCCTCGATAGTCTCGACTTCTCGTGCGAGGCAGATGATGCGCAGTGGATGCGTGGCCTTTTTGGCCAGTGTGGTTGAGGGGCCTGCGGCAGCACCGGGACTCGCGGATATCCCTATTGTCCACGAGTTCCCGGATGTTTTCCCACCAGAGCTGACTAGTATGCCGCCGGATAGGGAGATCGAGTTTTTGATTGACGTAGTTCCAGGAACTGCGCTAATCTCCAAGGCTCCTTACCGAATGGCACCGGCTGAGCTGCGAGAGTTGAAGACTCAACTTCAGGATTTACTGGACAAGGGTTTCGTGAGGCCGAGTGTATCGCCTTGGGGAGCGCCGGTGCTGTTCGTGAAGAAGAAGGATGGTTCACTTTGACTTTGTGTGGATTATCGAGAGCTGAATAAAGTGACCATCAAGAACAAGTACCCTTTGCCGCGCATCGATGACTTATTTGATCAGCTGCAAGGGTCTTGTGTCTTCTCTAAGATCGACTTACAGTCTGGTTACCACCAACTGAAGGTGAAGGCCGAGGACGTTCCAAAGACAGCTTTCAGGACTCGGTACGGGCATTATGAGTTCACTGTCATGCCTTTTGGATTGACTAATGCCCCTGCCGCATTTATGGATTTGATGAACAGGATTTTTCGACCTTATCTGGACCGGTTTGTGGTAGTGTTCATCGATGACATCCTGGTTTATTCTCGGAGTGATGTGGAGCACGAGGAGCACCTGAGGGTTGTGCTGCAACTTCTGAGGGAGAAGAAGTTGTATGCCAAGTTATCGAAGTGCGAGTTCTGGCTTCGAGAGGTTGCCTTTTTGGGCCACGTGATCTCAGCTGCAGGAGTGGCTGTAGACCCGGCGAAGATTGAGGCAGTCCGGGATTGGCCCCGACCGACGACGGTAGTAGAGGTTCGCAGTTTTATGGGCTTGGCTGGATATTACCGTCGGTTTGTGGAAGGTTTTGCGAAACTTTCCGCACCCCTCACTCGTTTGACGCGCAAAGGAATTAAGTTTATCTGGAGTGAGGATTGCCAGAGGAGCTTCGAGGACTGAAGAGCAGATTGATGTCAGCTCCTATCCTTTCCCTCCCCGTTATGGGGAAAGGATATGTGATCTACAGTGACGCATCGCACAGTGGACTTGGTTGCGTGCTGATGCAGGAGGGTAAGGTAATCGCTTATGCTTCACGGCAACTTAAGGATTATGAGAAGAATTACCCTACCCATGACTTGGAGCTAGCTGCTGTGATCTTCGCACTGAAGTTGTGGCGCCATTATTTGTATGGGGAGCACTGCGAGATTTACACCGACCACAAGAGCTTGAAATACCTGTTCACACAGAAGGAGCTCAATTTGAGGCAGCGCAGATGGTTGGAGCTGTTAAAGGACTACGATGTGGACATACTCTACCATCCCGGCAAGGCAAACGTGGTCGCTGATGCCCTGAGCAGGAGAGCAGTACAGAGCCTATCCTTGTTGATCACCGACCAGGCGCCATTACTGGAGCAGATGAGGCGATTAGAGCTTGAGGTGGTGTCCCCTGGGGTTTCTGCTAGACTGCTGTCCTTGGTCGTGCAGCCCACTCTGTTAGACGGGATTCGGGAGAAACAGAGTGAGGACCCCCATTTGATGAGGATTCGAGAGCAGATTCAGGCTGGCGAGACAAGGGATTTTTCAGTTGATGCTTCGGGAGTACTACGGTACAGGGACCGAGCTTGCGTGCCTATGGACTCAGAGATTCGGGAGCAGATCTTGCGGGAGGCTCATTATACACCTTATACCATCCATCCTGGTGGGACTAAGATGTATAAGGACCTCAAGGCACAGTTTTGGTGGAGCGGCATGAAAAGAGATATTGGCAGATTTGTGGCGCACTGCTTAACTTGTCAGCAAGTAAAGGCTGAGCATCGTGTACCTGCTGGCAAGTTGCAGAGTCTCCCAATCCCTGAGTGGAAGTGGGATCATATCACTATGGATTTTGTCACGGGATTGCCGAGAGCACAGACTGGAGCAGATGCGATATGGGTGGTCGTGGACAGACTCACCAAGTCCGCTCACTTTTTACCGGTTCAGATGACTTGGCCATTGGAGCGACTGGCACAGATGTACTTAGCTGAGGTGGTCAGATTGCACGGGGTGCCCGTTTCCATTGTATCGGACAGAGACTCGAGATTTGTCTCGCACTTCTGGAGGAGTTTACAGACGGCCCTGGGGACACAGCTTCATTTTAGCACAGCATTCCACCCACAGACGGACGGACAGTCAGAGCGCACCATTCAGACTCTAGAGGATATGCTGCGAGCATGCGTTCTGGATTTTGGGGGAGGGTGGCACCGACACCTGGGATTGGTTGAGTTTGCGTACAACAACAGCTATCAAGCGAGCATTCAGATGGCTCCGTTTGAAGCGTTGTATGGGCGCAAGTGTCGGTCACCCCTATATTGGAGTGACGTGGGTGAGAAGAAAACGTTGGGTCCTGATCTACTGTTGGAGGCAGAGGAGAAGGTCAGACTGATTCGACGACATCTTGAGACCGCTCAGAGCCGACAGAGGAGTTATGCTGATACCCGACGGCGGGACTTAGAGTTTCAGGTGGGCGATCATGTCTTTTTGAAAGTCTCGCCTTCGAAGGGGATTCGGAGATTTGGGATTCGTGGAAAACTGAGCCCTCGTTATATTGGACCTTTTGAGGTATTGGAGCGCATAGGGCCAGTTGCCTACCGGCTTGCACTTCCTCCCAGATTGGCTGGTGTTCACGATGTGTTTCATGTATCCACCCTGAGGAGATATGTTTATGACCCGTCGCACATCATTGATTTCGCCCCACTGGAGATTGCTGAGGACTTGAGTTATGTCGAGCGACCGTTGCGGATTTTGGACCGTGAGGTTAGAGAGCTGCGCAGCCGGGCCATCCCTTATGTGAAGGTTCTATGGAGCAACCAGAGCAAGCGCGAGGCTACTTGGGAGCTGGAGTCAGCGTTGAGGGATGCCTACCCCCACTTGTTCGAGGCCCCGGCTTGAGGTATGACTCTAGTTTCGAGGACGAAACTTTCTTTTAGTGGGGGAGGATGTGATGACCTGGATCTCCGCAGAGCTGTTGCAGTGCGTTGGGGTGGCCATTGGAGGCCTACGCGGTGTGCTGGAGGTGTTTGGGGCACAATTGGACACGAGTGTTGGACTTCAGGCTCAAATGGATCACGTGGGTGATCGGTTGACTCCGTCGGGTCTCTGGGAGTGTTTTCGCGCGAAACGGATATTAAGATTGGGCTCGGCGCGAAATTTGGTCTAAGAATACCTTTCCGGGGGCATTCGGCAATTTTTAGAGCGGGAATCTGGCAAAACGGACATCAAATTCGGACTCAGCGCGCGAAAACGGTTAAGATGGACTATCTACTTGTTTTTTTGAGCATCGGGTACTGTTCATTGCCGGAACAGTAACTCCGGCGATCGCCGGCGGCGGCGGCGGCGGCGGGCAGCGTCGGCAGGCGGCGGCGCGGCCTCGGGCAGGCGGAATGGCGGCGGCGCGCGGCGCGGGCAGGGCGCGGGCGCGCGGGCAGGCGCGCGGTCCACGCGGCCGTCGTGCACCGAGGCGGAGACACGTGGCATCACCCTATAGGCTGGCTCACAGCTCCCGGTCTACGGAGCATGATGGTTGGGTATTGGTTCATGGTGCACCGGGGTGGACACGTGGCAGGTTACCATTGGTTCGGCTTACCGAGGCTCGTGCACCGGGTGCAGCGGTCAGAGACAGGGACACGTGGCGCTTCCCTATTGGTTGGTCAACTGTGCGGGTAGAAAGGGCAGCTGGCGCGGGCTGCACGCGCAGGCGCGACTGTACCACTGACCGGGACACGTGTCGACTCCCAGGGGTGGCCACGCGGCGCAGCGGGAGCGGTGGATTCGGCTGTTGCCTGTTGCGTGGGCGACGTGGAGGCCCAGGAACGAACCGGGCTTGAACAGTGTTGGGCCGGGCCCAACACTGTAGCAGCCCGGAAATTTTCGGGCGCCCGGAATTCGGGACACAGATGGAATTTTGAGAATTGTTCAGTGAGGCCTATTTAAATAGCCCGAGCTCCTTTCTTCTCACTTTTTCCACCATTTCCGAGCCTCCTCTCACCAAGGTGTCTTCAGCAAAGTTGTTCCCCTTCGAGTTCTACATCTTCTGGAGGATTTCCAAGATTTGTGGTGGTACGCACTTCGAGGTTTGGATTTTACGGCGCGGCGCGACGCTCGTTCCCTTGTGTTTCCCTTCGTCGCATTTCAGTGCACGGACTCTCCCGAGCTACCCCGGCAGTATTTTTCAGCGATTTTTACGCCATCATCTTCACGACAGGTAGTGCTACGTTTCTTGTGTTTACTAGTTTTTCCCATTCCGAGGTTTTCATGGGTTTTTCGGATCATCTTGTGACCTCATTTTCTGGGGTGGAATTTTGGACAGCGCTGTGTTGTTTTGGTGATATCTTCGCGCACAGACCTCGGATTGTTACGACTTTTTGGTGTTGGCATATTTCGTGAGTCAGTCAGTGTGTTGAGTCGGAGTCTTAAAGGGATCAAATTGTCAAATCAGCTTTCGAAGACTCATTGAAGATTCAACATGAGCTCAAGATAACACTCAGGTATGGTTAATTAAACCTTGGTGATTATAGTCCATTTATAATTATTGGAATCAGGAAGTTATTGAAACTTGGTTTAGACTTGGGTTTAGGAACTTGGTTTTAACTAACAACTTAATTTAAGTTTGGATTCCGGTACTTGGTTTGTTTTGGATAAAGCTTATCTTGGAAAAATCGGTTTTTACATTGCGTACCGGAACCACACTTGAAGTTCCTCTAACCCGACACAGAATTTTCTGAAAATTGCATTGCGTACCGGAACACAGACTCGCGTACCGGAACACAATAGAAAAATCTGTGTGTTGCACCATTGCGTACCGGAACACGATATTTGGTACCGGTACACAATGCCCTATCGGGATAAAATTACTAAACCGACTTTTATCTTTTTCCAAGGGTTATAAATAGACACTTAGGGTTTCTCGACGAGGGCGACCAATACCGAAAACACTCGAGAGCAACCCTAGAGGCTAGGTTTTTACCGTTCTTCTCTTTAGCCTCTTTTAGGTCAATTCGACGGTCCTTCCAAGATCTATATTTTGTCGAATTGATCTAAACTTTGCTTAGAAATTCTTTCTATGGTTCTTCAATGATAATCTAAGCAAAGGATCACCATCAAAGCCTATATTCTTTATCGGCTATTTGCGTCGTGGATTCGACGTGGCACCGTGGATTCGGTGTGTTGAAGGCGTTTCGTGGAGTCGAAACGTGTGCTCGTGGATTCGAGTGGCGTTCGTGGATTCGAACGTGTGCAGTGGACGTGCAATCGGTGGAGCGCAAGGTCCGAAGAACTTGAAGGAGGGGTCGAGTCCGTGGAGTCGGTAATCACCTTGTTATTCTTCAATTCTTAGTGGATTGTTATTGCGTGTTGGTCCCGTGGTTTTTCTCCTGGATTGGAGTTTCCACGTAAATCTCGGTGTGTTGATCTTTATTTTCCGCATTATTTTTATTTTTGCACTGAGATTGGTTTTTATAATATTACACCTATTCACCCCCCTCTAGGTGTTTGATAGTACCTATTTAGATCCTTGTGGATCCTAAATAACTCTACACGGATTGGGTCGATTCAAAAGGCGTTTTGCATCTACACATCACGAGGAATCTCACCAAATTTTCTTGGAATTTTCTGAATTTTCCCCGAAGGTGAGAAGCCTCTGTTTACAGTACTTTCAGATTCAGTTTTGCGATCGACTTACTTCGGGATGGCTCTCTTGTCGAATTTGGTTCTCAGCATAGAAAGCTCGTGGGTGAACGTGCAGGTACTCGTTTCGACCGATTCGTCACGAGGATCGCGATAGTATTTTTCTGGGAATTTCTCGGGCACATTTCGCAGGTGAAAATGTATAGTGATCCGACCCTTAGGGGTATTTTTGACTCGCATGTGATTGCTTAAGCCTTAAGCGAAATAAAATTATTTAATTTTCAAAGGTCGGCCGGGGCGGGGTGCGTGTATTTTTCTGCGAAAGAGCGCGGAAAATGATGACCGACGGTGCGATCGGATTCGAAATCCGATGTCGGGATCTCCCGGAACGGGATCCTTAGTGACGCGAGGATTAGTCACGCATCGGAATCCGTGCAAAATATCTTGCACCCGTAGGAGATAAGGTGGGTTATCTCGTAGGGGATAATTAATTAATTAAGTAATTAATTATCCGTTGACTGAAATTTGAATTCTCTTACGTACGAATAAAAGGGGGAAATTAATTGTATGTGTATTTAAAATTGGGAATTTATTTCCCATGATTATTTAATGAAGGTGATTAAATAATCGGTGACCAGGAATTAAAAGGTGAGGATTTTATCTCGTAAGTCAGATATTTATTTGAGAAATAAAAACCGGATATTTGTGGATTTTTCCTGTTACGTACGTGTAAAATAAAGAGAAAATTAATTGAATAATTAAATAATAGGGATTATATAAGTAATCCCGGTTATCGGAAGAAAAACCCTAATTTAAAATACCGCCTCCTCAAACCCTCCTCTTTCGTGCGTACCGAAAACCAAACGAAACCCTAGTTAGAAAAGAAAGAGGAAAACCCTAACCGGAGGAGAAAAGAGGAAAAGAAGGAGGAAGCGGAGGAACCCGATCGCCCTGATTCTTGTGCCGGAGATCGGAGAACGAGACGCCATCGTCTACGGGGAGCGGATCCGGGTCTCCAACGCCGAAAGGAAACAAGATCGGTTCTTTAATTCCGATAAATTAAGGTTAGTGAACGTCGTTCGGTTGTTAAATTAATCGGGGGCTTTCCGTGTTCTTGTAAGGTTGTTTTAATCGGAACATCGATCGCGGATTTTCGTCGGGTTTTGATCCATATTTTATTCTCGTTCTTGATCGGGTGTGATCGAGGATTTTTATCGAATTTTAATTGGTGGTTTTTTTTTAATCGGTTTCTTGTTATCGGACCTCCGATCGACGTTTTGGTCGTTCGTCGATCGTTGGTTTAGTTATTAGATTTACCGGGAATTTATTCGGAAATTTTTTGGGGATGTTTCGTTGGAATAGTGGGTAACGGGAGGCCGCCGCCGCCGTTTTTTTTAACGGGAGGCCGCCGCCGTCGTTACCATGGTCGCGGGGTCTTCGCCGGGGTCGCACGGGAGCGAAAACGGAGAAGAAATCGCGAAACGGGAGCGAAAACGGCGCGAAAACGGAGAATTTAGGGTTTACTGTTCAAGAAGTCGGCCGGCGGTCCACGGGCCGGGGCGTGCACCCGGTGCACGCCCCGCGGCGCGGAGGGCGCAGACCCGGCGCACCAATCTGTGCGCCGGCCCGGCCCACCTAGGCGCGGTGCACGCCCTGGCGTGCACCCGGTGCTGGCGCCGCGACCCGGGGCCGTGAGCCCGGTGCACGCTCGTGTCGTGCACCGGCCCGGCCCGAAATGCACGGTGCACGCTTTTTGAGTGCACCCGGCGCATGCCGCCGCCGCCTGTCGCCGTGAACCCGGTGCACGGTTGCCCCCGTGCACCAACCGACAGCCCGAAGTTCTTTGCTCCGTTTTTGCCCGTTTTTCCACCGTTTTGAGCGCCGTTTTTGCCGTTGGAATCGTTATTTCCGTGGTTTCCTTGGCATGGCCACTTGGGATCTTCTTGGTCACTATTTTATTATGTTGGGTGCCGCGCGGGGTTCCGATTTTCGGCGAACCGGACGGTGTTGGACTTTTCCGTCAAAAAGAGTAAATTGGGTCTTTTGTTTTGGGATGTTAGTACACGTTTGTGACTATAGTTATCCTTGCGGACTTTCTTTAGGACCAGGTGCGCAGCGGGGGTGCGCGAAGGATTCAGGTGTTCCGATTTCTCTTCAACAAGGTGGGTACGGTTGCTATAAGTGCAACAAGTGCAGTAAGTGCATCTATCGTCATTAAAAATGCTCTCAATTTACCTAACAAAGTAGATGGACAGTTTAACCTTTCGCATAATGATATTTTATCTAACAATTGAAGCGGCTGTGGTCGCGGGGCTCACTACACGCCGATCTCGGCAAATCCGGTTTCGGATGCTGCACGTACACAGGCGGATTGGCCTCCGCATGGGTGTACTTTTCCGGAAGAGTGGTCTTTTTGACCCGTGTGCCTCACAAAGGAGTGGGAGCCGTGAGGACCTCTTCGCGCCAGCTGAAAATAGCACATCAGCACCGCGAAAGGGGTAAAAGCATCAAAGAGGTGATTGTGCACGAGGGGAGACTTTAGTCTCTCCGACAGGTACTCTGGGGTTGGTGCCCAACTTAATTGATAAATCTGGGGTTGGTGCCCAACTTAATTGATAAATCTGGGGTTGGTGCCCAACTTAAGATAAGGTTGGTGCCCAGCTTAATTATGTACAGGGTTTTAACGAAAGGTTTCGATGTAATCGGTTCGTTTTTCCTTCCTTGTTATTATTAGACATCTACTTTGTTTGTCACTGACTTTACCCACTCCGTGACAGGTGTTACTAGGTGCGTTAGCCGGGATAGCGGTGAGACTGCGTCGCGAGGACCGTAGTCAGGATACTTGGTTTTTATCTCATTTCCCTTTAAACTTTAAGTAGTTAATTTGCTTGTGGATTACTTTAGTTGTGGACATGTATTAGTTAGCTCTGTGGATGAGATGTATCTTTATGTTTTTGATACTTATAGTGGTGTTTTCATACGCGGCACGTTTTCATGATAAACCAAATGATTTCGAAAATGTTTTCTCAAAACGAAGTGCCGTGTGGGCACGGGTTTTGCAACCGCTGGTTTTATCCTTTCCAAACGTTGATGCCGCTTTAATAACTTGCTTGAAAAATAAGGTGTCGAGTGGACGCCGGTCTTTTAAAACAGTAGTTAAATTATTGTACTCTGTTTGTTGATGTATGTCTACTGTATGGTTGATGGTTGATGAGTTGTGATATAAATGAAACGTGTATTGTAATGAGACGCCGTGCATATACAAAGGAGACTCTGTCCGTGGGCGGGGAGAATTTGTGTATGTGGCGGTCTGGCACGCACCGGGGATGAGGTTTATGTTACTATATTGAGAAAAAAAAAATAGACACGCAATTTTCCGCTTTGATTTACTCAAAAACCCCCGGGGGCCTGACAGATTAAATGGTATCAGAGAAAAACAACCATAACCATAGTAGACGTGATCCACATCCACAGTGTAAGGTGCCACAAGCAAATTGGACATGAGATAACCAAGGTGTAGGTGCGGTAGTACGTGAGAGTACGGGGAAAAAGGAGATTTAATGTAGGTGTGTTCGTAAGTCTAGGTGCTAGGGTGATAACCTTAGGGCTAACTTGGTTTATTTGTTTGCACGGTTAATGGCCCGAAGCCGCTCTTCAATCGATGGTGCAGAAGAGGATACGACGGTTCCGGCAACAGTGGAGAATCGGCTACTCCAACAACGGATTACGCGACATGGCATAGCGCTCTCCCCTTTTTGTTAGGAAAGACGAACCCCACCAGGCTCGCCTTCACAAGCGTGGTCCACATAGCGACGCTAATCGGGTAATACCGACGGTGGGTCTACCCGCTTACCGAGAAGTGATCGATAGGACCACTATGGTGGGGCGGGAATTGGCCGTTCCACGCACCCGGCAGAAGGATCATGAGTCTGCCGGGGGCCGAAACGACCCCAGCCATAACCCGGGAACGACTTTCCCGACGGGGGCCGACCACCCCAATATCCGAAGACACCGCAAGGAACCTGGAAACACATCAGACAGAGGACTCGGAGTACGACATGGACAAGAAACGACCCCAGCCCTTCTCAGGAGGGGGATTTTCTAGCGGAGACCGGCCATGCATCATCTACAGAGGAGCACCTCGGGGGAAATTATTCATTCCGGAAGCACGACCTTTGCTTCTAACGTGACAAACTGGGACAGTTCCGTTTTTACTGCCCCGAACCCGGGAATGATTCTTCGGAGTCGCGACACGGATGAGGGGTCTTATGCGACGACACGACAAAGGACGCACTACCCGAGGGAAGTAGTAGCAGGAAAGACCCCTTACGAAGAGTAATGTTGGTCTTGACCCCAGGAGAACCCTTAGGAGCAAATACTCTGTACCTTCCTGCCCAATAAGGATGCGAAGACTTAGTTGTCTTTGGTGTTGGCCCTTTATTATGGGTCAAATAGGTCCAACTTCCTGCCTTGAGACAATAAGCCCGGGGGACTAGTGAGTTGGGTTGGGTGAGCCCAATAGGTTGAGTGGGCTGCGGTCCGCAATAGACCTAACGGCAAGAGGCCCCACAATAGACCCAACATCCAGGTGGGTTGGGTCTGGTCGAGATCTGTGGTGCGGTGTATGCCGCTTTAAGTGAATCGGATGCGCACCTCTAAAAGCTCAGGCTTTTGGGGTTAATGGTTAGCGCCGACGATCCGACATTTGAGACTTAGTGGTAAGAGAATTCGAGGGGATACTCGGAAGGGATGGGTTACCGAGTGACAGGTGCTAATCGTTTGTGAGAAACGTCAGGTACGACTACAGAAGCCGGGATTCCCGGAAAACGTGTACTTGGCATGTAAAAGCACTTCCTTTTTGTCTGTCATCTCCGCGTCGCGGGCTAGGAAGCTAATAGAGGGCGGGTGCGTGGCCTATCTAGCCTCGGTAGATTTAGCCACCCGACCCGTTCCCTCGCCTTCCGAAATTCCCGTGGTAAGGGAATTTCCGGACGTATTTCCGGCGGAGCTCCCCGGAATGCCGCCGGAACGAGAGGTCGACTTCCCTATTGAGCTGCTTCCCGGCACCAAACCCATCACCAAGGCACCGTACAGGATGGCCTTCGCGGAGTTGAAGGAACTCAAGGCACAGTTGGAGGACCTTTTGGATAAGGGTTTTATCAGACCTAGCGCGTCACCCTGGGGCGCGCCCGTCCTGTTCGTGAGAAAGAAGGACGGAAGTCTCCGGTTGTGCATCGACTACCGGGAGATAAATAAGGTCACCGTTAAGAACAAATACCCCCTGCCAAGGATCGATGACCTCTTCGACCAATTACAGGGGGCGACGGTGTTTTCAAAGATTGACCTGCAGTCGGGCTATCATCAGGTCCGGGTTAAGGGGGAGGACATCCCCAAAACGGCTTTCCGCACTCGCTATGGCCATTACGAATTTACGGTAATGCCATTCGGGCTCACAAATGCCCCGGCGGTGTTTATGGACATGATGAACAGGGTATTCAAACCCTTCCTGGACTTATTCGTGGTGGTCTTCATCGACGATATCCTCATCTACTCCCGTACAGACGAGGAACATGAAGAACATCTGCGCACAGTCCTCCAGACCCTTCGGGAACAGAAACTCTACGCCAAACTCAAAAAGTGTGAGTTTTGGCTCCGTGAGGTCGGTTTCTTGGGGCACGTAATCTCGGCGGCTGGAGTCGCAGTGGATCCGAAGAAGATAGATTCGGTGACGGACTGGCCCCAACCGACGACGGTGACGGAGATTCGAAGCTTCCTGGGATTAGCCGGGTATTACCGGCGCTTCGTGGAGGGTTTCTCCAAGATAGCCACCCCCTTGACCCGTTTGACTAGAAAGGGGGAAAAGTTTATCTGGACGGACAAATGTCAAAGAAGCTTCGAGGAGCTCAAGGATAGATTGACGCGAGCCCCGATTCTCGCCCTGCCAGAACCAGGGGAGGATTATGAAGTATATTGCGATGCGTCGCGAAATGGATTGGGTGGAGTACTCATGCAACGGGGAAAGGTAATAGCCTATGCGTCAAGGCAGCTCAAGGAGTACGAGCGGAATTACCCCGTGCATGATTTGGAACTCGCAGCGGTGGTGTTCGTCCTCAAGCTTTGGAGACACTACCTGTATGGGGCACACTGCAATGTGTACTCAGATCATAAGAGCCTCAAGTACCTTTTCACCCAAAAGGAGCTAAATCTGCGACAAAGGCGGTGGCTTGAGCTACTAAAGGATTACGATCTAACGATCCACTATCACCCGGGAAAGGCCAACGTGGTGGCCGACGCCCTGAGTCGCAAGGGACAGGCCGAGGAAGCGGATGTAAGCGCCATTACACAGCAAGATAGTCTGATTGCGGAGTTTTCGCGATTGAGACTAGAAGTAGTACCGGCAGGTACAGTCGCACAACTTCTGACACTGGTGGTCAGACCTACTCTGCTGGACAGGATTCTCGAAGGGCAATCGACTGATGACCAACTCCAGCTGGTGCGAAGTAGAATAACCGCCGACAAGGAGGGCGATTTCACGGTGAACTCCGACGGTACGATACGATTTCGGGGACGAATCTGCGTGCCGGATCTACCGGAACTCAAAGAGGAAATCCTACGGGAGGCGCATACCGCCCCGTATGCGGCGCATCCCGGGGGAACGAAGATGTACAAGGACGTCAAACAAACCTTCTGGTGGCCCAAAATGAAGGGAGACGTGACTCGATTTGTGGCACACTGCCTGGTGTGCCAACAGGTGAAGGCCGAGCATCAGCGCCCGGCAGGAAAATTGCAACCTTTACCGGTGCCCGAGTGGAAATGGGACATGATTACCATGGATTTTGTGACCGGATTCCCGAGGTCGCCACAGGGACACGATGCAATATGGGTGATTGTGGACCGTTTGACGAAATCGGCCCACTTTCTGCCCATACACACGACGTGGACTCGGGAACGACTGGCACAAACGTACATCGACGAGATAGTAAGGTTGCACGGAGTACCGACATCCATCACGTCGGACAGAGACACACGTTTTGTGTCAAACTTTTGGCGAAGCCTGCAACGAGCAATGGGGACCAAGTTGCACTTCAGTACGGCTTTTCACCCGCAAACCGATGGACAATCTGAGCGGGTGATACAGATCGTGGAGGACATGCTTCGAGCATGCGTTTTGGACTTGGGCGAAGGGTGGGCACGGTGTTTGCCCCTGGTGGAATTTGCCTACAATAACAGTTACCAGGCCAGCATTCAGATGGCGCCATACGAGGCACTGTACGGGCGCCGCTGTCGGTCTCCAATATGCTGGGACGACTTGGGTGAGCGTAAGTTTCTGGGCCCAGATTTGGTGGAGGAGACCGAAGCAAAGGTGCGATTGATTAAACAAAGGCTACTGACCGCCCAAAGCAGACAGAAGAGCTACGCGGACAACAGACGCCGAGACTTAGAGTTCATGGTGGGCGAGCATGTGCTGCTCCGGGTTTCACCCTCCAAGGGGAACCGACGTTTCGGCATAAAGGGAAAGCTAAGCCCGAGGTACGTGGGACCGTTCGAAATCCTGGAACGCGTAGGACCGGTGGCGTACCGTTTAGCCTTGCCACCGAACCTCGAACGAGTCCACAACGTGTTCCATGTCTCAATGCTCCGGAAGTACCTCGCTGACCCCTCTCATGCCTTGGATGCCTCCACCATCGAGTTGCGAGAGGATTTGAGCGTCGAGGAGACGCCGGTGCGGATTTTGGCAAGAGAGGACAAGAAGTTGCGCAATCGAACTATCTCCTATGTGAAGGTCCAGTGGAGCAACCACGAAAAGCGCGAAGCGACGTGGGAACTGGAATCGAAAATGAGGGAATGTTTACCCGAATTGTTTAGTGAGGTTTGTACTTAAGTTTCGGGACGAAACTTTTTATAAAGTGTGAGTGGTGTAGTGATCCGACCCTTAGGGGTATTTTTGACTCGCATGTGATTGCTTAAGCCTTAAGCGAAATAAAATTATTTAATTTTTAAAGGTCGGCCGGGGCGGGGTGCGTGTATTTTTCTGCGAAAGAGCGCGGAAAATGATGACCGACGGTGCGATCGGATTCGAAATCCGATGTCGGGATCTCCCGGAACGGGATCCTTAGTGACGCGAGGATTAGTCACGCATCGGAATCCGTGCAAAATATCTTGCACCCGTAGGAGATAAGGTGGGTTATCTCGTAGGGGATAATTAATTAATTAAGTAATTAATTATCCGTTGACTGAAATTTGAATTCTCTTACGTACGAATAAAAGGGAAAAATTAATTGTATGTGTATTTAAAATTGGGAATTTATTTCCCATGATTATTTAATGAAGGTGATTAAATAATCGGTGACCAGGAATTAAAAGGTGAGGATTTTATCTCGTAAGTCAGATATTTATTTGAGAAATAAAAACCGGATATTTGTGGATTTTTCCTGTTACGTACTTGTAAAATAAAGAGGAAATTAATTGAATAATTAAATAATAGGGATTATATAAGTAATCCCGGTTATCGGAAGAAAAACCCTAATTTAAAATACCGCCTCCTCAAACCCTCCTCTTTCGTGCGTACCGAAAACCAAACGAAACCCTAGTTAGAAAAGAAAGAGGAAAACCCTAACCGGAGGAGAAAAGAGGAAAAGAAGGAGGAAGCGGAGGAACCCGATCGCCCTGATTCTTGTGCCGGAGATCGGAGAACGAGACGCCATCGTCTACGGGGAGCGGATCCGGGTCTCCAACGCCGAAAGGAAACAAGATCGGTTCTTTAATTCCGATAAATTAAGGTTAGTGAACGTCGTTCGATTGTTAAATTAATCGGGGGTTTTTCGTGTTCTTGTAAGGTTGTTTTAATCGGAACATCGATCGCGGATTTTCGTCGGGTTTTGATCCATATTTTATTCTCGTTCTTGATCGGGTGTGATCGAGGATTTTTATCGAATTTTAATTGGTGGTTTCTAATCGGTTTCTTGTTATCGGACCTCCGATCGACGTTTTGGTCGTTCGTCGATCGTTGGTTTAGTTATTAGATTTACCGGGAATTTATTCGAAAATTTTTTGGGGATGTTTCGTTGGAATAGTTGGTAACGGGAGGCCGCCGCCGTCGTTTTTTTTAACGGGAGGCCGCCGCCGTCGTTACCATGGTCGCGGGGTCTTCGCCGGGGTCGCACGGGAGCGAAAACGGAGAAGGAATCGCGAAACGGGAGCGAAAACGGCGCGAAAACGGAGAATTTAGGGTTTACTGTTCAAGAAGTCGGCCGGCGGTCCACGGGCCGGGGCGTGCACCCGGTGCACGCCCCGCGGCGCGGAGAGCGCAGACCCGGCGCACCAATCTGTGCGCCGGCCCGGCCCACCTAGGCGCGGTGCACGCCCTGGCGTGCACCCGGTGCTGGCGCCGCGACCCGGGGCCGTGAGCCCGGTGCACGCTCGGGTCGTGCACCGGCATGGCCCGAAATGCGCGGTGCACGCTTTTTGCGTGCACCCGGCGCATGCCGCCGCCGCCTGTCGCCGTGAACCCGGTGCACGGTTGCCCCCGTGCACCAACCGACAGCCCGAAGTTCTTTTGCTCCGTTTTTGCCCGTTTTTCCACCGTTTTGAGCGCCGTTTTCGCCGTTGGAATCGTTATTTCCGTGGTTTCCTTGGCATGGCCACTTGGGATCTTCTTGGTCACTATTTTATTATGTTGGGTGCCGCGCCGGGTTCCGGTTTTCGGCGAACCGGACGGTGTTGGACTTTTCCGTCAAAAAGAGTAAATTGGGTCTTTTGTTTTGGGATGTTAGTACACGTTTGTGACTATAGTTATCCTTGCGGACTTTCTTTAGGACCAGGTGCGCAGCGGGGGTGCACGAAGGATTCAGGTGTTCCGATTTCTCTTCAACAAGGTGGGTACGGTTGCTATAAGTGCAACAAGTGCAGTAAGTGCATCTATCGTCATTAAAAATGCTCTCAATTTACCTAACAAAGTAGATGGACAGTTTAACCTTTCGCATAATTATATTTTTATCTAACAATTGAAGCGGCTGCGGTCGCGGGGCTCACTACACGCCGATCTCGGCAAATCCGGTTTCGGATGCTGCACGTACACAGGCGGATTGGCCTCCGCATGGGTGTACTTTTCCGGAAGAGTGGTCTTTTTGACCCGTGTGCCTCACAAAGGAGTGGGAGCCGTGAGGACCTCTTCGCGCCAGCTGAAAATAGCACATCAGCACCGCGAAAGGGGTAAAAGCATCAAAGAGGTGATTGTGCACGAGGGGAGACTTTAGTCTCTCCGACAGGTACTCTGGGGTTGGTGCCCAACTTAATTGATAAATCTGGGGTTGGTGCCCAACTTAATTGATAAATCTGGGGTTGGTGCCCAACTTAATTGATAAATCTGGGGTTGGTGCCCAGCTTAATTATGTACAGGGTTTTAACGAAAGGTTTTGGTGTAATCGGTTCGTTTTTCCTTCCTTGTTATTATTAGACATCTACTTTGTTTGTCACTGACTTTACCCACTCCGTGACAGGTGTTACTAGGTGCGTTAGCCGGGATAGCGGTGAGACTGCGTCGCGAGGACCGTAGTCAGGATACTTGGTTTTTATCTCATTTTCCTTTAAACTTTGAGTAGTTAATTTGCTTGTGGATTACTTTAGTTGTGGACATGTATTAGTTAGCTCTGTGGATGAGATGTATCTTTATGTTTTTTGATACTTATAGTGGTATTTTCATACGCGGCACGTTTTCATGATAAACCAAATGATTTCGAAAATGTTTTCTCAAAACGAAGTGCCGTGTGGGCACGGGTTTTGCAACCGCTGGTTTTATCCTTTCCAAACGTTGATGCCGCTTTAATAACTTGCTTGAAAAATAAGGTGTCGAGTGGACGCCGGTCTTTTAAAATAGTAGTTAAATTAATGTACTCTGTTTGTTGATGTATGTCTACTGTATGGTTGATGGTTGATGAGTTGTGATATAAATGAAACGTGTATTGTAATAAGACGCCGTGCATATACAAAGGAGACTCTGTCCGCGGGCGGGGAGAATTTGTGTATGTGGCGGTCTGGCACGCACCGGGGATGAGGTTTATGTCACTATATTGAGAAAAAAAAAAATAGACACGCAATTTTTCGCTTTGATTTACTCAAAAACCCCCGGGGGCGTGACAACCCCACAAGTCCAAAATCTGATAAAATAATCAACATCTAGCTAACCACCTAATGTCCGCGTGTGAGGACCCGAATCCCCACTTAAGAGATTACTGTCGGATTAGTGGCCTTTGGGAGCGTTTGTGCGCGTGTCGGGCCCGATAAATGGATTTGTGATGCAATTTGGGATTTAGTTGCATCACTGGAGGCCTGCGTGGTGTGTCGGTGTGTTTGCGCACAATTTGGACACAAGTGTTGGACTTTGGGCTTAAAAGGAGATCCCGTGGGAAATTGTAGGAGCCGTCGAGTGTTTAGAGGTGGTTTCGCGCGACGTAGATGTCAATTTGGACTCCGGGCGAAGTTTGGATAAAGGATTACCTCTCCGGTTGCCTTCAGGAATTTTTTAGAGTTGGAATTTGGCAAAATCGGATTTTTGAATTGGACCCAGCGCGGAAATTGGATCAAGTGGGCTTTCCGGGGGCATTCGGTAAATTTTCGGACGAGAATTTGGAGAAATGGACATCGTTTTTGGATTCAGCGCGCGAAATCGCTAAGAATGGACTATTTATTACTTGCTTGATTTGGAGCCCGGATGGCGTGTGCATTTTTCGAGGCTACGCGGCACGAAAATCGAGGCGTTGGCGCGACAGCACGGAAAACGAGGTGGCGTGGCACGATTTTCGAGGGCGGCACGCTGCTCGAGGGAGCGGCAGGCGCGCGCTGGGAATCGCGCCTGCGGCGCGGGACGCGCGCGGGGGCCGCCACGTGGCGGGCCCCTACTGGCGCCCGCTCGGGCGCGGGGGCGCGCGCCTGTGTGGCGCGCGCTGTGTCCCGCGCCCGTGTGGCGCGGTGTACCGCGCGCCCGTGTGGCGCGCATGGTTGCGCGCCACGTGGCGCGCTGGGCGCGTGCATGGACCCGGTGCACGCGCCCGGCTGCGTGGACCAACGGCTGGAGGCTTCTGATTGGCCGGTGCGCCGTGGACCGGTGCACCGTGGACCATCTCCCTCTCTCCTCCTCTTTTCTTCTTCTTCTTCCTCTCCCGCACGCCATTTCTTCCCTTCTTTTCCTTTCTTCTTCGGCCGAGCGAGAGGGAGAATGAGGGAGGAAATGGTGGGAAGTGCGGCGTGGCGTCGTGGGCCTCGTGGAGCGCGCGAGGTTTTCCGACGGGAGCGTTTCGGCGGCGGCGGCGCAGGTCGGGTAGGTCCCGTGTGTTAATTTTACGGTATTTTTGCGCAGTTTTGGGGCGTTCTTTTGGACCGTTGGTTTAACCCTCTTGCTCTTATCTGTGTTAGGGACCGTGTTTTACTGTACCGTTTTGCGTGCGGTCCCCGACGCCGTGCACCGTTTTGCGTGCGGACTCCGTTTTGCGTGCGGATTCTGGCACCGTGCTCCGTTTTGCGTGCGGATTCCGGCACCGTGCACCGTTTTGCGTGTGGACTTCGTTTTGCGTGCGGACTCCGGCACCGTGCACCATTTTACGTGCGGACTCCGGCACCATGCACCGTTTTGCGTGCGGACTCCGTTTTGCGTGCGGACTCCGGCACCGTGCACCGTTTTGCGTGCGGACTCCGGCAGCGGGCCTCGTTTTGCGTGCGGATCGCGTAGAGGCCAATTGCAAGTGTCTACGAGCAATTGGTGGCAAATCGAGGTGGGTGGCCTTATCTCCAAGTTTTATGGACTGTGCAGTAATTCTACTGATGTAGGATTATGCATGATAGTTTATTTCCTTGTGTAGCATGCTAGATTGTAGGAATTGTTATTCCTTTTATCATCTGTTAATATAGTTATCTTGGAACTTGACCTAGCACCCCCGTCATATGTTGCATGTGTAACCAGACCAGTAGAAAACCCTCACTTGGGCTAGGGTTATTTATGTTAGACACCCACACTGTTTTTCTATTCCTGGACATAGTGTTATCCTCGCCCGGGTAGTGGGCCGAGAGGTCGGGACTTTTTTTTAGTGTGGGACGCTTTTGCACTCGTGCTTGGGAGCAGAGTGGAGTCTGGTAGTTGTAGTGGGTCGCTTATCTGTGCCGGGAGCCGTTTGGGTAAACGGTAGTCCCGGGAGGTCTTGTTTCCCTGTTGTGCTGTCGTGGGAGGGAGCCGTTGAGCAGACGGTAGTCCCGGGCCGTCGAGTATCTTCCGGTCAGTGTTGTTGGGAACCGTTGGGGTTGACGGTGGTCCCAGGTCGTTGAGTGTTGTCCGACCAGTATTGTTAGCCTGAGTTGTGGGTCGTTCCTGGCTGTGGAGTACCTCCAGCCAGTGTGCTTTGTGCTGCGAGCTGTTGGAGAGGCTAGTGTCTCGTGTTTCGTGTGAGCTGATCAGCTGAGTCGTCGAGAGTGCTCCGACTGTTGTGCGAGATATTTGGGGATCTTGAGTCCTACCGTTCTGAGAGTGAGCGTGGATTTTGACTATAGCCTGCATATGCCAATGTTTGATACTCTATGCCGCGCCGTTTTCCTCAGTTGGGGTCGCGCCCCCTGAGATGCCGCAGTGGATGCGATGGTTGGCCTGTTGAGGCAGTTTTCCGCAGTGGATGCGATGATGGGCCTGTTGAGGCAGTTTTGCGCGAGGGGTGAGTTAGTCGGACAGGACGCCCCACGTAAATCCCGTCCTCATGTGGATGTGTGGTAGTGGGCAGGTGCGCTCCTAGTCGACAGGCGCAGGCTTGACTGGACCCTATGAGGCAGTCAGTTCGATTGGGTCGATTGAGCACCTTGGGTGCGAGTGGTCACATTTACTTTCATCTGTTCCACTTTTTGAGCATCTAGATAGAGGCATGGTAGCTGTAGAGTAGCTCCAGCTTTTCTTGTTCAGTTTTCATTGCATTGTTATCTTATGCCTCTAGTAGACTTAGTGGGCAGACCGTTGGGCTTGTTGACGGCACCCACTGAGAACTACTGTGGGAAGTAGTTCTCACACCCGTCGTGGTGTCTTTTCCCCAGGGACTTCTTCTCCTGTTCCTGTGCTCCTATTGCTGATCCTTCTGACCGAGGCGAGGGAGTCGCGAGCTAGTTCCCTACCCGTCGTTGGAGTGTAGCGGTACCCCCTTCAGTGGAGAGCTTCAGTAGACTAGTTTACTACTTTTACCTCTGTTGAGAGAACTTTGTTGTGAGGTATAGAGTTGTACTTTATTTTACAGTTTGAGAGACTGTTGTAGTGAGGATATTTTGTATTGAGGGCTTGTACACTGATTTATTTATTGGAGATATCTCCCTTTTGGGTTTTTGTATCAGAGGACTTTTTATACGATCGTATTTGGGGAGATGGATATTGTATTAATTTCAGTTTTTCAGTAGTTTACTTTCAGCTCTGATATCTGTATACTGTAGTTGATTCTTTTGCAGGTTAGACGCTTCGTCTGTACGGCAGTTTCCGTACAGATGGCGGATCTGTTAGCGAGCCCGAGTCGCAGTTTCGACCCCGGGGCGTGACAGATTAGAGTGGTATCAGAGCCTAGGTTGTAGGTCGTGGTGGACTTAGAAACCCTAGGCTTGTGATTGGACATTAGGATGACTACGTGAGAGTCGTGACTTATAGCGAGAGTCCTGATTGAGTTTTATACCTCTCCCAAGAGACGGGATGAGTGATTGGCATGTTTACTTTCCTAAGCGATTATGTTGGCTGCAGACAACATAATGCTATGGAATGGATGACATGTCTTAGACTTTCGCTGGATTGGGTCGTATGGTTGTTGTGTCCTGACGTTTGTTATTGTGCAGTGGACTACGATACTCCTGAGACGTCGTGTTGTGAAGAGGACACACCCCGCACCTGATGAATACCCGAGCAGCAGGAGGCAGAGCTATCAGAGCAGAGCGAGACCCAGGAGTTATGGACCCAGATGGCACCGATGTCGGAGGGTGTCCGATGCCAGGAGGGCACTTTTCCCTGGCCGAGTTACCAGGAGGATACTTTCCACTGGCCGAGCTACCAGATGGATACATTGCCCCTGGCCGAGTTACAGGGTGGGCACATGCCCTGGCCGAGTTACCAGGAGGGCACTTTTCCTTGGCCAAGTTACCAGGAGGATACTTTCCACTAGCCGAGCTACCAGATGGATACATTGCCCCTGGCCGAGTTACCAGGTGGGCACATGCCCTGGCCGAGTTACCAGGAGGGCACTTTGCCCTGGCCGAGTTACCAGGAGGATACTATCCACTGGCCGAGCTACCAGATGGATACATTGGCCCTGGCCGAGTTACCAGGTGGGCACATGCCCTGGCCGAGTTACCAGGAGGATACTATCCACTGGCCGAGCTACCAGATGGATACATTGGCCCTGGCCGAGTTACCAGGTGGGCACATGCCCTGGCCGAGTTACCAGGAGGATACTATCCACTGGCCGAGCTACCAGATGGATACATTGCCCCTGGCCGAGTTACCAGGTGGGCACATGCCCTGGCCGAGTTACCAGGAGGATACTATCCACTGGCCGAGCTACCAGATGGATACATTGCCCCTGGCCGAGTTACCAGGTGGGCACATGCCCTGGCCGAGTTACCAGGAGGATACTATCCACTGGCCGAGCTACCAGATGGATACATTGCCCCTTGCCGAGTTACCAGGTGGGCACATGCCCTGGCCGAGTTACCAGGAGGACACTTTTCCCTGGCCGAGTTACCAGGAGGATACTTTCCACTGGCCAAGCTACCAGATGGGTGCATACCCCTGGCCGAGTTACCAGGTGGGTACATGCCCTGGCCGAGTTACCAGGTGGTTGCTTTAGTGAGATTGAGATGGTCTGACAGGACGCCGAGATTTGGTGGCGTCGAGTTTGTCCTGTTGGACTACCGGGAGCGCAGTTGTTGACTTGGAACCAGTTTCGTGCTTTGCTGCTCAGGGCCTTTTTCCTGACAGTGTAAGCAGAAACTGGAAGGGGATCTTAGACGCGTGCAGCAGGGGAGTCGACCTCTTCTGGAGTATGTTCGCGAGTTTTGCGATTTTTGAGCGGTGTACCCCATGTCGCCTGGATGAGGCCCAGGAGGTTGAGCTAGTTGAGAAAGGACTGCATCCAAATATCTATCACTTGGTGTATTCTTGGCGGGTGCCGACGTTAGATGCAGCGATTGAGCATGCTTAGCCGGTTGACCGAGGATCAGTGATCATGTCAGAGATAGACGGAGCGCCAGGGACCAGCTCCGGGGAGAGGCATCCAATACCGCTTGAGTTTGGACAGTCGAGTAGATCGAGACCCCCGGGGCCGCCACGATCCCAGTTTGAGGGTCGTGAGTCTCAGAGGAGACAGAGACCAGGAGGTTCTCCACAGCCGATGTATCAGCAGCAGCAGCGGGATGACTGTGTCATTTGTGGTGGGCCGCATTCTGCGCCGCAGTGTGACCACAGGCAGGGGCGATGTTTTTCGTGTGGACAGTCGGGACATTTTCAGGCAGATAGGGCTACGACGTCGGGGCAGACTGAGCGACGACCATCTACATCGAGCGGATGAGTCTGTACCGCCCGGTTGGAGCGGCGGTGGTCCCGGGTTTTTAGTTTTCGCTCTTCTTCTCGTCACCACCATGTTGTGAGCGTGGTGCACGTGTGTTAGCAGGACCTTGAACCCAGAACCTTTTTGGACGAACACATAATTTTAGTCAGCCAATGTTTTCTTCCAAGCCTCGAAGGGTCGTTTGAGTCTGTTCTTGTTTGATAGGATGAGGGCGTTGTTACGGAATTTGAGTTGGCGTATTTCGTGAAAGTATTAAGTCTTGAAGATTGAAGATGAAAGAAGTTTGGATCATATACCTCAATCTCAAGAAAGAAGAATTCAAAAGGATCAGGTATGTTTAACTAAAGATTTTTGGTGATCCGAATACTTCTTGTAGTGTAGAAACACTTGGAAGAATTTTTTATTGCATAAAAATCAAAAACTGGACATGGGACATGTTCAGGATCCGGATCAGACAGTCCAATCCGGATCCCGAAGGGTACTTGTTCATTGGCAAATCCAATCCGGATCAAAGGCCATTTTCAATCCGAATCCCGAACATGGGATTTTGCTGAAGTGTATGAACGATCCGGATCGGACCTTGCAATCCGGATCCCGAACCCTTGGTTTTCTGGAATTGTCAATCACGCTACGACGATCCGGATCACAGTAAATCCGATCCGGATCGCCGTCCTGAAAATTTCCAGAAACGGATAGTTTTTGATCCTTATCTTCTTCCAATGGTTTCTAACCTATAAATAGACCCTATGATTCATTTTTAGGGTATCGGAAATAAACGAAAAATACGACCGAAAAGGAAAAATCCACATATAGAGAAGAAAGGAAATCAATAGATTCAATTCTATGTTTCTTCATCTATATTGATTAATTTGATTCTAGGTTTTCCAAACTCAGATTTTGAGTAGAATCAAATTAATGAATACTTAGATGGTATTTCCGATCTATTTCTAATCTAAGTATTCGGCGGATCATCACCACCCAAAACAACGATTTACCCTAAATCGGCGCGTGGACTCGCGTGGCCTTGTGGATTCAAGGTGCAACCGCTCTCGTGGATTCGGAGCGAGGTACGTTCGTGGATTCGAAGCGTGCTACTGGGTGAAGACCGTGGATTCGGTCGGACGTCGTGGACTCGACGTTGGACGCTGTGGATTCGGCGTTGGGCGCGGATCGTGGATTCGAGAAGCGTCGTGGAGCGAGCGGAGAAGATCTACTAGGAGCGTATGGTAAAAGGTTGAGTCGTCTGTGAGTACGTTATATCACCTTGTACGTGTGTTAATTCTAGTGGATTTCGCCGTGTTATCGGTCCCGTGGTTTTTTACTCCGGTTTGGAGTTTTTCCACGTAAAAATCTTGCGTGTTCATTTATTTTTCCGCATTGGGTTTTATTGCGCAATGATTTTTTGAGTGTTTATTGTTTACACCTATTCACCCCCCTCTAGGTGTTTTTTTCCCTATTTAGATCCATATTACATACAACCCAACAAGTGGTATCAGAGCGGGAATAGGGTTGTAAACAATGGTTGAAGGTGGAAACATCAATCGACCCCCTTTCTTTGATGGAACAAATTATGCGTACTGGAAAGTACGGATGAAAGCCTTTTTAATTTCCATCGACGAAAGGGTGTGGCAATCAATTGAATTAGGATGGTCTAATCCAACTGAAATTATTTCTGATGTTCGCACCTTAAAACCTAGGTCGAAATGGACCAAGGAAGAGATGATTCATCTTCTTACAATGGCAAGGGAATTAATGCTCTATTTAATGCTTTGTCACAAACAGAGTTCTCTCGCGTCTCGGCATGTGAGACTGCGAAAGAAATCTGGGATGTTCTACAAGTTACGCATGAGGGAACTAACCTTGTGAAGATTCAGAAACTGCAAATGCTTACGAGCAAGTTTGACTCTATCTCTATGGCAGAAAATGAATCTTTCACAGACTATTACACACGATTGCAAGACATCGTAAACTCATGTGCTAACTTGGGAGAGAAGATTCCAGAATTTAAAGTTGTAAGAAAGATATTAAGAACTCTTCCTGAACGATTTCGCCCGAAGGTCGCAGCCATTGAAACAATTAAACACCCGGACGAAATGCGTGTAGAAGAATTAGTTGGTGCATTACAAACTTATGAAATGACATTTCCTACTAACTATTCTTCGGGAAAGGCATCCTCTTCTAAGTCTTCAGGTTATGCATTGAAAACAACAAAGGAAGAAGACGCGGATTCATCCTCCTCGGACGATGACGAGAACCTATCTATGGAGGACTTTGAGAAGCAGCTCGCTCTCTTGACAAGGAAGTTTCGCCGCAACTTTCGAAGGGGTAATCCAAGCAAAACTCCATCCTTCGGAAAGTCCAAGAAAGGCAAGGGTTCTTCAAGCTACAAGTCAAGAAAGCAAGAGAACTTCTCAAAGGATAAGAAAAGTTCAGAGGGACAAGTACAGTGCTTCAAATGTCGAGGCTACGGCCACATTGCAACGGAGTGTCCCAACAAGAATCCGGCAAAGAAGAAAGCGATGCAAGTCGTCACTTGGGATGACAACTCAACGTCAAATGAGTCATCCTCAAGTGATGAAGAAGACAACGCAACGGCATTCCACGCGTCCACATCTTCACCCTTCATGTGCTTGATGGCAAGTACCTCCGATTCCGTGTCCAACTCCTCCCAAGTTGAAAAGAACGCTACGGACAACGAATCGAGTAATTCTGAAGGTGAAGATTTTGCTCTTGCCTACCATCAACTTTTGAGGGATTCAAAGAAACTGGCAAAGCAAAACCGGAGTTTGAGAGGGAGATTGCAGGATCTCGAAGAAGAAGCAAAAAGGGCATCTTCTCTCTCAAACGCTCTTGAAGTGGAAAGGGATAACTTAGCCAAAGCAAATGTTTCCCTTCAAGAGGAAAATGAGCTTTTCGAGAAAGAACATGAGAAATTGGTGGATAAAGCGAATTATTTCTCAAAGCTCTACGACGAGGCTCGACAGGATAAAATGGAAATGACAAAGACCATTCTCCAACTAAAGGATGATTTAAAGCGATTCTCTTCTGGAAGGAGTAAGTTGGACAGGCTTCTTGGTCTTGGTCAAACAAATCGGTTCGGCCTCGGATACACTCAAACTGGAGACAGTCCAAGTTCGAGTGGGACAGTTTTTGTGCCTCAGTCGGTATCTCCTCCTCCGACACCGGAATTCACGACAAGCAACGACAACAAGCCTACTTCATCCTCTTCGGGATCGTCAAGATCTAAGGTATGTTTTCGTTGTGGCATTTCAGGGCACATAAGGAGAAATTGCAAGACGGGAGCCAAACGCTCACCTCAAGCATTTCTTGCAACAACTACCAAAAGGGTGATTCCTCAGAAATCAATGCAAATCATTCAAAGGAAAAGAGCCTTGGTAGTTCACCGCTCAAGACGACATCATCAAGGAGCAGCAATCTTCTAACAAGACGCTTTCACCTAGGAGATAACTTCACGACCATTACCGACGCATTCCAAAAAGGTTTGGGTGCGCAAAGGTGAAATTTTTCCTTGTCTTGTTACTAATGTTTCCTTGCATGCATATGATAATTCGTCTTGGTATCTGGATAGCGGGTGTTCCCGTCACATGACCGGTGACAAAAACTGTTTTCAAACCTTTGAGAAAATCTCCGGAGGACTTGTTGTTTTCGGAGACGGTCGGTCTTCCAAAATTGTTGGAAAGGGACTATAGCTATTCCAGATGGCCCGGTTCTAAATAATGTGTTATTTGTTAATGGCCTTAAGACTAACCTCATAAGCATAAGTCAACTTTGTGACAATGGTTATTCAGTTAATTTTTCATCTGATGAATGTACTGTAACTGATAAGAACCATGTTTTCTTTTTAAAAGGGGTTAGATCAGAAAACAATTGTTATGTAGTTCCTCATAAAATTTCTGAAAAGTGTAACCTAGCTTCTTTGAAAAATGAAACTCTTTGGCATGAAAGGCTAGGTCACATAAACTTTAAGGAACTTGCTAGAATTTCAAACAAAGATGTGGTCAAGGGGGTTCCGAAACTTTCATTTGAACAAAACATTGTGTGTGGCGGTTGCCAAAAGGGAAAACAGTCTAGGACTGCACACAAGAACTTGAACCACATTGGTACAAAACGGCCTTTGGAACTTTTGCACATGGACTTAATGGGGCCAACTCGTCAACCATCTTTGGGAGGTAAATGGTATATTTTCTTATTGGTTGATGATTTCTCTAGATATTCTTGGGTAGCATTTTTAAAAGAGAAAGCTGATACTTTTGATTCTTTTCACGAGATTTGCCATCGTATTATGATTGAAAAGAATGAAAAGATTACTCGTGTTAGAAGTGATAGAGGTGGAGAATTCATAAATTCTAAATTCATTGATTTTTGCACTTCAAACGGCATTAAACATGAATTCTCGGCACCCTATACACCTCAACAGAATGGTGTAGTCGAGCGCAAAAACAGGGTCGTACAGGAGATGGCACGTGTTATGCTTCATAGCCGGAACTTACCGTTATATTTTTGGGCTGAAGCGGTGAACACTGCTGTCTATGTAATTAACCGCGTGTATTTGCGCCCGGGGACTTTAAATACACCATATGAACTATGGTTTTGTAGAAAACCTAATATCAAATATTTTCGTATCTTTGGGAGTCGGTGTTTTATTTTACGTGACCGCGAAAATCTTGGAAAATTTGACTCTCGAAGTGACGAAGGGATTTTCTTGGGTTATTCTACAAACAGTAGAGCATATCGAGTTTTTAACTTGGAATCTAAGACGATCGTAGAATCGATAAATGTTAAAGTAGATGAAGCTTTTCACTTTGAATCTGAAAAATCTACCCTCGATATCTCTCTTGATGATGATACACCTGCTAATGCATCTTCTTCTAACAATTCTTTCGATAATAATGATGCATCTAACGGTTCTTCAAGTTTATCTGATGTGCAGGAATCATCTCATGTACCTCCGACTACTCCGTTACCTCAAACGTTACGCATCTCCAAGGATCATCCTGAATCGAATATTATTGGAGACCCACAAGAAGGAGTTAGAACTCGGAGACAATTGGTTTGCGGATTCGCTTGCTACGTATCTTAATCGAACCAAAGAATGTCGATGAAGCTCTTCAGGATGACTACTGGATTGAAGCAATGCAGGAAGAGCTCCATCAATTTGAGCGAAACAAAGTCTGGGAATTAACGAAGCCTCCGAAGCAACACAATGTGATAGGTACCAAATGGATTTTCAAGAACAAGAAAAATGAAGATGGTACTATCATCAGGAACAAAGCAAGGTTAGTTGCTCAAGGCTACTCTCAAGTAGAAGGTATAGACTTTGATGAAACTTTCGCCCCTGTAGCTAGACTCGAGTCCATTCGTATCTTATTTGCGATAGCTTGTCATTTTAAAATCAAATTATTTCAAATGGACGTTAAGAGCGCATTTTTAAATGGGTTTTTAAATGAGGAAGTTTATGTGGCTCAACCGAAAGGTTTTGTGGACCATAAACTACCTAACCATGTTTTTCGTTTGAAAAAGGCTCTTTACGGTCTGAAACAAGCACCGCGAGCATGGTACGAAAGGTTGACAAAGCACCTTTTGGAAAAGGGCTATACTCGAGGGGGAGCTGACAGGACTCTCTTTGTGAAGCATTATCAAAACAATTTCATTGTAGCACAAATCTATGTCGATGACATTGTATTTGGTGCAACAAGAGATAATGATGCTTCTAAATTCGCGGAGACCATGGAAAGCGAATTTGAGATGTCCATGATGGGCGAATTGACATATTTTCTTGGATTACAAGTTAAACAAAACGATGAAGGCATTCACTTGTGTCAATCCAAGTATGCAAGGAGTTGGTCAAAAAGTTTGATCTAGAAAATTCTAAGGATTTTCCAACTCCAATGGGAACTAGCCATAAGGGACTTGGAAGTGAATCACATAGTGAGAATGTAGACGAGAAACTGTATCGCAGTATGATTGGAAGTCTACTTTATCTCACGGCTAGTCGCCCGGATATATCCTTTAGTGTTGGGATTTGTGCGAGATATCAATCAGCACCAAAGGAGGTTCACCTGAAAGCGGTGAAACGGATCATCCGGTACATCAAAGGTACAATAAATTTCGGAATTTGGTATCCTATGGGAACAAGTTTGGATATTGTTGGATACTCAGATGCCGATTGGGCAGGATCAGTGGATGATCGGAAAAGCACGAGTGGTGCATGCTTCTATCTTGGCCATTGCCTTGTTGCATGGCACAGTAAAAAGCAAAACTGCATAGCACTCTCGACTGCCGAAGCGGAGTATATTTCTGCAGGAAGTTGTTCAACCCAATTGATTTGGATGAAAAGCGTGTTGAGCGACTTCCGGATTTCAGCATCTTCGGTAACCATTCTTTGTGACAACACTAGTGCTATAAACATTTCTAAAAACCCTGTGTTGCACTCTAGAACAAAACATATTGAACTTAGATATCATTTTCTTAGAGAGCTAGTTGAATCAAATATTCTTCAACTTTCATATATTTCAACTGAGGATCAATTAGCTGATATCTTAACAAAACCTTTGGATCAAAAACGTTTTATTCATTTGCGTAAAGCAATTGGAATGCTTTCCTTGAAATAACCTCTTTTTGAAACTTTTGCTTAAGTTAGGTTTTGTTTTGTGTTTTTGTTCTTTATCTATGTTTGTACATAGGACATTAATTGAGCATTGATCATAATTGACTTTAATTGCATCTTTTCACGCATTTAGAAATTTATTATGCTTTTGATATCATAATATTTCAATGTTGCAATGATCATTTATGTTAATTAAGTCATCTTTTAAGTGATCAAAGTCAATTTCTCTCTCAATGATCTCTTGGTATAGTCATTATCTTATTTGACTGTTTAGTCGAGTATGAATGCGAGATCAATTTTTGGTTGAATACCTTATATATTAAATAATTGATAGCCAATTGAGGGGGAGTCAAAGAAATGTAATATGCTCAAAAGATGTGGAAAGAGTTACATCCCAATGAGGAGTGTGAAAACTACCACCACATGGAGAAAAGAAAAAAAGATACCCCATGTATGCCAAGCAAATTTTTGTTTTAAAGAAAAAAGGTGATGATGAAATGCATGTTGAAATACTTGACTCTGTCAAATTTCAAGGTTGGTATAAGGTGGGATTTTTGATAAAAGATGCTCAAAGAGCCACTCTCTTCAACAGATTGTCTAAATATATTATCTAACTTATCTGGGATTTCAAACATCTATTGATCTTGGTATTTCATTTTCTTTACCAAATTAATGATTTGATAAAGGCATTACGCATAAGATCATGTTAGATGTGATTGAAGTTGTTCAACTTTAAGAGTTTTAATTTCCATAAATTTTCGTTTCATTTTTGAGTATTTTTGATAGATTTGGTATAATCTATTTCTTGTTGTATGAAACGATGATTTTTGTTTAAAGTTGATATGCTAAAGTGCTTACATACTTTTTCTGGATTTTATGGAATTTTTCTAAATTTTTCTGAAGAAAAAGTTGAAGCCGATCCGGATCGGACTAAGTGATCCGGATCCCGAACGCAGGTGTTTCCTGCGGGTAGCCGATCCGGATCACATTCACGATCCGATCCGGATCACGGCTAGGTTTTTAATAGAACAAAGGGGTTTTGATTTCTTTTACCTTAATCTTTTGTTCTTAAGTCTCTAGAGTTTCTCTCTCTAGATTTCTTCCATCTTGGAGCTTTCAAACTCAAGTTCTTCGATTCAAGTAAGTTTTATTGATCAAAATCTCGGTTTTTCACAGTTTTTCTTTATTTGCTCAAAACGTGAGTAGAAATCATGGAACTTTTTCGTTTGTGAATGGTTTTTGGTCAAATTTCTTTTGAAATAAGAACTCTGGGTGGATTAGTTTTGATTATATGCTGGGTTTTCTCCTGATTAACGAATTTTTGGGCTTCGATTTCTAAAAATTCGGTTTTAGGGCATATAATAGGAATTTTTGAAAATCATGCAATTGATCTATTTTTAAAATTCTTTTTGCAAAACTAATTTGATTCTTAGTCTCTCTACATGATTATGATTGTTTGGGTACAATTTTGCAAATTTTTGAAAACTGAAAATTTTCGTGTTTCTTGAGTTGGTCTTCACAGGACACTTCCTAAGCACAAAGAACATACAACAATGGCATTCTCATGGATCATTCTTTTGTTGGTTACAATGGTGCATACTCGAGCAACCAACAAGTTGAAAAGAGCCAAGAAACCTCAACGAAAAGGTGAATTTCATCTTATCAGTGATACAAAAACTGAAGCAGACAATGATGAGGTAGACTGGGACAAGCTGACAGATGATGATGAATCAATGCCCGTTAAACCTAAAGAAAAGACTGCCGATGGATCAAAAGGAAAGGCACCCATTGACACAGGAAAAGCACCTATGACGTCACCGACCATCTCGGTAAAAAGGAAACGACTTGCTCGTCGCTTTGGACAAGCACGACATGCTAATGCTAGCAAGCCAATGGTTCCTGACTCCCCGCCTCGCGTGGAAGGAGTGTTCGTGAGCATTGATCGCCTTCGAGCTTTTGAACATCGTGAATGCATCGGTGAACGACATGTCAACATTGAAGCTCTCCGAAATCACTCACCAGAGTTTGGGACTTTAATTGAGCAAGCTAATCTCATCCAAGTCTGTCGATTCCCCGAATTACTTGGGTATTGTTTGTATCGTGTAAGAACCTTTTACACGAATGCAAGACATCTTCAAGAAGATGAACCTTGTGACACCCCCGGAATTTGGATTAGTCCTCTAAATCTCTAACCCGGCTATAGCATTTTGGATGGTAGCAAGATCCAAGAGGAACATGAGAGTTAAGCGTGTTAGAGCTAGAGTAGTTCTAGGATGGGTGACCCCCTGGGAAGTGGGGCGTCACAGTTGGTATCAGAGACATTCACCAGCCGGAAATGTGAGATGAGTCTCGGCTGAGCCAGGGTTATATAGCGGGTAGAGCGAGGCTCCCCGGCTAATGACCGTTGTGAGTGGAGTGCAGCTCCTCACAAGGTCGGCTAAGGCTAGCGAGACGAGTCTCACATCGCCTGGTGCTTGTGAGTGTGCTTGAGCCTGACGTGGACGTCAGGGCTTAAAAGGGGGAAGAATGTGACACCCCCAGAATTTGGATTAGTCCTCTAAATCTCTAACCCGGCTATAACATTTTGGATGGTAGCAAGATCCAAGAGGAACATGAGAGTTAAGCGTGCTAGAGCTAGAGTAGTTCTAGGATGGGTGACCCCCTGGGAAGTGGGGCGTCACAAACCTGGCTCAATGTATTTCTATACAAATATCCAAGGGATGAAGCTTAAAATCAGTCCGCAGTTAATAGGCGAAGTCCTTGGAATGGAATCCAACACATCGGGGATCAACTATTTGACAGGAAGAAGTTTGACGAATGACTTGTGGCAAACCGTGATAAGGAAGATTTGTTTGGAAGGAACTGAATCAGCTGATGGTAAAAGTGTAAAATCCAAACATCTTCGACTGGAGTACCGATTTCTTAACTTCATCACTTGTTACAACATTTTGCCTAACATGCAGACGAAGGTAGTGAGATGGGATAGAATGTTGTTCTTATATCTCATAGGTCATCCTTCTGAGGCTGTAGGGTTGAACATGAACATTCCCTACATAATTTGGAATAGAATGTCAAGATATGTTGTGCATCCTCATCCTTCTGAGCGACTTCCATTTCCATTAATCATCATGAGGATCTTGCAAAAATTTGAAATTGATATAAGCTCGACATCATATCAACACTGTTGGGGGATGATAGATGAGTCAACGATTGTGAAGTCACTTCACAAATTACCACATGTTACTCCGACACCCTCCACTGGAAAGAAACCTTGTGTCGGCAACTCTGCCTCACCGTCTCAACAAGCACCCGGCGCGGATGATGAAGCATCGGTAACTTCGATTTTCAAGCAACAACAGCGCCTATCTTTTGAGCAAGAGCAAATAACCAAAGAACAAAGGCGAATTTCTGAGGAACTCGAGATCATCACTGCATCACACATTACATTGACCAAGAGAGTAAACTCGATGAAGAAATTGATCAAGAAAATGTTCACTAAGATAGGATGTAGTGCGTCTGAGGAAGCGGACTCCGATGACTAATTTGTGCGCTAACAACTTTTTGTGCAGATTTGTGCAGGCTTTTATTTTTTTTGGATTTAGTTTTGTTCTTACTTTGTTTTAGTTTTAGTTCTCAGGTTTTTCTTGATTTTGGACTTCTTACCTCTCCTTAAATTTTTGAAATTTTGGCTTAGTTTGTGACAAAAAGGGGGAGAGAGTTTAGAGATGAGATGTGAGAGATGTGAGACCTTTGACCATGTGAGAACTTTGAACAAACTTTGACTTTGGTGAAAGGTAAGTATCATAACTTCTGGTTTTATTTGTGATTTGTTGCATGTCCCTACTAACTATTTGACTAACTATTTGGACATGTATTATTACTAACAAGTTGTTTGATTACTAACAAAGCAAAGTTATGACATTTGGAATCTTATCGCTTAGAAGATATGTCAATGTTTGATTGTGATCTTATTGCATATCTGAATTACTAAATGTCATGATGAGTATAAACTTTATCTCTGCTAGGTTTTGAATGCGAAATATTCTTGAGGTATCTAACGATCTCTTTTTGTCAAGAATGATTTCTTTTTGCAGAGAATACAGATGTCTAAGTCTAGAGTCTGTTTTAGGAGTTTATCTCATGTATTTAAATTTTTGGATCTCCATTGTAAATTTTTGTTGTATGGTGATAGCAACAAAAATATCCTTTTTGAATTTTCTTTTGTGGATTTGTGTTTTGTCACGAAACCGCCAAAGGGGGAGATTGTTACGGAATTTGAGTTGGCGTATTTCGTGAAAGTATTAAGTCTTGAAGATTGAAGATGAAAGAAGTTTGGATCATATACCTCAATCTCAAGAAAGAAGAATTCAAAAGGATCAGGTATGTTTAACTAAAGATTTTTGGTGATCCGAATACTTCTTGTAGTGTAGAAACACTTGGAAGAATTTTTAATTGCATAAAAATCAAAAACTGGACATGGGATTTTGCTGAAGTGTATGAACGATCCGGATCGGACCTTACAATCCGGATCCCGAACCCTTGGTTTTCTGGAATTGTCAATCACGCTACGACGATCCGGATCACAGTAAATCCGATCCGGATCGCCGTCCTGAAAATTTCCAGAAACGGATAGTTTTTGATCCTTATCTTCTTCCAACGGTTTCTAACCTATATATAGACCCTATGATTCATTTTTAGGGTATCGGAAATAAACGAAAAATACGACCGAAAAGGAAAAATCCACATATAGAGAAGAAAGGAAATCAATAGATTCAATTCTATGTTTCTTCATCTATATTGATTAATTTGATTCTAGGTTTTCTAAACTCAGATTTTGAGTAGAATCAAATTAATGAATACTTAGATGGTATTTCCGATCTATTTCTAATCTAAGTATTCGGCGGATCATCACCACCCAAAACAACGATTTACCCTAAATCGGCGCGTGGACTCGCGTGGCCTTGTGGATTCAAGGTGCAACCGCTCTCGTGGATTCGGAGCGAGGTACGTTCGTGGATTCGAAGCGTGCTACTGGGTGAAGACCGTGGATTCGGTCGGACGTCGTGGACTCGACGTTGGACGCTGTGGATTCGGCGTTGGACGCGGATCGTGGATTCGAGACGCGTTGTGGAGCGAGCGGAGAAGATCTACTAGGAGCGTATGGTAAAAGGTTGAGTCGTCTGTGAGTACGTTATATCACCTTGTACGTGTGTTAATTCTAGTGGATTTCACCGTGTTATCGGTCCCGTGGTTTTTTACTCCGGTTTGGAGTTTTTCCACGTAAAAATCTTGCGTGTTCATTTATTTTTCCGCATTAGGTTTTATTGCGGAATGATTTTTTGAGTGTTTATTGTTTACACCTATTCACCCCCCTCTAGGTGTTTTTTCCCCTATTTAGATCCTTATTACATACAACCCAACAGGCATTAGCTCTTCGAGGTTTGGACATAAAACTTGTTTTCAAATTGTTTTCCAAAAAAAAGACTAAAAATCATTAAAAAGATGGATTTCTTCAGATCAAATGGGTTTCTGTAATAAACGTCACTGTTTCTTATAAACTTATTGTTGGGTTGTACTAATATGGATCTAAATAGGGGAAAAAACAGCTAGAGGGGGGTGAATAGGTGTAAACAATAAACACTCAAAAAATCATTGCGCAATAAAACCCAATGCGGAAAAATAAATGAACACGCAAGATTTTTACGTGGAAAAACTCCAAACCGGAGTAAAAAACCACGGGACCGATAACACGGTGAAATCCACTAGAATTAACACACGTACAAGGTGATATAACGTACTCACAGACGACTCAACCTTTTACCATACGCTCCTAGTAGATCTTCTCCGCTCGCTCCACGACGCTTCTCGAATCCACGATCTGCGCCCAACGCCGAATCCTCAGCGTCCAACGTCGAGTCCACGACGTCCGACCGAATCCACGGTCTTCACCCAGTAGCACGCTTCGAATCCACGAACGTACCTCGCTCCGAATCCACGAGAGCGGTTGCACCTTGAATCCACAAGGCCACGCGAGTCCACGCGCCGATTTAGGGTAAATCGTTGTTTTTGGGTGGTGATGATCCGCCGAATACTTAGATTAGAAATAGATCGGAAATACCATCTAAGTATTCATTGATTTGATTCTACTCAAAATCTGAGTTTGGAAAACCTAGAATCAAATCAATCAATATAGATGAAGAAACATAGAATTAATCTATTGATTTCCTTTCTTCTCTATATGTGGATTTTTCTCTTTCGGTCGTATTTTTCT
>CM054935.1:10244417-10468765 GCA_029168755.2 Tillandsia fasciculata | reverse complement strand
GGAACCACATCAATCACAAAACTCAAACCTCCCTCTTCGGCGGCAAAGGTCGATAGCTCATCGGGAAAACACATCTGGGAACTCGCGGACGATAGGGATATCCTCGAGCCCCGTGCCGCGTAGGCACCTCTACGACCGTCGCCAGGAAAGTGATACACCCCTACTCATCATCCGCCGAGCTCTCGATGACGAGATAGTTCATCGCAAATAGGGTACTCTGACAGCCTCTAAAAACGAACTCCTTCTGCCTGGCTCACGAAGAGTCACCAGTCCTCTCCCTGCAGTCTATAGTGGCGCAATATGAGATAAAACCGTCCATACCAAGTACAACGTCGAAATCTCGGAGCTGCCGGCAGTAACGAGCAAGTCTGCCGGCAGTATCCAGGGTCCCAACTGTACAGGGCAATCCCTACAATACTCCACGATATGCAAAACTGGTCGGGAATCTGACCTCTAATGCATGCGATAAAGACATTACCTCTATACCATGTAGGGATGCAAAAGCTCTACTAATGAATGAATGCGATGCGCCCGTATCAAAAGAGCTCGAGTATAACTGCGGAAATCAAAATGATACCTGCGACGACATGATCCGCGGCTTTAGTATCCTCCACCTGTGCTGCATACACTCGCCCACTCGGCGCTGGTGGTCGTCGATCTGGCTGTCGAGAGGAAGATGAAGCATGATCAGGCCTACCATAGCCCGCAGAAGGCCCTGCTGACTAATACGGAACAGTAGGTGCCGAAGCCGAGGAAGGAGCTGGAGGACCTGCTCTGGGGCACGCTCTCTGAAAATGACCCGGTCTGTCCACATCGGAAGCAACGGCCCTGACTCTGGGAACACTGAGGCGGTGAGTGCGGCCCTCCACAAATGACACATCGGTCCTGGGTCGTGGCTGTCATCGTGGCTGCTGCTGCTGCTGCTGCGACTGCTGCTGCTGAGAAGACTGCTGCCGAGATGGTCGACGCTGCTGCTGCCACGGACGGGGTGCTCCTGATCTCTGGCGCCCCTGATATCCACGACCCTGAGAATGAGGTCGTGGAGGTCTCGGGGTCCCTGTCCACTCGACTGCCCCTCATCAACTGGTGCTGGGCGCTTTGCCCCCGAAGTCACTGCAGGGGCTGGTGCCACCTCCGCCATCACTGTCTCTCCGGACTCAACATATATCGCCTGCTCCATCGAGGCCTCTAGAGTCCGCAATCTGCTGGAGCGAACATGCTGATAAATATCCCGGCGCAATCCTCGCTCGAACATGTAAATCTGATGTGCCTCGTCCCTGGCCACGTGAGGCATACTAGCCAACAGCTGGTTAAATTCAGCTATGTACACCTGCACGGGCCGATCTCCCTGACGAAGAGTCCTCAGCCGCTCCTCCAGTCTCTGTCGGACACTCTCAGGGAAGAAAGCTCCCAAAAGAAGGCTGCGAAACTCCGTCCATGAGAGAAGCTGCGTCCCCGGCGGCCCAGCCGGTCGCACACGCCGCCACCACGCCTCGGCGTTGCCTTCCACGAAATGAGAAGCCAAAAGAACCCGGAAGCGATTCTCGATAAATAAACTCTCAAAATGGCGCTCCATGGCCGTGACCCAAGTCTCGGCCTCCCACGACTCAGCTCCCATACCAGAAAAATGGGGTGGGTCAAACTGGCGAAACCTCATCAGCAAATCTACCACCACCCGCTGGTCAGCTGAAGTCAGCGATCCCGTCACCCCCGATGGTGGTCTGCAAGGAACCGGCTCAACAGAAACTGCCGGTGCTGAGGAACGACAGGGGGTGCCACAACTGGGGAGAAGGTACAGGCGCACTATCACGGGGTGCCACCTCTGGCTGCGACCTCTGCTCTAACAAAGCCATCATCCTGCCCAAGGCCTCCTCCTGACGGCGAGAAGCCTCCTCCTGACGGCGAGAGGTCTCCTCCTGCCGCTGGATAACCTCTGACATCTGTGCCATCTGGGCTCGGAGCTCCTGTACCTCATCCTGATGTCCCGGTCCCGAGTCCTGCTCAGCACCGAGGAAGAAGGCTGCAACGCGTAGACATCCCGCGTCGCGGAGGCATCACTCCCCTGAGAAGAAGAAAAGAACAGTCAGAACCTCCAAATCAAACTCGACCCAATCTCGCGAAAGTCAACAGGCATATCCCCCTTCCCGATAGCACTATGTTGTCTGCACCAACATAGTCGCCACTGAAGGAAGATAGTCAGTGTGATGATCCGGACTCCCGCAGGAACTGTGCAACATTAAACAGTGACTGCGGGGAGCTTGTACAGTGCTTCGGAGCTTGTAGAATCGAAATTGGATATTTAAAATAGACTTGGCACGAAAATCGGAGCAAATGGGATTTTCCGGGAGCTTTTTGCAAAATTTCGGATGAGAATTTGGCGAAACGGACGTCGTATTTGGACTCAGCGCGCGAAAACGGTCAAAATGGTATATTCACTTTATTTTTCGGCAAAAGTTACTGTTCACGCCGAACAGTAACTCCGGCCGCCGGAATTACTGTTCCGGCGGCCGGCGAGCGGCGGCGGGCGGCGGCGCACGGCGGCGGGCAGCGGCGCAGCGGCGGGCAGCGGCGGAGCGCGAGGAGCGCGGCGCGGGCAGGCGCGGCGGCAGCGCGGCAGGCGCGGGCAGGCGCGGGCAGGGGGCGCTGGTGCGCGGTCCATGGCATGGCGTGCACCGGGTGCACCGAATTTTTCCCGTGCCACGTGGCAGCTCCCATTGGCTGGCCGGCTTCTAGAAGCACGTGGAAGGTGACACGTGGCAGCACCCCGTTGGCCGACATTTTCCGGAAAACCCGGAGCGCGGAGCAACCACGTGCACCACGTGGCCACGTGGCAAATTCTGATTGGCCCTTGCACCGCTGTTTCCTGTTTGTGGACACGTGGCGCTTCCGGTTGGCCCGTTTCGGTGTTTCCTGTTTGGATCTGATCCCGTGTGGGAATATTCCCTTTGGCCCACTATATAAGAAGCCCCCACCCCCCTCTCTTTTTCACCTTGATTTGCGTGCCAAGGAGAGAGAATCAGAAAAACTTCCCTCTACGAAAGTTGTTCCTCTCTCTCTCTTCTTTCTCTCTCTAGAATCTCAGGAATTTAGGAGTTACAGATAGTGAGATATCTGCGACGCGGCGCACTGCGACGATTTTCTTTTTAGGCCCATTTCCCGTCGCAGTTCCGTCGAAAATTCACTGCGGGCTAACCAGGTGGAATTTTTGGACGATTTTTGCGGCAGCGCGACCGTAAGAGGTAGGGCTTCGATTTCCGTATTGATTATTTTGCTCCGTTTCGTACTTTTGGCACAGTTTTCAGGTCCTCTTTGACCCCCCTTTTTACTGTGATGGTTTTTGGACAGCACCGACTTCTCCGATTTTTATCTTGACGTAGGAGCGTCAGATCGAGGCGTTTTAAGAGTCGATTTTGATCTACTCTTCGCGAGGAACGCAACCGTGATTTTTCTGGGATTTTAGGAGCTCATTTTAGAGGTGAAAAATTCCTCTTTTCCCGTGCTGTCTGAAAAACAGCAAATATTGTACTTTTTGGATTTGTATTTATACCGGGAGCGTTGATTTGCAGGATTTGAGGACTGTGGACAACCAGGAGACTACCTGGGGTGTTGTTTGAGCTGTTGAGGTGGGCGGTTGTTGCTTACCTCATTTTTGACAAGCTCACTGGGATTACTAGAAATCCCCTAAAATATGACAATTAATGAGAACAATTGGGACAAAGTACATGATACTAATGAGAACCATTGGGACTAATGACTACATTGGACTACTAACAGGACTACTAACAGGACAACTAACAGGACAATTAATGAGAACCATTGGGACAAATTAATATGACAAATGACAAGGACCGCTGGGACAAACTCCCCTAAAATTTAATATAACCCCACAAATGATATGATGACTTATATTGGGACACTGTGATTGAGACAAAGGCTATGATCTCGCATGCAAATGACTTTTATTCAGTAAATCAATTGTTTTAAACCTTTGACACTATTTTACAACTTTTAAAAATAAAGACAGTTGCATGCATGCCCGGACATCAGGTAAGGCCACTATTCATTGCTACACTATCATATTGGGATTTGAACATGTTTCATTGTTGTCCTTTGCATTCATATGTTGTTGCTCAAGTGTGAGCAGGGGTTTGGGATAGTGTAGCCAAGGTTGTGCTAGATTGTGGACTTGTGGGGTATTGCGGTGACCGCGGACAGTAGGCGGTTGACCAGATGTTTATCCTTGCATCAGATTGGGGTTGAGTTTGGTTTATTTATTGCATCAGTTGGGGATTGGGTTTCTATAGTGGATGGAGTTTCCCACTTTGATCATGGTTATGATCCAGTCCTGCTATATTGAGACATGTGCTACAGAGATACTTGTGATACTGATGACAGAGATATTTTACTCGTGTGGGTCGCTCCCCTCGAGTGCCACTCCGGAGGTGTGCTTTCTCGGACCCAGCCGTGTGTGCCGGTCTGATACTTATGTTGGGATGCGAGCCGTGTGAGCCGATCCCGCGGTTTCGAGCCGTGTGTGCAGATTCCGCTGAGCAGGCAGTACCAGTTGTTACTGGTGACTAGATTGGGTTTATTTGGTCAGATACTATTTCTGATGCATGCATACAGTTTTGACAGCATAATAGTGATAGTTTTCCTGTTTCAGCATCTTTGTATCTACCACTTCCCCTTTTCCCTTTTGCCTCTAGTAGTCCTAGTGGGTGCGTCAGAGTTGAGGTTTTTACCCACTAGGGGAGGCTGCTGGTTTATCTGGTAGTTCTCACCCCCATTATTGTTTTCTGTTTCTTTCTTCTCCTTTATTTTGCAGAGTCATCTGCGGGAGCTGCTAGGCCATCGGCAGCTGATCGAGGTAAGGGGATCGCTGAATAGATAGATCTCCTGGGAGACTGAGAGCTGTAGATAGACGTTGTACCCCACTCAGACTGTGATATTCTCCTTTTATTTTGGGTCTGGCTTCCGCCAGCTGGTTGTATTATTTTAGTGAGCTGGGAGATTATTGTACATATTACAGTGTATTTGTAGTTCCAGTCTGAGATACTATGTGGTTCTTCTATTTCAGCTCTGTATTATGCTCTTTTATTGTACATTTAATATTTGAGCAGGTTACCAGCGCTTCGTGTACGCGGGAAATCCCATGTGCACGGCGGATCTGTAGACGGGCCCGGGTCCTGATTTGCACCCGGGGCGTGACAGATTAAGTTGGTATCAGAGCTTAGGGATAGTTCAGTTGGGACTTAGGAAACCCTAGGCTTTTGGCAGACCCTAGGATAATAGGGCATGAGAGACGTGGCATTTTGCGAAAGTCGTCGATTTATTTTGTTTGACTCTTCCAGTGAGAGAAGAGGGATCGACATAGCCTATTTCTGGTGGACAGTTATGTTGGCTGCAGACAACATAAAGTCACAGGAATAGGGGAATGTCTTTGACTTTCGCCAATTGGGTCGTGTGGGGTCCCGATACTGAGTGTGGTTTCTTGTGGTAGGATGCCTCCGCGACGTAGGATGTTGACGCGTTCTCAGCCTGATTCCCCTGAACCCGATCAGGAGGAGTCCGGGCAGGGCCAGCAGAGTGAGGTGCAAGAGCTGCAGGCCCAGATGGCCCAGATGTCAGAGGCTGTTCGGCGTCAGGAGGAGGCTATGGGTCGGCTGACGCAAATGTTAGAGCAGAGGGCTCAGCCTGTTGTAGCACCTTCAGAGAATTCTCCCGTACCTTCTTCCCCTGCTGTGAATCCTCCAGTTGTACCGGTGACCCCGGCATCCCCTGTTGCTCGGGGTACTGGTGGACAGCCGACTGGGCTGACAGGATCTCTGACCCCGGCAGAGCAGCGGGGAGTGGTGGACCTGTTGATGAGGTTCCGCCAGTTTGACCCACCCCATTTTTCGGGGCAAAGTACTGAGCCGTGGGAGGCAGAGTCGTGGATCACGGCGATGGAGCGACGTTTTGAGACGTTGTTTATCGAGGATCGATATCAGGTAATTTTGGCAACGAACTTTTTGGAACACAACGCCGAAGCTTGGTGGCGGCGTGTTCGACCGGCTGGTCCGCCTGGGGCTCAGCTCCTGACCTGGGCGGAATTTCGCAATCTCCTTCTTGGGGCTTTCTTCCCGGAAAGCGTCCGGCAGAGGTTGGAGGAACAGTTGAGAAACCTCCGACAAGGAGATCGGCCCGTACACGAGTACATTGCCAATTTCAATCAATTGTTGGCATGTGTACCGAACGTGGCCAGGGACGAGGCGCACCGGATCTACATGTTCGAGCGAGGATTGCGCCGGGACCTTTTTCAATTGGTTCGCTCGCGTAGGTTGCAGACCTTGGAGGCCTCGATGGAGCAGGCACTCTACGTTGAGTGCGGGGAGGTAGTATGGGGAGGTAGCTCCAGCTCCCGTAGTGATCCCGGGGGCGAAGCGACCGGCACCGGAGGTTGGGGGACAATCTAGTTCGTGGAGGCCGCCACGACCGCCGCAGCCACAGTTCCCCGGCCAAGGACGGTCCGAGCGACGAGGGCCTGGTGGATCCCAGAAGTCCCAGAAGCGGCAACAGCAGCAAAGATCACAGTCGTCGCAGCGTGGGTCGCAGCGGCAGCCTCAGCGACAGCGGCAGTCTCAACAGCAACCCCGACAACCACGAACCCCCGGCAATTGTATTTTCTGCGGAGGTCAGCATTTTTCCAACACCTGCGACCAACGGTGGGGTCGCTGCTATAGATGTGGACAGCCCGGGCACATTCAAGCTTCGTGCCCCTTTTCGGCCCCCGCCACCCCTCCTCAGCATCTGCTCCATCTTCATCGCAGCAGCGGTCGACGGCTCAGCGGCCCTATGCTCCAGCAAGCAGACCATCTTCTTCCCATCCCACGGATTATCGCCCTCCAGCTCAGAGTGGGCGAGTGTATGCTGCGCAAGTAGAGGACTCTTCGGCAGCAGATCATGTGGTGGCAGGTATCACCTTACTTTCTGGCATTAGGACTCGTACTTTATTTGATACTGGAGCATCGCATTCTTTTATTAGTAGATCATTTGCATCATTACATGGGTTAGAGGTAGGACTTTTGCCACGTGCATTAGAGGTTAAGATTCCCGATCACACCTTGCACGTGGAAGAGTGTTGTTGGTCCTGCCCGATGCAAATCGAGTCCTGGATTATGCCAGTAGACCTGTTGGTCTTGAGACAGCTGAAGGACTTCGATGTGATCCTCGGAATGGACTGGCTGGCTCGGTACTTTGCGACTATTGATTGTGCCGCAAGAACCGTCACTTTTAGAGAGCCAGGCCAGGAGATGTTGGTATACCGGGGATGTCAGAGTGCTTTCTTTGCCTCTATGATTTCGACTTCCCGAGCGAGGCAGATGATCCGTCGAGGGTGTGTAGCCTTTTTGGCTAGTGTTGTTGAGGGGCCTACGGCGGCGCCGGAACTCAAGGATATCCCAATTGCCCGCGAGTTTCCGGATGTTTTTCCACCTGAGCTGACTAGCATGCCGCCAGATAGGGAGATTGAGTTTGTGATTGACGTAGTTCCAGGAACTGCGCCAATCTCAAAGGCTCCTTACCGGATGGCACCGGCTGAGTTACGAGAGCTTAAGGCGCAACTCCAAGATTTAATGGATAAGGGCTTTATTAGGCCGAGTGTATCGCCTTGGGGAGCGCCGGTGCTATTCGTGAAGAAGAAAGATGGGTCACTTCGACTTTGTGTGGATTATAGGGAATTAAACAAAGTGACCATCAAGAACAAGTACCCTTTGCCGCGCATCGATGATCTTTTTGATCAGCTGCAAGGGTCTTGTGTCTTCTCTAAGATAGATCTGCAATCCGGTTACCACCAGTTGAAGGTGAAGGCCGAGGATATTCCGAAAACGGCATTTAGATCACGGTACGGGCATTATGAGTTTACAGTTATGCCTTTTGGGCTAACTAATGCCCCTGCCGCATTCATGGATTTAATGAACCGAATCTTCCGACCATACTTGGATCGATTCGTAGTAGTGTTCATTGATGATATCTTGATCTACTCCCGAAGTGATGCTGAGCATGAGGAGCACTTAAGGATAGTGCTGCAACTTCTGCGAGAAAAGAAGTTGTATGCCAAGCTGGCAAAGTGCGAGTTTTGGCTTCGGGAGGTAGTCTTCTTGGGCCATGTGATTTCCGCCGCAGGTGTGGCGGTAGACCCGGCGAAAATTGAGGCAGTCCGAGATTGGCCCCGACCGACGACCGTTTCGGAGGTGCGTAGTTTTATGGGTTTAGCTGGGTATTATCGTCGGTTTGTGGAAGGCTTTGCGAAGCTTTCCACACCCCTCACTCGCTTGACGCGTAAAGGAGTGAAGTTTATCTGGAGTGAGGATTGTCAGAAAAGTTTTGAGGAGCTAAAGACTAGATTGATGACCGCTCCTATCCTTTCCCTTCCTGTTATGGGAAAAGGATATGTGATCTACAGTGACGCATCACACAGTGGACTTGGTTGTGTGTTGATGCAAGAAGGGAGGGTAATTGCTTATGCATCAAGGCAACTCAAGGATTACGAGAAAATTACCCTACCCATGACTTGGAGCTTGCTGCTGTAGTGTTTGCACTAAAGCTTTGGCGTCATTACCTTTATGGAGAGCACTGTGAAATCTACACCGACCACAAGAGCCTAAAATACCTGTTCACGCAAAAGGAGCTAATTTGAGGCAGCGTAGGTGGTTAGAGCTATTAAAGGATTATGATGTAGATATTCTCTACCACCCAGGCAAAGCTAATGTGGTCGCTGACGCCTTGAGTAGGAGAGCGGTGCAAAGTTTGTCTATGTTGATCACAGACCAGGCACCGCTATTAGAAGAGATGAGACGGCTCGAGATAGAGGTTGTGTCCCCTGGGGTCTCTGCTAGACTGACATCTTTAGTCGTGCAGCCCACTCTGCTAGACAGGATCAAGGAAAAACAGAGTGAGGACCCCCACTTGACCAGGATTAGAGATCAAATTCCGAGTAATCAGTCTGGGGACTTTACGGTAGATGCCTCGGGAGTACTAAGGTACAGGAACCGAGCATGTGTGCCAGCGGATGCGGAGATCCGAGAGCAGATATTGCGAGAGGCCCATTATACACCTTATACCCTACATCCTGGTGGGACTAAGATGTATAAGGACCTCAAGGCACATTTCTGGTGGAAAGGCATGAAAAGGGATGTGGGAGATTTGTGGCTCAGTGTTTAACTTGTCAGCAGGTGAAAGCTGAGCATCGAGTGCCAGCTGGCAAGTTACAGAGTCTCCCAATTCCCCAGTGGAAATGGGACCACATTACGATGGATTTCGTGGTCGGACTTCCTAGGGCACAGGGAGGAGCAGACGCTATCTGGGTAGTCGTGGATCGACTTACCAAGTCGGCGCACTTTCTGCCCATGCAGACTACGTGGCCACTTGAGCGACTAGCCCAGTTATATCTGGATGAGATAGTGAGATTACATGGAGTACCCGCCTCCATTGTATCAGATAGAGACCCGAGATTTGTTTCGCATTTCTGGAAAAGTTTGCAAACAGCCTTGGGGACTGAACTCAGGTTCAGTACAGCTTTTCATCCGCAGACGATGGGCAGTCAGAGCGGACGATACAAATCCTGGAGGACATGCTGAGGGCTTGCGTCTTGGATTTCGGCGGAGGGTGGATTCGACACTTATCTTTAGCTGAGTTCGCGTACAACAATAGCTTTCAAGCGAGCATTCAGATGGCTCCGTTTGAAGCATTGTATGGACGCAAGTGTCGATCACCGCTTTATTGGAGTGACGTGGGCGAGAGGCGGACCTTGGGACCAGATGTCTTGATAGAGGCAGAAGAGAAGGTCCGAGTGATTCGACAGCATCTTCAGACCGCCCAAAGCCGACAAAGGAGTTATGCCGATGTTCGGCGACGAGACTTAGAGTTTCAGGTTGGTGATCATGTATTCCTGAAAGTCTCGCCGTCCAAAGGAATCAGGAGATTCGGCATTCGTGGGAAACTTAGCCCCCGATACATTGGACCCTTTGAGGTATTGGAGCGTATCGGGCCAGTTGCCTACCGACTTGCACTTCCTCCGAGGCTTGCTGGTGTCCATAATGTATTTCATGTCTCTACTTTGAGGAAGTATGTCTTCGACCCATCGCACGTCATCGACTTCACACCGCTGGAGATCAGCGAGGATTTGAGGTATGAGGAGCGCCCACTGCGAATTCTGGATCGAGAGGTGAGAGAATTGCGCAATCGGGCCATTCCCTATGTGAAAATCCAATGGGCAATCATGACGAGCGCGAGGCTACATGGGAGCTCGAGTCGGAGATGAGGGATGCCCACCCCTACTTATTCGAGACATCGGACTGAGGATTGTTGTTGAGTCTCGTTTCGAGGACGAAACTCTTTTTAGTGGGGGAGGATGTGATGATCCGGACTCCCGCAGGAACTGTGCAACATTAAACAGTGACTGCGGGGAGCTTGTACAGTGCTTCGGAGCTTGTAGAATCGAAATTGGATATTTAAAATAGACTTGGCGCGAAAATCGGAGCAAATGGGATTTTCGGGAGCTTTTGCAAAATTTCGGATGAGAATTTGGCGAAACGGACGTCGTATTTGGACTCAGCGCGCGAAAACGGTCAAAATGGTATATTCACTTTATTTTTCGGCAAAAAGTTACTGTTCACCGGAACAGTAACTCCGGCCGCCGGAATTACTGTTCCGGCGACCGGCGAGCGGCGGCGGGCGGCGGCGCACGGCGGCGGGCAGCGGCGCAGCGGCGGGGCAGCGGCGGAGCGCGGAGGAGCGCGGCGCGGCAGGCGCGGCAGCGCGGGCAGGCGCGGGCAGCGGCGCAGGGCGCTGGTGCGCGGTGCGCGGCCAGGCATGGCGTGCACCGGGTGCACCGAATTTTTCCCGTGCCACGTGGCAGCTCCTGATTGGCTGGCCGGCTTCTAGAAGCACGTGGGAAGGTGACACGTGGCAGCACCCCTTGGCCGACATTTTCCGGAAAACCCGGAGCGCGGAGCAACCACGTGCACCACGTGGCCACGTGGCAAATTCTGATTGGCCCTTGCACCGCTGTTTCCTGTTTGTGGACACGTGGCGCTTCCTGGTTGGCCCGTTTCGGTGTTTCCTGTTTGGATCTGATCCCGTGTGGGAATATTCCCTTTGGCCCACTATATAAGAGCCCCCACCCCCCCTCTCTTTGCACCTTGATTTTCGTGCCAAGAGAGAGAATCAGAAAAACTTCCCTCTACGAAAGTTGTTCCTCTCTCTCTCTTCTTTCTCTCTCTAGAATCTCAGGAATTTAGGAGTTACAGATAGTGAGATATCTGCGACGCGGCGCACTGCGACGATTTTCTTTTTAGGCCCATTTCCCGTCGCAGTTCCGTCGAAAATTCACTGCGGGCTAACCAGGTGGAATTTTTGGACGATTTTTGCGGCAGCGCGACCGTAAGAGGTAGGGCTTCGATTTCCGTATTGATCATTTTGCTCCGTTTCGTACTTTTGGCACAGTTTTCAGGTCCTCTTTGACCCCCCTTTTTACTGTGATGGTTTTTGGACAGCACCGACTTCTCCGATTTTTATCTTGACGTAGGAGCGTCAGATCGAGGCGTTTAAGAGTCGATTTTGATCTACTCTTCGCGAGGAACGCAACCGTGATTTTTCTGGGATTTTAGGAGCTCATTTTAGAGGTGAAAAATTCCTCTTTTCCCGTGCTGTCTGAAAAACAGCAAATATTGTACTTTTTGGGATTTGTATTTATACCGGGAGCATTGATTTGCAGGATTTGAGGACTGTGGACAACCAGGAGACTACCTGGGGTGTTTTTGAGCTGTTGAGGTGGGCGGTTGTTGCTTACCTCATTTTTGACAAGCTCACTGGGATTACTAGAAATCCCCTAAAATATGACAATTAATGAGAACCATTGGGACAACTAACAGGACTACTAACAGGACAACTAACAGGACAATTAATGACAACCATTGGGACTACTAACAGGACTACTAACAGGACAACTAACAGGACAATTAATGAGAACCATTGGGACAAATTAATATGACAAATGACAAGGACCGCTGGGACAAACTCCCCTAAAATTAATATAACCCCACAAATGATATGATGACTTATATTGGGACACTGTGATTGAGACAAAGGCTATGATCTCGCATGCAAATGACTTTTATTCAGTAAATCAATTGTTTTAAACCTTTGACACTATTTTACAACTTTTAAAAATAAAGACAGTTGCATGCATGCCCGGACATCAGGTAAGGCCACTATTCATTGCTACACTATCATATTGGGATTTGAACATGTTTCATTGTTGTCCTTTGCATTCATATGTTGTTGCTCAAGTGTGAGCAGGGGTTTGGGATAGTGTAGCCAAGGTTGTGCTAGATTGTGGACTTGTGGGGTATTGCGGTGACCGCGGACAGTAGGCGGTTGACCAGATGTTTATCCTTGCATCAGATTGGGGTTGAGTTTGGTTTATTTATTGCATCAGTTGGGGATTGGGTTCCTATAGTGGATGGAGTTTCCCACTTTGATCATGGTTATGATCCAGTCCTGCTATATTGAGACATGTGCTACAGAGATACTTGTGATACTGATGACAGAGATATTTTACTCGTGTGGGTCGCTCCCCTCGAGTGCCACTCCGGAGGTGTGCTTTCTCGGACCCAGCCGTGTGTGCCGGTCTGATACTTATGTTGGGATGCGAGCCGTGTGAGCCGATCCCGCGGTTTCGAGCCGTGTGTGCAGATTCCGCTGAGCAGGCAGTACCAGTTGTTACTGGTGACTAGATTGGGTTTATTTGGTCAGATACTATTTCTGATGCATGCATACAGTTTGACAGCATAATAGTGGTAGTTTTCCTGTTTCAGCATCTTATGTATCTTACCACTTTCCCTTTTCCCTTTTGCCTCTAGTAGTCCTAGTGGGTGCGTCAGAGTTGAGGTTTTTACCCACTAGGGGAGGCTGCTGGTTTATCTGGTAGTTCTCACCCCCATTATTGTTTTCTGTTTCTTTCTTCTCCTTTATTTTGCAGAGTCATCTGCGGGAGCTGCTAGGCCATCGGCAGCTGATCGAGGTAAGGGGATCGCTGAATAGATAGATCTCCTGGGAGACTGAGAGCTGTAGATAGACGTTGTACCCCACTCAGACTGTGATATTCTCCTTTTATTTTGGGTCTGGCTTCCGCCAGCTGGTTGTACTATTTTAGTGTGCTGGGAGATTATTGTACATATTACAGCTGTATTTGTAGTACCAGTCTGAGATACTATGTGGTTCTTCTATTTCAGCTCTGTATTATGCTCTTTTATTGTACATTTAATATTTGAGCAGGTTACCAGCGCTTCGTGTACGTGGGAAATCCCATGTGCACGGCGGATCTGTAGACGGGCCCGGGTCCTGATTTGCACCCGGGGCGTGACAGTCAGTCTCTCACCCCATCCACTGGGAAAGTAGTATACAACCCAATCAAGACTCTCGCAACAGAGTTACGACTCTCACGTAAGTCCTCCTAGGGTCCAACTACAAGTCTAGGGTTTCTAAGTCCTTACTGACCTATATCCTAGGCTCTAATACCACTTTAATCTGTCACGCCCCGGGTCGAACTGCGACCCGGACTCGCCAATATATCCGCCGCCCATACGGGGAGCCCCGTATGAACGTAGCGTCTAACCTGCAAGAGAACATCTATACTATACAGATATCAGAGCTGAAATGGAAATACTGAACTGAAATAAAAACAACTCTAGGTATAAGTACAGACCAAGTCCTCACATAAATACATAAGTCGCTCCAAAATAAAGAAGAGTACAACTCGATCCTCACTACAAGATTACTCAACAGGACTCTCAAAAGGTGAGGGTACAGCTACTCTCAGGCAACACCTGGTAGGGATCTAACTCGCGACTCCCTTACCTCGATCAGCCGGATCAGCAACCTGTGCGGCAGGTACAGAAGTAGAGGTCCCTGGGGAAAAGACACCACGACGGGTGTGAGAACTACATCCCCAAGTAGTTCTCAGTGGGTGCCGCCAACAAGCCCGACGGTCTGCCCACTAAGTCTACTAGAGGCGAAAGTAGAAGATGCAATGCTAGAAGGAAAACTGACTAGAACTCTACAGCTACTATGCCTCTACTAGATGCTCAAAGTGAAACAGAAGGAAGAACTGATACCACTACTACCTCTCACTCCAATCACCCAATCTGTCCTGACTGCCACATCGGGTCCAGTCAAACCTGCGCCTACCTACTGCCGTTACGTCCACGGAGGAGCGGCCTTACGTAAGGTGTCCGTGACTGCCAAAAAGGGACCAGCCAGAGGGACTGCATCGACAAAATTGCAATAGCAAGTAACCCGCCTAGCTCCGGAGTGGCACTCGAGGGGCGCGACCCCACCGAGTAAAGTATCTGCGCATCTATGTCGAGCTCAATGTGGCCCATGCAGGCTATAATCCAAATCCACGATCAACAAGATCGACTGTAACCAACGAACCCTGTCTCACTCACTGGCTGGAACACAACACCCGAGACCCCCCTGTCCCTCAGACAGTAATCAAAAGACACTCTGATCAATAACTCACTAACTGACTCCACTCGGTCCCCCGACACGAGTGTAAATGTACCCCCCCTACTAACTCGACCCCTCGGCCTCCCTATCGGGGCGAGGAAGAAACTAAGTCCAGATGACAAAGCAATGATAGTGTGAGTGTCTAAAGCAATAAAGTAACCTAGCCCAAGTTGAAGGTTTCTACTAGTCTGGTTGAACATGCTGCATATGACAGTGGTGCTAGGTCAAGTCCAATGATAGCAATAAATAAAGATGTGGAGAATCATGATAAGGAACACATGCTAACTGAACAAATAAGCAATCCCAACTCATGCTCTCTAACATGCTGTACTGGAGGTAACAATAATACAAACACATCCCTAATCCCCTAGAATTAGTGTGCAGATCGTAAATCCTGAGAGCGAGGCCACCCACCTGATCAGACGAACAGTCAAAAATCCTACAGCTGATAATACCAGAAGTAGCAGCTACTCAGTGTCCAACAGGTCCAGCATAGTCCACACTGCTCCTGGTACACAAACTAAGCTGTCGTTACGCAATCTTCCTCCCAAAACAGTCGGATTTAACATACATTAATTCAGCTGCGAAGATGGGCAAAAATCACCTACTGAAAGTCCTCAGAAAAATCCGAATAAAATATGCTCGCGGTCTACGCGTCGATAACTTCGAAACGACTACCTGCACGTCCAAATCCGAGTTTTCTACGCTGAGATATAAATCCGGCAAGAAAATCACCTCAAACACAACTGTAGAAATTTCCACAGATAAGCATTCGGGAAGAAGGAAGATTCTCACCTTCGAAGCAACCTCTGGGAATTCTGAGAAAAATCCAGGAGATTCCTCACGAAAAGTAGATGAATTTAGCCTCCTGAATCACCCTGATCCGATGTCGGTACGCGAAGATATGGCCGAAACACTGCGGCGCTGTCCAAAAATCCGCGAAGAAAAAGAGGCAACAGAAAGCTCAAATACCTCCAAAATCCGAAAAGAATCTGAGCAAACTCTGAATATCAAAATAAGAGTCCTACCTGTCATGAGTCTAACGGCGCAAAAATCGTCGAAATCGGGTGTCGGAGAATGCCGGGAGAGTCTGTGCACTGAGAAGACGCAAAACGGGTTGTCGAAACATGTGTGTCGCACCGTGCCGTAAAATCGTGAATCTCGGGAAACGCGCCCCAGGAAAATCCAAGAATCCACTAGAGCGTGCTGCTGAGGAAGAGGAAGAATTTATCTTAAGGGCTCCCAGTAAAATTCCACTCAGAAAATCCGAAATTCCCCTTCAAAGCCTCTAATTTGAGGCTAAAAACTCCCTTAGCGGATCTGGGTACACTCCTGTGCCCGGTCCGCAAAAAGGGAGGTCGGACCGCCTCCCGTCCGACCGCCGAAGCCCCCCCGGTCGACACGTGCCCCCGCAACAGCAAACAGCTGTGCGGGGGCCCTCCGGGCGCTCCGCGTGTCCCCGCAACAGCGGCGGGGCACCGCGGGTGGCGACGCGTGGCATTGGCCGCTCCACCGCCCCCGCTCACCGCTTAAGGGCCCCGCGGGCCGGGAGCACAAAAGCCCACCAATGACCGGCTGCCACGCGTCCTGCTCCCGGTCCACGCGCCGCTCGCCTATTTTCCTTGGACCGAGTCGCGCGCGCCCGCCAATCCTGCTGTGCCACGTGGCCCGCCTCGCGGTCCATGCACCCGCGCGCCTTTCCCGTGGACCGAGCGGCGCGAGCCGGCCAATGAAAGGCCGCCACGTGGCACCAGCTGGTCCACGGTCACTCCCATGCACCCCTTTTTTCCCGAAAACTTCCGATAGCCCGTTTTTGGTCATCCGGACTCCAAATTTAGCAAACAAATAGCCGTTTTCAAGTGTTTTTCCGTGCTGAATCCGATTCTAACCTCGGTTTGGCCAAAATCCTTCCAGAAATTTCGGCAAACACAGCTGACGGCCAAAACAGTAAAAGATACCTCACCAGGTCCAACAGTAGCACCTCTTTGATGCACTATGGGCCAGGTACACCAACAATAGGTGTTCTAACTGTAGATTCAGTCGGAAAGCTGCATGGGGTTTACGGTCTCCACACATCCTCCTCAGACGATGACGAGAACCTATCTATGGAGGACTTTGAGAAGCAGCTCACTCTCTTGACAAGGAAGTTTCGCCGCAACTTTCGAAGGGGTAATCCAAGCAAAACTCCATCCTTCGGAAAGTCGAAGAAAGGCAAGGGTTCTTCAAGTTACAAGTCAAGAAAGCAAGAGAACTTCTCAAAGGATAAGAAAAGTTCAAAGGGACAAGTACAATACTTCAAATGTCGAGGCTACGGCCATATTGCAACAGAGTGTCCCAACAAGAATCCGGCAAAGAAGAAAGCGATGCAAGTCGTTACTTGGGATGACAACTCCACGTCAAATGAGTCATCCTCAAGTGATGAAGAAGACAACGCAACGGCGTTCCACGCGTCCACCTCTTCACCCTTCATGTGCTTGATGGCAAGTACCTCCGATTCCTTGTCCAACTCCTCCCATGTTGAAAAGAACGCTACGGACAGCGAATCGAGCAATTCTGAAGGTGAAGATTTTGCTCTTGCCTACCATAAGCTTTTGAGGGATTCAAAGAAACTGGCAAAGCAAAACGGAGTTTGAGAGGGAGATTGCAGGATCTCGAAGAAGAAGCAAAAAGGGCATCTTCTCTCTCAACGCTCTTGAAGTGGAAAGGGATATTCTAGCCAAAGCAAATGTTTCCCTTCAAGAGAAAAATGAGCTTTTTGAGAAAGAACATGAGAAATTGGTGGATAAAGCGAATCATTTCTCAAAGCTCTACGACGAGGCTCAACGGGATAAAATGGAAATGACAAAGACCATTCTCCAACTAAAGGACGATTTAAAGCGATTCTCTTCAGGAAGGAGTAAGTTGGATAGGCTTCTTGGTCTTGGTCAAACAAATCGGTTCGGCCTCGGATACACTCAAACTGGAGACAGTCCAAGTTCGAGTGGGACAGTTTTTGTGCCTCAGTCGGTACCTCCTCCTCCGACACTGGAATTCACGACAACCAACGACAACAAGCCTACTTCATCCTCTTTGGGATCGTCAAGAACTAAGGTATGTTTTCGTTGTGGCTTTTCAGGGCACATAAGGAGAAATTGCAAGACGGGAGCCAAACGCTCAACTCAAGCACTTCTTGCAACGACTACCACAAAGGTGATTCCTCAGAAATCAATTGCAAACCATTCAAAGGAAAAGAGCCTTGGTAGTTCACCACGCAAGACGACTTCATCAAGGAGCAGCAATCGCTCTAACAAGACGCTTTCACCTCGGCGATTAACTTCACGACCATTACCGACGCATTCCAAAAAGGTTTGGGTGCGCAAAGGTGAAATTTTTCCTTGTCTCGTTACCAATATCTCCTTGCATGCATATGATAGTTCGTCTTGGTATCTGGATAGCGGGTGTTCCCGTCACATGACCGGTGACAAAAACTGTTTTCAAACCTTTGAGAAAATCTCCGGAGGACTTGTTGTTTTCGGAGACGGTCGGTCTTCCAAGATTGTTGGAAAAGGAACTATCGCTATTCCGGATGGCCCGGTTCTAAATAATGTGTTATTTGTTAATGGCCTTAAGACTAACCTCATAAGCATAAGTCAACTTTGTGACAATGGTTATTCAGTTAATTTTTCATCTGATGAATGTACTGTAACTGATAAGAACCATGTTTTCTTTTTAAAAGGGGTTAGATCAGAAAACAATTGTTATGTAGTTCCTCATAAAATTTCTGAAAAATGTAACCTAGCTTCTTTGAAAAATGAAACTCTTTGGCACGAAAGGCTAGGTCACATAAACTTTAAGGAACTTGCTAGAATTTCAAACAAAGATGTGGTCAAGGGGGTTCCTAAACTTTCATTTGAACAAAACATTGTGTGTGGCGGTTGCCAAAAGGGAAAACAGTCAAGGACTGCACACAAGAACTTGAACCACATTGGTACAAAACGGCCTTTGGAACTTTTGCACATGGATTTAATGGGGCCAACTCGTCAACCATCTTTGGGAGGTAAATGGTATATTTTCTTATTGGTTGATGATTTCTCTAGATATTCTTGGGTAGCATTTTTAAAAGAGAAAGCTGATACTTTTGATTCTTTTCACGAGATTTGCCATCGTATTATGATTGAAAAGAATGAAAAGATTACTCGTGTTAGAAGTGATAGAGGTGGAGAATTCATAAATTCTAAATTCATTGATTTTTGCACTTCAAACGGCATTAAACATGAATTCTCGGCACCCTATACACCTCAACAGAATGGTGTAGTCGAGCGCAAAAACAGGGTCGTACAGGAGATGGCACGTGTTATGCTTCATAGCCGGAACTTACCGTTATATTTTTGGGCTGAAGCGGTGAACACTGCTGTCTATGTAATTAATCGAGTGTATTTGCGCCCCGGAACTTTAAATACACCATATGAACTATGGTTTTGTAGAAAACCGAACATCAAATATTTTCGTATCTTTGGGAGTCGGTGTTTTATTTTGCGTGACCGCGAGAATCTTGGAAAATTTGACTCTCGAAGTGACGAAGGGATTTTCTTGGGTTATTCTACAAACAGTAGAGCATATCGAGTTTTTAACTTAGAATCTAAGACGATCGTAGAATCGATAAATGTTAAAGTAGATGAAGCTTTTCACTTTGCATCTGAAAAATCTACCCTCGATATCTCTCTTGATGATGATACACCTGCTAATGCACCTTCTAATAACAATTCTTTCGATAATAATGATGCATCTAACGGTTCTTCAAGTTTATCTGATGTGCAGGAATCATCTCATGTACCTCCGAGTACTCCGTTACCTCAAACGTTACGCATCTCCAAGGATCATCCTGAATCGAACATCATTGGAGACCCACAAGAAGGAGTCAGAACTCGGAGACAATTGGTTTGCAGATTCGCTTGCTACGTATCTTTAATCGAACCAAAGAATGTCTGTGATGACCTGGATCTCTGCAGAGCTGTGGTAGAGTCATTGGTGACTTCGGGGGAGCCTGTACTATGTTTCGGGAAGTGGTTGTGCATGATTGGACACAAGTGTTGGACCTCGAGCCTTATTGGATCACGTGGGTGATCGGCTGACCCCGTCGGATGTTTAGAGGTGGTTTCGCGCGAAACGGTTATCAAATTTGGATTCAGCGCGGAAAAACGCTTGGAAATGGCTTTTTGTTTGCTCAATTCTGAGTCCGGATGTCCAAAAGCGGACTCCCGGAAGTTTTGGGCAGTTGTGGTGCTTGCGGGAGCCTCCGGCAAATTTTAGAGGCGGATTTTGGCGAAACGGACATCGTTTTTGGAATCAGCGCGCGAAAACGGTCAAGATGGACTATTTACTTGTCGTTTTTGAGCTTGCGGGTACTGTTCACGCCGGAACAGTGTTTCCGGCGATCGCCGGCGGCGGCGGGCAGCGCCGGCGGGCGGCCTCGGGCAGGCGGCAGGCGGCGGGCAGGCGCTCGGGCGCGCGGGCAGGCGCGCGGTCCACGGCAGCGGGCGTGTACCGGGCGGTGCCACGTGGCGAGGCTTGGTTGGTTCGGTGTTGTGCTCCCGGTCCACGAAACCTGTGGAGCAGGTGACCGGGGCAGGTGGCCGTACGGCGGGGCAGGTGGCCGTACGGCCCGGGTCAGCCGCGACGTGCGCGGTCCACAGCGCGACGTGCGCGGTGCACGGGTTGCGGGGCCACGTGTCGCGTCGTCATTTGCGGGCGCTTGTGCTCCGGGTGCAGCGGGGCTCGGCAGTGTGGTGGGCTGGGCCGTGTGGTGGACCGGGCCGCACTGTGCGCGCCCGGAAATCATGGGTCGGGCCGCACTGTGTGCGCCCGAAACTTTTCGGGCGCCCGGAAAAAGGGACATGGCTGGTATTTCTTCAATTGTTCTTTTCAGCCTATATAAGCCTCCAACCCGAGCTCCACTCTTTCTTCTTTTTCTCCCAACCCATTGACCTTCAGCCCGAGCTCTTTTAAGCAAAGATTTTCATCTCTAAGTACTTGATCCCCCTGCCAAGTTTCAAGATTTTAGGAGGCACGAATCCCGAGGTTCCCCATTTTATGGTGCGGCGCGACGTTGCTTTCTAGTGTTCCTCTTCGGCGCAGTGATAGTGTTTTTGCTCCCCTGGGCTACCCCGAGATCATTTTGCTGTGATTCTTGCACCGGCAGACTCCTAAGAGGTAGGACTTCATCTTTTGTTTTGGACGTACTTTCCCATTTTGAGGTTTTGGCACGGATCCCGAGGCAAATAGTGACCCCATTTTCTGTGTGGATTTACTTGACAGCAGCGGAGTATTTTGGCCATATCTTTGCGCACGAGCGTCTGACGGAAACGAGCTTGTACAACTTTTTCATCTACGGATCGCAAGGAACGCGCTCGTATTTTTATTAGATTTTTGTGAATTTTATTTCGAGGTGAAAATTACTGTTTTCTCAGTGAACAGTAATCAGTCCTTAACACAGATTTTTGCATGAGTGTGCCCCCTTGCCGAATTTTTATCTTGTTGTACAGAACTCAGATTTGGGCGTGCAAGGTACCGTTGCGAAGCTATCGACGCGAGGATCGCCGTGATATTTTTATTGGAATTTTCTGGGCACTTTCTACAGGTGTTAATTTAACAGTTTTGAATTCGAGGTTGTATGTGGTTAAGTGCAATAATTGGGAGCCTAAGTGTAATTAGTGGACTTTATGTTGTACCAGGATTATTGCGGGTGTGCTAAAATTGGGGGAGCGAGGATTTGAAGTTTTGGTATTTTCTTGCTGTACGGACTTGGACAGTTTGCTCTTCAGGTGGGTGGTTGCTTTATCCCTCTTTTCTGACTTACCCACTAGGAGTATTAGAGAGATCCTTCTTGGACATCCATGATTGATAATGGTAATTGGGACTTGCATGCTTGTGGATATCTGATAGTGGTTGGGACTTGTACATGTTTGTATGGATAGAATGTTAGCGTTTAAACTTGCATGTGGAATGGATATTTATTTTGGACTATATGATTATCCTGTTAGTGGTTGGTACTATTTGAGGATTTTATGACATGCATAGGTGGATAGTGATGCTTTATTATGGAACATGGATTATAGACATGTGTGGTTGGATAATGTTTTAGCATGATGGTTATATCTATGCGGAGATATTAATTGTTACACATGTGGAACCACTATTGGACACCTTTTCCTTTATTTTCTTGAGAACACTTGCATGCTTGTATGGACATCTAGATAGGCCATCTTTTATCGCTACACTTTCATGCTGGAACTTGACTTAGGAGAAACCTTGTTTGCTTCTTTTCTCCTTTTCGTTAGTCAGGTGGTTCTTGTTGCTCGGGTTTGAGTAGGGGTTTGGGATTGTGTAGCCGGGGCCTGGATTGTGGATTATGGGTTTTGTGGCAACCGCGGATAGTAAGCGGTTGACCAGATGTCGGATGTGGGACATGGGTTATTCCGGCGACCGCGGATATTGCGCGGTTGACCGGAGGTCGGTTGTGAGACCTGATCGTGGATTTTGGGGTATTGCGGCAATCGCGGATATTGGGCGATTGACCGGATGGTTACTTTTGCATCTGATTGGGAATCAGTTTTCTTTTAGGGGAGGGTTGTGTTCCACTGGGGCTTTATAGTTGTGAACCAGTCCTGCTTTTGATACTTATTTCACCGGCGCGGTTATTGCCCGGTGACGCTTTCCTCGTGTGGGTCGCTCCCCACGAGTTCCCCTCCGGAGGCCGGGGTCAGACAGTTATTGAAGGTTTTGCTATCACATCGGCGCGGCTTATTTGCCCGATGATGAGGGCGGCAGCAGGAGTTCTGCTATCACATCGGCGCGGCCTTCTTGCCCGATGATGAGGGCGGTACAGATTGGGTTCATCTGGGACGGTTGGTTATTGTTTCTTACGGTTATTCCAGTCTAGGACTGCATTTTAGAGGCATAGTAGTGGTAGATTTCTCCTTTTCAGCAGTTTCATTTCTTACCACTCTCCTTTCCTTTTCGCCTCTGGTAGACCTAGTGGGTGCGTCAGAGTTTGAGGATTTACCCACTAGGGGAGGCTACTGGTTTACTAGTAGTTCTCACCCCCATTCTTCTTTTCTCTTTTTTTCTTCTCCCTGGTTTTGCAGTGTCTTCTGTGGGTGCTGCTGGGCTTTCAGCGGCGGGTCGAGGAGAGATGACGACTGAGTAGATAGATCTCGAGGCAGGATGAGCGGGTTAGCTGGACTGTTGATGTACCTATGTTTCCTCAGACGGTTGTACTTTTACATTTGGGACTGGCTTTTGCCAGCAGGTTGTTTTTATTTTGGTGAGCTGGGAGAGACTGATGTATCATTTTTACAGATGTATTGTATTTTATTTCCAGCTTCAGTCTGAGATGTATTAGATTTTAGTTCAGCTCTGTTTTTATTGCTCTTTTATTATATTTCTTATATCTGAGCAGGTTACCAGCGCTTCGTGTACATGGAAAATTCTGTGTGCACGGCGGATCTGTTGGCGGGCCCGGGTTCTGGTTTACACCCGGGGCGTGACAGATTAGGTGGTATCAGAGCTTAGGGATAGGTCAGTTGGGACTTAGGAAACCCTAGGCTTATGGCGGGCCCTAGGATGTTAGGGTGTGAGAGACGCGACATTTTGCGAAAGTCGGTGATTTATTTATTTGACTCTTCCTGTGAGTGAAGAGGGATCGACATATCCTATTTTTGTTGGACAGTTATGTTGGCTGCAGACAACATAAAGTTACAAAAATAGGGGGATGTCTTTGACTTTCGCTAGATTGGGTCGAGTGTTGGGGTGTGCTGATTTGCGGTTTTGTCGTGGTGAGCGGTGTCTCCCCGACGTTGGGCCCTGACCCGGGTGCACCTTGGTGCGGCAGTTGGGTCTGGGCTGGTTGTTTCGGGCCGGATACCCAGATTGGGGTCTGAGAGCTCCGGACCCGAAGGGTAGTAGTGTTGGGGGGCAGATCAGCAGCGCAGTGGCACAGTTGTCGGAGTAGCGAGTAGCCCCCTCCGTGCCGACGTTTAGTGTTGAGGCACCGAGGCAGGGTGGATAGTTGACAGCGGGTAAGCTGTGGGATTGCGTCGATCGAGTGAGCCAGTTTGGATGAGTCATTCCGATTCGTGGGATTGAGTATGGAGCCCTTGGAGGCCTTTTATGGCAAGAGTTAACGCAGTTGCTGAACTGCACGCTCCATGTATAGAGGGACGGGGCGCGTAGGATATGAGTGTCTGAGAGTGGATTGCGCCAGGATACCTTTTAACTTGTTGGGTCCCTCCAGTACGGTTTAAGAACGCCTCATTGGAGTAGGCGCCGGGTATGGAGCGTGGCATTGTAGTTCCTTTGGATTGGGATCTGCCGCCTGAGGCGAGTTCTGATTGAGGCGCTTGGCGCCGGTGATGGAGGACAGATCAGTCGGATGAGGCATTCTCGATTTCTTCTCCAGGATAGTGGATTTCTGAGACTGTCAGAGCGCATAGGTTACAGCGGTCGGTGTGGTGGTAGGTTTGAGTTGTTCCGGGCTTTTGGGTTCGTATCTTTTTGATACGGGAGTTTTCCCTCTTGAAGGGTAGTGCTTGTACTTCTCTGCTTGGGTTAGGGGTAGGACGGTTACCTAGTGTTTCGGGAGGTTCATATTCCCGATCTTTGGCACGTAGGGGTGTGTGGTTGGTCCTGCCCGGTGCAGTTGAGTCCTCGATAGTACCGGTAGACCTGATGGTCTTAACCTAGTGGCGGGACTTGGTTTGGCACTTAGGACGGGTTGGGCTGGCTCGGTTTCCTTCTTTTCGCGGCGGTTGATTATGCCGCGAGGACGGTTTTCGTGGGAAGCCAGGCCCGGAGGTTTTGGTGTACCTGGGTTGCTTGAGAGTTATCTTCGCCTCTATGGTTTTGATTTTGTGCGTGAGGCGGATGTTTCGCAGTGGTTGAGTAGCCTTTTTGGCTGGTGTGGTTGAGGGACTTACATTGGATATCGCGGGAAGAAGAGAGGTACTTGGATCGGGCTAGTGTGCCGATGGACTTGTGGCTGGATTATCTGAGGCTGAGGAGGAGCGGATGCGTGTACCGATGTGGACTACTTGGTAGCTCGAGCGGTTAGTCCAGCCGTACTTGGTTGAGGTAGCACGGATTCTTGGAGTGCTCACCTTTATTTTTGTTCTTGTTAGAGACCCGAGGATTGTATCGTGTCCCTGGAGGAGGTATTTGACAGCTTTGGGAGCTTGAGTGGCGGATGTTCGGATAATTACCCCCTCTATTTGGTTGAGTTTTCGTGTTGAGGAACGACTTTAGTTTCGAGGACGAAACTTTCTTTTAGTGGGGGAGGATGTGATGACCTGGATCTCTGCAGAGCTGTGGTAGAGTCATTGGTGACTTCGGGGGAGCCTGTACTATGTTTCGGGAAGTGGTTGTGCATGATTGGACACAGGTGTTGGACCTCAAGCCTTATTGGATCACGTGGGTGATCGGCTGACCCCGTCGGATGTTTAGAGGTGGTTTCGCGCGAAACGGTTATCAAATTTGGATTCAGCGCGGAAAAACGCTTGGAAATGGCTTTTTGTTTGCTCAATTCTGAGTCCGGATGTCCAAAAGCGGACTCCCGGAAGTTTTGGGCAGTTGTGGTGCTTGCGGGAGCCTCCGGCAAATTTTAGAGGCGGATTTTGGCGAAACGGACATCGTTTTTGGAATCAGCGCGCGAAAACGGTCAAGATGGACTATTTACTTGTCGTTTTTGAGCTTGCGGGTACTGTTCACGCCGGAACAGTGTTTCCGGCGATCGCCGGCGGCGGCCGGCGGCGGCGGGCAGCGCCGGCGGGCGGCGGCGCGGCCTCGGGCAGGCGGCAGGCGGCGGGCAGGCGCTCGGGCGCGCGGGCAGGCGCGCGGTCCACGGCAGCGGGCGTGTACCGGGCGGTGCCACGTGGCGAGGCTTGGTTGGTTCGGTGTTGTGCTCCCGGTCCACGAAACCTGTGGAGCAGGTGACCGGGGCAGGTGGCCGTACGGCGGGGTAGGTGGCCGTACGGCCCGGGTCAGCCGCGACGTGCGCGGTCCACAACGTGACGTGCGCGGTCCACAGCGCGACGTGCGCGGTGCACGGGTTGCGGGGCCATGTGTCGCGTCGTCATTTGCGGGCGCTTGTGCTCCGGGTGCAGCGGGGCTCGGCAGTGTGGTGGGCTGGGCCGTGTGGTGGACCGGGCCGCACTGTGCGCGCCCGGAAATCATGGGTCGGGCCGCACTGTGTGCGCCCGAAACTTTTCGGGCGCCCGGAAAAAGGGACATGGCTGGTATTTCTTCAATTGTTCTTTTCAGCCTATATAAGCCTCCAACCCGAGCTCCACTCTTTCTTCTTTTTCTCCCAACCCATTGACCTTCAGCCCGAGCTCCCTTAAGCAAAGATTTTCATCTCTAAGTACTTGATCCCCCTGCCAAGTTTCAAGATTTTAGGAGGCACGAATCCCGAGGTTCCCCATTTTATGGTGCGGCGCGACGTTGCTTTCTAGTGTTCCTCTTCGGCGCAGTGATAGTGTTTTTGCTCCCCTGGGCTACCCCGAGATCATTTTGCTGTGATTCTTGCACCGGCAGACTCCTAAGAGGTAGGACTTCATCTTTCGTTTTGGTCGTACTTTCCCGTTTTGAGGTTTTGGCACGGATCCCGAGGCAAACAGTGACCCCATTTTCTGTGTGGATTTACTTGACAGCAGCGGAGTATTTCGGCCATATCTTTGCGCACGAGCGTCTGACGGAAACGAGCTTATACAACTTTTTCATCTACGGATCGCAAGGAACGCGCTCGTATTTTTATTGGATTTTTGTGAATTTTATTTCGAGGTGAAAATTACTGTTTTCTCAGTGAACAGTAATCAGTCCTTAACACAGATTTTTGCATGAGTGTGCCCCCTTGCCGAATTTTTATCTTGTTGTACAGAACTCAGATTTGGGCGTGCAAGGTACCGTTGCGAAGCTATCGACGCGAGGATCGCCGTGATATTTTTATTGGAATTTTCTGGGCACTTTCTACAGGTGTTAATTTAACAGTTTTGAATTCGAGGTTGTATGTGGTTAAGTGCAATAATTGGGAGCCTAAGTGTAATTAGTGGACTTTATGTTGTACCAGGATTATTGCGGGTGTGCTAAAATTGTGGGAGCAAGGATTTGAAGTTTTGGTATTTTCTTGCTGTACGGACTTGGACAGTTTGCTCTTCAGGTGGGTGGTTGCTTTATCCCTCTTTTCTGACTTACCCACTAGGAGTATTAGAGAGATCCTTCTTGGACATCCATGATTGATAATGGTAATTGGGACTTGCATGCTTGTGGATATCTGATAGTGGTTGGGACTTGTACATGTTTGTATGGATAGAATGTTAGCGTTTAAACTTGCATGTGGAATGGAATATTTACTTTGGACCATATGATTATCCTGTTAGTGGTTGGTACTATTTGAGGATTTTATGACATGCATAGGTGAATAGTGATGCTTTATTATGGAACATGGATTATAGACATGTGTGGTTGGATAATGTTTTAGCATGATGGTTATATCTATGCGGAGCTATTAATTGTTACACATGTGGAACCACTATTGGACACCTTTTCCTTTATTTTCTTGAGAACACTTGCATGCTTGTATGGACATCTAGATAGGCCATCTTTTATCGCTACACTTTCATGCTGGAACTTGACTTAGGAGAAACCTTGTTTGCTTCTTTTCTCCTTTTCGTTAGTCAGGTGGTTCTTGTTGCTCGGGTTTGAGTAGGGGTTTGGGATTGTGTAGCCGGGGCCTGGATTGTGGATTATGGGTTTTGTGGCAACCGCGGATAGTAGGCAGTTGACCAGATGTCGGATGTGGGACATGGTTGTGATTGTGGGTTATTCCGGCGACCGCGGATATTGCGCGGTTAACCGGAGGTCGGTTGTGAGACCTGATCGTGGATTTTGGGGTATTGCGGCAATCGCGGATATTGGGCGATTGACCGGATGGTTACTTTTGCATCTGATTGGGAATCAGTTTTCTTTTAGGGGAGGGTTGTGTTCCACTGGGGCTTTATAGTTGTGAACCAGTCCTGCTTTTGATACTTATTTCACCGGCGCGGTTATTGCCCGGTGACGCTTTCCTCGTGTGGGTCGCTCCCCACGAGTTCCCCTCCGGAGGCCGGGGTCAGACAGTTATTGAAGGTTTTGCTATCACATCGGCGCGGCTTATTTGCCCGATGATGAGGGCGGCAGCAGGAGTTCTGCTATCACATCGGCGCGGCCTTCTTGCCCGATGATGAGGGCGGTACAGATTGGGTTCATCTGGGACGGTTGGTTATTGTTTCTTACGGTTATTCCAGTCTAGGACTGCATTTTAGAGGCATAGTAGTGGTAGATTTCTCCTTTTCAGCAGTTTCATTTCTTACCACTCTCCTTTCCTTTTCGCCTCTGGTAGACCTAGTGGGTGCGTCAGAGTTTGAGGTTTTACCCACTAGGGGAGGCTACTGGTTTACTAGTAGTTCTCACCCCCATTCTTCTTTTCTCTTTTTTCTTCTCCCTGGTTTTGCAGTGTCTTCTGTGGGTGCTGCTGGGCTTTCAGCGGCGGGTCGAGGAGAGATGACGACTGAGTAGATAGATCTCGAGGCAGGATGAGCGGGTTAGCTGGACTGTTGATGTACTTATGTTTCCTCAGACGGTTGTACTTTTACATTTGGGACTGGCTTTTGCCAGCAGGTTGTTTTATTTTGGTGAGCTGGGAGAGACTGATGTATCATTTTTACAGATGTATTGTATTTTATTTCCAGCTTCAGTCTGAGATGTATTAGATTTTAGTTCAGCTCTGTTTTTATTGCTCTTTTATTATATTTCTTATATCTGAGCAGGTTACCAGCGCTTCGTGTACATGGAAAATTCTGTGTGCACGGCGGATCTGTTGGCGGGCCCGGGTTCTGGTTTACACCCGGGGTGTGACAATGTCGATGAAGCTCTTCAAGATGACTACTGGATTGAAGCAATGCAGGAAGAGCTCCATCAATTTGAGCGAAACAAAGTCTGGGAATTAACGAAGCCTCCGAAGCAACACAATGTGATAGGTACCAAATGGATCTTCAAGAACAAGAAAAATGAGGATGGTACTATCATCAGGAACAAAGCAAGACTAGTTGCTCAAGGCTACTCTCAAGTAGAAGGTATAGACTTTGACGAAACTTTCGCCCCTGTAGCTAGACTCGAGTCCATTCGTATCCTATTTGCTATTGCTTGTCATTTTAAAATCAAATTATTTCAAATGGACGTTAAGAGCGCATTTTTAAATGGGTTTTTAAATGAGGAAGTTTATGTGGCTCAACCGAAAGGTTTTGTGGATCATAAACTACCTAACCATGTTTTTCGTCTGAAAAAGGCTCTTTACGGTCTGAAACAAGCACCGCGAGCATGGTACGAAAGGTTGACAAAGCACCTTTTGGAAAAGGGCTATACTCGAGGGGGAGCTGACAGGACTCTCTTTGTGAAGCATTATCAAAACAATTTCATTGTAGCACAAATCTATGTCGATGACATTGTATTTGGCGCAACAAGAGATAATGATGCTTCTAAATTCGCGGAGACCATGGAAAGCGAATTTGAGATGTCCATGATGGGCGAATTGACTTATTTTCTTGGATTACAAGTTAAACAAAACGATGAAGGTATTCACTTGTGTCAATCCAAGTATGCAATGGAGTTGGTCAAAAAGTTTGATTTAGAAAATTCTAAGGATTTTCCGACTCCAATGGGAACTAGCCATAAGGGACTTGGAAGTGAATCACATAGTGAGAATGTAGACGAGAAACTGTATCGCAGTATGATTGGAAGTCTACTATATCTCACGGCTAGTCGCCCGGATATATCCTTCAGTGTTGGGATTTGCGCGAGATATCAATCAGCACCGAAGGAGGTTCACCTGAAAGCGGTGAAACGGATCATCCGATATATCAAAGGTACAATCAAATTTCGGAATTTGGTATCCTATGGGAACAAGTTTGGATATTGTTGGATACTCAGATGCCGATTGGGCTGGATCAGTGGATGATCGGAAAAGCACGAGTGGTGCATGCTTCTATCTTGGCCATTGCCTTGTTGCATGGCACAGTAAAAAGCAGAACTGCATAGCACTCTCGACTGCCGAAGCGGAGTATATTTCAGCAGGAAGTTGTTCAACCCAATTGATTTGGATGAAAAGCGTGTTGAGCGATTTCCGGATTTCAGCAACTTCGGTAACCATTTTTGTGACAACACTAGTGCTATTAACATTTCAAAAAACCCTGTGTTGCACTCTAGAACAAAACATATTGAACTTAGATATCATTTTCTTAGAGAGCTAGTTGAATCAAATATTCTTCAACTGTCATATATTTCAACTGAGGATCAATTAGCTGACATCTTAACAAAACCTTTGGATCAAAAACGTTTTATTCACTTGCGTAAAGCAATTGGCATGCTTTCCTTGAAATAACCTCTTTTGAAACCTTTGCTTAGGTTAGGTTTTGTTTTTTTTTTGTTTTGTTCTTTATCTATGTTTTTGTACATAGGACATTAATTGAGCATAAATCATAATTGACTTTAATTGCATCTTTTCGCACATTTAGAAATTTATTATGCTTTTGATATCATAATATTTCAATGTTGCAATGATCATTTATGTTAATTAAGTCATCTTTTAAGTGATCAAAGTCAATTTCTCTCTCAATGATCTCTTGGTATAGTCATTATCTTATTTGATTGCTTAGTCGAGTATGAATGCGAGATCAATTTTTGGTTGAATACCTTATATATTAAATAATTGATAGCCAATTGAGGGGGAGTCAAAGAAAGGTAAAATGCTCAAAAGATGTGGAAAGAGTTACATCCCAATGAGGAGTGTGAAAACTACCACCACATGGAGAAAAAAGATACCCCATGAATGCAAAGCAAATTTTTGTTTTAAAAAATGTTGATGAAATGCATATTGAAATACTTGACTCAGTCAAATTTCATGGTTGGTATAAGGTGGGATTTTTGATAAAGATGCTCAAAGAGCCACTCCTTCAACAGATTGTCTAGATATATTATCTAACTTATCTGGGATTTCAAACATCTATTGATCTTGGTATTTCATTTTCTTTACCAAAATTGATGATTTGATAAAGACATTACGCATAAGATCAGGTTAGATGTGATTGAAGTTGTTCAACTTTAAGTGTTTTAATTTCGTAAATTTTCGTTTCATTTTTGAGTATTTTTGATAGATTTGGTATAATCTATTTCTTGTTGTATGAAACGATGATTTTTGTTTAAAGTTGATATGCTAAAGTGCTTACATACTTTTTCTGGATTTTATGGAATTTTTCTAAATTTGTCTGGAGAAAAAGTTGAAGCCGATCCGGATCGGAGTAAGTGATCCGGATCCCGAACGCAGGTGTTTCCTGCGGGTAGCCGATCCGGATCACATTCACGATCCGATCCGGATCACGGCTAGGGTTTTAATAAGAACAAGAGGGTTTTTGATTTCTTTTGCTACAATCTTGTGTTCTTAAGTCTCTAGAGTTTCTCTCTCAAGAAATCTTCCATCTTGGAGCTTTCCTAATGTCACGCCCCGGGGTATTCATTTAGCGGAAACGGTTTACAATATTAAACAATTTAGCGTGTAAAATTTTTTTTTTTAAAAGGCCTCCCCCGGCGCGTGCCCAGACCCGCCGCATGTACAAGGTCACTCTGCACACGGACAGAGTCTCCCCTGTACATGCACGGCGTTGCAGCTAGTACAAGATCCAATCACAGCCCACAGTTCAATCACAACAGTTTCAAGCATTCACACAAGTACCAAAATTGCATAAGATTCACGGCCGATCAATTTGAAAGCATAAAACCACAATTGTTGAAAACGGCGCCCGACCGGCACCAGGTTTAAAAACTAGTTTGAAAATAACATAAAACCACAGGGTTTGGAACTTGTGCCCACACGGCACTTGTGTTTTGAAAGCCGTTTTCACAATTTCATAAATCCACAGGGTTTTGAAAAGTGGTGCCCACACGACACCTAAGTTTTAAAAACAGTTTTCGCAATCTCTTTTTGTTTGTTTTCTCTTTTCACAAAGCGGCCTAATAAAAGGAAAGGAAATACAACAGTGTAAATATATGACATGCCGACATCCACAACGACCCCACGAGGGTATCGAGAACCACACAAAAGTCTACAGCAGTAAATGAAAAGCGACAATAAAGAAGAAGTAAATAATACTAATGCGGGGTCTCCACAGACCCGACCGCTCCAGTCTCGGCCTCACCGTCGCCTGTCGCTCCCCCGAAAGGACCCTGTCACAATGTGGGAAGTCAGCGACAAAGTAAAATAATAAGGAAAGCAGGAAAAAGAAGTGTGCCAACCGTAAACTATCCGGAGCAACCACTCTCCCCCACACGGGGACAAAACCTCGCACACCTGCACAACCTAGTCCGGGCACCTACCCCGGCATCCAACCGAGCACCTACCTCGGTAAACCACGTCGAGCACCTACCCCGACGGGTCACACCGCTCGCACCTCGGCGCACAAAACCCCCACCTGCGGGGGTCCCCACTATGTCACCTCGTGGGTTTACACGGGTCATAGACCACTTTTCCGAAAAAGCGCACCCTTAGCGGTGGCCAAACCGCGGGTGCGCGTGCTGCAACTCGAGCCAAGTAACCAGATGATGATAATGCAACAGATAAACATGTCTACAAATACTACTAGGTTAGTATTACAGATACTTGCCATTTTCCTTTCTTTTTTTGGTTTAACATAAATAACATTATACAAGTTGATCATAAATGAAATACACCCATCAAGTACCCAACGTTCGATCTCAAAGTAAAACAAGAACCCACCTCAACGTGACAGAGAAGACGTGTGAAACTCCCACGAGAATGCCCTCGCTGTGTGCCCAGACAGCTACAATAAATTTATACTTGTTAAAAATGTCTTCGTGGTTAAAAACACTCAAAAATGGCGCGAAACGGGCTAAAAACGGAGCTTCTGGGCTTTTATTTGGAACCCTGGTGCACGGGACCAGGCGTGGACCGGGTCCACGGCGGCGGGCGGGCGCGGCGCAGACCGGGAGCATCCTGCAGCAGTGCACCGGGCGCCTCGGGCCGGGCCGCGCACGGTTGCGGGCGCGCAACGGGTCCACGGCGCCCCGCTACTGTTGACGAGCGCCGGGTGCATGCTCGGGCGTGCACCGCGCGTCCAGGCGCACCGCGCCGTGCGCCGGGTCCGCGCCCCCGGGCCGCGAGGGCGTGCGCCGGGTGCACGCCGGCCCGGTGGACCGCGCAGGCCTGGCGCACAGTTTCGTGCGCCGGGTCTGCGGCCCCGGGCCGGAACGCGTGCGCCGGGCGCACGCCGGCCCGGTGGACCGCGCGGCCTGGCGCACAGCTTTGTGCGCCGGGTCCGCGGCCCCGGGCCGGAATGGCGTGCGCCGGGTGCACCGGGTGTGTGGACCGCGGCCTGAAAAACCCTACAGTGACCTCGAATTTCGCTCCGATTGCGACCCCGCGGTCACGGCGACTCCGGCGATGATCCCGTGAACACGGTGACGGCGGCGGCGGCCTCCCGTTTAACCACGGCGGCGGCGGCCTCCCGTTTGGTCCCCAAACGCGCCTCGCACGCGACACGACACGAAGGAAACCCATACCGAAAAAAGAAACGGAAGGACCCGGATCGCTCACCTCGTTTTTTGCCGGTAAGGGAGGGAGGAGGAGGATCGTTGCGCTCTCGTTCGCCGGATTCCACCGGATGTTCCTTCTTCCCGTCTCGTCGCTTCGATTCTTCACGCCAACCGATGAAGGGGAAAGAAAACTGGGGTTCGGGTTCTTTCGCACGAGACCTAACGCACAAAGAAATTAGGAGTGGGGGAAAAACCCTAAGTTCCAACTCAACATTAAATAATTAATTAGTCGTTTGGGCACAAACCGGGGTCCGACTTACCCCGAAAAGCGTGCCAATCGCCCAAAAGCTTATTTGAGGCACCCGTAACTGCTGGTAACCTTCAGAAATTAATTCTGGGAGATCCCGGAGTCAGAAAAATAATCCGGTCGCGCCGCCGCGCTCCAATTCGCGAGCTCTACCGTCTAAAAATATCCGCGGGCCCCGACGGTCTGTCCAAAAAAAGAATTATTATTCCAGCCGCCGGACCGCAAAGGAGGGGAACGCGATAAATAAATAATTAAAATAAATCCAACCATACTATTTAAGGGCGGTTACTACACCACTCACCTCTTAAAAACAAGTTTCGTCCTCGAAACTTAATCCTGGGTCGCGGTGAAAAGATCGGGGTAGGTCTCCCTCATTTTTGACTCCAACTCCCACGTCGCTTCTCGTTCCTCATGGTTGCTCCAAAGCACCTTCACGTAGGGAATGGCTCGGTTCTCAGCGTTTTACTTTCCCTTGCTAGGATCCGCACCGGGGTTTCCTCGAAGCTTAGGTCCTCCTTCAGCTCTAGGGTGGAGACGTCCAGAACATGTGATGGGTCGGAGAGGTATCTTCTGAGCATCGAGACGTGGAACACGTCGTGGACACGGTCGAGGTTAGGTGGTAGGGCAAGGCGGTAAGCCACCGGGCCGATGCGCTCCAGGATTTCGAATGGCCCCACAAACCGCGGGCTCAGCTTGCCTTTCAGCCCGAAGCGTTTGATCCCCTTGGTTGGCGAGACACGTAAGAGCACGTGATCTCCCACCTGGAATTCTAAGTCGCGCCGCCTACGGTCTGCGTAGCTTTTCTGTCGACTCTGAGCGGTTAGTAGGCGCTGTCGGATGAGTCGTATCTTTGCTTCAGTTTCTTCCACCAAGTCGGGTCCCAAGAACTTCCGCTCTCCCAAGTCGTCCCAACAGATCGGGGATCGACAACGTCTTCCATATAAAGCTTCGAAGGGCGCCATCTGTATGCTGGCTTGGTGGCTGTTGTTGTAGGCGAATTCCACGAGGGGCAAGTAGCGTGACCAACCGTCACCCCAATCAAGTACACAGGCGCGTAGTAGGTCCTCTAGGGTCTGGATCACCCGCTCAGACTGTCCATCAGTCTGGGGGTGGAAGGCTGTGCTAAACTGCAGTCTGGTCCCTAAAGCCCGCTGTAGGCTTTGCCAAAACTTTGAGACAAAGCGCGTGTCCCTGTCTGAGGTAATAGATGTTGGAACCCCATGTAATCTTACTATCTCGCTAAGGTACACCTGGGCTAGTCGATCCCGGGTCCACGTCGTATGAATCGGTAGGAAGTGCGCTGACTTGGTTAAACGGTCCACAACGACCCAGATCGCGTCGTGGCCCTGCTGCGAGCGTGGGAACCCAGTGACAAAATCCATGGTGATTTGATCCCACTTCCATTCTGGCACTGGTAGCGGCTGTAGTTTTCCTGCGGGTCTTGATGCTCCGCCTTGATCTGTTGACACACTAAGCAGTGGGCTACATGTCGTGTCACATCCATCTTCAATTTTGGCCACCAGAATGTCTGCTTAAGGTCCCTGTACATCTTTGTACCTCCCGGATGCGCCGCATAAGGGGTGCAGTGTGCCTCTGATAAGATTTCCTCCTTCAACTCTTTCGAATCTGGCACGCAGATCCGCCCACGAAAACGTAGGGTGCCGTCGGCTTCCACTGAAAAGTCGTTCTCTTGGTCGGGAGAGATCTTGTCTCGCACGAGCTGTAAATGAGGGTCAGTCTGTTGTCCTTCCCGAATTCTCTCGAACAGTGTGGGCTTGACTACCAAGGATAGCAGTCGTGCAACCGTGCCTGCCGGCACCACTTCCACTTTCATGCGCGCAAACTCCGCGATCAAGATGTCCTGTTCAGTTAACCCGCCTGCAGGTGTCTCTCCTTGCTGCGCCTTTCTACTCAACGCATCCGCCACCGCGTTAGCTTTTCCGGGGTGGTATTGGATTGACAAGTCGTAATCCTTTAATAGTTCTAACCACCGTCTCTGTCGCAGGTTTAACTCTTTCTGGGTAAACAGGTATTTTAGACTTTGGTGATCCGAGAATACCGTACAGTGGACACCAAAGAGGTAGTGCCTCCAGAGTTTCAGAACAAATACTACTGCGGCCAACTCCAAATCGTGCGTTGGGTAGTTCTTCTCGTAGTCCTTTAGCTGTCTGGAGGCATAGGCTATTACCCTTCCTTGTTGCATCAACACACCCCAAGGCCGATTCTGGACGCGTCGCAGTACACTTCGTAGTCTTCACCGGGGATCGGCAACACGAGTACGGGCGCTCTGGTTAGCCTTCTCTTCAGTTCTTCGAAACTCTCTTGACATTGGTCCGTCCAGACGAATTTTTCTCCTTTTCTGGTTAGCCGGTTTAGAGGGGCGGCTATCTTCGAGAAACCCTCGACGAAACGTCGGTAGTATCCTGCCAGGCCCAGAAACTGCGGATCTCCGTCACTGTGGTTGGCGGCTGCCAGCTGAGTACCGATTCCACCTTCTTAGGATCCACCGCGATTCCCTCTGCCGAAATGACATGACCCAGGAAGCCCACCTCGCGCAGCCAAAATTCGCATTTCTTGAGCTTAGCGAAAAGTTTTTGTTCCCGGAGAGTTTGGAGAACGCTACGTAAGTGATCCTCGTGCTCCTCGTCGGTGGTTGAATAGATCAGGACGTCGTCGATCAAGACCACCACGAACCGGTCCATCACGGGCCTGAAGATGCGGTTCATCATGTCCATAAACACCGCGGGGGCGTTCGTCAGTCCGAAGGGCATAACCGTGAACTCATAGTGGCCGTACCGGGTCCGGAAGGCAGTCTTTGGGATGTCCTCGTCTCGAACCCGAAGCTGGTGGTAGCCCGACTGTAGATCAATTTTGGAGAAAACCGTTGCTCCCCGCAATTGGTCAAAGAGGTCGTCGATTCTAGGCAGGGGGTACTTGTTTTTCACTGTGACCTTGTTGATCCCTCTGTAGTCGATGCAGAGTCGTAGACTTCCGTCCTTCTTTCGCACAAAAAGTACCGGCGCGCCCCAAGGTGACACGCTCGGCCTGATAAATCCCTTGTCCAGCAGGTCTTCAAGTTGTGCCTTGAGCTCCTTCAGCTCTGCGAAGGCCATTCGGTAGGGCGCCTTCGTAATAGGTTGTGTGCCGGGTAGGAGTTCGATAGGGAAAACTACTTCACGCTCGGGAGGCATCCCTGGTAACTCTGCCGGGAAAACGTCGGGGAAGTCCCTCACCACTGCAATGTCTGACGGTGTGCCCGTGGGGCGGGCGATCAGGTCCACCGACGCCAAGTAGGCTACACACCCACCCTCAACTAGTCTTCTGGCTCTTGCCGCGGAGATGACCGTAGGGAAAGTAGTACTCTTGCACGCCAGGTACACGTGCTCAGGAAAACCCGGTTCTTGCAGTCGCAGCTGCCTTTTCTCGCAATCGATGAGCGCCCGGTACCTCGCGAGCCAGTCCATGCCCAACACGGCGTCGTATTCCTTCAAGGGTATCACCACCAAGTCCCACGGGCAAGACAACCGCCGCCCGAACCGGATCGGGCAGGAGGCCACGAAGTTAACCGCCTCCAAGGTCCCAGCCGCCGTTTGGACGGTCATCCGATCCGGAAGCGGTGTCTCCTCCAGGTCATGCATGAACACGTAGTCACAAGAAATAAAAGAGTGTGTTGCTCCGGTGTCGAAAAGAGTTCTAGCGCGGGAATTCGAAACGGAAACAATACCTGCAAGTACGTCCTCAGGTGGATCTGACTCCTGGCGGGTCATTGAGTAAACCCGCCCGCCTGCTTGTGGTTGTTTCTCCCCCTCTCGTGGTGGCGCGGGGGGTCTAGAGCTCGACGCCACAGGTGCCTTCCCTCGTCCAGAAAACTGTTGTGATGGTGCCGTGGCTGTTGCAGTCGCCCCTCCCAGAACCAAGGGGCAGTTGTAACGGAAGTGCCCCTGTTTGCCGCAGCGGAAACAGTGATCTTGTCGCTGGGGGCACTCAGGGGCTCGGTGCGCCCCTCCACATATCACGCAGGGCCTATCCCCCGGCCTAGGCCCTCCCGCTGGTGCGCCCCGGGGTCCCGCTTGCTGTCTCCACCGTTTGGGGGGTCGGCTCCCGCTAGAAGAGCCCCCCCCCCGAGTTGTGCTGTTGTCGCTTCCGGTCCTCCTGTCGTGCTGAGTTCTCTCTCCTGGCACGCGTGACCGCGAACCCCCGCTCCACCGTAGTGGCCCTGTCGACCACTTTCTGAAAGGTGTGCAGGTCGGCAGCTTGCACCACTTCGAAGATGTTACTCCGCAAGCCGTCGACAAAGAGTTGAGCCTTGTGGGACTCGTCTCTTATAACAAACGGGACACAGTTCGCTAGGCGGACGAACTCCCGTTGGTACTCCATGACTGTCCGGTTTCCCTGCTGTATATGGTTCAGGTCGTCCTCCAACTGCTTCTTGACACTGCTGGTGAAGAAGGCCTCGAACAGCTCCCGTTTGAATGTTTCCCAAGACGGAAATGCGGTACTCTTAGCAGGATCGGGGCGTACCGTTTTCCACCACAAACGGGCGTTCCCCTCCAAGCAGTGGACGGCTAGGGGAACCCGCTCGTGATCCTCCATAAGTAAGTCTTCGAAGAGCTTCTCCATCGACCCCACCCATTTCTCTACGACCCAAGGATCGGTCGTGTCTCCTTCGAACGTGGGGGGTCGTGTTTCCTGAAGTCCTTCAGATTGGCTCGCACCCGATCACGTTCAGTCATCGCGACCGTCCCCTCCCCCGCGGCGGCGGCAGCCACGGTGGGGGTAGGTGTGACCACAGTCTCCTCCAGAGCACCCTGCTGGTTGTCCCCGGCGTCGGTCCCGTAGTCGCCGCCGGCGGTGGTGCTGTCGGTGGTGCCGCGGCCGGTGCTGTTGGCCCCTGTGGAGGGACTGGGGCGGCCGTCACCGTCGCGGCCTGTTGCTGTTGCGTCAGCTGACGCACGTGATCGGCGAGGGTTGCCAGCTGCCCCGCCATATCCCTCAGTTGCTGCCGCAGGAGTTGGTTCTCCGCGGCTGTCGACGTCGTCGCGTCCGCTCCGGTATCCTCGGCTGTGGATCTAGTACGGGCCATGTCTGTACACACACAAAGAAGATCGGCTTAGCCTTTGCTAAAGAACGGCGGACTGCTTATCGAGAGAAAGCACTCAAACTCATCCCCCCCTCCCCGATCACTCCCGTCCTAGTCTCCTACGTCCTTTTCATTAGTTCGTCTGCAGTTCAGTGTGGTATCCCCACGGATGTCGGCACAAACCGTTGTGATTGAGGGAAACTTTCTCTGATACCATCTTAATCTGTCACGCCCCGGGGTTTTCATTTAGCGGAAACGGTTTACAATATTAAACAATTTAGCGTGTAAATTTTTTTTTTAAAAGGCCTCCCCGGCGCGTGCCCAGACCCGCCGCATGTACAAGGTCACTCTGCACACGGACAGAGTCTCCCCTGTACATGCACGGCGTTGCAGCTAGTACAAGATCCAATCACAGCCCACAGTTCAATCACAACAGTTTCAAGCATTCACACAAGTACCAAAATTGCATAAGATTCACGGCCGATCAATTTGAAAGCATAAAACCACAATTGTTGAAAACGGCGCCCACCCGGCACCAGGTTTAAAAACTAGTTTGAAAATAACATAAAACCACAGGGTTTGGAACTTGTGCCCACACGGCACTTGTGTTTTGAAAGCCGTTTTCACAATTTCATAAATCCACAGGGTTTTGAAAAGTGGTGCCCACACGACACCTAAGTTTTAAAAACAGTTTTCGCAATCTCTTTTTGTTTGTTTTCTCTTTTCACAAAGCGGCCTAATAAAAGGAAAGGAAATACAACAGTGTAAATATATGACGTGCCGACATCCACAACGACCCCACGAGGGTATCGAGAACCACACAAAAGTCTACAGCAGTAAATGAAAAGCGACAATAAAGGAGAAGTAAATAATACTAATGCGGGGTCTCCACAGACCCGACCGCTCCAGTCTCGGCCTCACCGTCGCCTGTCGCTCCCCCGAAAGGACCCTGTCACAATGTGGGAAGTCAGCGACAAAGTAAAATAATAAGGAAAGCAGGAAAAAGAAGTGTGCCAACCGTAAACTATCCGGAGCAACCACTCTCCCCCACACGGGGACAAAACCTCGCACACCTGCACAACCTAGTCCGGGCACCTACCCCGGCATCCAACCGAGCACCTACCTCGGTAAACCACGTCGAGCACCTACCCCGACGGGTCACACCGCTCGCACCTCGGCGCACAAACCCCCCACCTGCGGGGGTCCCCACTATGTCACCTCGTGGGTTTACACGGGTCATAGACCACTTTTCCGGAAAAGCGCACCCTTAGCGGTGGCCAAACCGCGGGTGCGCGTGCTGCAACCTCGAGCCAAGTAACCAGATGATGATAATGCAACAGATAAACATGTCTACAAATACTACTAGGTTAGTATTAACAGATACTTTGCCATTTTCCTTTCTTTTTTTGGTTTAACATAAATAACATTATACAAGTTGATCATAAATGAAATACACCCATCAAGTACCCGACGTTCGATCTCAAAGTAAAACAAGAACCCACCTCAACGTGACGGAGAAGACGTGTGAAACTCCCACGAGAACGCCCTCGCTGTGTGCCCAGACAGCTACAATAAATTTATACTTGTTAAAAATGTCTTCGTGGTTAAAAACACTCAAAAATGGCGCGAAACGGGCTAAAAACGGAGCTTCTGGGCTTTTATTTGGAACCCTGGTGCACGGGACCAGGCGTGGACCGGGTCCACGGCGGCGGGCGGGCGCGGCGCAGACCGGGAGCATCCTGCAGCAGTGCACCGGGCGCCTCGGGCCGGGCCGCGCACGGTTGCGGGCGCGCACCGGGTCCACGGCGCCCCGCTACTGTTGACGAGCGCCGGGTGCACGCTCGGGCGTGCACCGCGCGTCCAGGCGCACCGCGCCGTGCGCCGGGTCCGCGCCCCCGGGCCGCGAGGGCGTGCGCCGGGTGCACGCCGGCCCGGTGGACCGCGCAGGCCTGGCGCACAGTTTTGTGCGCCGGGTCTGCGGCCCCGGCCGGAACGCGTGCGCCGGGCGCACGCCGGCCCGGTGGACCGCGCGGCCTGGCGCACAGCTTTGTGCGCCGGGTCCGCGGCCCCGGGCCGGAATGGCGTGCGCCGGGTGCACCCGGGTGTGTGGACCGCGGCCTGAAAAACCCTACAGTGACCTCGAATTTCGCTCCGATTGCGACCCCGCGGTCACGGCGGCTCCGGCGATGATCCCGTGAACACGGTGACGGCGGCGGCGGCCTCCCGTTTAACCACGGCGGCGGCGGCCTCCCGTTTGGTCCCCAAACGCGCCTCGCACGCGACACGACACGAAGGAAACCCATACCGAAAAAAGAAACGGAAGGACCCGGATCGCTCACCTCGTTTTTGCCGGTAAGGGAGGGAGGAGGAGGATCGTTGCGCTCTCGTTCGCCGGATTCCACCGGATGTTCCTTCTTCCCGTCTCGTCGCTTCGATTCTTCACGCCAACCGATGAAGGGGAAAGAAAACTGGGGTTCGGGTTCTTTCGCACGAGACCTAACGCACAAAGAAATTAGGAGTGGGGGAAAAACCCTAAGTTCCAACTCAACATTAAATAATTAATTAGTCGTTTGGGCACAAACCGAGGTCCGACTTACCCCGAAAAGCGTGCCAATCGCCCAAAAGCTTATTTGAGGCACCCGTAACTGCTGGTAACCTTCAGAAATTAATTCTGGGAGATCCCGGAGTCAGAAAAATAATCCGGTCGCGCCGCCGCGCTCCAATTCGCGAGCTCTACCGTCTAAAAATATCCGCGGGCCCCGACGGTCTGTCCAAAAAAAATGAATTATTATTCCAGCCGCCGGACCGCAAAGGAGGGGAACGCGATAAATAATTAATTAAAATAAATCAAACCGTACTATTTAAGGGCGGTTACTACACCTAACTCAAGTTCTTCGATTCCAAGTAAGTTTTATTGATCAAAATCTCGGTTTTTCACAGGTTTTCTATATTTTCACCAAAACGTGATGAAATTTCTCTATCTTTTTCGTTTGTGAATGGTTTTTGGTCAAATTTCTTTTGAAATAAAAACTCTGAGTAGATTAGTTTTGATTATATGCTGGGTTTTCTCAAGATTAACGAATTTTTGGGCTTCGATTTATGAAAATTCTGTTTTAGGGCATATAAGAGAAATTTTTGAAAATCATGGAATTGATCCACTTTTAAAATTCTTTTTCCAAAACTATTTTGATTCTTGGCTTCTCTACATGATTATGACTGTTTGGGTACAATTTTTCCAAATTTTTGAAAACTGAAAATTTTCATGTTCTTGAGTTATTCTTCACAGGATTTCAATCTTCTTAAAAGCACCTTGATCAATGGCATTTTCATGGATCATTCTTCTCTTGGTTTCGATGGTGCACACACGTGCAACAGTCAAAGAGGAACAGGTTGACCCAACTCGAGACAAGACATGAGAAGCGGATGAAGACAACTCAGACTTTGACGAAAAGGAGTGGGAAGAATTCCTCAGGATAAATCAACAAAAATGTGATGAGGAAGACAGAAAATATTTGGAAGGCAAAAGACTAATGAAATCTGCCTCAACGACGAAACAATACACACGACGGAAGAATGTCAAAGAAGGCGGCATTCTACTTAATGAGCCTCGTACTAGAGCACGCTCATTCTCTGAAGTTCAACAGAGTAAATCTCCATGGATTGAGGGCCAGAACGCACCATCTGCGTCTACGCAAAATCCATCAACCTCCAAGAGAATGACTTCAGAAACAGATGCGTTGGCATCCATTCGTCAGGAGCAGCAAAAACTCTCTGCTGAACAAGAAAGGATTTCCAAAGAACTTCGGCACATTTCATCTGAGCATATGAAAATCAAGAAGAAGTATTCACATATATCAAAATTGCTCAAAGGGATTTTGAGCAAGCTCAGTTGCACCAGTTCTGACACCTCGGATTAAACATTTCTTTCTGTGCAGGATTTTAATCTTTTTGTGCAGGATTTTAGTTTTTAGTTTTTTTTAGTTTTAGTTCTCAGGTTTTTCTTGATATTGGAACTTTCAACTCTCCTTACACTTTGTAGTTTTGACTACATTTTGGCTTTGTTTGTGACAAAAAGGGGGAGAGAGTTTAGAGAGAACTTTGAACGAACTTTGAACAATCTTTGACTTTGGTGAAAGGTAAGTATCACAACTTCTGGTTTTATCTTGTGATTTGTTGCATGTCCCTACTAACTATTTGACTAACTATTTGGGCATGTATTATTACTAACAAGTTGTTTGATTACTAACAAAGCAAAGTTATGAATCTTATTGCTTAGAAGATATGTCAATGTTTGATTCTGATCTTATTGCATATCTGAATTACTAAATGTCATGATGAGTATAAACTCTATCTCTGCTAGGTTTTGAATGCTAAATATTCTTGAGGTATCTAACGATCTCTTTTTGTCAAGAATGATTTCTTTTGCAGAGAGTACAGATGTCTAAGTCTAGAGTCTGTTTTAGGAGTTTATCTCATGTATTTTAATTTTTGGATCTCCATTGTAAATTTTTGTTGTATGGTGATAGCAACAAAAATATCCTTTTTGAATTTTCTTTTGTGGATTTGTGTTTTGTCACGAAACCGCCAAAGGGGGAGATTGTTACGGAATTTGAGTTGGCGTATTTCGTGAAAGTATTAAGTCTTGAAGATTGAAGATGAAAGAAGTTTGGATCATATACCTCAATCTCAAGAAAGAAGAATTCAAAAGGATCAGGTATGTTTAACTAAAGATTTTTGGTGATCCGAATACTTCTTGTAGTGTAGAAACACTTGGAAGAATTTTTTATTGCATAAAAATCAAAAACTGGACATGGGACATGTTCAGGATCCGGATCAGACTTTCCAATCCGGATCCCGAAGGGTGTTCGTTCATACACTGGTTCAATCCGGATCGCAGCATCCTTTGATCCGGATCCCGAACACTAGTTTTACCTTTGTATTTGAACGATCCGGATCAGGATTTGCAATCCGGATCCCGAACGTTGGTGTTTGGTGAAACTGTATGAACGATCCGGATCGGGAACTTCGATCCGGATCCCGAACTATTGTTTTTCTGGAAACCGTCTTTCTTGCTACTGCAATCCGGATCGCCAAATCCGATCCGGATCGCCGTCCGTAAAATTTCCAGAAAAGGCAAGTTTTTGATCCTTATCTTCTTCCAATGGTCTCTAACCTATAAATAGACCCTTTATTCATTTTCTAGGGCATCCGAATATAATAGAAAAATACGACCGAAAAAGAAAAATCCACATATAGAGAAGAAAGGAAATCAATAGATTTAATTCTATGTTTCTTCATCTATATTGATTGATTTGATTCTAGGTTTTCCAAACTCAGATTTTGAGTAGAATCAAATCAATGAATACTTAGATGGTATTTCCGATCTATTTCTAATCTAAGTATTCGGCGGATCATCACCACCCAAAAAACAACGATTTACCCTAAATCGGCGCGTGGACTCGCGTGGCCTTGTGGATTCAAGGTGCAACCGCTCTCGTGGATTCGGAGCGAGGTACGTTCGTGGATTCGAAGCGTGCTACTGGGTGAAGACCGTGGATTCGGTCGGACGTCGTGGACTCGACGTTGGACGCTGAGGATTCGGCGTTGGGCGCAGATCGTGGATTCAAGAAGCGTCGCGGAGCGAGCGGAGAAGATCTCCTAGGAGCGTATGGTAAAAGGTTGAGTCGTCTGTGAGTACGTTATATCACCTTGTACGTGTTTTAATTCTAGTGGATTTCACCGTGTTATCGGTCCCGTGGTTTTTTACTCCGGTTTGGAGTTTTTCCACGTAAAAATCTTGCGTGTTCATTTATTTTTCCGCATTGGGTTTTATTGCGCAATGATTTTTTGAGTGTTTATTGTTTACACCTATTCACCCCCCTCTAGGTATTTTTTCTCCTATTTAGATCCATATTAGTATAACCCAACAGTCCTCGTTGGGGTCGCTCCCCTCGAGTGCCACGTCCGGGGTGGGTCTGCACTTTGGTATCGCGACCTGTTGACGTCGTCCCTCTGACTGAGCCAGTTTTGGCAGTTACGGACGCAGTCCCGCTGACTGAGCAGTTTTGGCAGTCACGGACACCGTCCCTCTGGCTGAGCCAGTTTTGGCAGCTACGGACACCGTCCCTATGGCTGAGCTAGTTTTGGCAGCTACGGACGTCCTACGTAAGTCCGGTCCTCCGGGATGTGCGGCAGTAGGTTGGCGCAGGCTTGACTGGACCCGAGGAGGCAGTCAGTTCAGATTGGGTGACCTTACTGTTATGTTAGCAGATGCATCATATTTTCATCTGTCCCGCTTTTTGAGTGTTTTTAGATAGAGGCATAGTAGCAGTAGATGTTTTACTTTACAGCTTTTCCATACTGCATTTCTTTTGTTACTTTATGCCTCTAGTAGACTTAGTGGGCAGACCGTCGGGCTTGTTGGCGGCACCCACTGAGAACTACTGTGGGAGGTAGTTCTCACACCCGTCGTGGTGTCTTTTCCCCAGGGACTTCAGCTCCAGTTACTACGGTGCCAGTTGCTGATCCTGCTCTTCCAGACCGAGGTAAGGGAGTCACGAGATAGATCCCTTCCCCCTTCAGCTTCAGTGTGGCATAGAGGTACCCTTATATTTTGGTGGTGTCATGTTTGAGAGATCTTATAGTGAGGGATCGAGTTGTACTCTTTTGGTTTCTTTGGAGAGACTTCTGTATTCTGGTGAGGAAATTATGTATATTTTATGAGAGACTGTTCTACTTTCTGTTCATTGTTACTTTTCTCTTACAGCTCTGATATCTGTTAGTACAGTTGTTCTATTTTGCAGGTTAGACGCTACGTCTCTACGGGGCTTCCCGTAGGGGCGGCGGATCTGTTGGCGAGCCGGGGTACAGTTCCGACCCCGGGGCGTGACAGATTAGAGTGGTATCAGAGCCTAGGTTTTAGGTCATTGAGGACTTAGGAACCCTAGGCTTGTGGTTGGACCCTAGGATGACTCACGTGAGAGCCGTGATTTTTAGCGGGAGTCCTGATTTGGTTTCTAACTCTTCCGAGCGGATCGGGAGGAGTGATTGACATGTCTTCCTTCTGTGGCAACTATGTTGGCTGCAGACAACATAGTACTTCGGGAAGGGGAACATGCCTTTAGACTTCCGCTGGATTGGGTCGAGTGTTGTTTGGTGTTGTCTTGATGTTTGCTTGTGGATTGCAGGTGGGCACGATGCCTCCTCGACGCAGGATGCAGACACGTTCTCAGTCTTCCTCCTCCCATGAGCCTGAGCAGGAGGAGTCACCTCAGGGTCAGCAGAGTGAGGGGCAGGAGCTTCGGGCTCAGATGGCCCATTTGTCTGAGACTCTCCGACGCCAGGTGGAGATTTTACGGCGCCAGGAGGAGACCATGGATCGGATGATGCGCATGATGGAACAGAGAGTACAGCCGGTGGTAGCGCCTCCAGAAAGTTCCTCTATACCTTTCTCGCCAGCTATAGCACCTCCAGAGAGTTTCCCTGTGCCTTTCTCGCCAGCGGTGGCACCCCCAGTTGTACCAGCAGCACAGGCAGCCCCTACTGCACCGGTTACCAGTGGTCAGGCGTCCGAGACGGTAGGACAGTTGACCCCGACAGAGCCGCGAGAGGTGTCAGATTTGTTGATGAGATTTCGTCAGGCTGATCCACGTCGTTTTTCGGGGCAGAGTTCGGAACACGGAGAAGCGGTGATGGCCGGGGTGGCTCCCACTCCCGCAGGAATTTCGGGGGCGAAGCGGCTAGCTCAGGATGTCGAGTCGTCAGGGACCTACGAGACCTTCACGACCCCATCCTCAGAGTCGTGGGTTTCGGAGGCGCCAGAGGTCAGGTGGGCCCCGGCAGCAACCACGATATCTGCAGCACCAGCCTAGACAGCAGCTCCGGCAGCAGCGACGTGAGTGCGTCATCTGTGGCGGCCCTCATCCACCGTCGCAGTGTGACCAGAGGCGGGGACGGTGTTTCCTATGTGGAGACTTGGGACATTTTCGAGCAGCCTGTCCCCGAGCCATTCTGTCAGTGCAACCCCTTGCTACAGCACCTCCTTTGCCAGTTCAGGAAGCAGAAGCCACTCCTCCAGGGCACCATCAGACAGAGTGGGGTACGACGTCGAGACAGACGGGACGACGGTCTTCAGCGCCTAGTGGACGAGATTATGCAGCCATGGTAGAGAGCACCCCAGCAGCAAATCTTATTGCCGCAGGTATGGCTTTATTTTCAGTAGAGTTAAGTGGGTTTTTGGACACCGCTGCATCTTTCCGCACAAGTTAGTAGAGCATTTGCATCTCGGCATGATTACGGGATAGGAATTTTGTTGCTTGCATGAGTGTTTGGGTTCTTCCCAGTATCCTACGAGCAGAGGTGTATTTTGGGGCATGATCGAGACAGATGAGACCTAAAAAAGTGTGCCAGCAGGTGTGACGATCTTGCTACAGCTCCAAGAATTGGTTTGAGTACATGGGATGGACCCGCTGGTGCGGTATCCTGCAACATTTGATTGTGGATAGAGTACAATGGCCTTTCCGCGAGCTGGATAACAGGAGATCATTTTCGCAGGGCACCGAGGCATCCTTCCTGCAGCAGTGGTTTCAATGGCTTCGGGTTAGGTGCGACTGGTCAAGAGTAGGTGACACCTAGGACTAGAGGGTTTGTCCCTAGGGGTCTCGCATAGAGTTGGGTTTTTCTTTTTAGGGGCACGGATAGACCGTAGCTACCGTCTTTGTTGCCACAGCAGAAACGGCATCAACACTTCTCTCCCTTTTCCTCGCTCTTGTGCTGAAATTTGCGAACATGACGAAGGATTCGAAAGGCTACTCCAAAAATGAAGATAGTGCCCGAACCTGTTCTTGTTTGATTGGGGCTAGGGCACTGGTCTTTCGGAACTTTTGAATTTTTCGCTAATTTCAGTTGTTTTCTAAATTGGAGAGTAGGGGGTTGATGACTCTTCTGCTGGTGGGCCCCTTTCTTTTAAGTTTTGCGACGTAATTCGTGTAGTTTGGACGCGTTGAGTTGGCTATTCTTTCTCGTTCCCAGTTTTTGGAATTCTTGAGGTCTATCCGGCTGTTGAACTTGCTTGGTGGTGAGTGTGTAGTGACTGGGGGTTGGAGTTTGTGTTGGTAGATGCTTACCTTTGGGCTTGGAGACTCCCTTTTGAGCCGTGTTTGTTTCGAGGACGAAACTTTCTTTTAGTGGGGGAGGATGTGAGGACCCGAATCCCCACTTTAGGGTTTACTGTTGGTTTGGTGGTTTCAGGGTGTGTGTGTGTGTGTGCGTGTCGGGCCCCAGATTTGGGTTTCTGTTAAATTTGGAACTTGTTTTCTTGTCCAGAAGTCCATTTTGGGTGTGTGAGGTGTTTGCGCGCTTATTGGAGCCAAGAATGTGACCCGGCAAGAAAAATGGATCAAGTCTAATCTTCCGGGAATTTTTGGAAAATTTTAGAAGTAGAATTTGGCCGAACGGATCTCGGATTTGGATTCAACGCACGAAAATGAGCGAAATGGACTATTTACTTGAATTTTTCGGAGCCCGGACGCGAAAACACGGAAATCGAGGCTCGAGTTACTGTTCCGGAGGCCGGAGAGGCGCCGGCGGCGGGCGGCGGGCGGCGGGCGGCGGAGCGCGGCGGCGCAGCCTCGGGCAGGCGGTGGAGCGGCGCGGGCAGGCGGCGAGCGGCACGGGCAGGCGCGCGGGCGCGCGGGCAGGGCGCGGTCCACCGCGGAGGCGTGCACCGTACGGATGGGACACGTGGCGCTTTCCTGTTGGTCGGTTCAGCAGGCGCGGTCCACGGGATTTCGGCTCTGGTGCACGGTAGACCGGGGGACACGTGGCGTTGCGTGATTGGCGGGTCTTGGTGCGCGCGGTCCACTGTGCGGGGAGCAGTTTCCTCGGGCTGCGTGCCCGACAGGCGCACGTCGCGCGGCGTGGGCGTTGACCGGGGCAACGTGGGGGCGCCACGTGGCACCCCGCGGTTGGTCGGGGCGCAGCGGTGCACGTCGCCCTGCCGGGCACGTGGCGCAACGGCGTTGGTCGGCGCGCGTGCGCCGGGTGCGGGAAGGCTTCCTGGGACACGTGGCGGCCTGAGGGCAATTCAGGCGCACACAGTAACGGGCCGGGCCCGTTACTGTAGCAGCCCGAAACTTCCGGGCGCCCGAAATCCTTGGGCCAAAAATCCGAAAGTGCTGTTGGGCTGCCTTTTTCGGGAAACCTCTATATAAAGGCCTTTTGGGGTCGAATTTTGAGGTGCTTCCTGGGAGAATTAGCCCTTGCTCCCTTTACCAAATTTCTTCCTCTCCCTCTCGAGCATCTCCTGGTGAAATCTCGGATTTTCTGGAAGCTCCGGCGACGACGTTTCCGGCATCATAGCGCAGTGCGACGAGTTTCAGTTGGAGGCCCATTATCGCCGCATTTCGGTCTAAAAATGCCACAGAGCTACCCCGACAGTCTTTTTCGACGATTTTTGCGGCGTTAGATTCACAAGAGGTAAATCTTCGACTTTCGTGTTGAGTGTTTCGTCTAGATATGGGTTTTTGGCACGATTTTCAAGGCATTACTGAACCACTGTTTTGCTGTGAGATTCCTAGACAGCACCCACTTCGCGGATTTTTATCTCATCATCCGGACATCGGTTTTCGACGATTCAAGAACCTATCGACATCTACACTTCGCGAGGATCGCCGTGGTATTTTTATCGGAATTTCTGGAGCGTGATTTTCAGGTGAAAATTTCGTGATAAGGTGGACTGTTCATGCAGAATTTTGAACTTGGGATTTTTGTGAATTTTAAGTGTAGAATTGGTTTGTGTTGTACCCAGGACATTGTGAGGACTACAACGGTGAGGCTAGCTTGGAGGATTTTGTGCTGGGGCTGTTTCTGAACTCTTTTATCTGTACCGTCCCGGACAGTTAGCGTGTTCAGGTGGGTGATCCTGCTTGCAATATCTATAGACTGCACTCTAATTCTACGAATGTAGTAGCATGCATGTTAGTATATGAGCTAAATAATCTGTCCAAACTGTATGTTGAAACCACTGTAGCTAGCTGCTATATCTGACGACTTCTTGGTAAGTTTTGCAACATGAAAACTCAACTCAGCTTAATTGTCCGCTAACTAATTATTCATGCACAGTTAGACTACATTAAATGTGAACATGTATGCAGACTTGTTCATCACCTTAGCTTCCCCGCAATGGTTGTACTCTCGTCATTCTGGACTTGTACTCTCGTCATTCTGGACATAGTGATTCTCCCCGAGTCGTGGGCTGGGAGGTTTATTAGCTGGGGATTGCATTTGCACTCGCGTCTGGGGACCGAGTGGCGTCTGTAGCAGTCTGTAGACCAGTTTGCATTATGATAGTGATAGTGATAGTGATAGTGGATCTGGGATCTTTGGGACATGAACATAGTGACAGTGTGGATTCTTAGCCAGTGAGTGAGACAGTGATTGGATCATGGCCTGTTGTGGGGTGTATCCTGTTAGTGAGTCCGCAGGTTGGGTTGATATTCTGTGGTTGGGAGCCGTTGGAGTCAACGGTGGTCCCGTGTCTTTGGGTATTGTCTAGCTAAGTTCTGTTAGCCCTGAGTGGTAGGATTTGTGCTGTGAGTTGATGGTGAGGCGAGTGTCTCGGGTTGCGTGTGGGCTGATCAGCTGAGTCGTCGAGTGAGCTCCGACTGTTGTGAGAGATTTCGCAGGATTGAGTCCTTCCGAGCAGAGCGTGAGCGTGGATTTTGACCATAGCCTGCAGTGCCACTTTGAGCTCGACAGAGTGCGCGGATACCCTAGTCCTCGTTGGGGTCGCTCCCCTCGAGTGCCACGTCCGGGGTGGGTCTGCACTTTGGTATCGCGACCTGTTGACGTCGTCCCTCTGACTGAGCCAGTTTTGGCAGTTACGGACGCAGTCCCTCTGACTGAGCCAGTTTTGGCAGTCACGGACACCGTCCCTCTGGCTGAGCCAGTTTTGGCAGCTACGGACACCGTCCCTCTGGCTAAGCCAGTTTTGGCAGCTACGGACGTCCTACGTAAGTCCGGTCCTCCGGGATGTGCGGCAGTAGGTTGGCGCAGGCTTGACTGGACCCGAGGAGGCAGTCAGTTCAGATTGGGTGACCTTACTGTTATGTTAGCAGATGCATCATATTTTCATCTGTCCCGCTTTTTGAGCGTTTTTAGATAGAGGCATAGTAGCAGTAGATGTTTTACTTTCCAGCTTTTCCATACTGCATTTCTTTTGTTACTTTATGCCTCTAGTAGACTTAGTGGGCAGACCGTCGGGCTTGTTGGCGGCACCCACTGAGAACTACTGTGGGAGGTAGTTCTCACACCCGTCGTGGTGTCTTTTCCCCAGGGACTTCAGCTCCAGTTCCTGCGGTGCCAGTTGCTGATCCTGCTCTTCCAGACCGAGGTAAGGGAGTCACGAGATAGATCCCTTCCCCCTTCAGCTTCAGTGTGGCATAGAGGTACCCTTATATTTTGGTGGTGTCATGTTTGAGAGATCTTGTAGTGAGGGATCGAGTTTTACTCTTTTGGTTTCTTTGGAGAGACTTCTGTATTCTGGTGAGGAAATTATGTATATTTTATGAGAGACTGTTCTACTTTCTGTTCATTATTACTTTTCTCTTACAGCTCTAATATCTGTTAGTACAGTTGTTCTATTTTGCAGGTTAGACGCTACGTCTCTACGGGGCTTCTCGTAGGGGCGGCGGATCTGTTGGCGAGCCGGGGTACAGTTCCGACCCCGGGGCGTGACAGATTAGAGTGGTATCAGAGCCTAGGTTTTAGGTCATTGAGGACTTAGGAACCCTAGGCTTGTGGTTGGACCCTAGGATGACTCACGTGAGAGGCGTGATTTTTAGCGGGAGTCCTGATTAGATTTCTAACTCTTCCGAGCGGATCGGGAGGAGTGATTGACATGTCTTCCTTCTGTGGCAACTATGTTGGCTGCAGACAACATAGTACTTCGGGAAGGGGAACATGCCTTTAGACTTCTGCTGGATTGGGTCGAGTGTTGTTTGGTGTTGTCTTGATGTTTGCTTGTGGATTGCAGGTGGGCACGATGCCTCCTCGACGCAGGATGCAGACACGTTCTCAGTCTTCCTCCTCCCATGAGCCTGAGCAGGAGGAGTCACCTCAGGGTCAGCAGAGTGAGGGGCAGGAGCTTCGGGCTCAGATGGCCCATTTGTCTGAGACTCTCCGACGCCAGGTGGAGATTTTACGGCGCCAGGAGGAGACCATGGATCGGATGGTGCGCATGATGGAACAGAGAGTACAACCGGTGGTAGCGCCTCCAGAAAGTTCCTCTATACCTTTCTCGCCAGCTATAGCACCTCCAGAGAGTTTCCCTGTGCCTTTCTCGCCAGCGGTGGCACCCCTAGTTGTACCAGCAGCACAGGCAACCCCTACTGCACCGGTTACCAGTGGTCAGGCGTCCGAGACGGTAGGACAGTTGACCCCGACAGAGCCGCGAGAGGTGTCAGATATGTTGATGAGATTTCGTCAGGCTGATCCACGTCGTTTTTCGGGGCAGAGTTCGGAACACGGAGAGGCGGTGATGGCCGGGGTGGCTCCTACTCCCGCAGGAATTTCGGGGGGGAAGCGGCTAGCTCAGGATGTCGAGTCGTCAGGGACCTACGAGACCTTCACGACCCCATCCTCAGAGTCGTGGGTTTCGGAGGCGCCAGAGGTCAGGTGGGCCCCGGCAGCAACCATGATATCTGCAGCACCAGCCTAGACAGCAGCTCCGGCAGCAGCGACGTGAGTGCGTCATCTGTGGCGGCCCTCATCCACCGTCGCAGTGTGACCAGAGGCGGGGACGGTGTTTCCTATGTGGAGACTTGGGACATTTTCGAGCAGCCTGTCCCCGAGCCGTTCTGTCAGTGCAACCCCTTGCTACAGCACCTCCTTTGCCAGTTCAGGAAGCAGAAGCCACTCCTCCAGGGCACCATCAGACAGAGTGGGGTACGACGTCGAGACAGACGGGACGACGGTCTTCAGCGCCTAGTGGACGAGATTATGCAGCCATGGTAGAGAGCACCCCAGCAGCAGATCCTATCGCCGCAGGTATGGCTTTATTTTCAGTAGAGTTAAGTGGGTTTTTGGACACCGCTGCATCTTTCCGCACAAGTTAGTAGAGCATTTGCATCTCGGCATGATTACGGGATAGGAATTTTGTTGCTTGCATGTGTGTTTGGGTTCTTCCCAGTATCTTACGAGCAGAGGTGTATTTTGGGGCATGATCGAGACAGATGAGACCTGAAGAAGTGTGCCAGCAGGTGTGACGATCTTGTTACAGCTCCAAGAATTGGTTTGAGTACATGGGATGGACCCGCTGGTGCGGTATCCTGCAACATTTGATTGTGGATGGAGGACAATGGCCTTTCCGCGAGCTGGATAACAGGAGATCATTTTCGCAGGGCACCGAGGCATCCTTCCTGCAGCAGTGGTTTCAATGGCTTCGGGTTAGGTGCGACTGGTCGAGCATAGATGACACCTAGGACTAGAGGGTTTGTCCCTAGGGGTCTCGCATAGAGTTGGGTTTTTCTTTTTAGGGGCACGGATAGACCGTAGCTACCGTCTTTGTTGCCACAGCAGAAACGGCATCAACACTTCTCTCCCTTTTCCTCGCTCTTGTGCTGAAATTTGCGAACATGACGAAGGATTCGAAAGGCTACTCCAGAAATGGAGATAGTGCCCGAACCTGTTCTTGTTTGATTGGGGCTAGGGCACTGGTCTTTCGGAACTTTTGAATTTTTCGCTAATTTCAGTTGTTTTCTAAATTGGAGAGTAGGGGGTTGATGACTCTTCTGCTGGTGGGCCCCTTTCTTTTAAGTTTTGCGACGTAATTCGTGTAGTTTGGACGCGTTGAGTTGGCTATTCTTTCTCGTTCCCCAGTTTTTGGAATTCTTGAGGTCTATCCGGCTGTTGAACTTGCTTGGTGGTGAGTGTGCAGTGACTGGGGGTTGGAGTTTGTGTTGGTAGATGCTTACCTTTGGGCTTGGAGACTCCCTTTTGAGCCGTGTTTGTTTCGAGGACGAAACTTTCTTTTAGTGGGGGAGGATGTGAGGACCCAAATCCCCACTTTAGGGTTTACTGTTGGTTTGGTGGTTTCAGGGTGTGTGTGTGTGCGTGTCGGGCCCCAGATTTGGGTTTCTGGTAAATTTGGAACTTGTTTTCTTGTCCGGAAGTCCATTTTGGGTGTGTGAGGTGTTTGCGCGCTTATTGGAGCCAAGAATGTGACCCGGCACAAAAAATGGATCAAGTCTACTCTTTCGGGAATTTTTGGAAAATTTTAGAAGTAGAATTTGGCCGAACGGACCTCGGATTTGGATTCAGCGTGCCAAAACGAGCGAAATGGACTATTTACTTGAATTTTTCGGAGCCCGGACGCGAAAACACGGAAATCGAGGCTCGGGTTACTGTTCCGGCGGCCGGAGAGGCGCCGGCGGCGGGCGGCGGGAGGCGGAGCGCGGCGGCGTAGCCTCGGGCAGGTGGTGGAGCGGCGCGGGCAGGCGGCGAGCGGCACGGGCAGGCGCGCGGGCGCGCGGGCAGGGCGCGGTCCACCGCGGAGGCGTGCACCGTACGGATGGGACACGTGGCACTTTCCTGTTGGTCGGTTCAGCAGGCGCGGTCCACGGGATTTCGGCTCTGGTGCACGGTAGACCGGGGGACACGTGGCGTTGCGTGATTGGCGGGTCTTGGTGCGCGCGGTCCACGGTGCGGGGAGCAGTTTCCTCGGGCTGCGTGCCCGACAGGCGCACGTCGCGCGGCGTGGGCGTTGACCGGGGCAACATGGGGGCGCGACGTGGCGCCCCGCGGTTGGTCGGGGCGCAGCGGTGCACGTCGCCCTGCCGGGCACGTGGCGCAACGGCGTTGGTCGGCGCGCATGCGCCGGGTGCGGGAAGGCTTCCTGGGACACGTGGCGGCCTGAGGGCAATTCGGGCGCACACAGTAACGGCCGGGCCCGTTACTGTAGCAGCCCGAAACTTCCGGGCGCCCGAAATCCTTGGGCCAAAAATCCGAAAGTGCTGTTGGGCTGCCTTTTTCGGGAAACCTCTATATAAAGGCCTTTTGGGGTTGAATTTTGAGGTGCTTCCCGGGAGAATTAGCCCTTGCTCCCTTTACCAAATTTCTTCCTCTCCCTCTCGAGCATCTCCTGGTGAAATCTCGGATTTTCTGGAAGCTCCGGCGACGACGTTTCCGGCATCATAGCGCAGTGCGACGAGTTTCAGTTGGAGGCCCATTATCGCCGCATTTCGGTCTAAAAATTCCACAGAGCTACCCCGACAGTCTTTTTCGGCGATTTTTGCGGCGTTGGATTCACGAGAGGTAAAGCTTCGACTTTCATGTTGAGTGTTTCGTCTAGATATGGGTTTTTGGCACGGTTTTCAAGGCATTACTGAACCACTATTTTGCTGTGAGATTCCTAGACAGCACCCACTTCGCGGATTTTTATCTCATCATCCGGACATCGGTTTTCGACGATTCAAGAGCCTATCGACATCTACACTTCGCGAGGATCGCCGTGGTATTTTTATCGGAATTTCTGGAGCGTGATTTTCAGGTGAAATTTCGTGATAAGGGGACTGTTCATGCAGGATTTTGAACTTGGGATTTTTGTGAATTTTAAGTGTAGAATTGGTTTGTGTTGTACCCAGGACATTGTGAGGACTACAACGGTGAGGCTAGCTTGGAGGATTTTGTGCTGGGGCTGTTTCTGAACTCTTTTATCTGTACCGTCCCGGACAGTTAGCGTGTTCAGGTGGGTGATCCTGCTTGCAATATCTATAGACTGCACTCTAATTCTACGAATGTAGTAGCATGCATGTTAGTATATGAGCTAAATAATCTGTCCAAACTGTATGTTGAAACCACTGTAGCTAGCTGCTATATCTGACGACTTCTTGGTAAGTTTTGCAACATGAAAACTCAACTCAGCTTAATTGTCCGCTAACTAATTATTCATGCACAGTTAGACTACAGTAAATGTGAACATGTATGCAGACTTGTTCATCACCTTAGCTTCCCCACAATGGTTGTACTCTCGTCATTCTGGACTTGTACTCTCGTCATTCTGGACATAGTGATTCTCCCCGAGTCGTGGGCTGGGAGGTTTATTAGCTGGGGATTGCATTTGCACTCGCGTCTGGGGACCGAGTGGCGTCTGTAGCAGTCTGTAGACCAGTTTGCATTATGATAGTGATAGTGATAGTGATAGTGGATCTGGGATCTTTGGGACATGAACATAGTGACAGTGTGGATTCTTAGCCAGTGAGTGAGACAGTGATTGGATCAAGGCCTGTTGTGGGGTGTATCCTGTTAGTGAGTCCGCAGGTTGGGTTGATATTCTGTGGTTGGGAGCCGTTGGAGTCAACGGTGGTCCCGTGTCTTTGGGTATTGTCTAGCTAAGTTCTGTTAGCCCTGAGTGGTAGGTTTTGTGCTGTGAGTTAATGGTGAGGCGAGTGTCTCGGGTTGCGTGTGGGCTAATCAGCTGAGTCGTCGAGTGAGCTCCGACTGTTGTGAGAGATTTCGTAGGATTGAGTCCTTCCGAGCAGAGCGTGAGCGTGGATTTTGACCATAGCCTGCAGTGCCACTTTGAGCTCGACAGAGTGCGCGGATACCCTAGTCCTCGTTGGGGTCGCTCCCCTCGAGTGCCACGTCCGGGGTGGGTCTGCACTTTGGTATCGCGACCTGTTGACGTCGTCCCTCTGACTGAGCCAGTTTTGGCAGTTACGGATGCAGTCCCTCTGACTGAGCCAGTTTTGGCAGTCACGGACACCGTCCCTCTGGCTGAGCCAGTTTTGGCAGCTACGGACACCGTCCCTCTGGCTGAGCCAGTTTTGGCAGCTACGGACGTCCTACGTAAGTCCGGTCCTCCGGGATGTGCGGCAGTAGGTTGGCGCAGGCTTGACTGGACCCGAGGAGGCAGTCAGTTCAGATTGGGTGACCTTACTGTTATGTTAGCAGATGCATCATATTTTCATCTGTCCCGCTTTTTGAGCGTTTTTAGATAGAGGCATAGTAGCAGTAGATGTTTTACTTTCCAGCTTTTTCATACTGCATTTCTTTTGTTACTTTATGCCTCTAGTGGACTTAGTGGGCAGACCGTCGGGCTTGTTGGCGGCACCCACTGAGAACTACTGTGGGAGGTAGTTCTCACACCCGTCGTGGTGTCTTTTCCCCAGGGACTTCAGCTCCAGTTCCTGCGGTGCCAGTTGCTGATCCTGCTCTTCCAGACCGAGGTAAGGGAGTCGCGAGATAGATCCCTTCCCCCTTCAGCTTTAGTGTGGCATAGAGGTACCCTTATATTTTGGTGGTGTCATGTTTGAGAGATCTTGTAGTGAGGGATCGAGTTGTACTCTTTTGGTTTCTTTGGAGAGACTTCTGTATTCTGGTGAGGAAATTATGTATATTTTATGAGAGACTGTTCTACTTTCTGTTCATTGTTACTTTTCTCTTACAGCTCTGATATCTGTTAGTACAGTTGTTCTATTTTGCAGGTTAGACGCTACGTCTCTACGGGGCTTCCCGTAGGGGCGGTGGATCTGTTGGCGAGCCGGGGTACAGTTCCGACCCCGGGGCGTGACGGAGATGATGATGTGGCATCAAGTGGATAAGAACACCCACTTAAAAGAAGCTACAGGCTCCACTAATTAGCCCTTTAAAATTAATTAAAGCTTAATTAGCTAAGCAAGGGGATTAAATATAAAGTGAAATTATCACTCACTTCTAATCCACAACCCCCAACCCACTCCCTCTGTCACCAAGCAAGGAGGAGATAATTAGCAAAACCAATTAATTATATTAATAATATAATCCAAAAGGCCCAACTCCAACTCAATTTTTGCCTTCGGGCCCTCCGCCGCCGTCCGGAACCTCCCGAACTCCGCTGTAATTTGAAAATACACGTGTCCACAGTTTTTTCTCCTCAAAAAGCTCATCCATTGAGTCGGGGTACTCAATCCAAAAACCGGCTCCGAAATTGTCAGTTCCGACTCACTTTTTGCCATCGGGTCTCCCGTGCCAGTCCGGAACCTCCCGGACTCCGCTGTAATCTAAAAATATAACTGTTCCAAGTGTACCCTAATTTCCTGCACTCAACTGTGAAGTCGGTAATTCCCAAATCCAGTCCTCAATCGGCGCACTATGCCCGGAAAAACCCCGAATCGAGTTGGGGCTTCTGCGTTGATCCGAATCAACCCGACATCAACAGTAAACACAAACGCAACATGCCCGAGGCAAACTCTCCGCTCCACGCCATCTTGCATGGTCGGCGCGCCCTCCGAAACCCGATACTCTACACAAGCCTCAGCTCAAACCAACATCACAGCCAACAACACAATCAACACCCCAAACAACACTAGCTATTTTGCCAAAACAGCACAGAGAAGGGGATTTTTCACCTGCGTGCAGTCCTTCGAAAAATTCAAAAAAATCCCGGCAGCGATCCTCGCGACGAGTAGATGCAAATCGAGTATTTATACTTCTCGTTCTGACATCTATAGGCCAAGATATAGTCAAATCAACGCGGTAAGCCAAACTCCCACACATACACAAGTCTGCGGAAATCAGTCCCAAAGAAGCTAAAACATCACATTCGAAGAGTCCTCCAAAAATTCTGATAAAAATACGATTGCATTCCTCTCGAAGCGTAGATGTCGATCGAGTCCTCAAACGTCCCGTTCCGATGTCCGTAGGCTGAGAAATCCCAACAATACTCCACCGCTGTCCCACATCTCGCAGCAAGCAGTACAAGGGGTCAAAAGATACCTCAGGAACACCACCAAAAACTAGAATCGGAGTAATGTAATCAACACAGAAATCGAAGGCGTACCTCTCGTGAACGCGCTGCCATAAAAATCGGCTCAAAACTCCATCGGGGTGATCCAGGGGACCTCGTGGACTGAAATGCGACGGTAGAAGCCACAATCGAAGGAGCGTCGAAGTGCGCCGCGTCGCAGAAAACGCCGATGCCGCGGCCTCCAAAAATACCCAAGATCCATCGAAGAGTGGAGGACAAGATGTAGAAGAGCTCTGCTGAAGAAGGGGCTCCTAGAAATCCAAAAATCCCGCACAAAAGGGCACCCACTGCCTATTTATAGGCAGAAATCCAAGAAGAAAAAACATGTTTCGGGGGACACTTTTCGGGCGCCCGAAAGATTCAGGAGCCAACAGTACCCCAAAACGTCCCCCAAACACCCAGCGCCCGAATCGCCCTCGTTGCGCCACATAGCCCAAAATAGCCAACAGCGGATCCGGCCTACCCGGCCGCGACTCATGGCCCGCACCCACCGCACGGGTGGTTGGCGCCCGCCAACCACAGGCCGACGCGTGGCACGCCCACGCGCCCGCCTCCCCACGCCGCTTCCTGAGGCACCCGCCGTGGCCGCCGTGGACCGCGCCTGATGCGCTAGCCACTCCTCTATTGCCACATGTCCAAAGCAGGCCTATGGAAATCTGCCATGTGGCACACCAGCCGCATACGCGCCGCGGCTGCCCGCGTGCCTGCCCGGCCTGCGCGCGTTGCCCGCGCCTGCCCCCGTGGCCGAGCCCACTGCACTGCGCCTCCCGCTCTGCCACGTGGCGTACGACACCAATGGGAAGCCGCCACGTGGCACACCCCTCGTTCCACCGGTCCACCATGCACCCAAATACACTGAAAACTTCTGGGTGCCCGTTTTCGGGCGTCTGGACTCAGAAAAATACATCCAAGTAGTCAATTTCCATCATTTTTCTGCGCTGAATCCAAATTGGATGTCCGTTTCATGTGAAACCACTTTTAAAATTTTACGGGGGGATCTGAATACACTCGTGATCCATTCTACACCATGAGCCCCTTTCTTGAGTCTGATACATGCACAAACACCTCCAACACCCAACATAGGCCCTGATCCAACAGTAATCCTTTCGCGGGGATTCGGGTCTCCACATCATAAGAACTCAAGTGGCCAACCTATGATTAGCAAACAATTGTTTGAGCAACATAGGGCAGCAGGACTCTGTTACAAGTGTGGAGAGAAATACCAATTCGGGCACTTATGTCAGGGAAGGAATCTCAATCAAGTAGAGGGCCTTCTAGACGTAGAGGAAGTATTTGATGAGAGCTTATTATTACCTACTGAGGAAGAGGATGAGGAGTATTGTGAAGACTAAAATCTTTGTGAGTTGGGTTACTAGTGGATTGGTAGCTCGTCGGCACATTTTGGGTGTGTTAGAGTTGTCGATGCGCGAAAAGGACGCGAAACTCAGATCCGGTGCGAAAAACCGCATAAAGGGATGTACGAAAGTGCGGTGATTGTACAGTTATAATTGGAGAGCTTTGAGTATACTTTTTTGGTGTGTCAGAATCCTCGGTTCGCCAAATGGACGAGAAAAATGGACTCAGCGCGAAAAACTGTGCGGAATACACTATTTCTGGATATTTTTGGGCTTAAAATAGTGTTTTGGGTGTTGCTGGGGGTGTGGACCGGGCTCACGACGGCCGGCTCACGAGCCATGCACCGGCGGATGCATCGTGGTGCATGGGGAGGCGTGCACCCGGTGCAGGTGGCTACCGCGGGGGCCGGTGCACGGGCGGTGCACCGGGCAGGCACGCGCCGCGCATGCACGCGCGCGCGTGCCGCGCGCCAGTGCCCGCGCGTGGGCTGGGCCTTGCTGGCGCCGCGCATGCATGCCTGACGGTCGGACCATTTGGTCCGACACCCCTTGCATCGGATGGGGTGCAAGGGGGATTGGTGTGAGGGGAGAGTTGGTGAAGGTGTTTTGGTGCACCTTAAGTCCAATGTTGGAGCTTGTTAAGCCTATTTAAGAGGGCTATTTGGCTGGGGTTAGCTCTTTTGGACTTCATCTCCCTCTTAGCTGCTAAGGAGTCCAAGAAGCAGCCTTCATCTTCTTCTTCTTCATCAAGGAAACCACCATTGTTGGAGCTTGGTCATTGCTGGTTTTGGGTTCCACTTCGTCACATTTTCTTCCAGGAGGTCTCCAGAATTGTAGAAGTGGAATTTTGGGATGATTCTTGCGGAGTTCTCTTTACAACTTCAAGATCTACAACTTTTGTATTGAAGATGGGACCTAATTGGAGCTTTAAACCAGGTAAATATAGCAATCTTTGAGACACTTATTTTCTATGGAGGATTTTGAGCAGAGGTTAGTGTTTTTACTCCCCTGGGATGTACAAATGAAATTTTAAGTTGATTTTTATTGGGAAATTTCCAAGACTTAAAGAGTTCCAATTTTTGTATTTTCTTGAACTTCAAATTTGGACTCTAAATTAGGTAAATTGAGCCATTTCTGAGACTTTTGTGCACAGCTGAGATTCTGGATGTGGTTTTGAGCAATGTTCAGTGTTTTTGCTCCCTAGGACTGAAGAAGTGGAATTTTAGGCTAATTTTTGCGGGGAATTCACCAAGACTCAGAGACCTACATTTTTCATGTCAAGGAGGAGGGCTAAATCTTACTACAAATCAGGTAAATTTCATCATCTTTGAAGCCCTTTATTCATGTTACAGTTTGGGACAGCATGTGGTAATCTTGGAATATCTTTTTCTCCTCTATATGAAATGGTGAATTTCAAGTTGGGTAATTTTCTAGACTTCAAGAGGAACAATTTGATACCTTACTCTTGAAATTTGGATAAGGATTGATATGCCATCTTTAGTCCTCTTTGTAGTGCATTGTTGCTGAAAATCTGCATGTAAGTTGGGAATGACTTATGTACCTAATTGAGTGTTGGCTTTAATTTCGTGGTTAGTAATTGTTGTAAGAGTTAACTCAAATGGATATTAGTAAACTCAGAAGCATGATGGACAATTTTCCTTTTTGGTTTCAACTTGTAATTATGTCTAAATTGGGAGGTATATCAAGTTGAATTTTAGCTTAAGATTATGTTGGAATTTGGGACAGCATTGATGTATTTGTCAGATGAGTTTATTTGAAAGAGTTAAGTTTGGCTTTTTGTAAACCTAATGGAATTTCTATGTTAATTGGGAACTTAGAAATCAAGTTTGGGCTGTGGCATTAGAGATTCATGAGACATACATAGCAGAATTTGAGTTTTCTCTTTCACTATCGGTTCGAGTTGCTGAAATTCTGCGTAATAGTAATGTTTTTTGCTATAACTTTTATCCGACAGGAGTTTTGAGGCGATTCCAGTTTGTTTGGAAGCTGAGAACGTAAGGAGTGTGCTCGTCAAAATTTAGATCAAACGGACTTCAAAGCAGCCAGTAAATAGGTGGGTGTTGTTGGCACATCGAAATTGCGGCCTACAAGTCGACTCAACCAAAAGTGCAACCTTGTGTGATGCTTGCTATCTATATGGTTTTAATCATGCTTATATCTAAGTTTTTGTGAGAACTATATTGATCATGTGTGAGAATTACTGCTTGACATCTGGACATATAGATTGGCCATTTCTCTTTTATTCATGCTATACTATTCATGTTGGAATCAAACTAGGAGAAAACTTTTCTTTTCTCTTATACTTTTATTGCTCGGGTTAGAGAGAGGGATGGGGATAGTCTAGCATTTTGTTGAGTCATGTGGGTATGCACAGATTATCGACTCGGTTTTGTTTCGGCAACCGCGGATTGTGGGCGGTTGGACCGATTAGTGTTATGCATCAGTTGGGGCTGGGTTTTGCATTGTGGATAAGTGAGTCTCCACTTTGAGCATAGTGTCGACTTATGCCTGCTTGACTGAGATACTTGACAGAGATGTTGGACATGGGTTACTTGTTGACTCGAGCGGGTCGCTCCCCTCGAGGGCCACTCCGGAGTAGGCGAGAGAGATTGATACTTGAGTATGATTCCACGCCGTTGATACACGATGGTGATGCCATGCCGTTGATACACGGTAGTGATGCCATGTCGTTGATACACGACGGTGAGGAGTTCTATTGAGATTGATTTATACAGGCAAGTCTGGCCCTATCCAGGACCATCTGATTGGGTTATACTTTGGCAGTTATCTTTCCATGATGCATACATATATACATATTTGAGATTCATACAGTTGAGGATATCGTATAGCTTAGTAGTTGTCTTTCTATGAGTTATGCATACATACATGTATACATATCTGAGATTCATATAGTTGAGGATACCATATAGCTCATTAGTTGTCTTTTTATAAGGTATGCATGTGTCTATTTGAGATCATACAGTTGGAGACATTATTGGTACACGAGGGTCGTGATACATTCATTCATGCATACTCTGATCATTATTCAGTTGGTTTTGGGCATAGTAGAGTAGTTTCCTTTTCAGTTATTACGGTTATTTTTCTTACTATCACCTACTTTGCCCCTATGGTAGACTCAGTGGGTAGGTCGGAGGTTCGATGATTTACCCACTGAGGACTGCTGTGTTACGGAATTTGAGTTGGCGTATTTCGTGAATGTGTTAAGTCTTGAAGATTGAAGATGAAGAAATTTTGGATCGTCTACCTCAATCTCAAGAAAGAAGAATTCAAAAGGATCAGGTACGTTTAACTAAAGAATTTTGATGATCCGAATACTTCTTATAGTGTAGAAACACCTGGAAGAGGTTTTAATTGCTTATTCATCAAAAACTGGACATGGGACATGTTCAGGATCCGGATCGTGGCTTTCAATCCGGATCCCGAAAGGTGTTGTTCATACACTGGTTCAATCCGGATCGCAGCATCTCTGATCCGGATCCCGAACACTAGTTTTACCTGTGTGCTTCTTCGATCCGGATCAGGATTGCAATCCGGATCCCGAACATGATATTCTGGTAAAACTGTATGAACGATCCGGATCGGTGACTACGATCCGGATCCCGAACAGGCAATTTTCTGGAAATCGTGGTTTGTGCTTCTGCAATCCGGATCGCCAATCCAATCCGGATCGCCGTCGGTAAAACTTTCCAGAAAAGGCTGTTTTTGATCCGAATATTCTTCCTAGGGTTTCTAACCTATAAATAGCCCTTTATTTCATTTCTAGGGCATCCGCAATAGATCGGCTGGTTAAGAAAAGATAGCCGAAAAGAAAATCCACATATATAGAGAAGAACGGAAATCATTAGATCTATTCTATGGTTCTTCATCTATATTGATTGATTTGATTCTAGGTTTTCCATACTCACATTTTGAGTAGAATCAAATCAATGAATACTTAGATGGTATTTCCGATCTATCTTTAATCTAAGTATTCGGCGGATCATCACCACCCAAACAAACAACGATTTACCCAAAATCGGCGCGTGGACTCGCGTGGCCTTGTGGATTCAAGGTGCAACGCTCTCGTGGATTCGGAGCGAGGTACGTTCGTGGATTCGAAGCGTGCCATTGGGTGAAGACCGTGGATTCGGTTGGACGTCGTGGACTCGACGTTGGACGCTGTGGATTCAGCGTTGGGCGCGGATCGTGGATTCGAGAAGCGTCGTGGAGCGAGCGGAGAAGATCTACTAGGAGCGTATGGTAAAAGGTTGAGTCGTCTGTGAGTACGTTATATCACCTTGTACGTGTGTTAATTCTAGTGGATTTCGCCGTGTTATCGGTCCCGTGGTTTTTTACTCCGGTTTGGAGTTTTTCCACGTAAAAATCTTGCGTGTTCTTTTATTTTTCCGCATTGGGTTTTATCGCACAATGATTTTTTGAGTGTTTATTGTTTACACCTATTCACCCCCCTCTAGGTGTTTTTTCCCCTATTTAGATCCTTATTAACCTAAACCCAACAAGTGGTATCAGAGCGGGAATAGGGTTGTAAACAATGGTTGAAGGTGGAAACATCAATCGACCCCCTTTCTTTGATGGAACAAATTATGCGTACTGGAAAGTACGGATGAAAGCTTTTTAATTTCCATCGACGAAAGGGTGTGGCAATCAATTGAATTAGGATGGTCTAATCCAACTGAAATTTTAGATGATGTTCGCACCTTAAAACCTAGGTCGAAATGGACCAAGGAAGAGATAGACTTATCTTCTTACAATGGCAAAGGGATTAATGCTCTATTTAATGCTTTGTCACAAACTGAGTTCTCTCGCGTCTCGGCATGTGAGACTGCGAAAGAAATCTGGGATGTTCTTCAAGTTACGCATGAGGGAACTAACTTAGTGAAGATTCAGAAACTGCAAATGCTTACGAGCAAGTTTGACTCTATCTCTATGGCAGAGAATGAATCCTTCACTGACTATTACACACGATTGCAAGACATCGTAAACTCATGTGCTAACTTGGGAGAGAAGATTCCAGAATTTAAAGTTGTAAGAAAAATTCTAAGAACTCTTCCTGAACGATTTCGCCCGAAGGTCGCAGCCATTGAAACAATTAAACACCCGGACGAAATGCGTGTAGAAGAATTAGTAGGTGCTTTACAAACTTATGAAATGACTTTTCCTACTAACTATTCTTCTGGAAAGGCATCCTCTTCTAAGTCTTCAGGTTACGCATTGAAATCAACTAAAGAAGAAGACGCGGATTCATCCTCCTCGGACGACGACGAGAACCTTTCTATGGAGGACTTTGAGAAGCAGCTCGCTCTCTTGACAAGGAAGTTTCGCCGCAACTTTCGAAGGGGAAATTCAAGCAAAACTCCATCCTTCGGAAAGTCGAAGAAAGGCAAGGGTTCTTCAAGCACAAGTCAAGAAAGCAAGAGAACTTCTCAAAGGATAAGAAAAGTTCTGAGGGACAAGTTCAGTGCTTCAAATGTCGAGGCTACGGCCACATTGCAACGGAATGTCCCAACAAGAATCCGGCAAAGAAGAAAGCGATGCAAGTCGTTACTTGGGATGACAACTCCACGTCAAATGAGTCATCGTCAAGTGATGAAGAAGACAACGCGACAGCTTTCCACGCGTCCACCACATCTTCACCCTTCATGTGCTTAATGGCAAGTACATCCGACTCACTGTCCAACTCCACTGTTGAAAAGATTGCAACGGACGATGAATCAGATGATTCGGAAGGTGAAGATTTTGTTTTAGCCTACCATAAGCTTTTGAGGGATTCAAAGAAACTGGCTAAGCAAAACAAGGGGTTGAAAGGGAGATTGCAGGATCTTGAAGAAGAAGTAAAAAGGGTAACCTCTCTCTCAACCGATCTTGAAGTGGAAAGGGATAATCTGATTAAGACAAATGTTTCCCTTCAAGAGTCCAATGAGCAACTCGAGAAGAATTATATGGATATGGTGAACAAAGCGAATTACTTCTTGAAGCTCAACGGCGAGGCTCGACAGGAAAAATTGGAAATGACGGAGACCATACGCCAACTAAAGGATGACTTAAAGAGATTTTCTTCTGGAAGGAGTAAGTTGGACAGACTTCTTGGTCTTGGTCAAAGAAATAAGTTCGGCCTCGGATACACTCAAACTGGAGACATTCCAAGTTCGAGTGGTACAGTATTTGTGCCTCAGTCGGTATCTCCTCCTCCGACACCGGAATTCACGACAAGCAACGACAACAACCTACTACATCCTCCTCGGAATCGACAAGAACCAAGGTATGTTTTCGTTGTGGCATTTCAGGGCACATAAGAAGAAATTGCAAGACGGAAGCCAAACGCACACCTCAAGCACCTCTTGCAATGACTACCAAAAGGGCTATTCCTCGGAAAACAACTGCAATTCATTGAAGGAAAAGAGCCTTGGTAGTACACCGCTCAAGACGACATCATCAAGGAGCAGCAATTCTTCAAGCAAGACGCTCTCACCTAGGAAATCAACTTCACGACCATTACCGACGCATTCAAAAAGGTTTGGGTGCGCAAAGGTGAAATCTTTCCCTGTCTTGCTACCAATGTTTCCTTGCATGCATATGATAGTTCGTCTTGGTATCTGGATAGCGGGTGTTCCCGTCATATGACCGGCGATAAAAACTGTTTTCAAACATTTGAGAAAAACTCCGGAGGACTTGTTGTTTTCGGAGATGGTCGGTCTTCCAAAATTGTTGGAAAGGGAACGGTAGCTATTCCAGATGGCCCGGTTCTAGATAATGTGTTATTTGTTCATGGCCTTAAGACTAACCTCATAAGCATAAGTCAACTGTGTGATAGTGGTTATTCAGTTAATTTTTCATCTGATAAATGCACTGTAACTGACATGAACCATGCTTTCTTTTTAAAGGGGGTTAGATCAGAAAACAATTGTTATGTAGTTCCTTCTAAGATTTCTGAAAAATGTAACCTAGCATCTTTGAAAAATGAAACACTTTGGCATGAAAGGCTAGGTCACATAAACTTTAAGGAACTTGCTAGAATTTCAAATAAAGATGTGGTCAAGGGGGTTCCGAAACTTTCTTTTGAACAAAACCTTGTGTGTGGCGGTTGCCAAAAGGGAAAACAGTCTAGGACTGCACACAAGAACTTGAACCACATAGGTACAAAACGGCCTTTGGAACTTTTGCATATGGACTTAATGGGGCCAACTCGTCAACCATCTCTGGGAGGTAAATGGTATATTTTCTTGTTGGTTGATGATTTTCTAGATATACTTGGGTAGCATTCTTAAAAGAAAAAGCTGATACCTTTGATTCTTTTCTCGAAATCTGCAATCGTATTATGATTGAAAAGAATGAAAGGATTACTCGAGTTAGGAGTGATAGAGGTGGGGAATTCATAAATTCCAAATTCATTGATTTTTGCACTTCTAATGGCATTAAACATGAATTCTCCGCACCTTACACACCTCAACAAAATGGTGTAGTCGAGCGCAAAAACAGGGTCGTACAGGAAATGGCACGTGTTATGCTTCACAGCCGGAACTTACCTTTTTATTTTTGGGCTGAAGCGGTGAACACTGCTGTTTATGTTATCAATCGCGTGTATTTGCGCCCGGGGACTTTGAATACACCATATGAACTTTGGTTTTGTAGAAAACCTAACATCAAATATTTTCGTATCTTTGGGAGTCGGTGTTTTATTTTACGTGATCGCGAAATCTTGGAAAATTTGACTCTCGAAGTGACGAAGGGATTTTCTTAGGTTATTCTACAAACAGCAGAGCATATCGAGTTTTTAACTTAGAATCTAAGACGATCGTAGAATCGATAAATGTTAAGGTAGATGAAGCTTTTCACTTTGAATCTGAAAAATCTACCCTCGATATCTCTCTTGATGATGATACACCTGCTAATGCATCTTCTTCTAACAATTCTTTCGATAATAATGTTGATGCATCTAACGGTTCTTCAAGCTTATCTGATGTGCAGGAATCATCTCGTGTACCTCCGCCTACTCCTCTACCTCAAACGTTACGCATCTCCAAGGATCACCCTGAATCGAACATCATTGGAGATCCACAAGAAGGAGTTAGAACACGGAGACAATTGGTTTGCGGATTTGCATGCTATGTATCTCAAATCGAACCAAAGAATGTTGATGAAGCTCTCCAAGATGATTACTGGATTAAAGCAATGCAGGAAGAGCTCCATCAATTCGAGCGAAACAAAGTCTGGGAATTGACGAAGCCTCCGAAGCAACACAATGTGATAGGTACCAAATGGATCTTCAAGAACAAGAAAAACGAAGAAGGTACTATCATCAGGAACAAAGCAAGGTTAGTTGCTCAAGGCTACTCTCAAGTAGAAGGTATAGACTTTGATGAAACTTTCGCCCCTGTAGCTAGACTCGAGTCCATTCGTATATTGTTTGCGATTGCTTGTCATTTTAAAATCAAATTATTTCAAATGGACGTTAAGAGCGCCTTTTTAAATGGATTTTTAAATGAGGAAGTTTATGTGGCTCAACCGAAAGGTTTTGTGGATCATAAACTACCTAACCATGTTTTTCGTCTGAAAAAGGCTCTTTACGGTCTGAAACAAGCACCGCGAGCATGGTACGAAAGGTTGACAAAGCACCTTTTGGAAAAGGGCTACACTCGAGGGGGAGCTGACAGGACTCTCTTTGTGAAGCATTATCAAAACAATTTCATAGTTGCTCAAATCTATGTCGATGACATTGTTTTTGGAGCAACAAGAGATAATGATGCTTCTAAATTCGCGGAGACCATGGAAAGCGAATTTGAGATGTCCATGATGGGCGAATTGAACTATTTTCTTGGATTACAAGTTAAACAAAACGATGAAGGAATTCACTTGTGTCAATCCAAGTATGCACTGGAGTTGGTTAAAAAGTTTGATCTTGAAAATTCTAAGGATTTTCCGACTCCAATGGGAACTAGCCATAAGGGACTTGGAAGTGAATCACAAAGTGAGAATGTAGACGAGAAACTGTATCGCAGTATGATTGGAAGTCTACTATATCTCACGGCTAGTCGCCCGGATATATCCTTCAGTGTTGGGATTTGTGCGAGATATCAATCAGCACCGAAGGAGGTTCACCTGAAAGCGGTGAAACGGATCATCCGGTATATCAAAGGTACAATCAATTTCGGAATTTGGTATCCTATGGGAACGACTTTGGATATTGTTGGATACTCAGATGCCGATTGGGCTGGATCGGTGGATGACCGGAAAAGCACGAGTGGTGCATGCTTCTATCTTGGCCACTGCCTTGTTGCATGGCACAGTAAAAAGCAGAACTGCATAGCACTCTCGACTGCCGAAGCGGAGTACATTTCTGCAGGAAGTTGTTCAACCCAATTGATTTGGATGAAAAGCGTGTTGAGCGATTTCCGGATTTCAACATCTTCGGTAACCATTTTATGTGACAACACTAGTGCTATTAACATTTCTAAAAACCCTGTGTTGCACTCTAGAACAAAACATATTGAACTTAGATATCATTTTCTTAGAGAGCTAGTTGAATCAAACATTCTTCAACTGTCATATATTTCAACTGAGGATCAATTAGCTGACATCTTAACAAAACCTTTGGATCAAAAACGTTTTATTCACTTGCGTAAAGCAATTGGCATGCTTTCCTTGAAATAAACTCTTTTGAAACCTTTGCTTAGGTTAGGTTTTGTTTTTGTTTTTGTTTTGTTCTTTATCTATGTTTTGTACATAGGACATTAATTGAGCATAAATCATAATTGACTTTAATTGCATCCTTTTATGCATTTAGAAATTTATTATGCTTTTGATGTCATAATATTTCAATGTTGCAATGATCATTTACGTTAATTAAACCATCTTTTAAGTGATCAAAGTCAATTTCTCTCTCAATGATCTCTTGGTATAGTCATTATCATATTTGATTGCTTAGTCGAGTATGAATTCGAGATCAATGGTTTGGTTGAATACCTTATATATTAAATAATTGATAGCCAATTGAGGGGGAGTCAATGAAATGTAAAATGCTCAAAAGATGTGGAAAGAGTTACATCCCAATGAGGAGTGTGAAAACTACCACCACATGGAGAAAATGAAAGAAAAAGATACTCCATGAATGAAAAGCAAATTTTTGTTTGAAAATTGTTGATGAAATTCATATTGAAATACTTGACTCAGTCGTATTTCATGGTTGGTATAAGGTGGGATTTTTTTAAAAGATGCTCAAAGAGCCACTCCTTCAACAGATTGTCTAGATATATTATCTAACTTATCTGGGATTTCAAACATCTATTGATCTTGGTATTTCATTTTCTTTACTGAAATTGATGATTTGATAAAGACATTACACATAAGATCAGGATAGATGTAATTGAAGTTGTTCAACTTTAAGTGTTTTAACTTTCGTAAATCTTCGTTTCATTTTTGGATATTTTTGATAGATTTTGCATAATCTATTTCTTGTTGCATGAAACGATGCCATTTGTTTGAAGTTGACATGGTAAAGTGCTTACATACTTTTTCTGGATTTTATTGTGTTTTTCTAAATTTTTCTCAAGAAAAAGGTGTAGCCGATCTGTAGAATACCGGGAATTCGGATGGCGCACCGACCTCACAAGTTGGCGTGGTGTGGAGGTATCGTCTCGAGCGTGTTCCATATTGGATTACAGTTGATGTCGGGTTGACGCGGATCCTTGCGGAAGCCCCAGCTTGATTCGGGGATTTTCCGGGCTTGGCGCACCGATTGTGGACCGGGATTGGGAATACCGATTTCACAGTGGAGTGCAGGAATTCGGGTACACTTGGACATGTGTATTTTCTGATTACAGCGGGGTTCGGGAGGTTTCGGACCCGTGCGGAGGACCCGAGGGCAAAAAGTGAGTTGACGGGGGGCTTTTGATGGATTAATTAATTGATTAAATTAATTAGTGGAATTAATTTGGATTTATTTCTTATGTTGTAGAGAGGGTTTGAAGGGTGTGAATTGTTGAAGTTGGGATATTTTGTGGTTGTGCATTTAATGCAGCCAACTACCCCTCCCTCCTTACATTAATTAGGCACCCCTTTAATTAGAAGCTCCTCGCCACCTCATCTTCTTCACTCCCTGCAAAACAGAGGAAGTGGGGGTGAAGCAGAGGAAATTGGAGGAAGAAAATAAATGGAGAAGAAGATGAGGAAATGAGGGGAATAAGAAGGAATGTGAGGAATGCTTGAGTTTTGTTGTGAGAACCTACTGCTGAGCCAAGCGGATGCCGAGCGGAGCGCGCGCGCACATCGAGCCTCTCGGATAGGTATGTATTGTTTTTTTTTAGAGTGAGAGGGGGTGAGCTCGGTTTTGGGAGTGAGTGAGTTTGGGTGGGGGTGGTGGTCTGGTTGCCTCCGTAGGGTGGCTACAGGAGGTGGAGGTTGTGGCCGCGCGGGCGCAAGGGCGCGCAGCAGCGCGCTGCATGCGGGCGCGCATGGGGCGCCGCGCGCCGCAGGTGGGCGCGCCAGGGCACCGCGCTGCACGCGGGCGCGCCTGGGCGCCGCGCGCTGTAGGCGGGCATGCGCCTGGGCGCCGCGCGGCAGTGGCACGCGCGGCAGGCACTTGGTGCCGCGCGCTGCCGCGCGTGGGCGCCGCGCGGCAGGCGACTTGCGCGGGAGCTCGGCGAGCAGCGAGCGCGCGGCGGAGCTGGTTTTTTGCCCAATTTTTCTTGCGAATTGTGCTTTGGGCGGATCTTGATGCTTTCTCCTTATCCTCTCTGATTTTGATGCAGCAGCTATGGGGCGCGCGTGAGCTCGGTGCCGCGCGAGCTGTTGGTGCCGACGGTGACGGCACATGGAACACCAGCAGATTTTGGAGCCGCGGCAATGTGGGAGCCTTCACTTTTGAGAGTGTGCTGTGGAGTTGTGTTTGGTGTGGATTTTTGTTGAACGAAGTAATGGGATGTAACTTGGCTTTGTTTAATTGTGGGTGTACTATGAGAGCATTACAATTGAAGAGTGCTGTAGGAGCTCATGGGTATGTGTTGTGGATTATTATTTGGGCAGAGTGAGACCTTGATGGTGGATGTTTTGTGTTTTTGTGTGTTGTGGGTGCATCCAAGTATGTTGGAGCCTTGGGGGTGATTGTTGTGGCAGCTATGGTGTAAGTGGATTTATGTAATATTACTGTGAGCCCTATGTGAGTTTTGGAACACTTATTAGTGTGCTAGCAGAGTGTGGAGTGTATGCTGAGGAGCTGGAGTTTGAATAAAACTGTGGACTTAATGTTGTATGGTGATTTGGTGAGCTTGTGGTTTTTCCTTGTGTAGGTGCTGTGAGATGTGTGTGGGTTGAGGCAGCAGTAGAGTGTGGAAGGTTCTTTGTAATTTTGATGTTTGGGCTTTTATTTTTAGTGAGTTGTTTTTAAAGGGAATTGTAGTGTGCTATTAGACTTGTATTAGGCTGGGGACCTTAGTGGTGGCCTAGTTGTGGATTGAAGCTTCCTTGTGAGTGCGAAGATAGTGTACTGTGGTTACTGCTAAGCTGATGAACGTGGAATTTATGTTGTTCTCGAACTTTTTATGTACTGAGATTTTAGCCGTGGAGTGAGCCAGATGGTGAACGGATTTTTGTAGGAACTTGGGAAATTTATTTGTTTCTTCCGAGGATTTTTCCGGGATTTGCGGCACGATTTTCGAGGTTTCGTCGGCTTGAGGACCTGGCGCTTCACCGACTTCAGCGATTGCCTGCGGAAAGCGTTCCAGGTGGGTTGAAATTTCTTCGAGATTTATGGAATGCCCTCTAATGCTTCTGTAAGCATATTGATCATGTTAGCTTATTTATTGTGTATTGATAAATCTGACAGTTGCCTAGAAAATTGTAGAAAGACTTTTATGAGCCCCTGACATTTTTAGTATGATCTAGAGGTTATTTGACACTAGACTATTATTCCTTTGAGATTCGGATTGCATCTGGGCCTTCATAATATTTTAGTACCCCGTTTTAAATAAAACTCGGTTTTAAAGGGGTTTTTAATTATTGAGAACATTATGAATGGTCCAGATTGTTCGTGTTGCATGAGAACTCGTGCCAGAGGGCCGAGTATATTTTTTAGAGCATCATGTGTCGAGTTCCTAGTGTCATGTGAGAGTTTTCTCCCTTGTTGGGATGATTCTAGATCTTGGGTTGTGTTTTCCGGATTTAGATGTGGAGATGGTTCTCCGTCCTAGCTTTGAGAGTTTTGGGGTTCTGGCAGATCGAGTCGTGGAGGTTTCCCGACTTAGCCATGGGTTATGCATTATCAGATTGAGTCGTCGAGGTTTCTCCGACATAGCTTGAGATTGTTGGGCATTTTCTGATTTAGTCGTAGAGTCCTTCTCCGACCGAGTTATGCTAGTTGAGCATTGAGTTTCCGATCTGATTGATCGTGGATTATAGCCTGCAGGTGCCGCATATTGAGACAGTGAGACAGATGTGATACTTGAGTTCGGTGGGGTCGCTCCCCTCGAGCTACGCCCCGGGTGCGATGAGGATACCGAGCCTGACGAGGCTACGATGTGGTTATGCGCCTAGTTGATTTACTAGTGGTCGCTTGATACCCCTGGCCGAGCTACCATGGGGTCACTTTGTGTGCGCCTAGTTGATTTACTAGTGGTCGCTTGATACCCCTGGCCGAGCTACCATGGGGTCACTTTGTGTGCGCCTAGTTGATTTACTAGTGGTCGCTTGATACCCCTGGCCGAGCTACCATGGGGTCACTTTGTGTGAGATTGAGATGGTCGGTCTAGGACGCCCCACGTAAATCCCGTCCTCTTGTGGATGCGTGGTAGTGGGCAGGTGCGCTCCTAGACGACAGGCGCAGGCTGGACTGAGCCAGTTTTGGGCAGTCTTTGAGATTGAGTGTTATGAGCGGGTAGTTACATATTATGTTCTTAGATGGTTTTTCCTGAGTGCATTGATACTGAGGCATTTTGGCAGTAGCGAGAGTATGCATAGCATGTTTATGATAGACCTTCCTCTGAGCATTATGTTTGCGACATTTTAGCTGTAGTTTTCCTTCAGCTTATCTATCTATCTATCTGCATATCTATCTGTTTTGCCTCCGGTTGACTTAGTGGGCATACCGTAGATATTGGGACGGTACCCACTGAGATCTGCCTTCTGCAGTAGATCTCACACCCGCTGCGGTGACAGGTTTGAGCTAGCTGTTCCGGCTTGGTTCGCGCGGAGACAGCAGATCGAGGTGAGGACGCGGCCGATTTTAGTTCCTTACCAGTATTGGGAGTCTGAGGTAGATGTACCCGGTATATTTTATGTTTCCACTTTTGTACTGGACATTCTGAAAGATCTGTGAGTGTGTATTTACTCTTTTGTTGAGAGACTTGTATTGAGGACTTGTTTATATTCAGATGTTCAGTGTTTTACTTTCTGTAGCTAGTAGTTCTTTTTCAGCTCTGATACATGCTTAGCTATAGATCTTTTGCAGGGTAGACGCTTCGTCTGTGCGGCAGTTTCCGCACAGACGGCGGATCTGTTGGCGAGCCCGGGTCGCAGTTCGACCCCGGGGCGTGACAGATTAGAGTGGTATCAGAGCCTAGGTGTATAGGTCGTTGAGGACTTAGAGACCCTAGGCTATTGGTTGGACAGTAGGATGACTGTCGTGAGAGACGTGACTTTAGCGAGAGTCCTGATTGAGTTTGTACCTCCCCCAGAGGATTGGGGCGAGTGATCTTACATGTTATTTCTCTAAAGATGATTATGTTGGCTGCAGACAACATAATGCTTTAGAATGGTTAACATGTTATCGACTTTCGCTTGATTGGGTCGAGAGAGTTTTGCTCCTAAAGTTTGTTGTTGCAGTGGCTTCGATGCTTCCGAGACGCCGTACGACGGCGAGGGCGTGTTGGCCTTAGAGGAGGAGCCCGATCAGCGGGAGGCTGAATGGATAGAGCAGATTGAGGTTTGAGAGTTACAGGCCCAAGTAGCCCAGACATTTGAGGCGATGCGGCGCCAGGAAGAGAACATGGAGCGCGTGAAGCGCATGTTTGGATCGAGAGCATCCCCGGGGTATCGCCAGTAGTACCTTCGGCCGGGACATCGTCGACTTCGACCCAGATCGCACTGTGGATAGTGCAGGAGCAGCAAGAGATTGCCGATCGGTTGTGTACCGCATCCAGTTCCATCCCCTGCAGATTTCGGGACCGAGTTTGGAGCCTTGGGAGGCCGAGAACTGGATCGCTGCTATGGAAGAGTTGTCCGAGGATTTGTTCATCCAGGAGAAGCATTAGGGCGCTTGGTTTTGCGCTTTTGGTTAAGGACGCCAAGAGAGTTGGTGGCGTCGAGTCCGTCTTGTTGGACCATCGGGAGCGCAGTTGATGTTCTGGGAGCGAGTTTCTACGATTGTTGAGCAGAGGACCCCATGTTGCCCAGGATGAGGCCTAGAAGGTGGATCATGTTTGAGGGGGGGACTGCATCGAGATATCTATCACTTTGTGCACTCTCGGCGAGCGCCGACTTTAGATGCAGCGATTGTACGTGATCGATGGATTGACTGAGGATCAGTGATCATGTCCGAAAGGGACGGAGAGCGAGGGACCAGCTCCAGAGAGAGACGTCCAGTATCGCCTGATTTTGGGGACAATCGAGTGGATCGAAGTTGCCATGATTCCAGTCTCAGGATCATGAGCCTCAGGGGAGTCAGAGACTAGGAGGTTCTCGATAGTAGTGGCACCAGCATCAGTGCCAGGACAAGTATGTCAGAGCCGTGATGCCGAGGCAGATGGAGCGATGACCACCAGCATCTAGTGGATGAGGTTGTGCAGCTGGTTAGAAGACGCAAAGATAGTGGATCGCGTCTTACCTGGTGTGGTATTCCTTGTGGTCATCGGAGTTAGAGCATGTTGAGGCCGACACCGCTTGTGCATGTCTCCGTTGAGCTTGAGTAGCCTTGTGTGGAACAGAGAAGGGACTGTTGGCTTGTGCACGTGAGGATCAGGTTCCAGACCACGTATAGCATGGATGAGTGCTGCTAGCCCTGCCAGTGTAGGTAGGACATTCGATTTGATTCCTTGAGTTTTTAGTCCTACATCAGTTTCGGGGAGTTGTTATGATGGTTGGATAAGGGATGTATTATCCCGTTGTTTGCTATCATGGATTGTCGAGAGAGGACAATGACCCTCCGTGGACCTGGTCAGGAGGAGTGTGTTTTTTTTGAGGAGGCTAGACCACGACAGAGGTTGAGTCGTGGTCGTATCGCTTGCTAGCGATTGTTGAGAGGTGCCAGCGGCGGCACCGGGACAAAGGATATCCTTATCGTCGTGTGATCCCGGGTGTGAGTCTACTTGAGCTGTTGTGGAAGCCGCCGTTTAGTGAGATTGAGACCGAGACGGTGATTGACGTGGTTTTGGAAACCGCGTCGACTGGGTAGCACCTATTGGAGTATCGCCTGCGAGACAGAGAGTGAGAGCTGATAGCGCAGTTGCAGGATCTGATGGATTGAGAGGTCTATATGATCCAGTGCCACGTTGTGGGTACGCACCGGTGAGGGTTCTATGATGGTCTGAGCACATACAGGTTTGGATTGTATTTGGCAGATGGCCTTTTGTGAGAGTGATAGCATTATGGAACCATACGGCCGGGGACCGTGCCCGGATAGTGTTCAGGAACCAGTAGGGGCATTATGAGTTACATCGCAAGGTCAAATGGATTGACTAATGCCCTGCCGCCTTTAGGATTTGAGGAATTGAGTGTTCCAGCTGTGTTTGAACGGGTTAGCAGCCGGACCCGTCATGGAAATTTTGATTTATTTCCGAAGTGGCTTAGAGCTTCAGAAGCACTTGAGGATAGCGCGGCAACTCCTAAGAGGGGAGATATTGGTTGTCTAGTCGAGAGAGCTTGCACTGGACTTCGGAAGGTTCCGTGGTTAGGCTATGTGATTTCAGCTGCAAGAGGGACAGAGAACCCAACGAAGAGTGATACCGTTTGGGAATTAGCCTAAGCCACGTTTGTGACAGAGGCCGAAGCTTTTGGAATAAGTAGGCCAGTGTAGCTTCAAGGAGTTAAAGCTGAGTATGATATCAGCATTGATTTGGATGATTGCCAGAGATAGAGAGAGAGCATGGAGTTATCCAGAGACCCTTGAACCTGAAGTATTTGTTACTCAGGAAGATTCGAGCTGAGGCAACGCCGGTGGACAGAGTTTTTGGAGCTGTTTGATTGATTCAGTATATCATTATCCCGGCGATGACTTTATGGTCAGTTACGCCTGGTGTAGGCGAGCAGTGTAACCTTGGAATGAGGCGATCGATTAGTGGGTGCCACTTTTGGAACTTAGAATTTGAGAGTCGGAAATTGGGGAAATGTCCCCGAGGTTGAAAGTCTTCCCCTGTCAAGGGATGTGAGAGATGTATGTGGAACTTGAGTTTTTAGTTGCTAAGGAGCAACGAAGAGGTTATGCCAATTGGAGGCTTAGACTTTGGTTTTGGATATCTTGTTTTGTGGAAGCCACAATCTGCAGTGATTGTAGATTTGAGTTCACGCGGGGAGTTTGATCCTTGGCATGTTTTGGATTTCACTTCTTTGGAATTGGACGAGGATTGAGTTATCAGGATCGACCGATGCAATTTTTGCTGGTGAGACAGAAGAATTTTGCAATCGGGTTATACCTTGGCGAAGGTTCAGAGGAGCCATCTTGATGAGAGAAAGGCCACTTGAGAGCCGGGGGTGAGTTGAGTGTTTCCTATCCCCATCTGATTGAGGCACCCTCCTAAGTTATGGATTTATTCTGGTTTCGAGGACGAAACCCTTTTAAAGGAGGGGAGAGTGTAGAATACCGGGAATTCGGATGGCGCACCGACCTCACAAGTTGGCGTGGTGTGGAGATATCGTCTCGAGCGTGTTCCATATTGGATTACAGTTGATGTCGGGTTGACGCGGATCCTTGCGGAAGCCCCAGCTTGATTCGGGGATTTTCCGGGCTTGGCGCACCGATTGTGGACCGGGATTGGGAATACCGATTTCACAGTGGAGTGCAGGAATTCGGGTACACTTGGACATGTGTATTTTCTGATTACAGCGGGGTTCGGGAGGTTTCGGACCCGTGCGGAGGACCCGAGGGCAAAAAGTGAGTTGACGGGGGGCTTTTGATGGATTAATTAATTGATTAAATTAATTAGTGGAATTAATTTGGATTTATTTCTTATGTTGTAGAGAGGGTTTGAAGGGTGTGAATTGTTGAAGTTGGGATATTTTGTGGTTGTGCATTTAATGCAGCCAACTACCCCTCCCTCCTTACATTAATTAGGCACCCCTTTAATTAGAAGCTCCTCGCCACCTCATCTTCTTCACTCCCTGCAAAACAGAGGAAGTGGGGGTGAAGCAGAGGAAATTGGAGGAAGAAAATAAATGGAGAAGAAGATGAGGAAATGAGGGGAATAAGAAGGAATGTGAGGAATGCTTGAGTTTTGTTGTGAGAACCTACTGCTGAGCCAAGCGGATGCCGAGCGGAGCGCGCGCGCACATCGAGCCTCTCGGATAGGTATGTATTGTTTTTTTTTAGAGTGAGAGGGGGTGAGCTCGGTTTTGGGAGTGAGTGAGTTTGGGTGGGGGTGGTGGTCTGGTTGCCTCCGTAGGGTGGCTACAGGAGGTGGAGGTTGTGGCCGCGCGGGCGCAAGGGCGCGCAGCAGCGCGCTGCATGCGGGCGCGCATGGGGCGCCGCGCGCCGCAGGTGGGCGCGCCAGGGCACCGCGCTGCACGCGGGCGCGCCTGGGCGCCGCGCGCTGTAGGCGGGCATGCGCCTGGGCGCCGCGCGGCAGTGGCACGCGCGGCAGGCACTTGGTGCCGCGCGCTGCCGCGCGTGGGCGCCGCGCGGCAGGCGACTTGCGCGGGAGCTCGGCGAGCAGCGAGCGCGCGGCGGAGCTGGTTTTTTGCCCAATTTTTCTTGCGAATTGTGCTTTGGGCGGATCTTGATGCTTTCTCCTTATCCTCTCTGATTTTGATGCAGCAGCTACAGGGCGCGCGTGAGCTCGGTGCCGCGCGAGCTGTTGGTGCCGACGGTGACGGCACATGGAACACCAGCAGATTTTGGAGCCGCGGCAATGTGGGAGCCTTCACTTTTGAGAGTGTGCTGTGGAGTTGTGTTTGGTGTGGATTTTTGTTGAACGAAGTAATGGGATGTAACTTGGCTTTGTTTAATTGTGGGTGTACTATGAGAGCATTACAATTGAAGAGTGCTGTAGGAGCTCATGGGTATGTGTTGTGGATTATTATTTGGGCAGAGTGAGACCTTGATGGTGGATGTTTGTGTTTTTGTGTGTTGTGGGTGCATCCAAGTATGTTGGAGCCTGGGGGTGATTGTTGTGGCAGCTATGGTGTAAGTGGATTTATGTAATATTACTGTGAGCCCTATGTGAGTTTTGGAACACTTATTAGTGTGCTAGCAGAGTGTGGAGTGTATGCTGAGGAGCTGGAGTTTGAATAAAGCTGGACTTAATGTTGTATGGTGATTTGGTGAGCTTGTGGTTTTTCCTTGTGTAGGTGCTGTGAGATGTGTGTGGGTTGAGGCAGCAGTAGAGTGTGGAAGGTTCTTTGTAATTTTGATGTTTGGGCTTTTATTTTTAGTGAGTTGTTTTTAAAGGGAATTGTAGTGTGCTATTAGACTTGTATTAGGCTGGGGACCTTAGTGGTGGCCTAGTTGTGGATTGAAGCTTCCTTGTGAGTGCGAAGATAGTGTACTGTGGTTACTGCTAAGCTGATGAACGTGGAATTTATGTTGTTCTCGAACTTTTTATGTACTGAGATTTTAGCCGTGGAGTGAGCCAGATGGTGAACGGATTTTTGTAGGAACTTGGGAAATTTATTTGTTTCTTCCGAGGATTTTTCCGGAATTTGCGGCACGATTTTCGAGGTTTCGTCGGCTTGAGGACCTGGCGCTTCACCGACTTCAGCGATTGCCTGCGGAAAGCGTTCCAGGTGGGTTGAAATTTCTTCGAGATTTATGGAATGCCCTCTAATGCTTCTGTAAGCATATTGATCATGTTAGCTTATTTATTGTGTATTGATAAATCTGACAGTTGCCTAGAAAATTGTAGAAAGACTTTTATGAGCCCCTGACATTTTTAGTATGATCTAGAGGTTATTTGACACTAGACTATTATTCCTTTGAGATTCGGATTGCATCTGGGCCTTCATAATATTTTAGTACCCCGTTTTAAAAAAACTCGGTTTTAAAAGGGTTTTTAATTATTGAGAACATTATGAATGGTCCAGATTGTTCGTGTTGCATGAGAACTCGTGCCAGAGGGCCGAGTATATTTTTTAGAGCATCATGTGTCGAGTTCCTAGTGTCATGAGAGAGTGTTTCTCCCTTGTTGGGATGATTCTAGATCTTGGGTTGTGTTTTTCGGATTTAGATGTGGAGATGGTTCTCCGTCCTAGCTTTGAGAGTTTTGGGGTTCTGGCAGATCGAGTCGTGGAGGTTTCCCGACTTAGCCATGGGTTATGCATTATCAGATTGAGTCGTCGAGTTTCTCCGACATAGCTTGAGATTGTTGGGCATTTTCTGATTTAGTCGTAGAGTCCTTCTCCGACCGAGTTATGCTAGTTGAGCATTGAGTTTCCGATCTGATTGATCGTGGATTATAGCCTGCAGGTGCCGCATATTGAGACAGTGAGACAGATGTGATACTTGAGTTCGGTGGGGTCGCTCCCCTCGAGCTACGCCCCGGGTGCGATGAGGATACCGAGCCTGACGAGGCTACGATGTGGTTATGCGCCTAGTTGATTTACTAGTGGTCGCTTGATACCCCTGGCCGAGCTACCATGGGGTCACTTTGTGTGCGCCTAGTTGATTTACTAGTGGTCGCTTGATACCCCTGGCCGAGCTACCATGGGGTCACTTTGTGTGCGCCTAGTTGATTTACTAGTGGTCGCTTGATACCCCTGGCCGAGCTACCATGGGGTCACTTTGTGTGAGATTGAGATGGTCGGTCTAGGACGCCCCACGTAAATCCCGTCCTCTTGTGGATGCGTGGTAGTGGGCAGGTGCGCTCCTAGACGACAGGCGCAGGCTGGACTGAGCCAGTTTTGGGCAGTCTTTGAGATTGAGTGTTATGAGCGGGTAGTTACATATTATGTTCTTAGATGGTTTTTCCTGAGTGCATTGATACTGAGGCATTTTGGCAGTAGCGAGAGTATGCATAGCATGTTTATGATAGACCTTCCTCTGAGCATTATGTTTGCGACATTTTAGCTGTAGTTTTCCTTCAGCTTATCTATCTATCTATCTGCATATCTATCTGTTTTGCCTCCGGTTGACTTAGTGGGCATACCGTAGATATTGGGACGGTACCCACTGAGATCTGCCTTCTGCAGTAGATCTCACACCCGCTGCGGTGACAGGTTTGAGCTAGCTGTTCCGGCTTGGTTCGCGCGGAGACAGCAGATCGAGGTGAGGACGCGGCGATTTTAGTTCCTTACCAGTATTGGGAGTCTGAGGTAGATGTACCCGGTATATTTTATGTTTCCACTTTTGTACTGGACATTCTGAAAGATCTGTGAGTGTGTATTTACTCTTTTGTTGAGAGACTTGTATGAGGACTTGTTTATATTCAGATGTTCAGTGTTTTACTTTCTGTAGCTAGTAGTTCTTTTTCAGCTCTGATACATGCTTAGCTATAGATCTTTTGCAGGGTAGACGCTTCGTCTGTGCGGCAGTTTCCGCACAGACGGCGGATCTGTTGGCGAGCCCGGGTCGCAGTTCGACCCCGGGGCGTGACACGATCCGGATCGGAGCAAGTGATCCGGATCCCGAACGCAGGATTTTCCTGCGGGTAGCCGACCGGATCACATTCTCGGCCGATCCGGATCACGGATAGGGTTTTATATAGAAACATACAGATTCTTGATTTCTTTACCCTAATCTTGGTTTTCAAGCTCTAGAGTTTCTCTCTCTAGATTTCTTGCTTCTTGGTGCTTCAAAACTCAAAGTTCTTCGGATTCAAGTAAGTTTTCATGATCAAAACTCGGTTTTTCTCAGTTTTTATGGTTTTTCACCAAACGTGAGTTGAAAAATTGGAACTTTTTCGTTTGTGAATGGTTTTTGATCAAATTTCTTTTGAAATAAGAACTCTGGGTCAATTAGTTTTGCTTTTATGCTGGGATTTTACTTGATTAACGAGTTTTTAGGCTTCGATTTCTAAAAATTCGCCCGTTTTAGGGCATAAAAGAGGAATTTTTGTAAATCATGGAATTGATCTATTTTTAAAATTCTTTTTGGAAAACTATTTGACTCTTGGCTTCTCTACATGAATATGATTGTCTAGGTACAATGTTTTCAATTTTTTCAAAATTGACAATTTTTCATATGTTCTTGAGTTGCTCTGCACAGGACACTTTTCGAAACTCAAGGTACTGTAAGCAATGGTGATCACCTGGATCATCTTCCTACTTGCTGCCATGGTCCACGTAAAGGACACTGCCAAGCCAAAGAGGACCAAAAGGACGAAACGAGCTAAGCTGACTCCGATACTGAATCGGAAACAGAGTCAATGATTGGGACAACATCGAATTGAAGCACCTGTCCCAACTGTCGCAAAAGGAAAGGCTCCTGCTGAAGCCCCCAAACTAAGCCTCCTCCTACAGCAGCTGAGAAAGGGAAGCACGATGGAACCCACACAAACTGGAAAAAGGATGAAAACTAGTGCGAGGAAAAGAGGTAGTGCTCAGGCATTCAATCAACGAACCTATAGCCACCAGCCACCACCTCAGGGATTCATCAGCTCCACAAGAATCAAAGATTTTGAAAAGAGGGAATGTATAGGTGAAAGACATGTTAATGTACAACAGATGAGGAATCGATCTGCAGAGTTTGGAGCTCTGTTTGACCAAGTTGGTCTCGCTCCAATTGCAACTTTCCTGAAAAACTGGGTATTGCCCACACTCAGTTCGGATTTTCTATCAGAATGCTGGAAGTCTTATTGATGATGTTGACGGACGCCGGGAATTCCATACCTTTGTAAAAGGTATCAAAATCAAGGTCACTCCCCAACTGATTGGAGAGGTGCTTGGCATGACAGCCATCTCAGATGGACTTCATTATTTGAAGACTCAAGTCTTCACGGAAAAACTCTTGGAGAATTGTAGTCAATGGAATTTGCCTTCCGGATACTCCGTCTACCGGAAACTCCGTATTTTCTAGAGAGCTTCGGAAAGAATATAAGTATATCAACTTCATTGTCTGCTACAACATTTCTTCCAAATATGAATACAAAAGTGCTTCGATGGATAGGATGTTATTTCTTTATCTTCTTGGGAACCCAACAGCTGCAATGGGAGCAAACTTGAACATCCCTTATCTCATTTGGAATAGGATGACGCGGTATGTCGATCACTCTCACCCAACAGAGCGACTACCATATCCAATGATTATCATGCGCATCCTTAGGAGATTTAAAGTGGATACAAGCGCGAGCTCTTATATGTATAGTTTGGGGACAATCAATGAGACAACCATCGTCAAGTCTCTACCAACAAAGCAGGATGATCCCCCCTCTCCTCCGATTGGACAACGAGCTCGACCACATGCAACTTCTACCACAGCCCAGTTCCTCCGCAACAGAAGACACCTCCATCTCCCTCTGACGATGATGCCTCTGTCACCTCCATCTTTAAAGAACAACACGGCTTTCGAATGAACAGGAACGTATGTCCGCTGAATTCACTGAAATGAAAGCCGTCTTCACGTCATGAAAAATGAGATGGAAATTATCACAGCTTCTCAGGTTACTTTGACTAAGTCAGTCTCATCCGGAAGAAACTTGTGAAGAAGCTGTTCGCGAAAATGGGGTGCACAACATCTGATGACTCCGACTCTCAGGAGTAGTTCTTTGCTTTAACTTCTGTTTGTTCTAACTTTGCAGGTTTTTCAATTTGATCCTCGTTTTTTGCAGGGTCAAATTTTTGTTACCTATCCTTGTGTTGTAATTATTTGGCCTGTTTTGTGACAACAAAGGGGGAGAGAGTGAGAGAGTTAGAAAGAACTCTGAACAATGAATGATGTGAACAATGATGTGAATATCGATGATATCAAGGTCAATACAATGATTGTGAATATCGATGATATCAAGGTAAGTATGAACCTCAACTAACTTGGTTTTTTTTCTTTTGTGATTGTGACATGCTTCTCTACTAACTATTCGACTAACTATTGGGCATGTAATATGACTAACAAGTTGATGTTGGACTAACATACTTTGACATTTGGTTTTCAACTGCTTAGAAGATATGTTGGTTTTTACAATGCTTCTTTCACATATCTGATTTTTTTTTCAAATGTCATGATGAGACTAAACTCTTCTCTGTATTTGGTTTGTGATGCTCCAATTCTTGAGGTATCTAACGAATTTGTTTGTCAAGAATGTTTTCTGTGTGCAGAGATTACCATGTCTAAGTTAGAGTTGTTCTAGGAGGGTTATCTCATGTTTTTAATTTCTGGACAATCTTTTGTAAATTTTGTTGTATGGTGATAGCAACAAAAATATTCTTTTTGAATTTTCTTTGTGGATTTGTGTTTTGTCACGAAACCGCCAAAGGGGGAGATTGTTACGGAATTGAGTTGGCGTATTTCGTGAATGTGTTAAGTCTTGAAGATTGAAGATGAAGAAATTTTGGATCGTCTATGTCACGCCCCGAAACTGCTACCAATTTGGCATAGTTCGGGCGCGCTGAACAGACGCCGAACGGACAGAACCTCCCCTGTCCGCCCAAGGCTAAGCAACAAGATCATGTACAAGAATCACCCAGGAATTAATTTAGATATACACAATCACAACGAGAGCACAACCAGTGCTAACAAGAACATAAGAGCAAGGTACGAGTATATAAAAAGTAAACATACAAGTAACAAAGAGAGAAACTCTATCTATTACAACCATTGCATTCGAGCATATGAATAATACATAGATCACATCCAAAACATCCTCACCCTATAAACATCTACTCTCAAAATGTAAAGACAAGGTGACAAGAGCTATAGATGTAGGGAGGCTGCTACCAACGTCTCTAGGGCACCAAGCCCTTACCGCGATCCTCGCGGGAGTACCTGTACTCGGCCCTGTAATAATAGTGCGATGAGAAACTATGGTCCATAGTTCCCAGTGGGTTCGGCTACCGACTCCACCGGTCTTCCCACTAGGTCCAAGAGGGCAAAGCAGATAGATAGATAGATAGATAGATAGATAGATATATCTGAAGACTGTAAATGCAGTAAATAACTACACTACTATGCCCAACACGTGAAAAACATGTATGCATGCTCATGGGAGAGATATCCAAATATATCACTATGTCCAAGAAGTACTATTTCATACTTGTTCTCTAACTCATTTTCAGGAAGTGTGGTTTTAACACTTCATCTCAAATCTCACGGCACACCCGAAGGTTGCCCACGGCTCACTATCACGACGAGGGAGACTATGTCTCAACCTACCAATCGAACGCGTCTGCGGGACCTGACTGTCCCTCGGGGTGGCGTGCCCCGTGACCAACTCCGGAGTAGGCGGCCGTAGAGGAGCGACCTCCACCAGCCTAAAACAGACTATGAGCATGATCCAATCCTCTCCACACGAGGATACCCTATCTATAAGGTTGATAGCAACTGAGATCCCTATAGATAATACACAACCTATGTCTCACATGTGTCATGATAGGTTTACCTACACTACCTTTCATATGCCACTCGTTCATTTATTGTGTGGTGTTCACAATTTCTACATATATGCCACTCGTCATCAATTGTCGACTCACAAGTCCAACACCCAATCCGCACTATAGGATTCCTCGGTATCGACCCAATCTTTCCCAATCCAATATATTAGCATAACATTTGCTAAATATCTATATCAACCGGAAAGTATAAAGATGGCAATACATACTATCCTACAATGCAATGGTGCGATATGCAATAGTGTAAGTGGCTAAGACATAGAGAGAAGCCCAACGGCTTCGGTAAGAGCACACCCACCTCGGGTCCTTGACTCGGCTCGGCTCTCCAAAAAAATCTACGGGAGCACCGGTCTCGATCACAAGGGTCGCCTCAAGTCGGATGTCCTAAACAAGTCCAAAACGGCCTATTAATAACTTCCAAGCACTATGCTTAGTGTTTTCACGTGCGCGCAAAAGCGCCGACGAAAGACGACGAACTTCCACGATTTGTGGCCTGGATCGTCAAGGGTTTACCCAAAACCCCTCCATGATGGAAGGATTCCATTTAAATCCCCCACCAAAATTACTAATGTAATTATTTCTCTTTTGCCTCAAAAGTCCTAGAGCGCGTATTTCGGCTCTAACTTTTCGACCGTTTGACGGAATGTCGATCCGTCTTCGCCAACACGTTTCTTTACATAGTAATTGGGTTTCCAAGGGTTCAAATGAGATCAATCCCATGAAAATTCAAAAACTCCTCTTTTAACCCTAGGTTTCATATACACATTCATTATGATTTTTCAACGATTTTCGCCGATTTCTTCGACAAGAATTCTTCTAAGATCATATAGATTTTAGATCTAAAACATTACGGCAAAACCAAATTTATTTTTTTACAAAACTCACCTCAAAGAGCTAGGATTCCAAGCTTTTCTTGGTTCAAAAGCTCGCCCTCGCTCGCCTTAGGTTCCACAAATTTTTCTGCGATTTCATGCGCATTAGGATGAGAAATCTTAGAGAGAGAAAGTGAGGTGAGAAGGAACGAGGGAGCTCTCCATGGAGGTGCTTTGTGCGGGTGGGGACGCTGCGCGCGGGTGGAGAAGAAGCAGAAAAGGGTAAAGTCCTTTTATGCATAAAGGAAAACCCCCACAATAGTACTAATTTACTATTTAGTCCAATTTTATCTGATACTTGCCTACGGAACCCTTCTGGATGTCCGTTTGTGCTCAAATTTGACGGGCAGGCTCATCTCAACTTAATTTATCACGAGATATTTTAAATTTTCAGTTTGGGCTATTTTTGGGTCACCAAAAGTCTCGCTGTACTTAAAATCGCTGTCAGGTACCTTTCTCACTGCTCGGGTATCCGATTGATGCGAAACTTTTATTGTAACCTTAAAACATAATTACGAAGCTCCCGTAATTTTCTCAGAATTTTTCGACACTGTTGGCGGAGCCCGTTCTCACTATCTGGCATCCGATCAACACGCAACTTTTTCTGTGGCCTTAAAATAATATTACGGAGCTCCCCGAATTTTTTTGGAATTTTCCGACACTGTGAATTTTCTGCTAATTTATCTGCCCCGTCTCTCACAGAAAATATTAAATCTTCTGTTTTCGCTCCGATTTCGGCGCAGGTCATTTTCAACCTATATTATGCTTCTATGAGTCCAATAAAAATAGTATCTTACACTATTTTTATTTTTATTTATATAATAATTTTTCCGACTTACTATATCCCACCGTAACTTCTATATTGTATTCTTTTAAAAGTTGAACTTGCACATTTTACCTATGGTTAATTAGGATTTCTTTGAATTAATTGGGCATATTTTACTTAATGTCTAACTTCTACTTTTAGAAGTTCGGTATCCTACAGTCTACCTCAATCTCAAGAAAGAAGAATTCAAAAGGATCAGGTACGTTTAACTAAAGAATTTTGATGATCCGAATACTTCTTATAGTGTAGAAACACCTGGAAGAGGTTTTAATTGCTTATTCATCAAAAACTGGACATGGGACATGTTCAGGATCCGGATCGTGGCTTTCAATCCGGATCCCGAAAGGTGTTTGTTCATACACTGGTTCAATCCGGATCGCAGCACTCTCTGATCCGGATCCCGAACACTAGTTTTACCTGTGTGCTTCTTCGATCCGGATCAGGAATTGCAATCCGGATCCCGAACATGATATTCTGGTAAAACTGTATGAACGATCCGGATCGGTGGACTACGATCCGGATCCCGAACAGGCAATTTTCTGGAAATCGTGGTTTATGCTTCTGCAATCCGGATCGCCAGATCTGATCCGGATCGCCGTCGGGATTTCTTTCCAGAAAAGACTGTTTTTGATCCGAATATTCTTCCTAGGGTTTCTAACCTATAAATAGCCCTTCCATTTCATTTCTAGGGCATCCGCAATAGATCGGTGGTTAAGAAAAGATAGCCGAAAAGAAAAATCCACATATATAGAGAAGAACGGAAATCATTAGATCTATTCAATGGTTCTTCATCTATATTGATTGATTTGATTCTAGGTTTCCATACTCACATTTTGAGTAGAATCAAATCAATGAATACTTAGATGGTATTTCCGATCTATCTTTAATCTAAGTATTCGGCGGATCATCACCACCCAAACAAACAACGATTTATCCCAAAATCGGCGCGTGGACTCGCGTGGCCTTGTGGATTCAAGGTGTTATCGCTCTCGTGGATTCGGAGCGAGGTGCGTTCGTGGATTCGAAGCGTGCCATTGGGTGAAGACCGTGGATTCGGTTGGACGTCGTGGACTCGACGTTGGACGCTGTGGATTCAGCGTTGGGCGCGGATCGTGGATTCGAGAAGCGTCGTGGAGCGAGCGGAGAAGATCTACTAGGAGCGTATGGTAAGAGGTTGAGTCGTCAGTGAGTACGCTATATCACCTTGTACGTGTGTTAATTCTAGTGGATTTCGCCGTGTTATCGGTCCCGTGGTTTTTTACTCCGGTTTGGAGTTTTTTCACGTAAAAATCTTGTGTGTTCTTTTATTTTTCCGCATTGGGTTTTATCGCACAATGATTTTTTTGAGTGTTTATTGTTTACACCTATTCACCCCCCTCTAGGTGTTTTTTCCCCTATTAGATCCTTATTAACCTAAACCCAACACCTAGCATCTTTGAAAAATGAAACACTTTGGCATGAAAGGCTAGGTCACATAAACTTTAAGGAACTTGCTAGAATTTCGAACAAAGATGTGGTCAAGGGGGTTCCGAAACTTTCTTTTGAACAAAACCTTGTGTGTGGCGGTTGCCAAAAGGGAAAACAGTCTAGGACTGCACACAAGAACTTGAACCACATAGGTACAAAACGGCCTTTGGAACTTTTGCATATGGATTTAATGGGGCCAACTCGTCAACCATCTCTGGGAGGTAAATGGTATATTTTCTTATTGGTTGATGATTTTTCTAGATATACTTGGGTAGCATTTTTAAAAGAAAAAGCTGATACCTTTGATTCTTTTCTCGAAATCTGCAATCGTATTATGATTAAAAGAATGATAGGATTACTCGAGTTAGAAGTGATAGAGGTGGGGAATTCATAAATTCCAAATTCACTGATTTTTGCTCCTCTAATGGCATTAAACATGAATTCTCCGCACCTTACACACCTCAACAAAATGGTGTAGTCGAGCGCAAAAACAGGGTCGTACAGGAAATGGCACGTGTTATGCTTCACAGCCGGAACTTACCTTTTTATTTTTGGGCTGAAGCGGTGAACACTGCTGTTTATGTTATTAATCGCGTGTATTTGCGCCCGGGGACATTGAATACACCATATGAACTTTGGTTTTGTAGAAAACCTAACATCAAATATTTTCGTATCTTTGGGAGTCGGTGTTTTATTTTACGTGATCGTGAGAATCTTGGAAAATTTGACTCTCGAAGTGACGAAGGGATTTTCTTAGGTTATTCTACAAACAGCAGAGCATATCGAGTTTTTAACTTAGAATCTAAGACGATCGTAGAATCGATAAATGTTAAGGTAGATGAAGCTTTTCACTTTGAATCTGAAAAATCTACCCTCGATATCTCTCTTGATGATGATACACCTGCTAATGCATCTTCTTCTAACAATTCTTTCGATAATAATGATGCATCTAACGGTTCTTCAAGTTTATCTGATGTGCAGGAATCATCTCGTGTACCTCCGTCTACTCCTCTACCTCAAACGTTACGCATCTCCAAGGATCACCCTGAATCGAACATCATTGGAGATCCACAAGAAGGAGTTAGAACACGGAGACAATTGGTTTGCGGATTTGCATGCTATGTATCTCAAATCGAACCAAGAATGTTGATGAAGCTCTCCAAGATGATTACTGGATTAAAGCAATGCAGGAAGAGCTCCATCAATTCGAGCGAAACAAAGTCTGGGAATTAACGAAGCCTCCGAAGCAACACAATGTGATAGGTACCAAATGGATCTTCAAGAACAAGAAAAATGAAGAAGGTACTATCATCAGGAACAAAGCAAGGTTAGTTGCTCAAGGCTACTCTCAAGTAGAAGGTATAGACTTTGATGAAACTTTCGCCCCTGTAGCTAGACTCGAGTCCATTCGTATATTGTTTGCGATTGCTTGTCATTTTAAAATCAAATTATTTCAAATGGACGTTAAGAGCGCCTTTTTAAATGGGTTTTTAAATGAGGAAGTTTATGTGGCTCAACCGAAAGGTTTTGTGGATCATAAACTACCTAACCATGTTTTTCGTCTGAAAAAGGCTCTTTACGGTCTGAAACAAGCACCGCGAGCATGGTACGAAAGGTTGACAAAGCACCTTTTGGAAAAGGGCTACACTCGAGGGGGAGCTGACAGGACTCTCTTTGTGAAGCATTATCAAAACAATTTCATAGTTGCTCAAATCTATGTCGATGACATTGTTTTTGGCGCAACAAGAGATAATGATGCTTCCAAATTCGCGGAGACCATGGAAAGCGAATTTGAGATGTCCATGATGGGCGAATTGACTTATTTTCTTGGATTACAAGTTAAACAAAACGATGAAGGAATTCACTTGTGTCAATCCAAGTATGCACTGGAGTTGGTCAAAAAGTTTGATCTTGAAAATTCTAAGGATTTTCCGACTCCAATGGGAACTAGCCATAAGGGACTTGGAAGTGAATCACAAAGTGAGAATGTAGACGAGAAACTGTATCGCAGTATGATTGGAAGTCTACTATATCTCACGGCTAGTCGCCCGGATATATCCTTCAGTGTTGGGATTTGTGCGAGATATCAATCAGCACCGAAGGAGGTTCACCTGAAAGCGGTGAAACGGATCATCCGATATATCAAAGGTACAATCAATTTCGGAATTTGGTATCCTATGGGAACGACTTTGGATATTGTTGGATACTCAGATGCCGATTGGGCTGGATCGGTGGATGACCGGAAAAGCACGAGTGGTGCATGCTTCTATCTTGGCCATTGCCTTGTTGCATGGCACAGTAAAAAGCAGAACTGCATAGCACTCTCGACTGCCGAAGCGGAGTACATTTCTGCAGGAAGTTGTTCAACCCAATTGATTTGGATGAAAAGCGTGTTGAGCGATTTCCGGATTTCAACATCTTCGGTAACCATTTTATGTGACAACACTAGTGCTATTAACATTTCTAAAAACCCTGTGTTGCACTCTAGAACAAAACATATTGAACTTAGATATCATTTTCTTAGAGAGCTAGTTGAATCAAACATTCTTCAACTGTCATATATTTCAACTGAGGATCAATTAGCTGATATCTTAACAAAACCTTTGGATCAAAAACGTTTTATTCACTTGCGTAAAGCAATTGGCATGCTTTCCTTGAAATAACCTCTTTTGAAACCTTTGCTTAGGTTAGGTTTTGTTTTTGTTTTTGTTTTGTTCTTTATCTATGTTTTGTACATAGGACATTAATTGAGCATAAATCATAATTGACTTTAATTGCATCCTTTTATGCATTTAGAAATTTATTATGCTTTTGATGTCATAATATTTCAATGTTGCAATGATCATTTGCGTTAATTAAACCATCTTTTAAGTGATCAAAGTCAATTTCTCTCTCAATGATCTCTTGGTATAGTCATTATCATATTTGATTGCTTAGTCGAGTATGAATTCGAGATCAATGGTTTGGTTGAATACCTTATATATTAAATAATTGATAGCCAATTGAGGGGGAGTCTATGAAATGTAAAATGCTCAAAAGATGTGGAAAGAGTTACATCCCAATGAGGAGTGTGAAAACTACCACCACATGGAGAAAATGAAAGAAAGAAAATAATACTTCATGAATAAAAAGCAAATTTTTGTTTTGAAAATTGTTGATGAAATTCATATTGAAATACTTGACTCAGTCGTATTTCATGGTTGGTATAAGGTGGGATTTTTAGTAAAAGATGCTCAAAGAGCCACTCCTTCAACAGATTGTCTAGATATATTATCTAACTTATCTGGGATTTCAAACATCTATTGATCTTGGTACTTCATTTTCTTTGCTAAAATTGATGATTTGATAAAAGCATTACACATAGGATCAGGATAGATGTAATTGAAGTTGTTCAACTTTAAGTGTTTTAACTTTCGTAAATTTTCGTTTCATTTTTGGGTATTTTTGATAGATTTTGCATAATCTATTTCTTGTTGTATGAAACGATGTCTTTTGTTTAAAGTTGACATGGTAAAGTGCTTACATACTTTTTCTGGATTTTATGGAATTTTTCTGAATTTTTCTGGAGAAAAAGTTGAAGCCGATCCGGATCGGGGTAAGTGATCCGGATCCCGAACGCAGGATTCTTCCTGCGGGTAGCCGATCCGGATCACATTCTCGATCCGATCCGGATCACGGCTAGGGTTTTTATAAGAACAAAGAGGATTTGATTTCTTTTACCCTAATCTTTTGTTCTAAAATCTCTAGAGCTTCTCTCTCTAGATTTCTTGCATTTTGGAGCTTCCAAACTCAAAGTTCTTCGGATTCAAGTAAGTTTTATTGATCAAAATCTCGGTTTTTCACAGTTTTTATGGTTTTTCATCAAACGTGAGTTGAAATCTTGAAACTTTTTCGTTTGTGAATGGTTTTTGATCAAATTTCTTTTGAAATAAGAACTCTGGGTCAATTAGTTTTGCTTTTATGCTGGGTTTTCTCAAGATAAACGAGTTTTTAGGCTTCGATTTCTAAAAATTCTGGTTTAGGGCATAAAAGAGGAATTTTTGAAAATCATGGAATTGATCTATTTTTAAAATTCTTTCTGGAAAACTAATTTGATTCTTGGCTTCTCTACATGATTATGATTGTCTAGGTACAATTTTTCAAATTTTTCAAAAATTGACGATTTTTCATATGTTCTTGAGTTGGTTTTGCACAGGACACTTTCTCAAAACTCAGAGCACTCACACCAATGGCACTCTCCTGGTTAATCCTGCTACTGGTCACGATGGTGCACACGAGCACATCTGTTAAAGAAGAACCAGGTGTTTCAACTCAAGACAAAACGAACGAAGCCAAGGAGGACAGCTCGGATTACGATGAGGAAGAATGGGACGAATTCTTCAAAGATGTTCAACGAAAAATTGATGAGGAGGACAGGAAATTTACCAAAGGAAAAAGATTAATGAGATCTGCCTCAACAACCAAACAGTATACGAGAAGAAAAAATGTCCAAAGAAGTGCGAGTCAGCATAGTGGGCCTCTCACCAGAGCACGCTCACTTTCTGGAATTCTGCAAACTGAATCTCCATGGGTTTCGGGACTGGATGCACCATCTGCATCTACACAGCATCCATCACACTCAAAGACACGGACAACTGACACAGAGACTTTGGAATCGATTCGTCAGGAACAACAAAGACTCTCTGCTGCACAAGAGAGAATATCGAAAGAACTTCAGCAGATTTCCTCTGAACACAAGAAGATCAAGAAAAAGTACTCAAATATTAAGAATTTGCTTAAAGGGATTTTGAGCAAGCTGAGTTGTACTAGTTCAGATTCTTCAGACTGAGCAGCACCTTCTGTTCACTTTTTCTATGATCTTACTCTCTTGCAGTTCGCAGTTCTTGGTTCTTAGTTTTCAGGACTTAGTTTTTCTTCTTACTTTTAGTTTAGTTCTCAGTTTGTGCATATTAATAGAACTTTTTTTTAACTCTCCTTACATATTGTAGCTCTTGCTACGTTTTGGCTTTGTTTTGTGACAAAAAGGGGGAGAGAGTTAGAGAGAACTTTGAACAATGAACAATGATTGTGAATATCAACTTTGTGAACATTAAGGTAAGTATGACTCCAACTCAACTTTGGTTTTTCTTTGTGATTTGTGACATGCCTCTATACTAACTATTCGACTAACTATTTGGGCATGTAATATGACTAACAAGTTGATGTTGGACTAACATACTTTGACATTTGGTTTTCGATTGCTTAGAAGATATGTTGGTTTTAACTATGATTCTCTTACATATCTGAATTTTTCAAATGTCATGATGAGAATAAACTCTATCTCTGTAGTTGGTTTTGAATGTTTCAATTCTTGAGGTATCTAACGATTTTGTTTGTCAAGAATGCTTTCTGTGTGCAGAGATTACAGATGTCTAAGTCTAGAGTCTGTTCTAGGAGTTTATCTCATGTTTTTAATTTCTGGATCTCTTTTGTAAATTTTTGTTGTATGGTGATAGCAACAAAAATATCTTTTTGAATTTTCTTTTGTGGATTTGTGTTTTGTCACGAAACCGCCAAAGGGGGAGATTGTTACGGAATTTGAGTTGGCGTATTTCGTGAATGTATTAAGTCTTGAAGATTGAAGATGAAGAAACTTTGGATCGTATACCTCAATCTCAAGAAAGAAGAATTCAAAAGGATCAGGTACGTTTAACTAAAGAATTTTGATGATCCGAATACTTCTTATAGTGTAGAAACACCTGGAAGAGGTTTTAATTGCTTAAACATCAAAAACTGGACATGGGACATGTTCAGGATCCGGATCGAGCTCGGCAATCCGGATCCCGAAGGGTGTTGGTTCATACACTGGTTCAATCCGGATCGCAGCCTCCTCTGATCCGGATCCCGAACATTAGTTTTACCTGCTTGCTTTCTCGATCCGGATCAGGAACTGCAATCCGGATCCCGAACATGATGTTTTGGTAAAACTGTATGAACGATCCGGATCGGGGACTACGATCCGGATCCCGAACAAGCAATTTTCTGGAAACCGTCTTTTGTGCTTCTGCAATCCGGATCGCCAAATCCAATCCGGATCGCCGTCGGTAATTCTTTCCAGAAAAGGCTGTTTTTGATCCGTATATTCTTCCTAGGGTTTCTAACCTATAAATAGGCCCTGTATTCATTTCTAGGGCAGAAGCTATTACAGAAGAAAATAGCCGAAAAGAAAAAATCCACATATATAGAGAAGAAAGGAAATCAATAGATTTATTCTATGTTTCTTCATCTATATTGATTGATTTGATTCTAGGTTTTCCATACTCACATTTTGAGTAGAATCAAATCAATGAATACTTAGATGGTATTTCCGATCTATCTTTAATCTAAGTATTCGGCGGATCATCACCACCCAAACAAACAACGATTTACCCCAAAATCGGCGCGTGGACTCGCGTGGCCTTGTGGATTCAAGGTGCAACCGCTCTCGTGGATTCGGAGCGAGGTACGTTCGTGGATTCGAAGCGTGCCACTGGGTGAAGACCGTGGATTCGGTCGGACGTCGTGGACTCGACGTTGGACGCTGTGGATTCAGCGTTGGGCGCGGATCGTGGATTCGAGAAGCGTCGTGGAGCGAGCGGGAAGATCTACTAGGAGCGTATGGTAAAAGGTTGAGTCGTCAGTGAGTACGTTATATCACCTTGTACGTGTGTTAATTCTAGTGGATTTCGCCGTGTTATCGGTCCCGTGGTTTTTTACTCCGGTTTGGAGTTTTTCCACGTAAAAATCTTGCGTGTTCTTTTATTTTTCCGCATTGGGTTTATTTGCGCAATGATTTTTGAGTGTTTATTGTTTACACCTATTCACCCCCCTCTAGGTGTTTTTTCCCCTATTTAGATCCAATTACTTATAACCCAACAAGTATCACTGTAACCAGTATCATATGTATCATAATATAGCAGGACTGGATCACGACTCTGATCAAAGTGAGAAAACCCATCCACTAAAGGGAAACTCGATCCCTAATCTGATACACAAGTACATATCCGGTCAACCGCCCAATATTCGCGGTCACCACAAAACCCCACAATTCCACAAACTAATCCAACCTGTCCCAGACACAAAGTCCCGACTACACTATCCCAAACCCCTGCTCGAACCCGAGCAACACGAATCTAGAATCTAGAAAGAAAGGAGAAAGAACAAACATGGTTTCTCCTAAGTCAGATTCCAACATGATAGTGTAGTGATAAAATATGGCCTATCTAAATGTCCATACAAGCATGCTTTTGTCCTCATAAACGAGAAAAGAGAATAAATCATAAAATAGCAAGGCATACTAACAATTCTCATGCAAGATTATGTCACGCCCCGGGTGTAAACCAGAACCCGGGCCCGTCTACAGATCCGCCGTGCATGCGGTATTTCCCACATACACGAAGCGTCGGTAACCTGCTCAGATAAAAGAGATAATAATAAAAGAGCATAATAATCAGAGCTGAAACTAAAACTACTGTATCTCAGACAAAAGCTGGCAGTAAAAGAGTACAACAGTGGAAATAAATACAAATGTCTCTCCCAGCTCACCACAAAAGTACAAACAGCTGGCAGAAGCCAGACCCAAAAGAAATAAACAAAAGCTGTCTGAGAAGACCAGGTGCCCAAAATCTCCAGCTACAACCCTCGAGTGGCTCTCTATCTAGTCCGCGATCCGCTTACCTCGATCAGTTGCTGAAGGCCCAGCAACTCCCGCAGAGGACTCTGCAAAACAAAGGGGAAGAAAGAAACAAGAAAAGACAATGGGGGTAAGTACTACTATAAACAGTAGCCTCCCCTAGTGGGTAAAGCCTCAGCTCAGATATGCCCACCAGGTGATCAGAGGCAAAAAGGGAAAGGAAAAGAAAGGGGGTGCAGATAAATGTGACAACTGATAAAATGCTATCCCTAATATGCCTCTACATGATAACCCAACACAGATGGGAAAAGGATGGATCAGTATCAAGAAGCCTGTCAAAAGGACCCAATCTGACCGCCAGTGGACACTGGCACTGCCTGCTCTGCCGCGACGGGTATGCCAGCCTACGCATAACACCGAAGCAAAAGGAGTCCCCAGGACTCAAAAGTCTGTCTGCCGCGCACTCCGGAGTCGCACTCGTGGGCAGCGACCCACACGAGGAAAGTAAGTAACCACAAGTAACCTGATATAGCAGGACTGGATCAAGACTCAATGAAGTGGGAAAAACCCTCCACTAAAGAAAGCCCGATCCCCAAAACACCCAATCTAATGCAATAGTACAACCCGGTCAACCACCCAAGATCCGTGGTCGCCGCAACACCCTGTCAAAAGCCCAACCTGTCCCAAATCCCCAATACCTGACTACACTGTCCAACACCCACTCGAACCCGAGCAACTAAGCCTCAAGTCTATCAATAATAGGAGAAGAAAAGAATAAATGCATGGTTTCTCCTAAGTCAAGTCCCAAAAGATAGTATAGCAGTAAAAGATGACATAATTAAGTGACCCGTTTAATCATGCATTGTCCCAATATTTTGTCCATTTTTCAAGAATAAACAGTTTAGAGTGACATAAGCTAAGGTGACAGTCTCATATGAACAATCATCAATTTTGCAGTCCTCAATTACTATTCTGCCCCTAAACATGCAGTCCAGAATAATTAAGCGATTAAATAAAGAAATCATTCTAACAACAATTTTTCATGGATCAAATAACCAATAATTAATTTCCTAGAGCATGCAAGTCTACCAACAACCATTTAGCATCATCAAATCAGGGGTACTCTGATATTCCTAGTGGGCATACCAAAGGAGAGGAGTACAACAACCACCCACCTGAAGCGCAACTGTGCAAATCCGTACAACTGAAAATACCAAAAACTCTAATTCCTTGCTCCAACAAATTCAGCACACCCGTATCACTCCTGGCACAATACAAAGTCCACTAAATACACTTAGGCTCCCAAATAATGCTCTTATAATCACATACAATATCTGTCCCAAAACTGCTAAATTTTCACCTGCAGAAAGTATCCAGAAAATTCCCAGAAAAATATCATAGCGATCCTCGCGTCGATAGCTTCGCAACGGTAGCTTGCACGTCCAAATCTGAGTTCGGTAAGACAAGTTATAAATTCGGCAAGGTGGTAATCCAAACAACAAACTGTGAAAAAGACTGCACACTGTTCACTGAGAAAACAGTGATTTTCACCTCGAAATAAATCTCAGGAAAATCCAAGAAAAATACGAGCGCGTTCCTTGCGATCTGTAGATGAAAAAGTTGTACAAGCTCGTCTCCGTCTGACGCTCGTGCGCGAAGATACGGCCAAAATACTCCGCTGCTGTCAAGGAAATCCACACAGAAAAAGGGGGTCACTGTTTGCCTCGGGATTTGTGCCAAAACCTCGAAACCGAAAAGTACGACCAAAACGAAAGATGAAGCCCTACCTCTTAGGAGACTGTCGGCGCAAGAATCACAGAAAAAGAAGGTCGGGGAAGCCCAGGGGAGAATTTACACTGCCGCTGCGCCGAAGAAGAACACAGGAAATGCAACGTCGCGCCGCGCCGTAAAATAGGGAACCTCGGGATTCGAGCCTCCAGAAATTCTGAAACTCCGCAGGTGTGACGCCCCACTTCCCAGGGGATCACCCATCTTAGAACTACTCTAGCTCTAGCACGCTTAACTCTCATGTTCCTCTTGGATCTTGCTACCATCCAAAATGCTATAGCCGGGTTAGAGATTTAGTCCTATTATATCATTTATATAGAGGACTAATCCAAATTCCGGGGGTGTCACATTCTTCCCCCCTTTAAGCCCTGACGTCCACGTCAGGCTCAAGCACACTCACAAGCACCAGGCGATGTGAGACTCGTCTCGCTAGCCTTAGCCGACCTTATGAGGAGCTGCACTCCACTCACAACGGTCATTAGCCAGGGAGCCTCGCTCTACCCGCTATATAACCCTGGCTTAGCCAAGACTCATCTCACATTTCCGGCTGGTGAATGGCTCTGATACCAACTGTGACGCCCCACTTCCCAGGGGATCACCCATTTTAGAACTACTCTAGCTCTAGCACGCTTAACTCTCATGTTCCTCTTGGATCTTGCTACCATCCAAAATGCTATAGCCGGGTTAGAGATTTAGTCCTATTATATCATTTATATAGAGGACTAATCCAAATTCCAGGGGTGTCACAGCAGGAAGATCGAGGACTTGGAGAGGAACAATTCTTCTTAAGGTTGCTCGGGAAGATGGGGTGAGGATTGAGAGAAAAGAACTGAAGAAGAGGGCTCGGGTTAGGTATAAATAGGCTGAAGGAAAACAATTGAAGAAATACCCAAAATGTCTAGGTTTCGGGCGCCCGAATTATTCGGGCTGCTACAGTAATGGGCCCGGCCCATTACTGTGCAAGCCTGAAACGGCCCAGGCCCACCACGTGGCCCACTACAACACCTCCCCGGGCCCCACTGCGCCCCGCGCACCTGCGCCCGCCAGTGGCATCGCGCCACGTGGCCCTGGCAACCGTGCACCGCGCACGTCGCGCGTCTGCCCCGCCCGTACGGCCACCTGCCCCGCCGTACGGCCACCTGCCCCGCCGTACGGCCACCTGCCCCGGTCAACTGCTCCACTCCTTGCGTGGACCGCGCGCACAACACCGCACCAATAACCGCCTGCCACGTGTCCACCCGGTTCACCGTGCACCCGGGCCCAAGTTCCGTGGACCGCGCCTGCTGCGCCGGCCAATAGGAAAGCGCCACGTGGCCCGCTCCCGGCACACGCCCTCCGCGGTGGACCGCGCACCTGCCCGCGCCCTCAGCGCCTACCCGCGGCCGCTAACCGCCTGCCCGAGCGCCCTCTGCAGCCTTCCGCCGCTGCCCGCCGCCGCCGGCGATCGCCAGAAACACTGTTTCGGCGATGAACAGTAATTTTACTGTAGCAAGCTCCAAATTATGCAAGTAAATAGCCCATCTTGACTGTTTTCGCGCGCTGATTCCAAATACGACGTCCGTTTCGCCAAAATCCACTCCTATAATTTGCCGAAGGCTCCCGAAAAGGTAAACTTAATCCATTTTTCGCGCCGGGTCGCTTTCTCGGTTCCAAAAAGCGCGCAGATACCTCTAACACCCCGAATGGGCTCCCAGAAAAACAGACAAGCTCCAAAACGACAGAAAACCAAATCAAACCTCCGCTTCGGCCTAAAACCTTTCCAAAATTCGGCAAGAACAGCCGAAGGCCAACACAACGAGCCAAAACTCACAGGGTCCATCTATGGCACCCATTTGATGCACTATGGGCCAAATACACCATCAACAGGTGTATGCACAGTGAAACCGCGGAAAAAAGCTGTATGGGGTTCAGGGGCCCTACATCCTCCCCCACTAAAAAAAAGTTTCGTCCCCGAAACAAGGATAAACTGTCACGCCCCCGGGGGTTTTTAAGTCAAGCCAAGCGGAAAAGAGCGTGTATAATTTTTTTTTTCTTAATAAATAAGCATCAGCCTCGTCCCCGGTGCGTGTCAGACCGCCACATACACAAATTCACCCTGCCCACGGACAGAGTCTCCTTTGTATATGCACGGCGTCTCATTTACAACATCAACATACAATCTTTAACCACACAGTCACAGTCAACAGGTACGAGAGTGTAAAGACATTTAATCACATAAGAGGAACCTACAAGTTTGCAAATGGTGTCCACTCGACACCCATTCCTTTAAAAACGTCTACATATTCACAGTAAGGCGGCTACATCGTTTGGGAAAGGATAAATCCACAGGTTTTCAAACAGTGCCCACACGACACTTGGTTTTGGAAAACATTTTCGAAACCCCTTTTTGTTCGGTATAAAACATGTCGCATATAAGTCATTAAGGAACATTATGAAGATCACATCACAAAATCGTCTCTCAATCCGACATCCACAACATTCCACAATCAAGCAATTGAGAACTTAAACTTAGATAACAAGGGGAAGAGATAACCCAAGCAAGAATAATGGAATAAACCTCATCCAGCTAATGTTCTTTAATCGTTGCCTCACCGTCGTCCCGACTACTACACCTAGTCAAACCTGTCACGGAGTACGTAAAGTCAGTGACAAACAAAGTAGATGTCTTATTATTAACAAGGAATAAAGAGCAAACCGATTACACCGGAACCTTTCGCTAAAACCCGGTACATAATTAAGCTGGGCACCGACCCCAGATTTACCAATTAAGCTGGGCACCAACCCCAGAGTACCTGTCGGAGAGACAGAAGTCTCCCCTCATGCATAATCACCTTTTGATGCTTTTAACCTCTTCACGGTGCTGGTGTGTCATTTTCAGCTGGCGCGAAGAGGTCCTCACGGCTCCCACTCCTTTGTGAGGCACACGGGTCAAAAAGACCACTTTTGTGGAAAAGTACACCCATGCGGAGGCCAATCCGCCTGTGTACGTGCAGCATCCGAAACCGGATTTGCCGAGATCGGCGTGTAAAGAGCACCGCGACCGCAGCCGCACAGTTGTATTATATAAGACAAAATACGTTAATGCGAAAGGTTAAACTGTCCATCTACTTTGTTAGACAAATTGAGAGCATTTTAATGATGATAGATGCACTTACTGCACTTGTTGCACTTATAGCAACCGTACCCACCTGGAATGAAGACAACCGACCGCGCCCGCGCCCCTCCTAAGCGAATCAGGACTCCTCGCGGCCTACTAAAATATCCAAGAGCACCATTTAGCACCTTACCCTAATCAGGTAAAATCAGTGGTCCCCACCCACTGTAACAATAAACCCGCAAAACCGAAATCATCATGTAAATCTGAAAACTCAGATCAAACCGGTAACGCCAAAGACTAACAACAATCGGACCGCGACTATTCCGTCGCGAACACCGTCGGAACCCAAAACCGCTAACGAAAATCCAGCAAAACTCAACCCTCAACCGGTAGCCAACTCGGGACATCAATGGTTAAACCAAGAAGCCCCCGACGGCGAAAAGATGAGAAAAAGACCCGACGTCGCGCCCCCGACAATTTCGTTGAGGCGCGGAGCGTCGGCGAAAACGACACCCAACATAATAAAATAGTGACCAAGAAGATCCCAAGTGGCCATGCCAGGAAAACCGCGGAGATTGTGATCCCAACGGCGAAAACGGCGCTCAAAACGGTGGAAAAACGGGCAAAAACGGAGCTACCGAACTTTGGGGCTGTCGGGTGGTGCACAGGGGCAACCGTGTACCGGGCTCACCGCACAGTGTAGGCGGCGGCGCAGACCCGGCTCACCCAGGAGGCGTGCACCAGGCGGGTTGGGCCGGGCCGCGCACAGCGCTGGCGCGCACCGGGTCCACGCCCCTTCGGCCGCAAGCGCGTGCGCCGGGTGCACGCCTAGGGCGTGCACCGCGCACAGTGTGCAGCCCGGCGCACGGTTTTGTGCGCCGGGTCTGCGCTTCCAGGACAGCGGGGCGTGAACCGGGTGCAGGCCCGGGATCCGTGGACCGCGGCCGTACGGACAGCAACAGTAACCCTATTTCGCGATTTCTTCGCCGTTTTCGCTCCCGTTCGCGATTTCTTCTCCGTTTTCGCTCCCGTGGGATCCCGGCGACGACCCCGCGAGCATGGTAACGACGGCGGCGGCCTCCCGTTTAACAACGGCGGCGGCGGCCTCCCGTTAACCCACTATGTTCCGACGAAACCTCCCCCAAAAATTCCTGAATAAATACACGATAATTCTAATGACTAAACCAACGATCGACGGACAACCAAAACGTCTATCGGAAGCCCGATAAAAAGAAACCGATTAAAAATCATCGATTAAAATCGATAAAAACCATCGATCACCCTCGATCAGGAACGAGAATAAAACATGGATCAAAACCCGACGAAAATTCGCGATCGATGTACCAATTAAATCGACCTTACAAGAACACGGAAAAACCCCGATTAATTTGACAAACGTAACAATGATCACTAACCTTAATTTATCGGAATTAAAGAACCGATCTTGGTTCTTGCGGCGTTGGAGATCCGGATCCGCTCCCCGTAGACGATGGCATCTCGTTCTCCGGTCTCCGGACGTCAATCGGGGCGATCGGGTTCCTCCGCTTTCTCCCTCTTTCCTTCTTTTCTCCTCCGGTTAGGGTTTTCCTTTCTCTTTTCTCTCTCTTCCTTCCTCCCTTTTCAAACTAGGGTTTCGTTTTGTTTTCGGTACGCACGAAAGAGGAGGGTTTGAGAAGGCGGTATTTTAAATTAGGATTTTTTCGCTTTTCGGTAACCGGGGTTTAAATATCCTCTTATTAATTTAATTTCATACGTACGTACCGTCAAAATCCTCCTCGGATATTTTTGACTCTAATTAATTAATTCGTTAATTAATTAATTCCCTACGGATAATCCTTCGGGATAAGTCGTCAGAGATAATTGCTTAAGGATAATTCCTTAAGAGATAATTCTAGGATTCCTCGAAAAGCGTGCCAGATCTTTTGCACGGATTCCGATGCACCCTACGGTTACCGCGACCTTCAAAACCCTATTCCGGGAGATCCGTAAGTCGGATTTTGGATCCGATTGCACGGCCGTTCATCGTTTTTCGAGCTCTATCACCGAAAAATATCCGCACCGCGTGTTAGTCAACTCTAAAGAGCCCGATATTTTAATTTCCTCTAATTTACACTCTATTAGCGGGAGGGTAAAATATCACTAGAAAAGTCGTGTCATTACACCACTCACACTTTATAAAAAGTTTCGTCCTCGAAACTTAAACTCAACCCTCGCTAAACAATTCTGGGAAATCTTCCTTCATTTTCGTCTTAAGTCCCCAAATCGCTTCGCGCTCCTCATGGTTACTCCATTACACCTTTACGTAAGGGATTGTCCAGTTGCGGAGTTTCTTTTCCTCCCATGCCAACCTCTGTATCGAGGTTTGGCAGTAACGTCAACCAGTATGCCACCGGGCCTACGAGCCCCAAATCCCAAATGTCGGATCGTCGATGCCAACCAACGATCCCAAAAGCTCGAACTATTAGAAATACGCAACCTATTTACTTAAGGCATTCTGTCACACCGCCACAGATCTTGACCTGACTCAACCCCCACCTGGACGCCTAAGGCGTACTGTTACAACGCCTCGGGTCTATTGTTGGGCCTTTTGCCGTTAGGTCTATTGTGGACCGCAGCCCCACTCAACTTACTAGGCTCACCCAACTCAACTCGTGAGTCCCTTGGGTCTATTGTCACGAGGCAAGAAGTTGGACCTATTTAACCCTTAGCTAAATAGCCAACACATAAGACAACTAAGTTTTCACCTCCTTATTGCGCAAAAGTTACGGAATATTTACTTCTAAGGGTTCTCCCAGGGTCGAGACCAAAATTACTCTTCGTAGCAGGTCTTTCCTGCTACTACTTCCCTCGTAAGCCGAAACGTCAGTTTTCCCCCTGTCGCTGATGCTTCGCTTTCACCTGTTGGCACATCCCATGTTGCGCCACAATTTGTGCCACATCGCTCTTTCGATTTGGGCCAACTGAAGGTCTGCCACAGATCCTTGCACCTCTTTGTACCTCCGGGATGCACGGTATAGGAGGTATTATATACTTTTGCTAGATTTTCTTCCCTCGTTTCTAGCTTATCGGGTACACAAATTCATCCCCGGCACCTCATTACATCATCTGAGTCAGTCATAAGAACTCCGCCTTGCTCCGAGAACATTCTGTCTCGCACCAATCGTAGCTGGCCATCGGTCAATTGCCCATTCAGAATCCTGTCCAGCAGGGTAGGTCTGACCACCAGGGTCAAGAGTTGTGCGGCCGTGCCCGCTGGCGCCACTTCCGGTCCTAACTATGCAGTCGGACGGTCCTGCTGGATGATAGTACTTGCACCTGCTCCTTATGCCTGTCCCTTGCGGCTCCAGGCGTCAACCACCACATTTGCCTTCCTGAAGTGGTAGTGGATGGTTAGATCATAGTCCTTTAGTAACTCGAGCCACCGCCTTTGCCGCAAATTCAACTCCCTCTGAGTGAAGAGGTACTTGAGGCTCTGATGATCGGAGTACACATTGCCATGTGTACCGTACGAATAGTGACTCCACAGTTTGAGGACGAACACGACCGCTGCAAGCTCCAGGTCGTGCACGGGGTAGTTTCTCTCGTACTCCTTGAGTTGCCTTGACGCGTAAGCTATGACCTCACCCCGTTGCATAAGCACGCCTCACAATAAACCTCAAAGTCTTCACCAGGCTCCGGGAGGGCTAGCACCGGGGCCTACGTCAACCTGACTTTGAGTTCCTCAAAACTCTTCTGGCATTGGTCAGTCCAGATAAACTTCTCCCCTTTTCGGGTCAGGCTAGTCAGGGGCATTACTATCTTGGAGAAGCCTTCCTCAAAATGTCTGTAATACCCTGCCAGACCCAGGAAGCTTCGAATCTCAGTCACCGTCGTTGGCCTGGGCCAGTCGGTTACCGAATCTATCTTCTTCGGGTCGACCGCAATCCCAGCAGCCGACCAACAAGCCCCAGAAAGCCCACCTCGCGGTGCCAAAACTCACACTTTATAAGTTTTGGCGTATGGTTTCTGACCCCGGAGGGTCTGGGGAATTACTCGCAAGTGTTCCCCATACCCCCTTGTTTGTGCGAGAGTAGATCGGAATGTCCACTAAAAGACCATCACCGACTGGTCTAAGAAGGGCTTGAGTATCCTTTTCCTTATGCCCAAGAGCACCACTGGTGCATTAACGAGTCTAAACGGTATAATCGTAAACTCATCTTGACCATTCCGAGCTCGCAGGTCTGTTTTCAGCGTGTCGTTACCCCGGACTCTAGGCTGGTGATAGCCGAACCGCAGATCAGCCTTTGGGAATGCCGTTTCTGCTTATAGTTGATCACATAGGTCGTCTATCCGAGGTAGAGGAGTACTTGTCCTTCTCGCGTCGAGATCCATACGGTACTCGTGAACGCACTCGACTGCCTTCTACCAAGCTCCTTGCCCGCAACAAAGAAAAGCGAGCAGAAGGCGTTCCTACAAGCTAAGTTTACAAGTTCCGATAAGTCCGGTTCCCGGAGACTCGCTTGGAGCTTCAAGCAGTCAACTACCGCTTAAAGATTGCCGCGATTGTCGGCCCCAAGCGCTACACCGACAACCTTTAACAGAACCTCATTAGTTCTTAGAGACTAAGAACCCGCCTCACCCTCACTGGGCAGGAAGGGGTACAGCCGCCTGCCCCGAGGGGTAGCCAGAGGGTCCAACCGAACTTATTCCTACGATGGGGATTTCTTCTAATAACTAAGGTAGGGCGAACAAAAGTTCTAGCACGATGGTCTGAAACTTGAGTATTACCTGTTACATCGTGCTCTATGGGTCCGTCCCCTGGTGGGTCATCGTGTAGACTCCCCCTCCTCCCGGTTGCTGAGACGAAGGTGGAGACGCTGCTACGGATGATGTCCCCATTTTCGAGGGGCAGTTGCAACGACAGTGCTCCGGTTTGCCGCCTCGAAAACAATGGTCTTACTTCTGGGGACATTCGGTCACTTGGTGTATTCCGTCACAAATAATGCAAGACTTGTCCACCGGCCACTGTCCTCCTGTCGGCGCATTCTTGGTTCCTTGTTGCAATCTCGAGTATTTAGGAGGCCGGCTCCTCTTGGTATGCTCTCTTCCGAAGTTTGGCCGGGTTCGTTTCTTATCCCTGCTGTGTCTTGAGCTCTCCCGTCGGGCTCGAGAAATCGTAAATCCGCGCTCCACCGCGGTGGCTCTATCGACCACCTCCTAGAAGGCGTGCAAACCCGCCGTTTGCTCCACCTTGAAGATGTCGCTCCATAAGCCATTCACAAAAAGACGGGCCTTGTGAGATTCATCTCTTATAACAAAGGGAACACATTTGATCAACCTCACAAATGCCCGTTGGTATCCCATAACCATCCGACTTCCTTGCTTGTTGTGCCTCGGGTCACCTTCCATCTGCTGCTTGATGCTTTCGGAGAGAAATGGCCCAACCCGTTTCTCTCGGAACGTGGTCCAAGATGGAGGGGCGGTGCCCTCCGAGGGGTCCGGGCGCACCGTCTTCCACCACTTGCGGGCGTCTCCCTCAAGAAAAAGGACTGCCCAAGGGACCCATTCACCCTCCTCCATTAGCAAAGCTTCAAAGAGCCTTTCCATGGTATCTACCCATCTTCCTACGACCCAAGGGTCGGTCGTCTCTCCCTCAAGGGGTCTCCAATAACGGCTCCCAGCGTAGGTCCCAAAGTTGCTGGTGCGGCTGGTCTGGGCAGAGAAGCCTGGGCGACCTCCATTGGTGTAGTCGACTATTGTACCCACTATCGCATCTGTTCCATAAGGGTTGCTAACTGCCCGGCCATCTCTTGTTGTCGTTGTCGGAGAAGCTGATACTCCGCCGCTGTTCGCACCGTACTTTTTGCCCCTGCGTTCTCCGCGGATAACCCATTTCGGGCCATTATTCGCTGTATACAAAGAAACCAAGTCACCCCTAGACCTAACCGGTCTAGCACCATGGCCTACAGACACATCGGAACTAAATTCCCCTTTTTCGCCCGCACACTCACGATCTACTGCACCTACACCTTGGTTATCTCTTGTTCAATTTGCTTGTGGCATCATGCACTGTGGATGTTGGTCACCGACTACTGTGGTTAAAGTTGTTTTTCTCTGATACCATTTAATCTGTCACGCCCCCGGGGGTTTTTAAGTCAAGCCAAGCGGAAAAGAGCGTGTATAATTTTTTTTTTCTTAATAAATAAGCATCAGCCTCGTCCCCGGTGCGTGTCAGACCGCCACATACACAAATTCACCCTGCCCACGGACAGAGTCTCCTTTGTATATGCACGGCGTCTCATTTACAACATCAACATACAATCTTTAACCACACAGTCACAGTCAACAGGTACGAGAGTGTAAAGACATTTAATCACATAAGAGGAACCTACAAGTTTGCAAATGGTGTCCACTCGACACCCATTCCTTTAAAAACGTCTACATATTCACAGTAAGGCGGCTACATCGTTTCGGAAAGGATAAATCCACAGGTTTTCAAAACAGTGCCCACACGACACTTGGTTTTGGAAAACATTTTCGAAACCCCTTTTTGTTCGGTATAAAACATGTCGCATATAAGTCATTAAGGAACACTATGAAGATCACATCACAAAATTGTCTCTCAATCCGACATCCACAACATTCCACAATCAAGCAATTGAGAACTTAAACTTAGATAACAAGGGGAAGAGATAACCCAAGCAAGAATAATGGAATAAACCTCATCCAGCTAATGTTCTTTAATCGCTGCCTCACCGTCGTCCCGACTACTACACCTAGTCAAACCTGTCACGGAGTGGGTAAAGTCAGTGACAAACAAAGTAGATGTCTTATTATTAACAAGGAATAAAGAGCAAACCGATTACACCGGAACCTTTCGCTAAAACCCTGTACATAATTAAGCTGGGCACCGACCCCAAATTTACCAATTAAGCTGGGCATCAACCCCAGAGTACCTGTCGGAGAGACAGAAGTCTCTCCTCGTGCACAATCACCTTTTGATGCTTTTAACCTCTTCACGGTGCTGGTGTGTCATTTTCAGCTGGCGCGAAGAGGTCCTCACGGCTCCCACTCCTTTGTGAGGCACACGGGTCAAAAAGACCACTTTTCCGGAAAAGTACACCCATGCGGAGGCCAATCCGCCTGTGTACGTGCAGCATCCGAAATCGAATTTGCCGAGATCGGCGTGTAAAGAGCACCGCGACCGCAGCCGCGCAGTTGTATTATATAAGACAAAATACATTAATGCGAAAGGTTAAACTGTCCATCTACTTTGTTAGACAAATTGAGAGCATTTTAATGATGATAGATGCACTTACTGCACTTGTTGCACTTATAGCAACCGTACCCACCTGGAATGAAGACAACCGACCGCGCCCGCGCCCCTCCTAAGCGAATCAGGACTCCTCGCGACCTACTAAAATATTCAAGAGCACCATTTAGCACCTTACCCTAATTAGGTAAAATCAGTGGTCCCCACCCACTGTAACAATAAACCCGCAAAACCGAAATCATCGTGTAAAACTGAAAACTCAGATCAAACCGGTAACGCCAAAGATTAACAACAATCGGACCGCGACTATTCCGTCGCGAACACCGTCGGAACCCAAAACCGCTAACGAAAATCCAGCAAAACTCAACCCTCAACCGGTAGCCAACTCGGGACGTCAATGGTTAAACCAAGAAGACCCCGACGGTGAAAAGATGAGAAAAAGACCCGACGTCGCGCCCCCGACAATTTCGTCGAGGCGCAGAGCGTCGGCGAAAACGACACCCAACATAATAAAATAGTGACCAAGAAGATCCCAAGTGGCCATGCCAGGAAAACCGCGGAGATTGTGATCCCAACGGCGAAAACGGCGCTCAAAACGGTGGAAAAACGGGCAAAAACGGAGCTACCGAACTTTGGGGCTGTCGGGTGGTGCACAGGGGCAACCGTGGACCGGGCTCACCGCACAGTGGAGGCGGCGGCGCAGACCCGGCTCACCCAGGAGGCGTGCACCAGGCGGGTTGGGCCGGGCCGCGCACAGCGCTGGCGCGCACTGGGTCCACGCCCCTTCGGCCGCAAGCGCGTGCGCCGGGTGCACGCCTAGGGCGTGCACCGCGCACAGTGTGCAGCCCGGCGCACGGTTTCGTGCGCCGGGTCTGCGCTTCCGGGACAGCGGGGTGTGCACCGGGTGCACGCCCGGGATCCGTGGACCGCGGCCGTACGGACAGCAACAGTAACCCTATTTCGCGATTTCTTCGCCGTTTTCGCTCCCGTTCGCGATTTCTTCGCCGTTTTCGCTCCCGTGGGATCCCGGCGACGACCCCGCGAGCATGGTAACGACGGCGGCGGCCTCCCGTGTAACAACTGCGGCGGCGGCCTCCCGTTAACCCACTATGTTCCGACGAAACCTCCCCCAAAAATTCCCGAATAAATACACGATAATTCTAATGACTAAACCAACGATCGACGGACAACCAAAACGTTGATCGGAAGCCCGATAAAAAGAAACCGATTAAAAATCATCGATTAAAATTGATAAAAACCATCGATCACCCTCGATCAGGAACGAGAATAAAACATGGATCAAAACCCGACGAAAATTCGCGATCGATGTACCAATTAAATCGACCTTACAAGAACACGGAAAAACCCCGATTAATTTGACAAACGTAACGATGATCACTAACCTTAATTTATCGGAATTAAAGAACCGATCTTGGTTCTTGCGGCGTTGGAGATCCGGATCCGCTCCCCGTAGACGATGGCATCTCGTTCTCCGGTCTCCGGACGTCAATCGGGGCGATCGGGTTCCTCCGCTTTCTCCCTCTTTCCTTCTTTTCTCCTCCGGTTAGGGTTTTCCTTTCTCTTTTCTCTCTCTTCCTTTCTCCCTTTTCAAACTAGGGTTTCGTTTTGTTTTCGGTACGCACGAAAGAGGAGGGTTTGAGAAGGCGGTATTTTAAATTAGGGTTTTTCCGCTTTCCGGTAACCGGGGTTTAAATATCCTCTTATTAATTTAATTTCATACGTACGTACCGTCAAAATCCTCCTCGGATATTTTTGACTCTAATTAATTAATTCGTTAATTAATTAATTCCCTACGGATAATCCTTCGGGATAAGTCGTCAGAGATAATTGCTTAAGGATAATTCCTTAAGAGATAATTTTAGGATTCCTCGAAAAGCGTGCCATATCTTTTGCACGGATTCCGATGCACCCCACGGTTACCGCGACCTTCAAAACCCCATTCCGGGAGATCCGTAAGTCGGATTTTGGATCCGATTGCACCGCCGTTCATCGTTTTTCGAGCTCTATCACCGAAAAATATCCGCACCGCGTGTTAGTCAACTCTAAAGAGCCTGATATTTTAATTTCCTCTAACTTACACTCTATTAGCGGGAGGGTAAAATATCACTAGAAAAGTCGTGTCATTACATAAACAAAGCAGACGTACCTCACTCAGAAGCCTCGAACAAGAAGGGGTAGTCATCTCTCATCTCTGTCTCCAGCTCCCATGTAGCCTCTCGCTCCTCATGATTGCTCCACAAGATCTTCACATATGGAATGGTCCGATTGCGTAATTCCCTCACCTCACGAGCAAGAATCCGCAACGGGCGCTCCTCGTAGACCAAGTCCTCGCCGATCTCCAACGAAGTGAAGTCAATCACGTGCGACGGGTCAAAAACATATCTCCTCAGAGCTGAGACGTGGAAGACATCATGAACTCCGGCCAGGCGTGGGGGTAGAGCAACTCTGTAAGCCACAGGACCAACTCTGCCAAGTACCTCGAACGGTCCAATATAGCGGGGACTGAGCTTCCCCCGCACTCCAAATCTCCGAACCCCTTTCGAGGGCGAGACCTTCAAGAAGACATGATCACCAACCTGAAACTCTAGGTCTCGCCGTCGAGTGTCGGCGTAGCTCCTCTGACGACTCTGGGCTGTCTCAAGATGTCGGCGAATAATTCTGACCTTTTCCTCTGCCTCCAAAAGCAAATCCGGTCCCAAAGTCCTCCTCTCACCCACGTCACTCCAATACAAGGGAGACCGACACTTGCGTCCATACAACGCCTCAAACGGAGCCATCTGGATGCTCGCCTGATAGCTGTTGTTGTACGCGAACTCAACCAAAGATAAGTGTCGGTACCACCCTCCTCCAAAATCCATAACGCACGCTCTCAACATATCCTCAAGGGTCTGTATGGTGCGCTCTGACTGTCCATCGGTCTGTGGGTGAAAAGCGGTGCTAAACCTGAGCTGAGTCCCCAATGCAGACTGTAAACTCCCCCAAAAGCGCGACACAAATCTCGGGTCCCTGTCTGAAACAATCGAAGCAGGCACACCGTGAAGCCTCACCACCTCATCCAAATATAACTGCGCTAGACGCTCCAGTGGCCAAGTCATCTGAACCGGTAGAAAGTGTGCCGACTTGGTGAGCCTATCCACGATAACCCAAATAGCATCTGCCCCGCTATGTGCCCTCGGCAATCCAGTGACGAAATCCATAGTAACGTGGTCCCATTTCCACTCGGGAATTGGAAGACTCTGCAACTTACCAGCAGGAACGCGATGCTCTGCCTTCACTTGCTGGCAAGTTAAACAATGGGCTATGAATCTCCCAATGTCCCGCTTCATTCCGGGCCACCAAAAATGTGCCTTGAGGTCCTTATACATCTTAGTACCTCCAGGATGGATGGTATAAGGTTTATAATGGGCCTCCCTCAAAATCTGATCTCTAATCCCCTGATCCATAGGCACACACACTCGGTCCATGTACCGTAGTACTCCCGAGCTATCCACAGAAAAATCCCCTGTCTGATCCGCCTGAAGCTGCGTCCTGATCCTCGTCAAGTGGGGGTCCTCACTCTGTGTGTCCCTGATCCTCTCCAATAGAGTGGGCTGCAAGACCATAGACATGAGTCTAGCAGAGACCCCAGGGGATACTACCTCCAGCTGTAACCGCCTCATCTACTCGATCAACGGCGCCTGCTGCGAGATCAAAAAGCTCAGACTCGTCCTCCTACTCAAAGCATCTGCCACAACATTGGCCTTGCCGGGATGATAAAGGATACTCAGATCATAATTGTGAGGACCTGGTTCCCCGCGGGGGAGTTTTCTGGTTGTTTGGCAGCTTTCGAAGGCTTGTGTGGTGTGTTGGGGTGTTTGTGCACAATTTGGACACAAGTGGTGGACTTCGGGCTTAATTATGGATCACGGGTGTATTTGGAGGACCCGTCGAGTGTTTAGAAGTGATTTCGCGCGAAGCGGATGTCAAATTTGGACTCAGGGCGAAGTTTGGATAAAAGATCACCTCTCCGGATGCCTTCGGGAATATTTAGAGATGGAATTTGGCAAACCGGATTTTTGAAATGGACCCGGCCGAAAATCGGATCAAGTGGGCTTTCCGGGGGCCTTCGGCAAAATTTCGGATGAGAATTTGGAGAAACGGACCTCGGATTTGGATTCAGCGCGCGAAAACGGTGAAAATAGACTATTTATTTGCATTTTTTCGGAGCCCGGATGTCGCGCACGATTTTCGAGGCAGGTGTTACTGTTCCGGCCGGCGGGCGCCGGCGGCGGGCGGCGGAGCGCGGCGGCGCGGACCCAGGCGCGGGCAGCGCGCAGCGCGCTCGCAGGCGCGCGGGCAGGTGCGCGGTCCACCGCGGAGGCGTACACCGGGCAAGGGCCACGTGGCGGCTCCTGGTTGGCCGGCGCAGCAGGCGCGGTCCACGGAGAAAGGCGCGGTGTACGGTGGACCGGAGGGTGACACGTGGCGGCGTGTGGTTGGTCCGGTGTTGCACGCTCGGTCCACGGAGCAGGCTGGGAGCACCTCGGGGCGCGTGCCCGACACTGTGCGCAGGCGGCGCTGGCGCGCGCACGTGGGCGCGTCAGGCGCGCGTTGACCGAGAGAGCCGCCACGTTTCGACCTCTCTTTGGGCCACGTGTCGCCCGCTGGGTGGCCCTGCACGGCTGTCCGCTGTGTTGTGGGCGACGTGGAGGCCCGTGGGAGATTCGGGCCTGCACAGTGTTGGGCCGGGCCCAACACTGTAGCAGCCCGAATCTTTCGGGCGCCCGGAAAATCGGACTTTTTCGGTATTTCTTGATTTGTTTTATGCAGCCTATTTAAAGGCCCGAGCTCCCTTCCTCTTCATTTTTTTGGCACTTCCGAGCTTCAAACCGGCTGGAGTTCTTCACCAAAGTTGTTCCTCTCGCAGAGTAGCTTCCATCTGCAGAGTTTGGGGATTTTTGGGGGCACGCTTTTCGAGATTCTCATTTTCTTGGCGCGGCGCGACGCTCTTTCTTCGGTGCTTCTTCCGTCGCTCTTCGGTGCACGAGCTCCCCCGGCCTACTCCGACCATCTTTTTGAGCGATTTCTTCGCTGCTGGATTCGTAACAGGTGAGGCTACGATTTTGGGTTTGACGCACATTTTCAGATTTCGCGTTTTTCGAGGTGTTTTCTCATGCTCATTGGGACCCTTCTTGCTGTGAGTTTTTGAAGAGGGCAGCAGCTTCTTTTGAGGAGATCTTCGCGCACAAATCTCGGATCAGGACGTGCTTATCGACTTTTTTTCATCTACTCGACGCAAGGATCATCGTGGTATTTTTTTTGGAATTTCCTGAGAGCTTCCCGGAGGTATACATCTTCCTCTTTATCTGTGCAAGATTTTACAGTTATGTGGTTGTATGTTTTCGCGCGCCCGTGTTGTGGAATTTATATCTTGGCCTACGGAACTCCGATTTGGGCGTGCAGGTACTTGTTTCGAAGCTATCGACGCGAAGAACGCCGGGATATTTTTATTGGGATTTATTGAGCACTTTCTGCAGGTGAAATATTGGCTTCTTTGCAGCTAAAAATTCAGCGTGTGTTTTTGGGCAGATTTTTGGGATTTAAGTGTAACTGTAGCCTTTTGTTGTACCCAGGAGGGATTGAGGACTGTACTGGACCTGTTGGACATAAGAGTTGCTGTTCTTTTGGTTTTCTCAGCTGTGTGACCCCGGACAGTTAGCACCTTCAGGTGGGTGGCTTTGCTTTCAGGATCTATGGACTGTGCTCTAATTCTATTGTTATAGAATCATGCATGATAGTGTTTGGACTGGGTAGCATGCTAGAATGTGAATGTTAATATTCCTTGTAATTATCTGATGATCTCTTCTGCTTCCTTCTACCTGTTAAATATTGTTCTCTTGGAACCTGACCTAGCACCCCCGTCATATGTTGCATGTGTAACCAGACCAGTAGAAAACCCTCACTTGGGCTAGGGTTCTTTATGTTTAGACATCCACACTTTATGTTTCATTCCTGGACTTAGTGTTATCCTCGCCCGGGTAGTGGGCCGAGCGGTCGGGACTTCTTGTTAGTGTGGGATGCATTTGCACTCGTGCTTGGGAGCAGAGTGGAGTCTGGTAGATGTAGTGGGTCGCTTTTCTGTGCCGGGAGCCGTTTGGATAAACGGTAGTCCCGGGAGGTCTTCTATCCCTGTTGCGCTGTCGCCACTGTGTTAGTGGCAGTTGTGTGCTTGTGTTAGCTGGACCTAGAACCCAGGACCTTTTTGACATACACATGATTTTTTTTAGTCTATCTATATTTTTCTTCCAAGCTTCGAAGGGCCGCTGGAGTATGTTCTTGTTTGATTGGACAAAGGCATCAGCCCTTCGGGGTTTGGGTAAAACACTTGTTTTCTAACTGTTTTTCTAAAAAGAACTAAAATCATTAAATATGGATTTCTTCCAGATCAAAATGGTTTTCAATAACAAATGTCACCTGTTTCCTGTAATCTCCCCACTCGAAAGGATTCGAGTGGTCTGGGTTCTAGGGGCCGTTCCTTCGTTCGGGACGGAAGCCGCGGGGGCCGAGCCTGGAACCTGTTCTTGTTTGATAGGGTTGTAGGTGTAGGTCTCCCGGGACTTTCGGGCCCTAGTTGGTGTCTTCTGCGTGTTGTACCGAGGTTGTTGTGTCCCCGAACTATAAGGGGTCGGGAACTTCGATAGGCGGAGCCTAGAGTCTGTTCTTGTTTGATAGGGTTCTAAGCACCGGCCTACCGGGTTTTCGAACCCTTATGGTGTCGGTCTTTCCTGTGAGTTTAGTGTTCTGTTGTGGGTCGATCCTGGCTGTGGAGTATCTCCAGCCAGTGTGTTTTGTGCTGTGAGTTATGGGTGAGGCTTGTGTCTCGTGTTCGTGTGAGCTGATCAGCTGAGTCGTCGAGAGTGCTCCGACTGTTGTGCGAGATGTTTGAGGATTGAGTCTTTCCGTTCAGTGCGTGAGCGTGGATTTTGACTATAGCCTGCAGTGCCACTTTGAGCTCGACAGAGTGCGCGGATACCTTCTTCCTCGGTGGGGTCGCTCCCCTCGAGAGCCACGCCCGGGGTGGATTTGTTACTTCTGTATCGCGACTTGTCGACGCCGTCCCTCTGACTGGGCCAGTTAGTGGCAGTTACGGACGCAGTCCCTCTGGCTGGGCCAGTTAGTGGCAGCCACGGACGCCCTACGTAAGTCCGGTCCTCCGGGATGTCACGGCAGTAGGTAGGCGCAGGTTTGACTGGACCCTATGCGGCAGTCAGTGTAGATTGGGTGACTGTACTGTGTGAGTTAGTAGATGCATCATGTTTCCATCTGTTTCATTTTCTTGAGCATCTAGATAGAGGCATAGTAGCTGTAGAGTTACTTTTCCAGCCCTTTCATTTCAGTATTATTATTGTTACTTTATGCCTCTAGTAGACTTAGTGGGCAGACCGTCGGGCTTGTTGGCGGCACCCACTGAGAACTACTTGGGACGTAGTTCTCACACCCGTCGTGGTGTTTTTCCCACAGGGACTTCTACTCCTGTTCCAATTGCTCCTGTTGCTGCTTCTTCTGATCGAGGTAAGGGAGTCGCGAGCTAGATCCCTACCAGTCGTCGTCCTGAGAGTAGATGTACCCTTATTACTTTTGAGAGTTCATGTTGAGAGAACTTTGTAGTGAGGTATAGAGTTGTATTTATTTTACTGCTCGAGAGATTTCTGTATTTTGGTGAGGTTGGATTGTACTATTTGAGAGTTGTAGTTATTCACTTAGTTTTTATTTCTAGCAGTTTTACTTTCAGCTCTGATATCTGTATAGTATAGTCTGATCTTTTGCAGGTTAGTCGCTTCGTCTATACGGGGCTTCCCGTATGGGCGGCGGATCTGTTGGCGAGCCCAGGTCGCAGTTTCGACGCCGGGGCGTGACAGATTAGGTGGTATCAGAGCCTAGGTTGTAGGTCATTATGGACTTAGAAACCCTAGGCTTGTGGTTGGACATTAGGATGACTGCATGAGAGTCGTGACTTTTAGCGAGAGTCCTGATTGAGTGATTTACCTCTCCCAAGGGACGGGATGAGTGATTGACATGCTTATTCTCCTAAGCGATTATGTTGGCTGCAGACAACATAATGCTAGGGAATGGATGACATGTCTTAGACTTTCGCTGAATTGGGTCGAGTGTTGTTTGGTACTGTCCTGATGTTTGTTTGTGTGTGCAGGTGGGCACGATGCCTCCCCGACGTAGGGTACAGACGTATTCTCAGCCTTCCCCCGCCGATGAGCCTGGGTAGGAGGAGCCAGCACAGGGTCAGCAGAGTGAGGTGCCGGAGCTTCGGGCTCAGATGGCTCAGTTGTCAGAGGCTGTACGGCGCCAGGAGGAGGCTTCTCGGCGCCAGGAGGAGGCCATGGGTCGGTTGATGCTTATGTTGGAGCAGAGGGTACAGCCAGTTGTAGCACCCCTAGGGAGTTTCCCTGCACCTTCGTCGCCAGCTGTGGCACCCCCAGTTGTACCAGCAGTGCCGGTAGCCCCTATTGCACTAGATACCGGTAGACAGCCGTTTGGGACGGCAGGGCAGTTGACCCGAGCAGAGCAGCAAGAGGTGGTGGATTTGTTGTTGAGATTCCGTCAGTTTAACCCACCTCGTTTTTCGGGACAGAGTTCGGAGCCGTGGGAGGCAGAGTCGTGGATCACGGCTATGGAGCGCCATTTCGAGAGCTTATTTATCGAGGAGCGGTTTCAGGTCCTATTGGCGACTCACTTTTTGGAGCGCAACGCCGAGGCCTGGTGGCGTCGTGTTCGGCCAGTTGGTCCACCTGGGACCCAGCTGCTTACTTGGACGGAGTTCCGCGGTCTACTTCTTGGAGCATTCTTTCCGGAGAGCGTCAGGCAGAGGTTGGAGGAGCGGCTGAGGAATCTCCGACAGGGAGATCGGCCCGTGCATGAGTACATCGCAGAGTTCAACCAGTTGTTGGCTTGTGTACCCCACGCGGCTAGGGATGAGGCGCACCGGATCTACATGTTTGAGCGAGGACTGCGCCGTGATATCTACCAGTTTGTCCGCTCGCAGAGATTGCAGACTCTGGATGCCTCTATGGAGCAGGCCCTCTATGTGGAGCACGGAGAGACGGTTATGGTCGGGGTGGCCCCAGCTCCCGTAGAGATTTCGGGGGCGAAGCGCCCAGCACTGGATGATGAGGGTCAGACGAGCCGGCAGGGACCTCCGAGACCTCCACGATCTCATCCTAAGGGTCGTGGGTTTCGTAGGCGTCAGAGATCAGGTGGGCCGCCGCAGCAGCAGCAGTATCGGCAGCAGCGACAGGAGCGGTGTGTCATCTGTGGCGGGTCGCATCCACCGTCGCAGTGTGATCAGAGACAGGGGCGGTGTTTTCTCTGTGGAGAGTTGGGACATTTCCGCGCAGCTTGCCCCCATGCCATTTTGTCAGTGCGGCCGATTGCGACAGCACCTCCCTTGCCTATTCTTGCAGCGGAAGCCCCTCAGGCACACCGTCAGACAGAGTGGGCCACGACGTCGGGACAGACGGGACGACGATCTGCAGCACCCGGTGGACGGGTTTATGCAGCCCTGGTGGAGGACACCCTGGCAGCAGATCATGTAGCGGCAGGTATGATTTTATTTCTGTTAGCTGAGTTGAGCTTTTCGTTACCGCTACATTTTTCTGCATATTTAGTAGAGCATCTGCATCAGCATCTTTGCTTGGGCATGGGTAAGGAATTTCTGCCACATGTTTTAGCGTTTGGATTCTTCCCTGTATCCCACTAGTAGGGGAGGATCGCGGTGTTTGATCAGTGCAGTCGAGACTTGGAACTTTACCGGCTGATGTGATGATTCAAGGACAGCTCCAGAACTTGGATTGAGCACCCAGGTTGGACTGGTTGGTGCAGTGCTACGACTGATAATGGAAGGAGAGCTGTTACCCTTCTGCGAGTTGGACTGGAGGAGTTCATTTTCTCGGATTGCCGGCGTATCCTTCCAGCAGCATTGGCTTCAGCGGCTTTGGACAGGTGCCATCTTAGGAGCAGTTCTGACGTTTCGGACTAGGGGTTGCGTCCTTAGGAGTCTCGTTGGTGGTAGCATTCGTTTGTAGCCACAGCAGGAACGGCACCAACACTTCCCTCCCTTTTCCCGCCTTTGTACTGAAATTTACGAACAGGACGAAAACTTCGAAAGATTGCTCTAGAAATGGAGACAGTGCCCGAACCTGTTCTTGTTTGATTGGGGCGAAGGCACTGATCTTTCGAAATTTTCGGACCTTTCGCTAATTTCAGCTGTTTTCTCAATCGAGGGTTGGGGTTGATGACTTTCCTGCTGGTGGAGCCGTACCTTTCTTGCTAGTTTAGTGTTTGTGTCCTTGCTTGATTTGATTGTTTTAGTTTTGTTGTGGGTTGTTTTAGTTTCGGGGACGAAACTTCCTTTTAGTGGGGGAGGATGTGAGGACCTGGTTCCCCGCGGGGGAGTTTTCTGGTTGTTTGGCTGCTTTCGAAGGTTTGTGTGGTGTGTTGGGGTGTTTGTGCACAATTTGGACACAAGTGGTGGACTTCGGGCTTAATTATGGATCACGGGTGTATTTGGAGGACCCGTCGAGTGTTTAGAAGTGATTTCGCGCGAAGCGGATGTCAAATTTGGACTCAGGGCGAAGTTTGGATAAAAGATCACCTCTCCGGATGCCTTCGGGAATTTTTAGAGATGGAATTTGGCAAACCGGATTTTTGAAATGGACCCGGCGCGAAAATCGGATCAAGTGGGCTTTCCGGGGGCCTTCGGCAAAATTTCGGATGAGAATTTGGAGAAACGGACCTCGGATTTGGATTCAGCGTGCGAAAACGGTGAAAATGGACTATTTATTTGCATTTTTTCGGAGCCCGGATGTCGCGCACGGTTTTCGAGGCAGGTGTTACTGTTCCGGCCGGCGGCCGCCGCCGGCGGCGGCGGCGGCGAAGCGCGGCGGAGCGCGGCGGCGCGGACGCAGGCAAGGCGGCGGGCAGGCGCAGGCAGCGCGGGCAGGCGCGCGGGCAGGTGCGCGGTCCACCGCGGAGGCGTACACCGGGCAAGGGCCACGTGGCGGCTCCCGGTTGGCCGGCGCAGCAGGCGCGGTCCACGGAGAAAGGCGCGGTGTACGGTGGACCGGAGGGTGACACGTGGCGGCGTGTGGTTGGTCTGGTGTTGCACGCTCGGTCCACGGAGCAGGCTGGGAGCACCTCGGGGCGCGTGCCCGACACTGTGCGCAGGCGGCGCTGGCGCGCGCACGTGGGCGCGTCAGGCGCGCGTTGACCGAGAGAGCCGCCACGTTTCGACCTCTCTTTGGGCCACGTGTCGCCCGCTGGGTGGCCCTGCACGGCTGTCCGCTGTGTTGTGGGCGACGTGGAGGCCCGTGGGAGATTCGGGCCTGCACAGTGTTGTTCCGGGCCCAACACTGTAGCAGCCCGAATCTTTCGGGCGCCTGGAAAATCGGACTTTTTCGGTATTTCTTGATTTGTTTTCTGCAGCCTATTTAAAGGCCCGAGCTCCCTTCCTCTTCGTTTTTTTGGCACTTCCGAGCTTCAAACCGGCTGGAGTTCTTCACCAAAGTTGTTCCTCTCGCAGAGTAGCTTCCATCTGCAGAGTTTGGGGATTTTTGGGGGCACGCTTTTCGAGATTCTTATTTTCTTGGCGCGGTGCGACGCTCTTTCTTCGGTGCTTCTTCCGTCGCTCTTCGGTGCACGAGCTCCCCCGGCCTACTCCGACCATCTTTTTGAGCGATTTCTTAGCTGCTGGATTCGTAACAGGTGAGGCTACGATTTTGGGTTTGACGCACATTTTCAGATTTTGCGTTTTTCGAGGTGTTTTCTCGTGCTCATTGGGACCCTTCTTGCTGTGAGTTTTTGAAGAGGGCAGCAGCTTCTTTTGACGAGATCTTCACGCACAAATCTCGGATCAGGACGTGCTTATAGACTTTTTTCATCTACTCGACGGAAGGATCATCGTGGTATTTTTTTTGGAATTTCCTGAGAGCTTCCCGGAGGTATACATCTTCCTCTTTATCTGTGCAAGATTTTACAGTTATGTGGTTGTATGTTTTCGCGCGCCCGTGTTGTGGAATTTATATCTTGGCCTACGGAACTCCGATTTGGGCATGCAAGTACTTGTTTCGAAGCTATCGACGCGAAGTCGCGAGCTAGATCCCTACCAGTCGTCGTCCTGAGAGTAGATGTACCCTTATTACTTTTGAGAGTTCATGTTGAGAGAACTTTGTAGTGAGGTATAGAGTTGTATTTATTTTACTGCTCGAGAGATTTCTGTATTTTGGTGAGGTTGGATTGTACTATTTGAGAGTTGTAGTTGTTCACTTAGTTTTTATTTCTAGCAGTTTTACTTTCAGCTCTGATATCTGTATAGTATAGTCTGATCTTTTGCAGGTTAGTCGTTTCGTCTATACGGGGCTTCCCGTATGGGCGGCGGATCTGTTGGCGAGCCCGGGTCACAGTTTCGACGCCGGGGCGTGACAATAATCCTTTAACAGCTCCAACCACCGGCGTTGCCTCAAATTCAGCTCCTTTTGGGTGAACAGATACTTCAAGCTTTTGTGATCAGTATAAATCTCGCAATGCTCTCCATATAAGTAATGTCGCCACAGCTTCAGAGCAAACACCACCGCTGCCAGCTCCAGATCATGAGTAGGGTAATTTTTCTCATAGTCCTTCAATTGCCGCGAAGCATAGGCAATCACCCTACCCTGCTGCATCAACACACACCCCAGACCACTATGTGAGGCATCACTGTAAATCACAAATCCTTCCCCCATAACTGGCAGGGCAAGGATTGGAGCGGTCATCAATCTCTGCTTCAGCTCCTCAAAACAGCTCTAGCAAGTCTCGCTCCAAACAAACTTAACCCCTTTCCTGGTCAGACGAGTGAGGGGAGAGGAAAGCTTCGCAAAGCCTTCCACAAAACGCCGGTAGTATCCCGCCAATCCAAGAAAGCTCCGCACCTCGGTGATAGTCGTCGGCCTCGGCCAATCTCGAATAGCATCCACCTTGGCCGGATCCACCGCCACTCCAGCAGCTGAAACAACATGACCCAGGAAGGCGACCTCCCGGAGCCAAAACTCGCACTTTTTGAACTTGGCATACAGCTTCTTCTCTCGCAGAAGCTGTAGCACAGTCCTCAAGTGCTCCTCGTGCTCCAGATCACTCCGGGAGTAGATCAGAATATCATCTATAAACACCACCACAAACCGGTCCAAAAACGGCTGAAATATCCTATTCATCAAATCCATGAATGCGGCAGGGGCATTTGTCAACCCGAAAGGCATCACAGTAAACTCATAATGCCCATACCGCGATCTGAAAGCCGTTTAGGAGATGTCCTCGGCCCTCACCCTCAGCTGGTGGTAACCGGACTGCAGATCAATCTTCGAGAATACAGACGCTCCCTGCAGCTGATCAAACAAATCATCAATCCGGGGGAGGGGATACTTGTTCCGGATGGTCACTTTATTCAACTCCCTATAATCCGCACACAACCGAAGTGACCCATCCTTCTTCTTCACAAACAACACAGGCGCTCCCCACGGAGAAACACTGGGTCTGATGAAGCCCCTATCCAAAAGATCCTGAAGCTGGGCTTTCAACTCCCTCAACTCAGCTGGCGCCATCCTATAGGGTGCCTTAGAGATTGGTGCAGTCCCAGGGACTACATCAATCACGAACTCAATCTCCCTCTCCGGCGGCATCGTCGTCAACTCTGGGGGGAACACATCTGGGAACTCTCGGACAATAGGGATATCCTCGAGTCCCAGTGCCGCCGTAGGCACCTCCACCACAGTGGCCAAAAAGGCAGTGCAACCTCTGCTCAACATCCTCCTAGCTCTCGCCGAGGAAATGGTCGCTGCGAACAGCGTGCTCTGGCAGCCTCTGAAGATGAACTCCTCCTGTCCAGGCTCACGAAGAGTCACCGTCCTCTCTCTGCAGTCGATAGTGGCGGAATACCGTGACAGCCAATCCATCCCTAGTACCAAGTCAAAATCCTGGAGCTGCTGCAAAACAAGCAAGTCTGCAGGCAAAATCCAAGGCCCCAACTGCACTGGGCAAGCCACACAACGCTCCTCGACATGCAAAATATGATCAGGAATCCGCACCTCTAATGCACATGATAAGGACTCTATCTCTAGACCATGAAGGGATGCAAATGCTCGACTAATGAAAGAATGCGAAGCTCCAGTGTCAAATAAAGTGCGAGTCCGAATACCAAAGAGTAGAGTAATACCTGCCACCACCTGGTCTGCCGCTGAAGATTCCGCTAACTGGGCGGCATACACCCGCCCGCTCGGTGCTGGAGGTCGGGAATCTGTAGGATAAGAGGTAGACGGCCTGCTCGCTGGAGCATAAGGCCGCTGAGCTGGTGGCCGCTGCTGCTGAGGGGGATATGGAGCCGATGCCGAAGAAGGTGCCGAGGAAGTAGTAAGGGGGCAGGTAGCTCGCACATGCCCCGGCTGTCCACAACGAAAGCATCGACCCCATCTCTGCTCACAAGTGATGGCGGCATGCTGACCTCCGCAGAAGATACATCGGTCCGAAGATCGGGGCTGTCTCGGCTGCTGCAGCTGCTGTCTCGAGGACTGCTGCTGAGATCTCTGCTGCCTCTGCTGCGATCTCTGCTGCTGGTGCTGCTGCTGATGCTGCTGTGGTCTCTGGGGTCCACCAGGCCCTCTCCTCTCAGATCGCCCACGGCCGTAAGACTGGGACTGCGGCGGCCGTGGCGGTCTCCATGAGCTGGCCTGTCCCCCGTCCTCTGGGGCTGGTCGCTTCCTGTCGGAACTCTGCGCGACCGCGGCCCTCTGTCTGGCCACCACCTGATCACCTCTCTCCACCCACTGTGCATGCTCTGCGGCTGCCTCCAGGGTCTGAAATCTCTGAGCATGCACAAGTGTGTAAATCTCTGGACGGAGGCCTGTCTCAAACAACTCTACCTGGTGCGGACCGTCACGAGCGACGAAGGGCACACAGTTCAGCAACTCCATGAACTCCTGGAAATAGGCATAAGCCGGTCGATCGCCCTGCTGCAGATTCTTCAAGTCGTCCTCCAACTTCTTCTTCACACTGGTAGAAAAATAGGTGTCCAACACCATCCGTCGGAACTCCTCCCAAGGCAGCTGCCGAGTAATCCGGAACTCCAGTGGCTCTACCCGCTGCCACCAAAAATCAGCATCTCCGTCCAAACAGTGCACCGCCATGTGCACTCGATACCTCGGGTCGATGAAGAAGTCCCGAAAAAGCTTCTCCATCGCAGAAAGCCATCTCCCAACAGCCCAGGGCTGAGCATCCCGCCCTGAGAATCTAGGTGGTCCCCGCTGAACAAACTTGGAGAGTTTGTCAGCAATATCCTGCTCCTCCTCCGCAGTCAAAGGCTGAATAGCTCCAGGAGCCCCGCTACTCGAAGATGGCGCTGACGGCACAAAAGGTACAATAGGAGGCACAGGGGCCTCAGGAACAGCCGGGGGTGGTGCCTCTCTCTGGGCAAGTAGCTGATCAATCCTCTGCTCCTGGCGGCGCCGTCCCTCCGCCAACTGGGCCACCAAGGCCCTCAACTCAGTAAGCTCAGAGGGTCTAGACTGCTCTGGCTCGTCAGGGGGTGAAGGAGCACCCCGAGTAGGCACCCGGCGTCGATGAGGCATCCTGCCACAAGAAACCAAACATCAGCAACGAAACCCCACACGACCCAATCTGGCGAAAGTCAAAAGACATCCTCCTATTTCTGTAACCTTATGTTGTCTGCAGCCAACATAATGGTCCAACAGAAATAGGCTATGTCGATCCCTCTTCACTCTCTAGAAGAGTTAACTATAAAAATCACCGACTTTCGCAAAATGTCAGGCCACTCACGCCCTATCATCCTAGGGTCTGTCCAAAAGCCTAGGGTTTCCTAAGTCCCAACTGACCTATCCCTAAGCTCTGATACCAACTTAATCTGTCACGCCCCGAGTGTAAACCAGAACCCGGGCCCGTCTACAGATCCGCCGTGCATGCGGTATTTCCCACATACACGAAGCGTCGGTAACCTGCTCAGATAAAAGAGATAATAATAAAAGAGCATAATAATCAGAGCTGAAACTAAAACTACTGTATCTCAGACAGAAGCTGGCAGTAAAAGAGTACAACAGTGGAAATAAATACAAATGTCTCTCCCAGCTCACCACAAAAGTACAAACAGCTGGCAGAAGCCAGACCCAAAAAATATAAACAAAAGCTGTCTGAGAAGACCAGGTACCCAAAATCTCCAGCTACAACCCTCGGGTGGCTCTCTATCTAGTTCGCGATCCGCTTACCTCGATCAGTTGCTGAAGGCCCAGCAACTCCCGCAGAGGACTCTGCAAAACAAAGGGGAAGAAAGAAACAAGAAAAGACAATGGGGGTAAGTACTACTATAAACAGTAGCCTCCCCTAGTGGGTAAAGCCTCAGCTCAGATATGCCCACCAGGTGATCAGAGGCAAAAAGGGAAAGGAAAAGAAAGGGGGTGCAGATAAATGTGACAACTGATAAAATGCTATCCCTAATATGCCTCTACATGATAACCCAACACAGATGGGAAAAGGATGCATCAGTATCAAGAAGCCTGTCAAAAGGACCCAATCTGACCGCCAGTGGACACTGGCACTGCCTGCTCTGCCGCGACGGGTATGCCAGCCTACGCATAACACCGAAGCAAAAGGAGTCCCCAGGACTCAAAGTCTGTCTGCCGCGCACTCCGGAGTCGCACTCGTGGGGAGCGACCCACACGAGGAAAGTAAGTAACCACAAGTAACCTGATATAGCAGGACTGGATCAAGACTCAATGAAGTGGGAAAAACCCTCCACTAAAGAAAGCCCGATCCCCAAAACACCCAATCTGATGCAATAGTACAACCCGGTCAACCACCCAAGATCCGTGGTCGCCGCAACACCCTGTCAAAAGCCCAACCTGTCCCAAATCCCCAATACCTGACTACACTGTCCAACACCCGCTCGAACCCGAGCAACTAAGCCTCAAGTCTATCAATAATAGGAGAAGAAAAGAATAAATGCATGGTTTCTCCTAAGTCAAGTCCCAAAAGATAGTATAGCAGTAAAAGATGACATAATTAAGTGACCCGTTTAATCATGCATTGTCCCAATATTTTGTCCATTTTTCAAGAATAAACAGTTTAGAGTGACATAAGCTAAGGTGACAGTCTCATATGAACAATCATCAATTTTGCAGTCCTCAATTACTATTCTGCCCCTAAATATGCAGTCCAGAATAATTAAGCGATTAAATAAAGAAATCATTCTAACAACAATTTTTCATGGATCAAATAACCAATAATTAATTTCCTAGAGCATGCAAGTCTACCAACAACCATTTAGCATCATCAAATCAGGGGTACTCTGATATTCCTAGTGGGCATACCAAAGGAGAGGAGTACAACAACCACCCACCTGAAGCGCAACTGTCCAAATCCGTACAGCTGAAAATACCAAAAACTCCAATTCCTTGCTCCAACAAATTCAGCACACCCGTATCACTCCTGGCACAATACAAAGTCCACTAAATACACTTAGGCTCCCAAATAATGCTCTTATAATCACATACAATATCTGTCCCAAAACTGCTAAATTATCACCTGCAGAAAGTGCCCAGAAAATTCCCAGAAAAATATCACGGCGATCCTCGCGTCGATAGCTTCGCAACGGTAGCTTGCACGTCCAAATCTGAGTTCGGTAAGTCAAGTTATAAATTCGGCAAGGTGGTAATCCAAACAACAAACTGTGAAAAAGACTGCACACTGTTCACTGAGAAAACAGTGATTTTCACCTCGAAATAAATCTCAGGAAAATCCAAGAAAAATACGAGCGCGTTCCTTGCGATCCGTAGATGAAAAAGTTGTACAAGCTCGTCTCCGTCTGACGCTCGTGCGCGAAGATACGGCCAAAATACTCCGCTGCTGTCAAGGAAATCCACACAGAAAAAGGGGGTCACTGTTTGCCTCGGGATCCGTGCCAAAACCTCGAAACGGAAAAGTACGACCAAAACAAAAGATGAAGCCCTACCTCTTAGGAGACTGTCGGCGCAAGAATCACAGAAAAAAAAGGTCGGGGAAGCCCAGGGGAGAATTTACACTGCCGCTGCGCCGAAGAAGAACACAGGAAATGCAACGTCGCGCCGCGCCGTAAAATAGGAAACCTCGGGATTCGAGCCTCCAGAAATTCTGAAACTCCGCAGGAAGATCGAGGACTTGGAGAGGAACAATTCTTCTTAAGGTTGCTCGGGCAGATGGGGTGAGGATTGAGAGAAAAGAACTGAAGAAGAGGGCTCGGGTTAGGTATAAATAGGCTGAAGGAAAACAATTGAAGAAATACCCAAAATGTCCAGGTTTCGGGCGCCCGAATTATTCGGGCTGCTACAGTAATGGGCCCGGCCCATTACTGTGCAAGCCTGAAACGGCCCAGGCCCGCCACGTGGCCCACTACAACACCTCCCCGGGCCCCGCTGCGCCCGACGCACCTGCGCCCGCCAGTGGCGTCGCGCCACGTGGCCCTGGCAACCGTGCACCGCGCACGTCGCGCGCCTGCCCCGCCTGTACGGCCACCTGCCCCGCCGTACGGCCACCTACCCCGGTCAACTGCTCCACTCCTTGCGTGGACCGCGCGCACAACACCGCACCAATAACCGCCTGCCACGTGTCCACCCGGTTCACCGTGCACCCGGGCCCAAGTTCCGTGGACCGCGCCTGCTGCGCCGGCCAATAGGAAAGCGCCACGTGGCCCGCTCCCGGCGCACGCCCTCCGCGGTGGACCGCGCACCTGCCCGCGCCCTCAGCGCCTGCCCGCGGCCGCTAACCGCCTGCCCGAGCGCCCTCCGCCGCCTTCCGCCGCCGGCGATCGCCGGAAACACTGTTCCGGCGATGAACAGTAATTTTACTGTAGCAAGCTCCAAATTATGCAAGTAAATAGCCCATCTTGACCGTTTTCGTGCGCTGATTCCAAATACGACGTCCGTTTCGCCAAAATCCACTCCTATAATTTGCCGAAGGCTCCCGAAAAGGTAAACTTAATCCATTTTTCGCGCCGGGTCGCTTTCTCGGTTCCAAAAAGCGCGCAGATACCTCTAACACCCCGAATGGGCTCCCAGAAAAACAGACAAGCTCCAAAACGACAGAAAACCAAATCAAACCTCCGCTTCGGCCTAAAACCTTTCTAAAATTCGGCAAGAACAGCCGAAGGCCAACACAACGAGCCAAAACTCACAGGGTCCATCTGTGGCACCCATTTGATGCACTATGGGCCAAATACACCATCAACAGGTGTATGCACAGTGAAACAGCGGGAAAAAGCTGTATGGGGTTCAGGGGCCCTACAGATTATGTGCTAACAAGGCATGCTAAAGTATTCCTACTATGATGTACCAATCTCACATAAGTAGGCCAATAATCAATCCAGCATGATTCCTACAATATGCTAGGTCTCCAATCCACCAAACATGTATCATAATGAAGTACGCATTTACCCACATGATCTAGGCCATTTTTCAAGCTTACATCTCACTCTTATTGGTTGTACATTAAATTATGCATGCTATCAATCATAGAGGGTAACATTCCCATAGGTAAGCTTACATTAACCATAACATAATCATCCACTATTGCAATTTCCATAAGGCACAACATGCATATAAACCTTGCCATTCCCTTATACAATTAACATTCCTAAGCTTACCCCTCAAACACATATATTGTACTCTAAACATGCATGCATTCTAACAAATAGAATTAGAGAACCGTCCACCGGTTCTGGAGACGAAGCAACCCACCTGAAACGCTTTCCGCAGGCAAAGCCGAAGTTGGTGAAGTGCGCAGCCACTTGCAACAACATCCGTCGAAACCGCACCCTCGGCTCATCATCGCTCACGCCTCAGCCACAACCAACAGCACGGCCATCACCGTCACCAAATCCGCTGTCAAAAGCCCACAAACAACACCACGGTCAACACCGAAAAACAGCACTTGCTGTTTTACAAACCAGCACAGAAAAGTGGGTTTTTCACCTATATGCAATCCCCGGAAAAATCTAAAAAAAATCATAGCTGTGATCCTTGCGACGAGTAGATACAAATCGAGTATTTATACGCCCCGTTCCGACACCTGTAGGCCAAGATACACCCGAAACAACACGGTAACATCCAAAATTTCGGCATAATGTTCGCAGATTTTTAGGAATTAATCTAGCAGGAATTACACTTAAGTATCAACATGAGAAATGTTCCTCTTAACCCTGTTAACAGATCCATACAAAAAAATCCCCCAAAAACATGCTGAACTCAAAGATATCACCATACAAACATGCTATTCCAACAAAAATCTGCTCTGTAAAAACCAGCACTACAGGGCTGGAAAGATTGGGAGTTTTACCTATCCAAACGAGCTCCAAATATAGTGAGGAGGGTGGCAATGGATTCCTTGTCGAGAGTAGATAAAGATCGAGATAAAGAACACCTAATTCCGTGTCACGCCCCGGGTGTAAACCAGAACCCGGGCCCGTCTACAGATCCGCCATGCACACGAAATTTCCCGTGTACACGAAGCGCTGGTAACATGCTCAGATATATAGAGATATAATAAAAGAGCATAAAAACAGAGCTAAACTAAAACTAATACATCTCAGACAAATACTGGAAAGGAAAGTACAACATAGCTCTCATAAATATACATGCGTCTCTCCCAGCTCACAAAATAAAATATATCCAGCTGGCTGAAGCGAGACCCAAAAAAAAGGAAAATACAACCGTCTGAGTGTACTGGGGATACATCCAAATCTACTGAACTCTGAATCAGGGAAGCAGCTAACTAGTCAGCGATCCTCTTACCTCGGTCCTGGGAAGAGGGTCCCGCAGCTCCTGCAGAGGACTCTGCAAAACAAACGGGGAAACGAAAAGGAAAAAGAGTGGGGGTGAGAACTACTATAAAGACAGTAGCCTCCCCTAGTGGGTAAACCTCAACTCGAACATGCCCACTAGGACTACCAGAGGCGAAAGGAATAAAGGTGGTAAACTATAAGTATGACTACTGATAAAAGCTACCACTAATATGCCTCTACATGCCCAGCTAAAAAGATAGCTAAATGTATGCATCGAAATATCAGAGCCTGCCTGACTAAATCCAATCTATAGACCAGTAATCACTGGCACTGCCTGCTCTGCTGTCGAACTCAAGAACTCAATCGCGGGATACAGACCGACTTCGGACCGGTACGGTCGCATCCCAAAGTAAGTAACAGATCGGCCTCGAACCGTCCGATCGCACACTCCGGAGTGGCACTCGAGGGGAGCGACCCACACGAGTAAAATGCCTGAGTAATAAGTATCCAAGGAGAATAAGTCTGCAGGACTGGATCATGACACTGATCTATATGGAAAGTACCATCCACTAAAAGAAGCCCAAATCCTCTCCCCGATCTGATGCAATAACAACTGTCCGGTCAACCGCCCAAAATCTGCGGTTGCCGCAATACCCTGCCATCACAGCCTGCCCGTCCCGAATCCCAAGTATCTGACTACACTATCCCAACCCCTGCTCTAACCCGAGCATGATATCCCCTATGTCTAGATAACTGGAGAAAATAAAATCATGGTTTCTCCTAAGTCAATTCCAGCATGATAGTGCAGCAGAAAAAGGTGGCCTAACTAGGTGACCATTCAAGCATGCAAAAGTCCTTTTCTTAACAGAATAATTTCAGTGTTCCAATTCTTACAAGAATTACAGTATGCCTTTGTTTGAAGATCTGAAGTACTAACGTGCCATAAGCTAATTTATACACATCCATAAGTCTCCCAATTTATACATAAAGCATGATATGGTTTTAACCGATTATTACCAAAGGTTTAAGCAATTATTCCCATGAATTCTAATCAACTTAGCATTTGTAAGAATTACCATTTATTAGTACCTAGTCCTCTAAAGATGCAAGTGTCAACCACAAGTCCATTTCTTCCAATTAAGCATGCTATATTCATTCCACTAGTATACTAGCAACATTACATAGGACTAGCTCTATGCCTAGTGGGTTATCACAAGTAGGAGGTTAACAATGGTACCCACCTCGAGCGCTAAAATCCTTGTTCCAAATGCGAAACCCGCGCTCGATCCAAAAGCTCACCTCAACACTGTGAAAAATTCCCCAAAAGAAAATACACAATTTAAGCCTTCAATGATCATGAAAAATCTGTCCAAAACTGTCAATCCAAAGTTTCCCCATTTTCACCGGCGACGGGTGCTAAGAAAATTCCAAGAAAAATACCGTCGCGATCCTTGTGACGAACCGGTCGAAACGAGTCCCTGCACGACCAAAACCGAGCTTCCTACGCTGAGATACAAATTCGGCAAGGGAGGCACCCCAAACAAAACTGTGCAGAAATTCTGTACCAAAATACTACAGAGGAAGGAGATTTTCACCTTCGAAAAATATTCAGAAAAATCTGAGAAAATTCCAGGAGATTCCTTGCGAGATGTAGATGAAAAACGCCTTTTGAATCACCTCGATCCGTTGCCTGAGCGTGAAGTTATAACCAAATCAATCAGGTGCTGTCCAAAACTCCGCGAAGAAAAATGGGTCACAAAGAAGCTCGGGAAACTCAAAATCCACATGAAAACCAGGGGCAACTTAAAACATCAAAAATGAAGCCCTACCTATCAAGAGTCCAACGGCGCAAGAATCACCCGAATCAGAGGTTGTGGTGAGCCGAGGGAGCCTGAACACTGAAAAGGGACGAATCGGGTCGTCGTTGAACAAGCGCCGCGCCGCGCCATAAAATGGCCAACCTCGAAAAACGCGCTCCTAAAAATCCCAGGGTAGCTCAATAAGATGGGTCTCAGGTGGAGGAAAAATTTTGCTTAAGGGTTCCCTGTGAAAATCCTCTCAGAAAGTGTGAAAGAAGGGCCCCAAAGGCCCATTTATAGGCAGCCCAAGACCCCCCCTCCCCCCTTTAGCCGGATTCGGGCGCCACTTTCGGGCACCCGAATCCGCTAAGCAGGTCGGACGGGGAGCCGTCCGACTGCCCGAAAAAATCTGGTGCGGCCACGTGTCCCCCGCACAGCAAACAGCTGTGTGGGGCGACTCGGCGCCTGCCGCGTGGCAGGGGCCGCCGGAGGCGGTGCATGCACCCGCCCCGTGGCCGGCCGACACGTGGCCCGCACTCGAGTGCGGGCCATGTGCAGCCGACCGGCCGCACTGCGCCCCTGCGCTGGCACGCGCCCCGAGGCGCCGCCCTGCACGCCCGTGGACCGCGCCCAGGTGAGCCGTCCAATCCCCGGGCGACACGTGTCGTACACCCGGTCCACAGGATCCGCGCCTCTTCCCTGAACCGCGCCGCGCGCTCCCGCCAACCCGGAAGCGCCACGTGTGCCACCCGCGCGGTCCATGTGTAGTGTCCTAGTTTTCCCCAGTGTTTTTCCCCTGTTTCGGGGTGTGGAACACCTGTTAGTGGTGTGTGGGGCCCCAACATGTCAAAGTGATATGTTGTTTGGACTCAGAAGGATTTGGGAGCAAGCCTGACCTTCGGCTGCCTTTGCCGAATTTTAGGAGTGGAATCAGGCTAAACGGAGGCCGTATTTGGATTCAGCGTGGAAAAACGCTTGAAAACGGCTATTTACTTATTTAATTTGGAGTCCGGATGCCCAAAAACGGACCCCCGGAAGTTTTCTGTGCAAAATGGTGCATGGGGGGACCTGTGGACCGGCCGGGGACACGTGGCGGCTCCTTATTGGGCCGGCGCGCCACTCCCGGTCCACGGAACGGGCCGCCGGTGCACGGTGCACCGGCGGGCCACGTGGCAGGCACCGGTTGGGCCGGTGCGGTGCGCGCGGCGCACGGGTGGGTGCTCGGGCAGCGCGGGCAGGCCGGGCAGGCGCGGTGCACGGTGGACCGGGGCGCGCCACGTGGCGACCCCGGGGTTTGCGGGCGTACGTGCGCGCGGCGCACCCGCAGGCGCGCGCCTGCGGCCGTACGCGCACGCGCTGCAGGCGTGCAGGCGGCGCGCAGGGCCGCCGGCGGCCGTGTCGGGCGAGAAAGGGTGGCGCCACGTGGCGCCACGCCATTGGCGGGCGCCACCCACCCCGCCGCCCTCGCAAGGGGACGCGTGGCGCTCCCCCGCTGGGCCCGCACGGCTGCCGCCTGTTTGGCAGACGCGTGGCGGGCCCTGGGCCGGGTCGGACAGGCGGTCGGACGGTTGGGGATCCCGTGTGCGGGCCGGGCTGGGCCGGGCCGCACTGTAGCCGCCCGGAAATCCGCCGGCCGGGCCGCACTGTAGCAGCCCGAAACGGGCCGGGCCGCACTGTAGCCGCCCGAAACCTGGGACAGATTGGGTATTTTCCCAATTGTTCTATTGGGCCTATAAATAGGCCTCCCCTCCCCTCTTCTCTTGCTTTTTTCGAGAGCTAGAGAGAGAATGGGAGGGAGGGACCTTTAGGGAAGTTTTTCCTCTCATATTTTTCTACCTCGTGGTGCGTTCCCAGATTTTCTGGAAGTTCGACAGCAGCGATCCGGATTTTACAGTGTGCCTCGGTTTTCCCCCATTTCGGCCCGTTATCGTCGCATTTCAGTCGGAAGAGTCCCCTGCGCAGCACAGTTGTCATTTTTCGACGATTTCTTCGCCACTGTGTTCCTAAGAGGTAGGGCTTCGTTTTCCGTGTTGATGGTTTCTCTGGATTCCGATTCCTTGGCACGATTCCCGAGGTATTTTGACCCCCTATTTTGCTGTTTGGATTTTTGGACAGCGGCGACTTCGTGGAATTGTTTCTCAGCGTAGGAATATCAGATCGAGGCGATTCAAGAGTCGATTTTGGGCTACTTTTCGCGAGGAACGCAACCATGATTTTTCTGGGATTTTAAAAGCTCAGGACAGAGGTGAAATTCCTCGTTTTGCGTGCTGATTGTAAAAACAGCAATTATGTGTTTGGAACTTGTAGTTTTTACACCGTGTACACTTATGTGATGTTGTAGGATATTGTTTCAGCTGACGGTGTGCTTAGAGGACAGCGGATATTTTCTGGGTATATTGTACACGCTTTTCGAGGTGGGTGGTTGCGTTTCCCTCTTTGTTGACTTGCACACTAGGAATAATAGAGTTTCCCATTTACAAATGTGATAGCTAACTTGTGGTATTTGAACCTATTGCATTGACCCCCCTAAAGTAATTGGTAGCTTCTATGTGATAAATCTGGGACAATAAAGTTGGATAACTGTTATATCTTAAACCGCATGCAGATATGTAACCCCTTATTATTTTAAAATGATTCTTTATATGAAACCTTAGTCGCTTTCTAAATGCTTTCAAAAGAGAACACTTGCATGCTTAATTGATCAACTTGTTAGGCCACTATTTTACTGCAGCACTATATGATGGGATTTGACTTAGGAGAAAACATGCTTTATTGTTATTCTTCTCTATCGATGCATGATGATCGAGTCGGATCGGGATCTTGAGATAGTATAGCTGGATCTCGAGTCTGGGACAGTTTAGACTCTTCTTGGGGGATTATGGGGTATAGTGGCAACCGCAGATATTAGGCGGTCGACCAGATATTTTTACCTTATCGGATTGGGGTCTATGGGTTCAGCGGTGACCGCGGATTTTGGGCGGTTGACCGGATGTTATTATCACATCAGATTGGGGATCAGGGTTGCATTAGTGGATGGAGTTTCCCACTTTTGAGTACTATCGCATCAGATTGGGTATTAGACTTCTCTAGTGGATGGTGTTTCCCACTTATTGAATACTGTTGCATCCGATCGGGATTTCATTAGTGGACGGAATTCCCACCTTGATCATAGTCTTGATCCAGTCCTGCTATTGTGAGACATTGGTTACAGAGATGCTTGATACAGAGATACTTTACTCGTGTGGGTCGCTCCCCTCGAGTGCCACTCCGGAGTAGGCTTTTGACCGTGACGGTGCCGGTCAGTTGGTGAGTTGTGAGTGATGACACAGTTGGTGAGTTGTGAGTGATGACAGAGCAGGCAGTGCCAGTATTTCCTGGCCCTCTGATTGGGTTTCCTTGGGCAGTCAGCTTTGTAGTTGCATACATACAGTTATCTTTTGGCACTGCATTTAGAGGCATAGTAGTGGTAGTTCCTTTTCCAGCAGTCTTTATTGCATACCACTGTTCTTTCCTTTTTGTCTCTTTATTCCTAGTGGGTGCGTCAGCATTAGAGGTTTTACCCACTAGGGGAGGCTACTTGTCACGCCCCGGGACCCGGGCTCGTCTACAGATCCGCCGTGCACACGGAATTTTCCGCGTACACGAAGCGCTGGTAACCTGCTCAGATATAATATAACAATAAAAGAGCATAATACAGAGCTGAAATAGAAGAACTACATAGTATCTCAGACTGGAACCACAAGTACAGCAGTAATTTGTACAATAATCTCCCAGCTCACCAAAATAGTACAACCAGCTGGCTAACGCCAGACCCCAAAATGAAAGGAGAATATCACAGTCTGAGTGGAGGGTACAATATCTGTCTAGTAGCTCTCAGCCTCACAGGAGATCTATCTATTCAGCGATCCCCTTACCTCGATCTGCCGCTGATGGCCCAGCAGCTCCCACAGACGACTCTGCGAAAATGAAGGGGAAGGGAAAAGACAGAACATAATAATGGGGGTGAGAACTACCAGATAAACCAGCAGCCTCCCCTAGTGGGTAAAACCTCAACTCTGACGCACCCACTAGGACTACTAGAGGCAAAAGGGAAAAGGGGAAGCGGTAAAATACATAAGATGCTGAAACAGGTAAACTACCACTACTATGCTGTCAAAACTGTATGCATGCATCAGAAACAGTATCTGTCCAAATAAACCCAATCTGGATACCAGTAACAACTGGTGTTGCCTGCTCAGCGGAATCTGCACACAAGGCTCGAAACCGCGGGATCGGCCCGCACGGCTCGCATCCCAGCTCAGCGGAATCTGCACACAAGGCTCGAAACCGCGGGATCGGCCCGCACGGCTCGCATCCCAGCTCAGCGGAATCTGCACACATGGCTCGAAACCGCGGGATCGGCCCGCACGGCTCGCATCCCAAAATAAGTATCAGACCGGCACACAAGGCTGGGTCCGAGAAAGCACACCTCCGGAGTGGCACTCGAGGGGAGCGACCCACACGAGTAAAATATCTCTGTCATCAGTATCACAAGTATCTCTGTAGCACATGTCTCAATATAGCAGGACTGGATCATAACCATGATCAAAGTGGGAAACTCCATCCACTATAGAAACCCAATCCCCAACTGATGCAATAAATAAACCAAACTCAACCCCAATCTGATGCAAGGATAAACATCTGGTCAACCGCCTACTGTTCGCGGTCACCGCAATACCCCACAAGTCCATAATCTAGCACAACCTTGGCTACACTATCCCAGACCCCTGCTCACACTTGAGCAACAACATATGAATGCAAAGGACAATAATGAAACATGTTCAAATCCCAAAATGATAGTGTAGCAATGAATAGTGGCCTTACCTGATGTCCGGGCATGCATGCAACTGTCTTTATTTTTAAAAGTTGTAAAATAGTGTCAAAGGTTTAAAAACAATTGATTTACTGAATAAAAGTCATTTGCATGCGAGATCATGGCCTTTGTCTCAATCACAGTGTCCCAATATAAGTCATCATATCATTTGTGGGGTTATATTAAATTTTAGGGGAGTTTGTCCCAATGGTCCTTGTCATTTGTCATATTAATTTGTCCCAATGGTTCTCATTAATTGTCCTGTTAGTAGTCCTGTTAGTAGTCCCAATGATTCTCATCAATTATCGTGTTACTTTGTCCCAATTGTTCTCGTTAATTGTCATATTTTAGGGGATTTCTAATAATCCCAGTGAGCTTGTCAAAAATGAGGTAAGCAACAACCGCCCACCTCGAGCAGCTCAAATAACACCCCAGGTAGTCTCCTGGTTGTCCACAGTCCTCAAATCCTGCAAATCAACGCTCCCGGTATAAATACAAATCCCAAAAAGCACAAAATTTGCTGTTTTTCAGACAGCACGGAAAAAGAGGAATTTTTCACCTCTAAAATGAGCTCCTAAAATCCCAGAAAAATCACGGTTGCGTTCCTCGCGAAGAGTAGATCAAAATCGACTCTTAAAACGCCTCGTTCTGACGCTCCTACGTCAAGATAAAAATCGGAGAAGTTGGTGCTGTCCAAAAAACATCACAGTAAAAAGGGGGGTCAAAGAGGACCTAAAAACTGTGCCAAAAGTACGAAATGGAGCAAAATGATCAATACGGAAATCGAAGCCCTACCTCTTACGGTCGTGCTGTCGCAAAAATCGTCCAAAAATTCCACCTGGTTAGCCCACAGTGAATTTTCGACGGAACTGCGACGGGAAATGGGCCTAAAAGAAAATCGTCGCAGTGCGCCGCGTCGCAGATATCTCACTATCTGTAACTCCTAAATTCCTGAGATTCTAGAGAGAGAAAGAAGAGAGAGAGAGGAACAACTTTCATATTTGGCACTTTTCCTAATTCTCTCTCTATGGCCCGCATCCCGAGGTGCAAAGAGAGGGGGGTGAGGGTTCTTATATAATGGGCCAAAAGGGTATATTCCCTCACGGGATCTGGATCCGAACACAAAACACCGAAACTGCCCATCCAGGAAGCGCCACGTGTCGCCCGAACAGGAAACAGCCTGTGCAGGGCCAACCGGATTTCGCCACGTGGCCACGTGGTCCACGTGATCGGTCCGCGCTCCGGGTTCTCCGGAAAAATGTCGGCCTATAGGAGCATGCCACGTGTCAACCATCTAGACGCTTCTAGAAGCCGGCCAGCCACTCAGGTGCCGCCACGTGGCAAGCGAAGGATTCGGTGCACCTGGTGCACGCCTGGCCCATGGACCGCGCACCGAGCCCCCTGCCCGCGCCTGCCCGCGCTGCCCGCGCCGCTCTCCTCCGCGCTCCGCCGCTGCCCTGCCGCCGCGCCGCTGCCCGCCGCCGTGCGCCGCCGCCCGCCGCCGCTCGCCGGCGGCCGCCGCCGGCCGCCGGAACAGTAACTCCGGCGTGAACAGTAACCTTGCCCAAAAAATAAAGTAAATATACCGTTTCGATCGTTTTCGCGCGCTGAGTCCGTTTTCGACGTCCGTTTCGCCAAATTCTCATCCGAAATTTTGCCGAAATCTCCCGAAAAATTCCATTTGTTCCGATTTTCACGCAGAGTCTATATTAAATGTCCAATTTCAATTCTACAAGCTCCGATTCACCGTACAAGCTCCCTACAGTCACTGTTTAATGTTGCACAGTTCCTGCGGGAGTCCGGATCATCACATCCTCCCCCACTAAAAAGAGTTTCGTCCTCGAAACGAGACTCAACCACAGTCCTTAGTCCAAAGTCACAAATAGGTAGGGGTGGCGTCCCTCATCTCCGACTCAAGCTCCCATGTAGCCTCGCGCTCGTCATGATTGCTTCATTGGATCTTCACATAGGGAATGGCCCGACCGCGCAATGCTCACCTCTCGATCCAGAATTCGCAGTGGGCGCTCCTCGTATCTCAAAGGGTCCTATGTATCGGGGCTAAGTTTCCCATGAATGCCGAATCTCCGGATTCCTTTGGACGGCGAGACTTTCAGGAATACATGATCTCCAACTTGAAATTCTAAGTCTCGTCGCCGAACATCGGCATAACTCCTTTGTCGGCTTTGGGCGGTCTGAAGATGCTTCCGAATCACCCGGACCTTCTCTTCTGCCTCTAACAACACATCTGGTCCCAAGGTCCGCCTCTCGCCCACGTCACTCCAATAAAGTGGTGATCGACACTTGCGTCCATACAATGCTTCAAACGGAGCCATCTGAATGCTCGCTTGAAAGCTATTGTTGTACGCGAACTCTGCCAACGATAAGTGTCGAATCCACCCTCCGCCGAAATCCAAGACGCAAGCCCTAAGCATGTCCTCCAGGATTTGTATCGTCCGCTCAGACTGCCCATCAGTCTGCGGATGAAAAGCTGTACTGAACCTGAGTTCAGTCCCCAAGGCCGTTTGCAAACTTCTCCAGAAATGCGAAACAAACCTCGGGTCTCTATCCGAAACAATGGAGGCTGGTACTCCATGTAGTCTTACTATCTCATCCAGATATAGCTGGGCTAGTCGCTCAAGTGGCCACGTAGTCTGCATGGGCAGAAAGTGCGCCGACTTGGTAAGTCGATCCACGACTACCCAGATAGCGTCTGCTCCTCCCTGTGCCCTCGGCAATCCGACCACGAAATCCATCGTAATGTGGTCCCATTTCCACTGGGGAATTGGGAGACTCTGTAACTTGCCAGCTGGCACTCGATGCACAGCCTTCACTTGTTGGCAAGTTAAACACTGAGCCACAAATCTCCCGATATGCCATTCCACCAAAAGTGTGCCTTGAGGTCCTTATACATCTTAGTCCCACCAGGATGTAGGGTATAAGGTGTATAATGGGCCTCTCGCAATATCTGCTCTCTGATCCCGCATCTACTGGCACACATGCTCGGTTCCTGTACCTAAGTACTCCTGAGGTATCCCCCGCAAAGTCTGATTTCTAGTCCTGATCAAGTGGGGGGGGGTCCTCACTCTGTTTCTTCCTGATCCGGTCCAGCAGAGTGGGCTGCAAGACTAAAGATGTCAGTCTAGCAGTGACCCCAGGGGACACAATCTCTAACTCGAATTGTCTCACTCCTCTAATAGCGGTGCCTGGTCTGTGATCAACATAGACAAACTTTGCACCGCCCTCCTACTCAAGGCGTCAGCGACCACATTAGCCTTGCCTGGGTGGTTGCCTCAAATTCAGCTCCTTTTGTGTAAACAGGTACTTTAGACTCTTGTGGTCGGTGTAGATTTCACAGTGCTCTTTATACAGATAATGACGCCAGAGTTTTAGTGCAACCACTACAGCAGCATGCTCTAAGTCATGGGTAGGGTAATTCTTCTCGTAATCTTTGAGTTGCCTCGATGCATAAGCAATTACCCTCCCTTCTTGCATCAACACGCAACCAAGCCCACTGTGTGATGCGTCGCTGTAGATCACATATTCTTTCCCCATAACAGGGAGGGAAAGGATAGGGGCGGTCATTAATCTATTCTTCAGCTCCTCAAAGCTCCTTTGACAGTCCTCACTCCAGATAAACTTCACTCCCTTACGCGTCAAGCGAGTGAGGGGTGTGGAGAGCTTCGCAAAGCCTTCCACAAACCGACGGTAATATCCAGCTAAACTCATAAAGCTACGTATCTCAGAAACCGTCGTTGGTCGGGGCCAATCCCGAACCGCCTCAATCTTTGCTGGGTCCCCCGCCACACCTGTGGCGGAAATCATATGGCCTAAGGAGACTATCTCCCGAAGCCAAAACTCGCGTTTTGTCAGTTTGGCAAACAACTTCTTCTCTCGCAGAAGTTGCAGCACCACCCTCAGGTGCTCCTCATGCTCCGCATCACTTCGGGAGTAGACCAAGATATCATTAATGAAAACTACCACGAATCGGTCTAAGTATGGTCGAAAAATCCGGTTCATTAAATCCATGAATGTGGCAGGGGCATTAGTCAGTCCAAAAAGGCATAACTGTAACTCATAATGCCCGTACCGTGACCTAAATGCCGTCTTCGGGATATCTTTGGCCTTCACCTTCAACTGGTGGTAACCGGACAGTAAATCTATCTTGGAAAAGACACAAGACCCTTGCAGCTGATCGAAAAGATCGTCATTGCGTGGCAAAGGGTACTTGTTCTTGATGGTCACTTTATTTAATTCTCTATAGTCCACGCACAGTCGCAGTGACCCATCTTCGAATAGCACCGGCGCACCTCAAGGTGATACACCCGGCCTAATAAAATCCTTATCCATTAAATCCTGAAGTTGCGCCTTAAGCTCTCGCAGCTCAGCCGGTGCCATCCGGTAAGGAGCCTTTGAGATTGGCGCAGTTCCTGGAACTACGTCAATCACGAACTCAATTTCCCTATCTGGTGGCATGCTAGTCAACTCAGGTGGAAAAACATCCGGAAACTCACGGACAATAGGGATATCCCCGAGTCCCGGCGCCGCCGTAGGCCCTTCAACAACACTAGCCAAAAAGGCTACACATTCTCGACGGATCATCAGCCTCGCTCGGGAAGTCGAAATTATAGAGGCAAAGAAAGCGCTCTGACATCCCCGGAATACTAATATTTTCTGGTCTGGCTCTCTAAAAGTGACGGTCTTTGTGGCACAATCAAAAGTCACAAAACACCGAGCCAGCCAGTCCATCCCGAGGACCATATCGAAGTCCTCCAGTTGTCATAAGACCAACAGGTCCGCTGGCATAATCCAGGACTCGATCTAGATCGGGCGGGACTAACAGCACTTCTCCATACGCAGAGTGCAATCGGGAATCTACACCTTTCATGCACAGGGTAAGAGCCCTATTCCTAACCTAATGATGTACGTTTCTTACAAATAAAAGAGATGCCCCTATATAGACGAGGTACGAGTCCTTATGCCAGAAAGTAAATCATACCTGCTTCTTCTCGGTCAGCTATAGTGGAATCCTCCGCCAGCGCCAAGTCATCCTGACTGCTCGACAACGGCTGTCTCTCTCCAGAAGGGCGGGGGAATGAAACTTGATCCCCTTGAAGGTCTGTTGGGGAAGCTCCCGGTCGTAGCTGGGAAGTGGTAGGAACAACCGCCGAGGTAGGTGCCACAGTTATCCCCGAAGGACACGTAACTCGTATGTGCCCGGGCTGTCCACACTTGAAACAGCGGCCGAACCTCAAGTCACAAGCACCTGAAGTGTGCTGACCCTCGCAGAAAATGCACCTAAATGTAGGCTGAGGCTGCCTTACCTGCTGCTGCTGCTGCCTATGCCGCTGAGGCCTCGACTGTCGCCTCCGTCTCCGAGAACTGGTCTGTCCATTATCATCCGGTGCTGGGCGTTTTCTCTCTATATGCTGCTTAGAAGCCCTGGTCCTCTCCCCGACTGCCGGATCACTCCTCTGTGCCAACAGCTGCTCCAAACGCTGGTCCTGTCGAAAGCTCCTTGCCACCAAATGGGTCACCAAGGCCCGTAGTTCTCCCAGCTCAGCAGATACCGCCTGCTCGGGCTCCTCAGAAGGGGTGGGAATGCCCCCGGTGGAAATACGACGAAGGGGCGACATACTGTCACCAGAAGCCACAAATCAGGAAAACAGAACCCCACACGACCCAATCTAGCGAAAGTCAAAGACATTCCCCTATTTCTGTGACTTTATGTTGTCTGCAGCCAACATAACTGTACACCAGAAATTTGGGTATGTCGGTCTCTCTTCTCCCACTGGAAGAGTCAAACAAAATAAATCAACGACTTTCGCAAAATGTCACGTCTCTCATGCCCTATTATCCTAGGGTCTGCCAAAAGCCTAGGGTTTCCTAAGTCCCAACTGACCTATCCCTAAGCTCTGATACCAACTTAATCTGTCACGCCCCGGGACCCGGGCTCGTCTACAGATCCGCCGTGCACACGGAATTTTCCGCGTACACGAAGCGCTGGTAACCTGCTCAGATATAATATAACAATAAAAGAGCATAATACAGAGCTGAAATAGAAGAACTACATAGTATCTCAGACTGGAACCACAAGTACAGCAGTAATATGTACAATAATCTCCCAGCTCACCAAAATAGTACAACCAGCTGGCTAACGCCAGACCCCAAAATGAAAGGAGAATATCACAGTCTGAGTGGAGGGTACAATATCTGTCTAGTAGCTCTCAGCCTCACAGGAGATCTATCTATTCAGCGATCCCCTTACCTCGATCTGCCGCTGATGGCCCAGCAGCTCCCACAGACGACTCTGCGAAAATGAAGGGGAAGGGAAAAGACAGAAAATAATAATGGGGGTGAGAACTACCAGATAAACCAGCAGCCTCCCCTAGTGGGTAAAACCTCAACTCTGACGCACCCACTAGGACTACTAGAGGCAAAAGGGAAAAGGGGAAGCGGTAAAATACATAAGATGCTGAAACAGGTAAACTACCACTACTATGCTGTCAAAACTGTATGCATGCATCAGAAACAGTATCTGTCCAAATAAACCCAATCTGGATACCAGTAACAACTGGTGTTGCCTGCTCAGCGGAATCTGCACACAAGGCTCGAAACCGCGGGATCGGCCCGCACGGCTCGCATCCCAGCTCAGCGGAATCTGCACACAAGGCTCGAAACCGCGGGATCGGCCCGCACGGCTCGCATCCCAGCTCAGCGGAATCTGCACACATGGCTCGAAACCGCGGGATCGGCCCGCACGGCTCGCATCCCAAAATAAGTATCAGACCGGCACACAAGGCTGGGTCCGAGAAAGCACACCTCCGGAGTGGCACTCGAGGGGAGCGACCCACACGAGTAAAATATCTCTGTCATCAGTATCACAAGTATCTCTGTAGCACATGTCTCAATATAGCAGGACTGGATCATAACCATGATCAAAGTGGGAAACTCCATCCACTATAGAAACCCAATCCCCAACTGATGCAATAAATAAACCAAACTCAACCCCCAATCTGATGCAAGGATAAACATCTGGTCAACCGCCTACTGTTCGCGGTCACCGCAATACCCCACAAGTCCATAATCTAGCACAACCTTGGCTACACTATCCCAGACCCCTGCTCACACTTGAGCAACAACATATGAATGCAAAGGACAATAATGAAACATGTTCAAATCCCAAAATGATAGTGTAGCAATGAATAGTGGCCTTACCTGATGTCCGGGCATGCATGCAACTGTCTTTATTTTTAAAAGTCGTAAAATAGTGTCAAAGGTTTAAAAACAATTGATTTACTGAATAAAAGTCATTTGCATGCGAGATCATGGCCTTTGTCTCAATCACAGTGTCCCAATATAAGTCATCATATCATTTGTGGGGTTATATTAAATTTTAGGGGAGTTTGTCCCAATGGTCCTTGTCATTTGTCATATTAATTTGTCCCAATGGTTCTCATTAATTGTCCTGTTAGTAGTCCTGTTAGTAGTCCTGTTAGTAGTCCCAATGATTCTCATCAATTATCGTGTTACTTTGTCCCAATTGTTCTCGTTAATTGTCATATTTTAGGGGATTTCTAATAATCCCAGTGAGCTTGTCAAAAATGAGGTAAGCAACAACCGCCCACCTCGAGCAGCTCAAATAACACCCCAGGTAGTCTCCTGGTTGTCCACAGTCCTCAAATCCTGCAAATCAACGCTCCCGGTATAAATACAAATCCCAAAAAGCACAAAATTTGCTGTTTTTCAGACAGCACGGAAAAAGAGGAATTTTTCACCTCTAAAATGAGCTCCTAAAATCCCAGAAAAATCACGGTTGCGTTCCTCGCGAAGAGTAGATCAAAATCGACTCTTAAAACGCCTCGTTCTGACGCTCCTACGTCAAGATAAAAATCGGAGAAGTTGGTGCTGTCCAAAAAACATCACAGTAAAAAGGGGGGTCAAAGAGGACCTAAAAACTGTGCCAAAAGTACGAAATGGAGCAAAATGATCAATACGGAAATCGAAGCCCTACCTCTTACGGTCGTGCTGTCGCAAAAATCGTCCAAAAATTCCACCTGGTTAGCCCACAGTGAATTTTCGACGGAACTGCGACGGGAAATGGGCCTAAAAGAAAATCGTCGCAGTGCGCCGCGTCGCAGATATCTCACTATCTGTAACTCCTAAATTCCTGAGATTCTAGAGAGAGAAAGAAGAGAGAGAGAGGAACAACTTTCATATTTGGCACTTTTCCTAATTCTCTCTCTATGGCCCGCATCCCGAGGTGCAAAGAGAGGGGGGTGAGGGTTCTTATATAATGGGCCAAAAGGGTATATTCCCTCACGGGATCTGGATCCGAACACAAAACACCGAAACTGCCCATCCAGGAAGCGCCACGTGTCGCCCGAACAGGAAACAGCCTGTGCAGGGCCAACCGGATTTCGCCACGTGGCCACGTGGTCCACGTGATCGGTCCGCGCTCCGGGTTCTCCGGAAAAATGTCGGCCTATAGGAGCATGCCACGTGTCAACCATCTAGACGCTTCTAGAAGCCGGCCAGCCACTCAGGTGCCGCCACGTGGCAAGCGAAGGATTCGGTGCACCTGGTGCACGCCTGGCCCATGGACCGCGCACCGAGCCCCCTGCCCGCGCCTGCCCGCGCTGCCCGCGCCGCTCTCCTCCGCGCTCCGCCGCTGCCCTGCCGCCGCGCCGCTGCCCGCCGCCGCCCGCCGCCGCTCGCCGGCGGCCGCCGCCGGCTGCCGGAACAGTAACTCCGGCGTGAACAGTAACCTTGCCCAAAAAATAAAGTAAATATACCGTTTCGATCGTTTTCGCGCGCTGAGTCCGTTTTCGACGTCCGTTTCGCCAAATTCTCATCCGAAATTTTGCCGAAATCTCCCGAAAAATTCCATTTGTTCCGATTTTCACGCAGAGTCTATATTAAATGTCCAATTTCAATTCTACAAGCTCCGATTCACCGTACAAGCTCCCTACAGTCACTGTTTAATGTTGCACAGTTCCTGCGGGAGTCCGGATCATCACACTACTGGTTTATCTAGTAGTTCTCACCCCCATTATTGTTTTCTGTCTCCCTTTCCCTTTGTTTTGCAGAGTCATCTGTGGGAGCTGCTGGGCCTTCAGCGGCTGATAGAGGTAAGAGGATTGCGGACTAGCTAGATCATCTACCCCGACTGTGAGAGTAGCTGGACTTTTATTGTACCCCTTTTGTATCTCAGACTACAGTAGTTTACTTTGGGACTGGCCTTAGCCAGCTGTTTGTATTTTGTTTAGTGAGCTGGGAGTTTATTGTACTTTATTTCAGCTTGTATCATATTTTCAGTCTGAGATTACTTTTAGTTCTTTTAGTTCAGCTCTGTTTATGCTCTTTTATTGTATATTATCTATCTGAGCAGGTTACCAGCGCTTCGTGTACACGAAAAATTCTGTGTGCACGGCGGATCTGTTGGCGGGCCCGGGTTCTGGTTTACACCCGGGGCGTGACACCATGCACCACTGCGTCTCCTCCGTGGACCGAGCTGCGTGAGCCGGCCAATGACAGGCCGCCACGTGGCTCCAGCCGGTCCACGGTCAACCCCCATGCTCCGAATTTCCCCGCAAACTTCCGGAAGCCCGTTTTTGGTCATCCGGACTCCAAATTTAACAAGCAAATAGTCATTTTCAAGCGTTTTTCCGTGCTGAATCCAAATCCAACCTCTGTTTGGCCCAATTCCTTTTCTAAAATTCGGCAAACACAGCCGAAGACCAAATTAGCTGAAAATATCATTCAGGGTCCATCTGTGGCACCCCTTTAATGCACCATGGGCCAGACACACCAACACTAGGTGTCCTACACAGTGGATTCAACGGGAAAGCTGCATGGGGAATCTAGAATACTACATTCTCCCCCACAAGAAAAAGTTTCGTCCTCGAAACAAAAGCCATACCTCAAGCCGGGGCCTCGAACAAGTGGGGGTAAGCATCCATCATCGCTGACTCCAGCTCCCAGGTAGCCTCGCGCTCATCATGACTGCTCTAGAGGATCTTCACGTAAGGGATGGCCCGACTGCGCAACTCCCTAACCTCACGGTCCAAGATCCTCAACGGCCGCTCAACATAGCTCAAGTCCTCAGCAATCTCCAGTGGGGTGAAATCGATGATGTGTGACGGGTCATGAACATACCTCCTCAGAGTCGATACATGAAATACATCGTGAACACCGGCAAGCCTGGGAGGAAGTGCAAGCCTGTAGGCAACTGGCCCTATGCGCTCCAATATTGTAGTGGCCCTAGTTCCCATGCAGTGTTTTTCCGATGAATCCACTGTTGGAACACCTAGTATTGGTGTATCTGGCCCACCGTGCATCAATTGGATGCCACTGATGGACCATGTGTGCTTTGTTTTGCTGTATTGGCCTTCGGCTGAGTTTGCCAAAATTTCTGGAAGGCTTTAGGCCAAACAGAGGTCGTAGATGGATTCAGCGCGGAAAAACGCTTGAAAACGACTATTTATTTGCTTAATTTGGAGTCCGGATGCCCAAAAACGGACACCCGGAAGTTTTTAATGGAAAATGGTGCATGGGAGGGGCCGTAGACCGCCGGGATGCCACGTGGCGGCCTGTCATTGGCCGGTTCAAGATGCGCGGTCCACAGAGCTGCGCGGCGGGGTACACGGACCCGGCGCATGGACACGTGGCACCGCCTGATTGGCGGGCCCAGGGCGCGCGGTCTACCGGGTGAGCGCGGCGGTGCATGGACCAGGCGGGGGAACACGTGGCAGCCTCCGGTTGGTTGGTGCACGCGGCGCGGTCCACAGAAGTCCTGTCGAAGGCGTGGACCGGGTGCAGGGGACACGTGTCACTCCCTCATTGGCGGGTGCTGCACGCGGGGTGCACGGAGCGCGGGGCTGGTACCTCGGGATGCGTGCGCACGTGCGACCCACGTCGCGCGACAGGCGCGCACGTCGCGCGGTCGGGGTCAACGGGGGTGGACACGTGGCGCCCGCTCATTGGCGGGCGCCACCGCCTTACTGTGCGGGTGGGCGGACACGTGGCGGGCGGTGAGTGGCCGCTTCGGTGTTCGCAGTTCGGGCGACACGTGGCAGGCTCTGAGGCGGGTCGGACGGATCGTGGATCCCGTCCGACGGCGTGTATTGGGCCGGGACGCACTGTGCGCGCCCGAAAACCTTGGGCCGGGCCGCACTGTGTGCGCCCGGAAATTTCCGGGCGCCCGAAAGTTTGGGCCCGAGCCCATTTGACTTGATTTTTTTTGGGGTTTTTTCCTTGAGGCCTATATATAGGTCGATTTGGGCCGAGTTTTTCACCTCTTTTTCGTGGGAATCAGCTCGTGAGTCTTATATGAAAAATTTTCCTCTCCCTCTTGCCAATCTTCTGGTGAAGTTTCAGATTTACTGGAAGCCGCGACGACTGCTTTTTCTGCCTCGTAGTGCGGAGCGACAGTTTACTGTTGAAGGCCCATTTTCGTCGCATTTTACTCTGGGAGACCTGCAGAGCTACCCCGACCACATTTTTGGACGATTTCTTCGCCAGCGGTTGCACAAGAGGTATATCTACGTTTTCCGTATTGATCATTTTTCCCAGAAATGAACTTTTGTGAGGGTTTGGGGTACATTTTTACGCCCCTTTGCTACAGTTTGGGATCTTGACAGCAGCGACTTCGCAGAATTTTATCTTCGCATCTGGATATCGGATTTCGACGATTCAAGAGCCTATCGACATCTACACTTCGCGAGGATCGTCGTGATATTTTTATTGGAATTTTTGGGAATTTATTTTCAGGTGAAATTTGCGTGTGAACAGTAACTGTGTATGCAGATTTTTGGAATGTGATTGTTATGTGTTAATTGTTTGTAATTGTGAGTTGTTGTTGTACCCAGGACTGTAAGAGCACTTTTTCCGTGCTCTTTGCACTGTGGATCTGAGCAATTGTCGATTGCTGGACTGTTTATCTGTACCGTCCCGGACAGTTAGCGTGTTCAGGTGGGTGATCCTGCTTGCAATAACTATGGACTGCACTCTAATTCTGCAATTATAAATGCATGCGTGATAGTATTGGAGCGAAATAATCTGTGCAAACTGTATGATAGTACCCACAGTTAGTAATTGCTAAATTTGATGATCTTATTGGAACTCTTGCCACACATGAACCATTTTAATTGGAAAACTTGACTTAGCACCTCTATTATGCATTATATATATCTTACTCAGATGACTACTGTTAGAATTATGCATCTGCTTTAGTTCTCCCACGTCATTTGTTACTTTTGTCATTCTGGACATAGTAGTCTTCCCCTGAGTTGTGGGTTGGGAGGTTTAGTAGCTTTGGATGCATTGTACTCGTGTCTGGGGACCGAGTAGTGTTGGTAGCAGTCTGTAGATTGTTCATCATTGAGATAGTGACATGTGGGACTGGGATCTTTGGGAGATGATCATTGGGACAGTGTGGATTCTTAGTTAGCGAGTGAGACAGTGATTGGATCATAGCCTGCAGGAGCCATACTTGAGATCGACAGAGATGCGCAGATACTTTGCTCGGTGGGGTCGCTACCCACGAGTGCCACTCCGGAGTTGGGCTTGCTACTTCTATCGCGGCTTGTCGATGTTGGTGTCCCTCTGGCTGAGCCAGTTTTGGCAGTCATGGACATCGTCCCTCTGGCTGAGCCAGTTTTGGCAGCTATGGACATACCTACAGCAGTAGGTAGGCGCAGGTTTGACTGGACCATTTTGGCAGTCAGTTTGGATTGGGTGATTTGAGTTGAGTATCAGTAGAGACATATTGATCTTCGGTCCTTTTCCTTGAGCATTTAGATAGAGGCATAGTAGCAGTAGATGTTTTACTTTCCAGCTTTTTATACTGCATTTCTTTTGTTACTTTATGCCTCTTGTAGACTTAGTGGGCAGGCCGTCGGGCTTGTTGGCGGCACCCACTGAGAACTACTGTGGGAGGTAGTTCTCACACCCGTCGTGGTGTCTTTTCCCCAGGGACTTCAGCTCCAGTTCCTGCGGTGCCCGTTGCTGATCCAGCTTCTACAGACCGAGGTAAGGGAATCGCGAGGTAGATTCTTTTTCCCTTTCAGCTTCAGCGAGAGATAGAGGTACCCGATGTACTTTTGGTTGTGTCTATGTTTGAGCGATCTTGTAGTGAGGGATCGAGTTGTACTCTTTTATCTTTCTTTTGAGAGACTCCTGTATTCTGGTGAGGACTTTATGTATATTTTATGGGAGAGATTGTTTTATTTCTTGTAGTTAGTTAGCTTTCCTTATCGCTCTGATATCTGTTAGCATAGTTGATCTCTATTTTTGCAGGTTTGACGCTACGTCTCTACAGGGCTTCCTGTAGGGGCGGCGGATCTGTTGGCGAGCCCGGGGTACAGTTCTGACCCCGGGGTGTGACAGATTAGAGTGGTATCAGAGCCTAGGATGTAGGTCTTGAGGACTTAGGAACCCTAGGCTTATGTTTAAACCCTAGGATGACCCACGTGAGAGCCGAGACTTTTAGCGAAAGTCTTGATTGGGTATCTAACTCTCCCGAGTGGATAGGGACGAGTGATAGACATGTCTTCCTTTTGTAGTAACTATGTTGGCTGCAGATAACATAGTGCTTCGGAAAGGGGGACATGCCTTTCGACTTTCGCTAGATTGGGTCGAGTGTTGCTTCTGGTTCTGATTGTTTGCCTTGTCCCTCAGGTGGGGATGCCTCCTCGACGTTCGATGGTGACGCGTTCACAGCCTTCGTCCTCAGAGCCCGAGCAGGAGGACTCGGGGCGAGGACCTCAGGCTGAGATTCTGGAGCTCCGTGCCCAGATGGCACAGATGGCTGAGGCGGCTAGACGCCAGGAGGAGGCAGTGGCGCGGCTGACGCTCTTATTGGAGCAGAGAGCACAGCCGGCAGTGGCACCCCCTGAGGCTTCGCCGGTGCCTTCTTCCCCTGTTGTGGCACCCCCTGTGGTGCAGCCGGCGCCAGCGATTCCTGCTGAGCCGGTTTCGAGTAGGCCACCGGCCGGGGCGACGGGAGCGTTGACTGAGGCAGAGCAGCGGGAGGTTGTTGATTTGCTGATGAGACTTCGGCGGTTCGATCCGCCCCGCTTTTCGGGCATGGATGCTGAGCCTTGGTGTCACGCCCCCGGGGGTTTTTGAGTCATTTAAAGCGGAAAATTGCGTGTCTATTTTTTTTTTTTTCTTAATAAGGTGATATAAACCTCAACCCCGGTGCGTGCCAGACCGCCACATACACAAATTCACTCTGTCCACGGACAGAGTCTCCTTTGTGTATGCACGGCGTCTCATTTACAACATACAATTCATCACACATTAGTCACCAACCAACAACCATACCGTAGACATTCATCACCAATTAAAGCAAGTTTATAAAGCGGCGTCAGTGTTTGGAAAGGATAAAACCCAGCGTTTGCAAAACCCGTGCCCACGCGGCACTTCGTTTTGAGAAAACATTTTCGCAATCCTTTAATTTATCATGAAAACATGCCGCATAAAAGGAACGCCACTAAACGTAATTAAAACATAAGAATACACCTCATCCACAGAGCTAATTAATACATGTTCACAACTAAAGCCATCCACAAGCAAATTAAGTATTTATACGAAAAAGGAAATGAGATATAATCATAATAACCAAGTGTCCGACTACGGTCCTCACGACGCAGCCCCACCGTCACCCCGGCTGACGCACCTAGTAGCAGTACCTGTCACGGAGTGGGTAACGTCAGTGACAAACAAAGTAGATGTCTAATAGTATCAAGGAAGGAAAAACGAACCGAAAACACCGAGTACACCGTAACCTTTCGTTAAACCCCTGTGCATATTTTAAACTGGGCACCAACCCCAGATTATTTATTAATTAAGCTGGGCACCAACCCCAGAGTACCTGTCGGGGAGACTAAAGTCCCCCCTCGTGCGCAAACACCTTTTGATGCTTTTAACCTCTTCACGGGGCTAGTGCGGCCCCTATAGCTGCCGTGAAGGGGTCCTCACGGCTCCCACCCCTTTGTGAGGCACACGGGTCAAAAAGACCACTTTTCCGGAAAAGTACACCATGCGGTGGCCCGATCCGCCGGTGTACGTGCAGCATCCGAAACCGGATTGCCAAGATTGGCGTGTGGTGAGCACCGCGACCGCAGCCGCTTAAATTGTTAGATAAAACATCATTAAGCGAAAGGTTAAACTGTCCATCTACTTTGTTAGGTAAATTTAAGAGTACTTTAATGGCGATAAATGCACTTACTGCACTTGTTGCACTTATAGCAACCCTACCCACCTGGTTGGAGAGAATCGGAACACCTGAATCCTTTGCGCACCCCCGCTGCGCACCTGGACCTAAGGAAAGTCCGCAAGGATAACTATAGTCACAAACATGTACTAACATCCCAAAACAAAAGACCCAATTTACCCTTTTTGACGGAAAAGTCCAACACCGTCCGGTTCGCCGAAAACCGGAACCCCGCGCGGCACCCAACATAATAAAATAAAGACCAAGTAGGTCCCAAGTGGCTGTACCAAGAAAGCCGCGGGAATAACGATCCCAACGGCGAAAACCGCGCTCAAAACGGTGGAAAAACGGACCCAAACGGAGCTACCGAACTTTGGGCTGTCGGGTGGTGCACAGGGTATCCGTGGACCAGGCTCACGGCGTCGGCGACCGCGCGGCATGCGCCGGGTGCACGCAGGAAGCGTGCACCGCGCGGTTTGGGCCGGGCCGGTGCACGCTTCAAAGCGTGCACCGGGTTCACACTCGTCGGCCGCCACCACGTACGCCGGGTGCACGCCTAGGGCGTGCACCGCGCACACTGTGCAGCCCGGCGCACGGTTTCGTGCGCCGGGTCTGCGCCTTTGGGACAGCGGGGCGTGCACCGGGTGCACGCCCGGGGTCCGTGGACCGCGGCCGTACGGATGCTACAGTAAACCCCAAATTCGCCGTTTTCGCGCCGTTTTCGCTCCCGTTTCGCGATTTCTTCTCCGTTTTCGCTCCCGTGCGATTCCGGCGACGACCCCGTGACCATGGTAACGACGGCGGCGGCCTCCCGTCTAACAACGGCGGCGGCGGCCTCCCGTTAACCCACTATGTCCCGCCGAAGTCGCCCGGAAAATTTCCGAAAAATTCCCAAAAAATTCCCGGAAAATTCCTGGTAAATCTAATAACTAAACCAACGACCGACGAACAACCAAAACGTCGATCGGGGATCCGACAACAAGAAACCGGTTAAAAACCATCAATTAAAATCCGATAAAAATCCTCGATCACACCCGATCAAGAACGAGGATAAAATATGGATCAAAACCCGACGAAAATCCGCGAACGATGTTCCGATTAAAATAACCTTACAAGAACACGGAAAACCCCCGATTTATTTTAACAAAAGAAACGATGATAACTAACCTTAAATTTATCGGAATAAAAGATCCGATCTTGTTTCTCGCGGCGTCGGAGATCCGGATCCGCTCCCCGTAGACGATGGCGTCTCGTTCTCCGATCTCCGGCACGTGAATCGGGGCGATCGGGTTCCTCCGCTTCCTCCTTCTTTTCCTCTTTTCTCCTCCGGTTAGGTTTTCCTCTTTCTTTTCTAATTAGGATTTCGTTTGGTTTTCGGCACGCACGAAAGGGAGGGTTTGAGGAGGCGGTATTTTAAGAATAGGGTTTCGTTGGTAAACGGGGGAATAAATAGATCTCCCTATCTATTTATTCTTTTTATCCAATTTCACGCATACGCACCGTCAAAATCCTTTCGGATATTTTGACTCCGATTAATTAATTTATTAATTAATTAGTCCTTACCGATAACCCTATTACTTAATTATTTAATTAATATCCGCTTTATCTTACACGTGCGTAACTAGGAAAACCCAAAACATCCTGTTTCTATTTCTCAAATAAATATCTGACTTACGATATAAAATCCTCACCCTTTTAAATCCTGGCCACCGATTATTTAATCACCTTCATTAAATAATCATGGGGAATAAATTCCCACTTGGATTTAAATCATCGGTTATTTAAATTTCCAATTTTCAAATCCCGGTCACCGATTATTTAATCCCCTTCATTAAATAATCTTGGGAAGATAAATTTCCAAATTTAAGTATCTGGATTTTATCTCTTATCCAATCCGCGAGATAAAATCCCCCCTTTTATTCGTACGTAGGAGGATTTAAATTTCCGTCACCGGATAATTGATTAATTAATTAATTAATTATCCCCTACGAGATAACCCACCTCATCTCTAACGGGTGCAAGATATTTTTGCACGGTTTTCGAAGCGTGACTAATTACCGCGTCGCTAAGGATCCCGTTCCGGGAGATCCCGACATCGGATTTCGAATCCGATCGCACCGTCGGTCATCGTTTTTCGCGCTCTATCGCAGAAAAATACACACACCTTGTCCCGGCCGACTTTTGAAAATTAAATAATTTTATTTCGCTTAAGGCTTAAGCGATTACATGTGGGTTCAAAAATACCCCTAAGAGTCGGGTCACTACACTTGGGCAGCCGAGACTTGGATTACCACCTTGGAGCGCCACTTTGAGAGCTTATTTGTGGATGAGAGGTATCGGGTTATTCTGGCTACCCATTTTCTGGAGAGCAACGCCGAGGCGTGGTGGCGGCGTGTGCGACCCGCTGGTCCACCGGGGACGCAGCTTCTTTCCTGGGCCGAGTTCCGAAGCATGTTGCTGGGAGCCTTCTTTCCGGAGAGTGTCCAACAGCGGCTGGAGGAGCGGTTGAAGAATCTCCGCCAGGGAGATAGACCGGTGCACATGTACATAGCGGAATTCAACCAGCTGTTGGCATGTGTGCCTCATGTGGCCAGAGACGAGAGCCATCGTGTCTACATGTTTGAGAGAGGACTCCGTCGAGATATCTACCAGTTCGTCCGCTCCCGTAGACTGCAGACCGTGGAGGCCTCGATGGAGCAGGCTTTGTATGTGGAGTGTGGAGAGGCCGTGATGGATGAGGTATCTCCGGCCCCTGTAGCGACTTCTGGGGCGAAGCGCCCGGCTTCTGCGGAGGAGGGGCAGTCTAGCAGGCAGGGACCCCCGAGACCTCCACGTTTCCATCCTCAGGGCCGGGGGCACCAGGGACGCCAGAGATCGGGAGCGTCTCGGCAGACACAGCAGCAGCAGCAGCAGCAGCGTCGACCACCGCGACAGCAGCAGTCATCCCAGCAGACTTCTCGCCAGCAGCGCTCGGATCGGTGCATTATCTGTGGAGGCCCCCATCCGCCGACTCAGTGCCCGCAGAGACAGGGCCGATGTTTTCGCTGCGGGCAGGCCGGCCATATTGCGAGTGCATGTCCCAGGGCCGGTCATCCAGCTCCTTCTTCTGCATCAGCACCGACCGTTCCCTACCAGCCAGCCGGTCCTTCTGCAGCCTACAGCAGGCCAGATTTCGCCTCCTCTTCTTCTCGGCAGCCAGAGCGACGTCCCCCGGCACCGAGCGGTCGTGTGTATGCCGCTCAGATTGAGGACGCTTTTGCAGCAGAGCAGGTTGTTGCAGGTATTATTCTGATCTCATCAGTCCGTGCTCGGGCTCTTTTCGATACCGGTGCTTCTCATTCATTCATTAGTAGATCATTCGCATCCTTGCATGGTATAGCGGTAGCTTCTTTATCTTGTGCATTAGAGGTTGAGATACCGGGTCATGTTCTGCATGTTGAGGAGTGCTGTAGAGATTGCCCCATACAGTTGGGATCCTGGATTCTGCCGGCCGACTTGCTGGTCTTACGACAGCTCCAGGATTTTGATGTTGTACTGGGTATGGATTGGTTGTCGAGATATTATGCCACCATTGATTGCCGCGAGAGGACTGTTACTCTTCGTGAGCCGGAGCAGGAGGTGTTTGTCTTCCGGGGCTGTCAGAGTTCGTTGTTCGCCCTGACTATTTCTTCGGCGAGGGCCAGGCGGTTGATGAGTAGAGGATGCACCGCATTTCTGGCGACGATTGTAGAGGTGCCTACGGCGGCACGGGGACTCGAGGATATTCCAGTAGTCCGCGAGTTTCCCGATGTGTTTCCCCCAGAGCTGTCGACCATGCCGCCAGAGAGGGAGATTGAGTTCGTGATTGATGTGGTACCCGGAACCGCACCAATCTCGAAGGCACCTTACAGGATGGCGCCTGCCGAGCTGAGAGAGTTGAAGGCCCAGCTACAGGATCTTTTGGACAGAGGCGTCATTCGGCCCAGTGTTTCGCCGTGGGGAGCGCCTGTTTTGTTCGTGAAGAAGAAGGATGGGACACTTCGCTTATGTGTGGATTACCGGGAATTGAACAAAGTGACCATCCGGAATAAGTATCCTCTGCCACGGATTGATGACTTGTTTGATCAGCTACAGGGAGCCTCCGTGTTTTCGAAGATTGATCTCCAGTCAGGTTACCACCAGCTGAGGGTGAGGGCCGAGGACATTCCCAAGACGGCGTTTAGATCCCGGTATGGACATTACGAGTTTACGGTTATGCCTTTTGGTTTGACCAATGCCCCAGCTGCATTCATGGATCTGATGAACCGGGTTTTTCAGCCGTACTTGGATCGATTTGTGGTTGTGTTCATTGATGACATCCTGATTTACTCCCGGAGCGATGCGGAGCACGAGGAGCACTTGAGGATAGTGCTGCAGCTTCTACGTGATAAGAAGTTGTACGCCAAGCTTAAAAAGTGCGAGTTTTGGCTTCGGGAGGTTGCTTTCTTGGGCCACATTGTTTCAGCTGCTGGAGTAGCGGTCGACCCGACGAAGATTGACACAGTTCGGGATTGGCCGAGGCCGACGACGGTTACTGAGGTACGGAGTTTCTTGGGCTTGGCTGGTTATTATCGTCGGTTCGTGGAGGGCTTTGCGAAGCTCTCTACTCCCCTGACCTGTTTGACGAGGAAGGGGACGAGGTTCGTTTGGACCGAGCAGTGTCAGCAGAGTTTCGAGGAACTGAAGAGGAGATTGATCTCCGCACCTGTTCTTGCACTGCCAGTTATGGGAGAGGGTTTCATGATCTACAGTGACGCCTCGCACAGCGGTCTGGGTTGCGTCTTGATGCAGCATGGTAGGGTAATTGCCTATGCTTCACGGCAATTAAAGGATTACGAGAAAAATTACCCTACACATGACTTAGAGCTTGCAGCTGTTGTTTTTGCACTGAAGCTGTGGCGGCATTACCTCTATGGGGAGCATTGTGAGATTTATACAGATCATAAGAGCTTAAAGTATCTGTTCACCCAAAAGGAGCTGAACCTTAGGCAACGCCGGTGGTTGGAGCTGTTAAAGGATTACGATCTGAGTATCCTTTATCACCCCGGCAAGGCCAATGTGGTGGCAGATGCTTTGAGCCGGAGGTCAGTGCATAGCTTGAGTTTGATGATTACCTAGCAGGCACAGCTGATAGAGCAGATGAGGCGACTTCAGATTGAGGTAGTATCCCCTGGGGTCTCTGCGAGACTTATGACTATGGTCTTGCAGCCCACTCTGCTGGACAGGATCAGGGAGACGCAGAGTGAGGACCCCCACTTGGAGAGGATCAGGGTACAGATTCAGACAGATCAGAGAGGGGATTTTCAGTGGACAGCTCGGGAGTACTACGGTACAGGGACCGAGTTTGTGTGACATCGGACTTGGAGATTAGAGATCAGATATTGAGAGAGGCCCATTATACACCCTATACCATCCATCCTGGAGGTACTAAGATGTATAAGGACCTTAAGGCACACTTTTGGTGGTCGGGGATGAAGCGGAATATTGGAAGGTTTGTTGCTCAGTGCTTAACTTGCCAGCAAGTGAAGGCAGAGCATCGTGTTCCTGCTGGCAAGTTGCAGAGCCTTCCAATTCCCGAATGGAAATGGGACCGCATCACCATGGATTTCGTGGCTGGGCTGCCGAGATCGCAGAGTGGAGCCGACACAGTCTGGGTGATTGTTGATAGACTTACCAAGTCAGCACATTTCCTGCCTGTACAGATGACTTGGTCCTTGGAGCGCTTGGCACAGCTTTATTTGGATGAGATCGTGAGGCTGCACGGAGTACCAGCGTCCATTGTTTCAGATCGAGACCCGAGATTCGTGTCACGGTTTTGGGGGAGCTTACAGTCAGCCTTGGGTACTCAGCTTAGTTTCAGCACGGCATTTCACCCACAGACAGACGGCCAGTCAGAGCGCACCATTCAGACGCTTGAGGATATGTTGCGTGCATGCGTCATGGATTTTGGAGGAGGTTGGCACCAACACTTATCCCTGGTTGAGTTCGCGTACAACAACAGCTTTCAAGCGAGCATTCGGATCGCTCCGTTTGAGGCGTTGTACGGACGCAAGTGTCGGTCGCCCCTATACTGGAGCGATGTGGGTGAGAGGAGGACGCTGGGGCCAGATTTACTGCTGGAGGCGGAAGAGAAGGTCGAGTTGTACGTCGGCACTTGGAGACGGCCCAGAGTCGCCAGAAGAGTTATGCAGATGTTCGGCGGCGAGACCTTGAGTTCCAGGTTGGTGATCATGTCTTCTTAAAGGTCTCGCCCTCGAAGGGGGTCCGGAGGTTTGGAGTGCGTGGGAAGCTTAGTCCCCGCTTCATTGGACCCTTTGAGGTGCTTGAGAGGGTAGGCCCTGTGGCTTATAGAGTTGCTTTACCTCCCCGTTTGGCTGGTGTTCATGATGTCTTCCATGTTTCGGCCTTGAGGAGATATGTGTTCGATCCGTCTCATGTCATTGACTTCGCATCCTTGGATATTGGCGAGGACTTGGTTTACGAGGAGCGCCCGTTGCGGATTCTGGCTCGAGAGGTGAGGGAATTGCGCAACCGGGCAATACCTTATGTGAAGATCCTTTGGAGCAACCATGAGGAGCGAGAGGCTACCTGGGAGCTTGAGACGGCGATGCGAGATGCCTACCCTTTTCTGTTCGAGACTTCTGGCTGAGGTACGTTCGTTTTTGCTCTGTTTCGTTTCGAGGACGAAACTTTCTTTTAGTGGGGGAGGATGTAGTGGCCCTAGTTCCCATGCAGTGTTTTTCCGATGAATCCACTGTTGGAACACCTAGTATTGGTGTATCTGGCCCACGTGCATCAATTGGATGCTACTGATGGACCCTGTGTGCTTTGTTTTGCTGTATTGGCCTTCGGCTGGGTTTGCCGAAATTTCTGGAAAGATTTAGGCCAAACAGAGGTCGTAGATGGATTCAGCGCGGAAAAACGCTTGAAAACGACTATTTATTTGCTTAATTTGGAGTCCGGATGCCCAAAAACGGACACCCGGAAGTTTTTAGTGGAAAATGGTGCATGGGAGGGGCCGTAGACCGCCGGGATGCCACGTGGCGGCCTGTCATTGGCCGGTTCAGGATGCGCGGTCCACAGAGCTGCGCGGCGGGGTGCACAGACCCGGCGCATGGACACGTGGCACCGCCTGATTGGCGGGCCCAGGGCGCGCGGTCTACCGGGTGAGCGCGGCGGTGCATGGACCAGGCGGGGGACACGTGGCAGCCTCCGGTTGGTCGGTGCACGCGGCGCGGTCCACGGAATTCCTGTCGAAGGCGTGGACCGGGTGCAGGGGACACGTGTCACTCCCTCATTGGCGGGTGCAGCACGCGGGGTGCACGGAGCGCGGGGCTGGTGCCTCGGGATGCGTGCGCACGTGCGACCCACATCGCGCGACAGGCGCGCACGTCGCGCGGTCGGGGTCAACGGGGGTGGACACGTGGCGCCCTCTCATTGGCGGGCGCCACCGCCTTACTGTGCGGGTGGGCGGACACGTGGCGGGCGGTGAGTGGCCGCTTCGGTGTTCGCTGTTCGGGCGACACGTGGCAGGCTCTGAGGCGGGTCGGACGGATCGTGGATCCCGTCCGACGGCGTGTATTGGGCCGGGCCGCACTGTGCGCGCCCGAAAACCTTGGGCCGGGCCGCACTGTGTGCGCCCGAAATTTTCCGGGCGCCCGAAAGTTTGGGCCCGAGCCCATTTGACTTGATTTTTTTTTTGGGGTTTTTTCCTTGAGGCCTATATATAGGTCGGTTTGGGCCGAGTTTTTCACCTCTTTTTCGTGGGAATCAGCTCGTGAGTCTTATATGAAAAATTTTCCTCTCCCTCTTGCCAATCTTCTGGTGAAGTTTCAGATTTACTGGAAGCCGCGACGACTGCTTTTTCTGCCTCGTAGTGCGGAGCGACAGTTTACTGTTGAAGGCCCATTTTCGTCGCATTTTACTCTGGGAGACCTGCAGAGCTACCCCGACCACATTTTTGGACGATTTCTTCGCCAGCGGTTGCACAAGAGGTATATCTACGTTTTCCGTATTGATCATTTTTCCCAGAAATGAACTTTTGTGAGGGTTTGGGGTACATTTTTACGCCCCTTTGCTACAGTTTGGGATCTTGACAGCAGCGACTTCGCGGAATTTTATCTTCGCATCTGGATATCGGATTTCGACGATTCAAGAGCCTATCGACATCTACACTTCGCGAGGATCGTCGTGATATTTTTATTGGAATTTCTGGGAATTTATTTTCAGGTGAAATTCGCGTGTGAACAGTAACTGTGTATGCAGATTTTTGGAATGTGATTGTTATGTGTTAATTGTTTGTAATTGTGAGTTGTTGTTGTACCCAGGACTGTAAGAGCACTTTTTCCGTGCTCTTTGCACTGTGGATCTGGGCAATTGTCGATTGCTGGACTGTTTATCTGTACCGTCCCGGACAGTTAGCGCGTTCAGGTGGGTGATCCTGCTTGCAATAACTATGGACTGCACTCTAATTCTGCAATTATAAATGCATGCATGATAGTATTGGAGCGAAATAATCTGTGCAAACTGTATGATAGTACCCACAGTTAGTAATTGCTAAATTTGATGATCTTATTGGAACTCTTGCCACACATGAACCATTTTAATTGGAAAACTTGACTTAGCACCTCTATTATGCATTATATATATCTTACTCAGATGACTACTGTTAGATTATGCATCTGCTTTAGTTCTCCCACGTCATTTGTTACTTTTGTCATTCTGGACATAGTAGTCTTCCCCTGAGTTGTGGGTTGGGAGGTTTAGTAGCTTTGGATGCATTGTACTCGTGTCTGGGGACCGAGTAGTGTTGGTAGCAGTCTGTAGATTGTTCATCATTGAGATAGTGACATGTGGGACTGGGATCTTTGGGAGATGATCATTGGGACAGTGTGGATTCTTAGTTAGCGAGTGAGACAGTGATTGGATCATAGCCTGCAGGAGCCATACTTGAGATCGACAGAGATGCGCAGATACTTTGCTCGGTGGGGTCGCTACCCACGAGTGCCACTCCGGAGTTGGGCTTGCTACTTCTATCGCGGCTTGTCGATGTTGGTGTCCCTCTGGCTGAGCCAGTTTTGGCAGTCATGGACATTGTCCCTCTGGCTGAGCCAGTTTTGGCAGCTATGGACATACCTACAGCAGTAGGTAGGCGCAGGTTTGACTGGACCATTTTGGCAGTCAGTTTGGATTGGGTGATTTGAGTTGAGTATCAGTAGAGACATATTGATCTTCGGTCCTTTTCCTTGAGCATCTTAGATAGAGGCATAGTAGCAGTAGATGTTTTACTTTCCAGCTTTTTATACTGCATTTCTTTGTTACTTTATGCCTCTTGTAGACTTAGTGGGCAGGCCGTCGGGCTTGTTGGCGGCACCCACTGAGAACTACTGTGGGAGGTAGTTCTCACACCCGTCGTGGTGTCTTTTCCCCAGGGACTTCAGCTCCAGTTCCTGCGGTGCCCGTTGCTGATCCAGCTTCTACAGACCGAGGTAAGGGAATCGCGAGGTAGATTCTTTTTCCCTTTCAGCTTCAGCGAGAGATAGAGGTACCCGATGTACTTTTGGTTGTGTCTATGTTTGAGCGATCTTGTAGTGAGGGATCGAGTTGTACTCTTTTATCTTTCTTTTGAGAGACTCATGTATTCTGGTGAGGACTTTATGTATATTTTATGGGAGAGATTGTTTTATTTCTTGTAGTTAGTTAGCTTTCCTTATCGCTCTGATATCTGTTAGCATAGTTGATCTCTATTTTTGCAGGTTTGACGCTACGTCTCTACAGGGCTTCCTGTAGGGGCGGCGGATCTGTTGGCGAGCCCGGGTACAGTTCTGACCCCGGGGCGTGACAAATATCTCGAAAGGTCCAATATAACGAGGGCTCAGTTTCCCACGAATCCCAAATCTCCGGATACCCTTTGAAGGCGAAACCTTCAAAAAGACATGGTCTCCAATCATAAACTCAAGGTCTCGCCTCCGCACATCGGCGTAGCTCCTCTGTCTGCTCTGAGCTGTCTGAAGATGCTGCCTGATTATTCTGACTTTATCCTCTGCCTCTCGCAACAACTCTGGGCCCAAAGTCCGTCTTTCACCCACATCGCTCCAATAAAGTGGGGAACGACACTTGCGTCCATACAATGCTTCAAACGGAGCCATCTGGATGCTCGCTTGAAAGCTATTGTTGTACGCAAACTCTGCTAGTGATAAGTGTCGCACCCAACCTCCTCCAAAGTCTAGCGTGCAAGCCCGGAGCATGTCCTCAAGAATCTGTATAGTCCGCTCTGACTGTCCGTCTGTCTGTGGGTGAAACGCCGTGCTGAAACTGAGCTGAGTCCCCAAGGTGGTCTGTAGACTCCTCCAAAAGCGCGAAACAAACCTCGAGTCTCGATCAGAAACAATGGAGGCAGGTACACCATGCAATCTCACCACCTCGTCTAAATACAGCTGCGCTAGTCACTCAAGTGGCCAAGTCACCTGTACCGGTAAAAAGTGAGCGGACTTAGTGAGTCTGTCCACGACTACCCAGATCGCGTCTGCTCCAGACTGTGCCCTCGGCAATCCAATGACAAAATCCATTGTAATATGTTCCCATTTCCATTCAGGGATTGGGAGGCTCTGCAACTTGCCAGCAGGTACACGATGCTCAGCCTTTACTTGCTGACAAGTTAAGCAATGTGCCACAAATCTCCCAATGTCTCTTTTCATCCCGTTCCACCAGAACTGTGCCTTGAGGTCCCTATACATCTTAGTCCCTCCAGGATGGATGGTATAAGGTGTATAGTGGGCCTCCCTCAAGATCTGCTCTCGAATCTCTGTATCCCTGGGCACACAAGCTCGGTCCCTATACCGCAGTACTCCCGAAGCATCAACTGAGAAATCCCCTGTCGAATCCGTCTGAATCTGCTCTCGAATCCTCATCAAGTGGGGGTCCTCACTCTGTTTCTCCCGAATCCTGTCCAACAGAGTGGGCTGCACGACTAGAGACATCAGTCTAGCAGAGACCCCAGGGGACACAACCTCGAGCTCTAAGCGCCTCATCTGCTCAAGTAATGGTGCCTGATCGGTGATCATCAAAGATAGGCTCTGCACTGCTCTCCTGCTCAGAGCGTCAGCGACCACGTTGGCCTTGCCAGGATGGTAGAGTATGTCCACATCATAGTCCTTTAATAATTCTAACCATCTGCGTTGCCTCAAGTTGAGCTCCTTCTGTGTGAACAAATATTTCAAGCTCTTGTGGTCTGTGTAAATCTCGCAGTGCTCCCCATACAGATAGTGGCGCCACAACTTCAACGCAAAAATCACTGCAGCAAGCTCCAAGTCGTGGGTAGGGTAGTTCTTTTCATAATCCTTCAGTTGCCGCGAGGCATAAGCGATCACCCTACCCTCCTGCATCAGCACGCAACCAAGTCCACTGTGCAATGCATCACTGTAGATCACATATCCTTTCCCCATGATAGGGAGGGAAAGGATAGGAGCCGACATCAATCTGCTCTTTAATTCCTCAAAACTCCTCTGGCAATCCTCACTCCAAATAAACTTAATCCCTTTACGAGTCAGGCGAGTGAGGGGTGTGGAAAGTTTCGCAAAACCTTCCACAAACCGACGGTAATATCCGGCTAGGCCCATAAAACTGCGAACCTCAGATACCGTCGTCGGTCGGGGCCAATCCCGGACTGCCTCAATCTTCGCCGGGTCTACAGCCACTCTTGCGGCGGAGATCACATGTCCCAAAAAGACAACCTCCCAAAGCCAAAATTCGCACTTAGATAATTTGGCATACAACTTCCTCTCCCTAAGAAGTTGCAGCACAATCCTCAAGTGCTCCTCGTGCTCCACATCACTCCGGAAATAGATCAGGATATCATCAATAAATACCACGACGAATCGATCCAGGTATGGTCGAAAAATCCTGTTCATTAAATCCATAAAAGCAGCAGGGGCATTTGTCAATCCAAAAGGCATGACGGTGAACTCATAATGCCCGTACCGCGTCCTGAATGCCGTCTTTGGAATGTCCTCGGCCTTCACCTTCAATTGATGGTAACCAGACTGTAAGTCAATCTTGGAGAAGACACAAGACCCTTGCAGCTGATCAAATAGGTCATCAATGCGCGACAAAGGGTACTTGTTCTTGATGGTCACTTTATTCAGCTCTCGATAATCGACACACAGTCGAAGTGAACCATCCTTCTTCTTCACAAATAGCACCGGCGCTCCCCAAGGCGATACACTTGGTCTCACAAAACCTTTATCCATTAAATCCTGAAGTTGCGCCTTTAACTCTCGCAACTCAGCCGGTGCCATACGGTAAGGAGCCTTAGAGATTGGCGCAGTTCCTGGGACTACGTCAATCAAAAACTCGATCTCCCTATCCGGCGGCATACTAGTCAACTCCGGTGGAAACACATCCGGGAACTCATGGACAATAGGGATATCCGCGAGTCCCGGTGCCGCCGTAGGCTCCTTAACCACACAAGCCAAAAAGGCCACGCATCCACTGCGCATCATCTGCCTCGCCCGAGAAGTCGAAACTACTGAGGCAAAGAAAGCACTCTGGCACCCCCTATAAACAAACACCTCCTGGCCTGGCTCGCTAAAAGTCACAGTCCTCGCGGCGCAATCAATCGTCGCGAAGTAGCGAGCCAGCCAATCCATCCCAAGCACTAAGTCAAAATCTCGCAGCTGGCTAAGGACCATCAGATCCGCTGGCAAAATCCAAGACTCAACCTGTACTGGACAAGACCAACAACACTCCTCTACATGCAATGTATGCTCGGGAATCTGTACCACTAATGCATGTGGCAACCGACCTAACTCTAGTCCATGGGATGATGCAAATGATCTACTGATAAAAGAATGTGATGCACCGGTATCAAATAAAGTGCGAGCTCTAGTACCAAAAAGTAAAGTGATACCTGCCACCACGTGGTCGGCTGCCGAGGAGTCCTCTACCTGGGCGGCATAGACCCGCCCGCTCTGTGCTGGAGGAGATGGCCTGCTCGCTGGAGCATAGGGCCGCTGAGCTGGTGGCCGCGGCTGAGGTGAATAAGGAACCGACGCCGAAGAAGGTGCCGAAGAAGTAGAAAGGGGGGCAGGTAGCTCGCACATGCCCATGCTGTCCGCACCGAAAACATCGACCCCACCTCAAGTCACATTTATCTGACGGGTGCTGCCCCCTGCAGAAAACACACCTATCCGACGGCCGGATCTGCCTCGGCTGCGATCTCTGCTGCTGCTGCTGCTGCCTCTGCGCTGGGACCCCTGCTGTCGCGACTGTGACCTCCGCTGCTGCGAGTGCTGCTGCTGTCGCTGGGGCTGCTGCTGATGCTGTGGGGGCCTCTGGGATCCCCTAGGCCCTCGCCGCTCCGAACGCCCACGGCCCGTAAACTGAGGCGGTGGCGGTCGGGGCGGCCTCTAGGAACTGGCCTGTCCCCCATCGTCTGGCGCTGGTCGCTTCCTCTCAGAACTCTGAGCGACCGAGCCTCCACGTCTAGCGACAACGTGGTCTCCCCTCTCGACCCACTGTGCATGATCCACTGCCTCTGATAAGGTCTGAAGCCTCTGGGCATGCACCAAGGTATAAATCTCTGGGCGTAGACCCGTCTCAAAAAGCTCCACCTGATGCGGCCCATCCCTAGCAACATAGGGTACGCAGTTGAGCAACTGCGTGAACTCCTGAAAGTAGTCCCATACTGCCCGGTCACCCTGCTGGAGGTTCTTTAGATCATCTTCAAGCTTTTTCTTCACGCTCGTGGAGAATTAAGTGTCCAGAATCATCTGCCGAAACTCCGACCAAGGTAGCTGTCGGGTAATCTGAAACTCCAAAGGCTCAACCTAACGCCACCAGGCATCTGCATCCCCCTCTAAACAGTGTACTGCCATATGCACTCTGTATCTATGGTCGATGAAGAAGTCCCGAAATAACTTCTCCATTGCTGCCAGCCACGATCCTATCTCCCACGGGTGTGTGCTCCGCCCTGAGAACCTAGGCGGTCCTCGCTGACAAAACTGTGTGAGTTTGTCAGCAAACTCCTGCTCCTCCGCTGGGGTCAATGGCCTGAACATCCCCTGGGCCCCACTGCTCGACGACGGTGCCGTAGGGACTGGTGGAATAGCCGGCGGTACAACCGGTGGTACAGGGGCCTCAACAGTAGTAGGGGGAGGTGCCCCAACCTGAGCAAGCAACTGCTCAAACCTCTGTTCCTGTCGGCGGTGACTCTCCGCCAACTGGGCCACCATGGCCCTCAGCTCACTAATCTCTGAAGGTCCGGACTGCTCCGGCTCCTCCGGGGGTGTAGGAGTCCCCCGGGTAGGAATCTGCCGTCTAGGAGGCATCCTGCCACACAAGAAACCACGGGTCAGTAAACAAAACCACTCTCGACCTAATCCAGCGAAAGTCATTGGCATCCTCCCATTTCTGTAACCTTATGTTGTCTGCAGCCAACATAATAGTCCACCAGAAATAGGATATACCAGTCCCTCTTCACTCACAGGAAGAGTTTAATAATAAATTGTCGACTTTCGCAAAAGATCACGCCACTCACGCCCTGCCATCCTAGGGTCTGCCAAAAGCCTAGGGTTTCCTAAGTCCCAACTGACCTATCCCTAAGCTCTGATACCAACTTAATCTGTCACGCCCCGGGTGTAAACCAGAACCCGAGCCCGTCTACAGATCCGCCGTGCACACGAAATTTCCCGTGTACACGAAGCGCTGGTAACCTGCTCAGATATATAGAGATATAATAAAAGAGCATAAAAACAGAGCTAAACTAAAACTAATACATCTCAGACAAATGCTGGAAAGGAAAGTACAACATAGCTCTCATAAATATACATGCGTCTCTCCCAGCTCACAAAATAAAATACATCCAGCTGGCCGAAGCGAGACCCAAAAAAAAGGAAAATACAACCGTCTGAGTGTACTGGGGATACATCCAAATCTACTGAACTCTGAATCAAGGAAGCAGCTAACTAGTCAGCGATCCTCTTACCTCGGTCCTGGGAAGAGGGTCCCGCAGCTCCTGCAGAGGACTCTGCAAAACAAACGGGGAAACGAAAAGGAAAAAGAGTGGGGGTGAGAACTACTATAAAGACAGTAGCCTCCCCTAGTGGGTAAACCTCAACTCGAACATGCCCACTAGGACTACCAGAGGCGAAAGGAATAAAGGTGGTAAACTATAAGTATGACTACTGATAAAAGCTACCACTAATATGCCTCTACATGCCCAGCTAAAAAGATAGCTAAATGTATGCATCGAAATATCAGAGCCTGCCTGACTAAATCCAATCTATAGACCAGTAATCACTGGCACTACCTGCTCTGCTGTCGAACTCAAGAACTCAATCGCGGGATACAGACCGACTTCGGACCGGTATGGTCGCATCCCAAAGTAAGTAACAGATCGGCCTCGAACCGTCCGATCGCACACTCCGGAGTGGCACTCGAGGGGAGCGACCCACACGAGTAAAATGCCTGAGTACTAAGTATCCAAGGAGAATAAGTCTGCAGGACTGGATCATGACACTGATCTATATGGAAAGTACCATCCACTAAAAGAATCCCAAATCCTCTCCCATATCTGATGCAATAACAATTGTCCGGTCAATCGCCCAAAATCCGCGGTTGCCGCAATACCCTGCCATCACAGCCTGCCCGTCCCGAATCCCAAGTATATGACTACACTATTCCAGCCCCTGCTCTAACCCGAGCATGATATCCCCTATGTCTAGATAACTGGAGAAAATAAAATCATGGTTTCTCCTAAGTCAATTCCAGCATGATAGTGCAGCAGAAAAAGGTGGCCTAACTAGGTGACCATTCAAGCATGCAAAAGTCCTTTTCTTAACAGAATAATTTCAGTGTTCCAATTCTTACAAGAATTACAGTATGCCTTTGTTTGAAGATCTGAAGTACTAACGTGCCATAAGCTAATTTATACACATCCATAAGTCTCCCAATTTATACATAAAGCATGATATGGTTTTAACCGATTATTACCAAAGGTTTAAGCAATTATTCCCATGAATTCTAATCAACTTAGCATTTGTAAGAATTACCATTTATTAGTACCTAGTCCTCTAAAGATGCAAGTGTCAACCACAAGTCCATTTCTTCCAATTAAGCATGCTATATTCATTCCACTAGTATACTAGCAACATTACATAGGACTAGCTCCAATATGCCTAGTGGGTTATCACAAGTAGGAGGTTAACAACGGTACCCACCTCGAGCGCTAAAATCCTTGTCCCAAATGCGAAACCCGCGCTCGATCCAAAAGCTCACCTCAACACTGTGAAAAATTCCCCAAAAGAAAATACACAATTTAAGCCTTCAATGATCATGAAAAATCTGTCCAAAACTGTCAATCCAAAGTTTCCCCATTTTCACCTGCGACGGGTACTCAAAAAATTCCAAAAAAAATACCGTCGCGATCCTTGCGACGAACCGGTCGAAACGAGTCCCTGCACGACCAAAACCAAGCTTCCTACGCTGAGATACAAATTCGGCAAGGGAGGCACCCCAAACAAAACTGTGCAGAAATTCTGTACCAAAATACTACAGAGGAAGGAGATTTTCACCTTCGAAAAATATTCAGAAAAATCTGAGAAAATTCCAGGAGATTTCTTGCGAGATGTAGATGAAAAACGCCTTTTGAATCACCTCGATCCGTTGCCTGAGCGCGAAGTTATAGCCAAATCAATCAGGTGCTGTCCAAAACTCCGTGAAGAAAAATGGGTCACAAAGAAGCTCGGGAAACTCAAAATCCACATCAAAACCAGGGGCAACTCAAAACATCAAAAATGAAGCCCTACCTGTCAAGAGTCCAACGGCGCAAGAATCACCCGAATCGGAGGTCGGGGTGAGCCGGGGGAGCCTGAAAACTGAAAAGGGACGAATCGGGTCGTCGTTGAACAAGCGTCGCGCCGCGCCGTAAAATGGCCAACCTCGAAAAACGCGCTCCTAAAAATCCCAGGGTATCTCAGTAAGATGGGTCTCAGGTGGAGGAAAAAATTTTGCTTAAGGGTTCCCTATGAAAATCCTCTCAGAAAGTGTGAAAGAAGGGCCCCCAAGGCCCATTTATAGGCAGCCCAAGACCCCCCCCCCCCTTTAGCCAGATTTGGGCGCCACTTTCGGGCGCCCGAATCCGCTAAGCAGGTCGGACGGGGGGCCGTCCGACCGCCCAGAAAAATCTGGTGCGGCCACATGTCCCCCGCGCAGCAAACAGCTGTGCGGGGCGACTCGGCGCCTGCCGCGTGGCAGGGGCCGCTGGAGGCCTGCACCCGCCCTGTGGCCGGCCGACACGTGGCCCGCACTCGAGTGCGGGCCATGTGCAGCCGACCGGCCGCACTGCGCCCCTGCGCTGGCACGCGCCCCGAGGCGCCGCCCTGCACGCCCGTGGACCGCGCCCAGGTGAGCCGTCCAATCCCCGGGCGACACGTGTCGTACACCCGGTCCACAGGATCCGCGCCTCTTCCCTGAACCGCGCCGCGCGCTCCCGCCAACCCGGAAGCGCCACGTGTGCCACCCACGTGGTCCATGCACCGCCGCGTCTCCTCCGTGGACCGAGCTGCGTGAGCCGGCCAATGACAGGCCGCCACGTGGCTCCAGCCGGTCCACGGTCAACCCCCATGCACCGAATTTCCCCGCAAACTTCCGGAAGCCCGTTTTTGGTCATCCGGACTCCAAATTTAACAAGCAAATAGCCGTTTTCAAGCGTTTTTCCGCGCTGAATCCAAATCCAACCTCTGTTTGGCCCAATTCCTTTTCTAAAATTCGGCAAACACAGCTGAAGACCAAATTAGCTGAAAATATCATTCAGGGTCCATCTGTGGCACCCCTTTGATGCACCATGGGCCAGACACACCAACACTAGGTGTCCTACACAGTGGATTCAACGGGAAAGCTGCATGGGGAATCCAGAACACTACATTCCAAGCTCGTATGAGAGAGAAAACCCAAAATTACTCCTAGGTGTCCAATACAAAAATCTGTGCGTGAAGGTTGTAGAAAACCCAAATATTCTCCAAGAAATCTCATGATCCAAGTAGAACACTGAATATCAAAGTTGTAGATTTACCTATCGTGGAGATCCCCTCCAAATTTTAGCTCGAAATTCTAAGAAACGAAGCCTGGGGAATTTTTGCACTAAACTGCGACGGTGGAGCTCCGAAAATCCAGCAATGGTGTTTGTGCTTCATCATGGAGAAGAAGATGATCAAGGAGCTCCAATGGCCCACCCAAGATGATGAATTTGAAGAAGACATGTTGTTGATGCTCTGTAGAAAATCCTCCAACAATCCATGGTTCATGGAGGAAGAAGGAGGAAGAAGAAGAAGAAGAAGAAGGAGAAGAGGAAGAAGAAGAAGAAAGAAAAAATTTAAAAACAATCCTCTCTCGCTCCCTCTCCCACACTCCAACAGGCCCACGTGCCTTGTACGGCTGGCCCATCATGGCAAGACATGTGGCAGCCTGGCACACTCCGTGGACCAAAACTCTGCACCGGTCCAATGGGGTGCCGCCACGTGGCACCCCCGGTCCACGGCTAACTACGCACCCGAAAGTCCTCCAAAACTTTCGGTTGCCCGTGTTCCCTCATCCGGACTCCGAAAAATACAAGTAAATAGTCCATTTCCATCGTTTTCGCGCGCTGAATCCAAATCCGCTGTCCGTTTTGTCAAATTCCATTTCTAAAATTTGTCGAAGGCATCCAAATAAGTAATCTTGATCCAGATTTCTGGCTGAATCTAATTCTTGGGTCCAATTTGTGCACAAACACTCCCAATACTCAACATAAGCCTCCAGAAGCTATTGATCCAACAGTAATCCTTACGTGAGAATTTCGGATCCTCACAAAAGTGTTCCCTTTTTTAAAGAGCTATATGACTGTACAAAACCCATATATAGATGTTCCCTTCTACCCTTATACCTACAAGTGTACCAAAAGTGTGTCTGCAATTTAGGATTACAAGTGTTCCTTTTTGCCATTTGAGTATACAAAACCGATATATAGCGAATAATGTACTCTGTAAATTATCCCCTGCATCTAAATGCATTTTCTTCACTCTTAATAAAATATTAATATTCGCTATTTTGTACGCAGGGGAAGTCATATAGGAATGTGCATTTCTATATGACGTCGACATAATATTGAGGGTTATCGGGAAAAAATGCACATTACTAATCCAACATTGTAGGTTGATTGAAATAGAGGATGGCGGCAATGATTAGTACACCCATATAACATATGGGTGTACCAGTCTGCGAATTTATATATCAAAGCAGAATGAAAGATGGAGCAATATCGAGTTAAATAATTACACGTTGTATGACATATTGTAATATAGATTTGCCATATAAACATAAATATATACGTAGTTCTTATAACATAGAAAGGAAATATAAAAATTCATACTTCAATATAGGAAAAATGTAAGTATGTTATTACAATTAATCATGATGATATATATGCAATACTACAAGAGCCGAATGAAAATGTTAAGTGTTAAATATAAACTCTCCCGATATAAAATGTACAACACATATCAATTCTTAATGGTTTAATAGCATAGTCCATTGTATGGATCTCGCTTTCAATTGCCCGTTTCATCTTTGCTGTGCTGCACTTATTGTTGCTGCGATATTTCATCTTCGTACATCTGATTAAATATTTAATCAACTCAAATTAAAGACAAACTACAATTTTACATATAGAAATTGTAATAATAAATTGTCATTACCTGTCGGAAGTGCATAGAGTGCGCCATTTGCGTACAGCCAGTACGAATCTCATTATTTTATTTTGGACTTGTATCCGATCTAGGAGGGTACCTGACAGGGTCTGTCGACATGTCAATGTTTTGAGGGCCCCAAGGTGTCTTGCATATATAACAAAATAAATAAATTAGAATATGTGTATTTAAGACAAATTTATAGTAAATAAACATCTAGGAGAAAGTTAAGTAACATTACCGTTAATATCATGGTTGGATTGCTCTGTACATCAATCCCATAAGGTAAGTGCATTATGGGCGAGTTGTTAATCGTAGGACTTTGCAGGTGAACCTATTTTAAGAAATCGGGAAGGGGGAAGGGGGGGGGCAAATATGGAAGATACACAATTATGTAAACAAATTAGTAAAATCGAACTATGAATCATATATTAAGACAATCAAATGAACATATAAAGAAGTGTAAAATATTTACACTCTGTTGGGAGGAGGCCGAGGGCGACGATGAGAAACGATTAAAGATTGAGCATTCACCATTATAAAACATGTCCCTAGAATCTTGAGCCATCTATTTAAATAGAACAGAATATATCAATTAATGTCATCTACCGTAAATTATAAGCCAACAATAATCGACTTACGTACGTAAAAATATACCTGTTGCTTGTTGCCTTTCATCTTAAGCCGGCGTACAATTTTATCTGTCATCGACTCCTTTCGTTTGCTTGGTGGGCGGCCTTTACTGCGAACTGAGAGCGGACTCTTTACTCTCTTGTTGTTACATCTAACATCTGAATCGTGTCTCATAGTAGTTCCCTCATTTTCGGTAAATTGGACATCATTGCTTCCCTTGGATGATGAAGTGTTCTCCAATTTCGTCTTCAAATCTTGCAGTGTGCGTAGCATTATTTCGGATTTGTCATCAGATTCAGCAGCTATGTCTGCAATATCGTAAATACGACTATATACTAGCTCATATCGGCTAATTTCTGCACTGCTCCCTAAGCTCTTATGCCATGCTTTCACCCGAGTATACCTCCGTCTAACATCCTTCCTCCATCGTGTTAGTATGTAACAAGTTGGGACAATCATCATCTTTCTATTAACTAGGACGGCAATAGAATGTCAGCATAAAATACCCTTATACTCAAAAAGACGACAAATACAACTAACTCGGGAGCTATACTCGTCAAAATATACAGTGAATACTATGTCTTTGCCTCCTTCGCCATATTGTACATACTCGTTAACCCTATACTCATGCACGATACCATTAGATGCTAGTAAAGATGTCTCACAATGCATTAATTCCTTTAACTCCGCTTGAAATTCTCAAAATTTACCAATTGTGTACACATCTTGAAATTGCTTCTCAAATGCATAACGACTTATGGATGGAATGACGGAGCTGAATGATTTGTAGTCTAATTGTGCCTCCTTTTCAGCTTTATTCTTTATAGCGCTTTCATACTGCTCCACAAATAGTTTTAACGTCGTTTTCAAGTTCACGTACCCATCAAAAAACGAATTCATGCTTTCACTTCTCTGTGTCGTGGACATTCCAGCCCAGAATGTATCCTTCACATAAACTGGCACCCACTTGCGTCTGTGCTCGTACAGTACTGACAACCAATCATTCTTTTCAAGTCCATAACAAACTATCATTCTCTTCCATTTATCCTCAAATTCAAGTTCTGTTAGTGATTCATAAATAGCATCCATCATAATGCTCTTAATAGAATGATATTCACCATAACTTTTTAGCTTCTCTGGTATCTTTTTTGTTATGTGCCACAAGCACCATCGATGTTTGGCATCGGGGAATACCACTTCAATAGAATTTTGCATTGCTTTGTCTTGATCGGTGATTATTGCTTTGGGGGCATGGTCGGACATACATGACAACCAATTCCGAAAAAGCCATACAAACAAAGCTGTATCTTCAGCAGAGAATAAGCCGCATCCAAACAAGATTGACTGATCATGATGATTAACATCCACGAATGGAGCAAACGGCATATCATACTTATTCGTTAGATATGTCGAGTCGAAAGTAATTACATCTCCAAAACATTCATAGGCTGCTCTGCTTCTAGGATCTACCCAGAATATAGTGTGAATACGAGAATCATCGTCCAGATCGATGGAATAAAAGAAGTTTGCATTTCTCTCTTGCATGCTTCGAAAATAATTACAAATGGCTTCGCCATTACCTTTACCAAGTCGTAAACGGCGCATTTTATCAATATAATTACGGGAATCCTTCTCTCCAAATGTCAAATTTTCATACCCACCAGCCTCGACAACAAAAGAATTAAAACTTTTATTCAATTTGATTCCGACACTGTGACACCCCCGGAATTTGGATTAGTCCTATATATAAATGATATAATAGGACTAAATCTCTCAACCCGGCTATAGCATTTTGGATGGTAGCAAGATCCATGAGGTTATGAGAGTTAAGCGTGCTAGAGCTAGAGTAGTTCTAGGATGGGTGACCCCCTGGGAAGTGGGGCGACACAGTTGGTATCAGAGCCATTCACCAGCCGAAAATGTGAGATGAGTCTCGGCTGAGCTAGGGTTATATAGCGGGTAGAGCGAGGCTCCCCGGCTAATGACCGTTGTGAGTGGAGTGCAGCTCCTCACAAGGTCGGCTAAGGCTAGCGAGACGAGTCTCACATCGCCTGGTGCTTGTGAGTGTGTTTGAGCCTGACGTGGACGTCAGGACTTAAAGGGGGGAAGAATGTGACACCCCCGGAATTTGGATTAGTCCTATATATAAATGATATAATAGGACTAAATCTCTCAACCCGGCTATAGCATTTTGGATGGTAGCAAGATCCAAGAGGTTATGAGAGTTAAGCGTGCTAGAGCTAGAGTAGTTCTAGGATGGGTGACCCCCTGGGAAGTGGGGCGACACAGACACGATCATTAAGATCAAGCCGCCTCTTAACACTACAATCTATAACTCGATTGCACGAAAAATATCGAGACTTGCAAGGACTTAATCCATGATTATGGTCAAGTTTGACCATACTTATTACACAAGATAAATCCAAATTAATTTTCACATTTATCCTAGCAGGACAGTCCGTCTTCGCTGCCGATGGACGAGGCCGGAGATTAGTCACGGTCCGATTTACTTTTCCATGACGAGAGCATGCGATGATTACATACGAAGGCTTGCCGTTACTCAATTTAGTAGACCTCTTTACAATCCCAAATCCTAATTGTTGTGCGTAATTCTTATAGAAGCCAATAAGCGTTTCTATATTATTAAAATGCATTCCAACTTCTGGTACTAAATTAGATATGTCTGTGACCTCATTGTTTCTTTCTTCATCCATCTCAAACTCAACAACTGATAATGATGAGTGCGTCTAAATATTTAAAAATAATTCTAACCTGTAACACATCATATTTAGTCCTAATACAAACTTGAAATAGTAGTTAAAGAAGAAAATATTTGTGGAATTTACGAAACATTATATATAATGTATATATAGGATTAGTATTTTTACAGTTTATATGTAAAGGTATTATTCTACTATACCCTCAAAATGTATCCTTACAGCTAATACATGTTCCACATTAATACTAACCAAATTACAAAGCAGCATTATATGATCTACATGTTCTACTAAACCCTAAACCGTAAACCATTAACATAATATTATATATAATGTAATTGTCAAAACATCCTATTACATATTATATAGTACATTGTAATAAACCATAAATGAGCGCTCTCCTATATCGGTCAAAAGGAAACATATTAGCCCCTACTTTATATTGTACCTGCTATTTCAAATCAACGGCATTCTATTTATAGACCAAAGAAAGAAGGTTTCTTGCTCTTGTCCCGGGGTTTTGGGAACGCACATAGCTTATTAGGGGGATTATGGAGCCGATTATTACAGCGGAGACGGTGGATGAGCAGGCAGTGACGACTCTTGACGAGCTGTGCTTTGATTTTACAAAGAATGTCGTGTTTAAGCACTGACGGAGGGATAATACAAATGTCGTTAATGTGTTTGTGGACGGGGATCTCGTTGGGATTGGGTCCTCAGAGCAGAAAATGATTGCGAAGCGTAATGCGGCTAGGGGACGCCCTGCATAACTTGGGGAATCTTAAAGACGAAGAGTTTTTGTAGCAAAATCTTAAAGACGAAGAGTTTTTGTAATATGGTTTTGCCAACTGATAGATACTGCATAAGTCATTAAGCTTTTGCTTACCTACTGTATACTCCCCTTCTTCACTACCAACTTGTGCACTTGTCAACAATTCCAATTAGAGTTCCCCAACTTATGTAGGGCATCCCTAGCCGCATTACGCTTCGCAATCATTTTCTGCTCCGAGGACCCAATCCCAACGAGATCCTTGTCCACAAACACATTAACGACATTTGTATTATCCCTCCGCCAGTGCTTGAACACGGCATTCTTTGTAAAATCAAAGCACAGCTCGTCAAGAGTCGTCACTGCCTGCTCATCCAACGTCTCCGCTGCGATAATCGGCTCCATAATCCACCTAATAAGCTATGTGCGTTCCAAAAACCCCGGTACAAGAGAAAAAAACCTTCTTTCGTCTTTAATTCTAGCTCAAGCAGGGGTGTATGATAACAAAGATAACTTATGTCCATCCGAGTCCCCTCTGTTAAGGGTGTAACCTATACATCGCAAGTAGGGGTGTACAGATAACAGTACTCAGGACAGAAAAAAACTACCATGCCTACATCTTAGCCCCTTTCTTGAAATCTCTACACAGCTATGATAAGAGCTATACATAGACTGTACCACAAAACCAATGATGCCTACAAGTGTTTCCTTTTGTATATATGACTGTACAGAACCCATCTATAGTTGTTCCCTAAACCAATACAACATGAATATATGGACTGAACAAAGCAATATGGACTGTTTAAAGAGCTATATATGGACTGTTCAAAGCAAGGAAAGCCTACAAGTGTAATAGCTGTTCCCTAAGCCTACAAGGAAAACCCTATAGTTGTAAATAAAACATCTATAGCTGTGCTTAACCCATCTACTTGAATTTAACTGTGCATAAAAGTGTTCCCTTTTGTATATATGACTGTGCATAATCTATCTATAGCTGTTCCCTAATCCCTAAACCAATCTATCTTAAATTTGGCTGTGCATAATCCATCTCAATGCCTACAATGAGCTATATAGCATATAATAATAGCCTAAAAGTGTTCCCTTTTGTATATATGACTGTGCATAATCCATCTATGGCTGTTCCCTAATCCCAAAACCAATCGCTACTTGAATTTGTACATAACCTATCTATAGCTGTGCATAACCGATCTATATGAATTTGGACTGGATAACCAATCTATATGAATTTGGACTGGAGAGCTATATAGCAGTAGACCAATGATGCCTAAAATGAGCTATATAGCATATCATAGCTGTTTAAAGAGCTATATATGGAGTGTTCAAAGCAAGCATATAATAGCCGACAAGTGTTCCCTTTTCTATATATGACTGTACATAACACATCTATGGCTGTTCCTTAAACCAATTGGCAGCTCCTACTTGAATTTGGACGGGAGATATTTGCAAAGCTACATATGGATGTGTTCCCTCTGTTAACAAAGCTACACATATAGATGGGTTAAGCACAGCGCCAACTTTAGACAATCTTTACATATCTCCTTGAATTTGGACTGCCTACAAGGGTACCCTTTTGTATATATAAGTGTACAGAAGCCAACTTTAGACTATTTTTACTTTCCCAAGCATTTTTTCAATTAATAATTTTTCGAACACTAACTAGAGTGGAAAATTACTTTACATTTAGGTCAATAAGATTCCTATCCCTTTCTCAAGCAATTTGAATTAATTTGAAATATATATATATATAAAATTTAGCTCAGGATTGTGTACCGGAACATCAAGTACCGGTACACAAGGTGTTCGTCATGATGTTAATGGTGTACATGCACTAGTATTACATTGTGTACCGGTACACAAGGAGAGGATTGTGGTACACTAGTATTACAAGGTGTTTCGGAACATCATGTACCGGTACAAGGTGTTCGTCATGATGTTAATTGGGAAAAAAGAAAGAATGAAAAAAGAGAGAATGGAATTGGGAAAAATGAGAGAATGAAATGAGGGGATTGAAATGTACATATGGCGTCGCCCTCGCGAAGGCGTCGTAGATCCTCAAAGCAACAGAGAGATAGAGGGGGCGAGGGGGCGAGGGGGCGAGGGGATGGAAGCATGAACAGAGCTTGTCGTCAGCGTAAGGGATTGTGGCCTGATAGGGGGCGTCGCCCTCGCGAAGGCGTCGTAGATCGTCGAAGCAAGAGAGAGAGAGAAAGAGAGAGAGAGAGAGAGGGAGCGGAAGGAGAGAGAGGGGGTTCTGTACAGAAGGGGAAGAAATGGAGGAAAAAAGTGTGCCCTAAAAAAAAAGGAGTGACAATATCACTCCTTATTAATCCAGGAGAATCCAGACCCTTGGTCACAAAGGTGTAGGATCTACACCTCACTAAGGGGTGTATATAGGTATTATTTTCCATATAAAAAACCTTTAGTATAGGCTTTTCTCCAATCAGGCCACGCCAAAAATCCAATTATAGGCCCATACGCGCAATAACTTTAATCTCTAATTTTTCTATTTCCCAAAGGCTTTGGCGGGAAAACCCTCCACCCCTACCCTCTCCCTCTTCTCCATCCTCTCCCATTTCGACCTCCCCGGAAACCCTAGCTCCGCAAAACCCTAACCCTAATCGGAGGAAGAAGAGAGCCCGAGACTACTAAAGGATTGAATCGATCGTCCTCGTCGATGGGGAGGGGGGAGGAGGAGGAGTTGAGGGCGGCGAAGCGGGGGTTCCGCGAGGCGGAGCGGGAGGGGAACCACGAGGACGAGGCGCGGTGGGCGAACGTGGTGGGCGACATCCTTAAGAGGCGTGGGGAGTACGTCGAGGCCCTCCGTTGGCTCCGCATCGACTACGAGGTCTCCGTGAAGCACCTTCCCCAGAAGCAGCTTCTCCCCACGTGCCAATCCCTCGGCGAGGTCTACCTCCGCCTCGATCGGTTCAAGGAAGCCCTAGTTTACCAGGTTCCCCCACCGATCTTAGGTTTTTTTTTTGTTTTGTTTTGTTTCATGGCTGGTATTGTTGGTCCTGTTGTAGGATGAATTGTTGTTTGATGAATTGCTGTTTGATAAGTGCTATTGGGAGACACAATACGTTATATTTACCCTCAGCAGCTTCTCTGTTGCGCAGAGCTTATGCTTTATGATGCCGGCTTTTCTGGTTAGCAAATGCTTTTCTATTGGTAATTGCAGCGGAAAGCAGAGGCAGAATCTTTGTCAAATAAAGCCTTGTGTTTCCTATGAATCTGGCGACTTGAGGATTAATGATTGGTTACTCCTTGGGGTCATGGTATAGAGGTGTGGAGATTGAGAAATTGCGTGTTGCGCTTATGAAAAGACTTTATTCTGATTCTAGTTGGGTTTTGTGAGAAATATATCTCTTTCCGTGAGTTTGGTTAAATAATAATATATTATAATACACTGCCAATAGTGTAAATACACTGCCAATAACTTCCTAATACTTTAACTACTTCAACAATGTAGGATTAAATTGCTTTTTAGAGCCTCTGAAGAGTTTTGTATTGTGATCTTTGAGAACAATAATATGGCCTTTTTTGCTTCTTCTCTTCGCTGGTATCCTTGTAGGGAAACTTGAATCTTCAGAAACCTTCTTTTTGGCATACTCCAAGTTATACTTCATCACTCTACTGTTCAAAGTGTGGCAACTTACCACTCTGGCATTTTGATCATTATGGCTTGCTGTTGTGTGTCATTAGAATTGCACATGCAACAGTCATTTGACTCACTAGGAACATTGTTAGTAAGGAATTAATTCCTTGAACTTATTGAAATTTTCTAATTTGTTACATGATTGTCACGTGTTCGACCTCAGCAGCATTTTAACCAAGAGGCCCTAACAGAAAATTGAAACAACTACAATAAAGCACTAAGAACAACATAGTTTTACACTTTGAACCATGGGGTGGTAAAGTTGAACTGGGCAATACACATGGGGGCTATCCGATGCTTTCCAATTCTAATTTCTTTGTATGTCATTCGCAAATGAAGATATTCAAATTTTTTCCCAGCCAGGTGGTTGTTTCTTGCCAAATGATATTTGTTTTCTTAAATTCCAGAAGAAGCATCTACAACTTGCCAAGGATTCTGATGACCTTATTGAGCAGCAAAGAGCCAGCACGCAACTTGGCAGAACTTACCATGAAATTTTTTTAAGATCTGAGAATGACCACCATGCCATACGGAATGCCAAAAAGTATTTTAAATCAGCTATGAAACTCACACGGACTTTGAAGGAGAATCCTGCTTGTGCGAAATCTTCCTTCTTTCTCAAGGAATTTATTGATGCACATAATAACATAGGAATGCTCGAAATGGACCTTGATAATTTAGAAGAAGCAGAGAAAATTCTTCTTCAAGGTCTAAAGATATGTGATGATGAAGAAGTTACTGAAAATGATGATGGCCGCAGCAGGCTTAACCACAATGTAGGAAGCCTTTACATTGAGCTGCGTGATTGGAGTAAAGCTAGAGAACACATTGAAAGGGACATTTTAATTTGTAAAAAAATATGTCACCCTCAAGGTGAAGCAAAGGGCTTCATAAATCTAGGCGAGTTGCATTACCGGGTGCAGAAGTATGATGATGCGACTCTTTGTTATCAGAAAGCGCTTGATATTGCAAAATGCATGGAAGATGAAGATGCGTTAGTTGATCAGATTAATCAGAACATTAACACTGTTAAAGAAGCCGCCAAAGTGCTTGAGGAGTTGAAGAAAGATGAGCAAAAACTTAAAAAGCTAATGAGGACTACATCAGATTTACATGGGACAGCAAATGAAAGAAAATGTCTGCTGGAGCTGAATGCATGCCTTGATGGTCTGATTGAGAAGTCCAGCATGATATTTGCATGGCCTAAAGTAAGTATCTTCTGATTTCCATAATCTTGATACCTTGTTCTTTTTTGCCTTTTCTGCCATGGGATTTGCATTTGCTTTGTTAGCTATAAGTATTTATTAATTCAAGAATATTAATTCAAGAAGGTGTCAATGTAAATGTTAGTTACTAATCTGGGCAGAGAAATTTCAGAAAATTGCTGTATTAGTACAAATCCTATCTTTGTTGTAAAACAAATCGAAATATTTTTCCTTTTCTTGCAACTGACTATAGAGATATCTCTTACAAGTGCTCTGCTTTATGCTTTAGCATAGAGAATTTGCTAAAAGGAAGAAAAGGGTGGCTACTGAACTCTGTGATAAGGAAAAGCTAAGCGATTCTTTTCTGGCTATTGGAGAGTCTTATCAAAAGCTCAGAAACTTCAGTAAAGCTCGCAAGTGGTACATGAAGAGTTGGAATATTTATAGGTCGATTGGAAACCTGGAGGAAAGTTGATACCCATCCCCTTAAGTTTTGCAAGGAAACTTCATTCAACTTTGAAAAGCTTCTTGAGAAGCTCAATGTTGCAATTCATGTCAAATGAAATTATTGTTGCTCAATGATTTCAGGGGCAGGCATTAGCAAAAATAAACATTGGGGAGGTTCTGGACTCTTCTGGTGATTGGGCTGGTGCATTGCAGGCATTCGAGGAAGGCTACAGGCAATACCCTAATGCTTCTGTCGTTCTTTCTCCATGGATTAACTGTGTCTGTTTTACTTTTAATGTTCTGTTTTCTATGGACAAAGTTTATGTCCTTGATTTCCTTCGTTTGTTTTTATTGTTTCCAGAATTGCAGTACAAGGCAACCTGACAACTGTTCAACTTTCAGCACTTGAGAACATGCACTACAGCCACATGATTAGATTTGATAATGTTCAAGAAGCAAGGTAGATTGCTGGTAGATGAATCCATTTAGTATTATATAGAGTATGGCCAAATCTAAAATACAGGTAATTTCTTCCTCAGGAAGCTGCAACAAGATATTCACCATTTGAGACAATTACTAAAAGAAGATGCATTTAAAGGCACAGAGAGCGATTACTGCTCTGAAACTGAAACAGAAGGTGGCGACGTATCTGATGATTTACCTTGTGTGAGCAGTTATTCTAATATAGATAGGCCTCCTACAAGTAGGGCTACTGAGGATTTTGATGAGGACGTTCTTCTAGCTTCACTAGTTCGTCAAAACAAGAATTTGTTCAAGATCAAGGCATCTCAGTCACATTCTCTTGTCATAAAAGCTGGAAAACAATCTAATTTTCTTGAATCCCCTTCGAAACGTATAAGAAAATCATATGATGACCAACAGTCTGTTGGTCGCAAGCGTATTCGGGTAGTCATCTCTGACGATGAAGCTGATGTGCCGAACACGATGGACCAATCCAAGAGACTTCCTAGATGTCCAGTTGAGAATACGAGTACAGCTAGTAGAGGTCGGTCAAGGAATCCATTTCCTACTTAAATGTTGAGTCTTCAATTATCTGTAGTTTTTTAGATAAAATGTATGAAGAGTCCCTATACTATCCTGGTGTTGCGACATAGTTCCAGAATCCAAACTTTCTCAAATAAACACTTGAGTCCTCGAACTTTCTCATGTACTGTAATTCCATCTTTGGGCACCAAAAATATTCTGACAACACATAACTTCTTCCTGTAAAATGATCTTTTTCTGCCTCTTTCAATTACACGGAAGCAAGGAAGTCATTTTGTAGGAATTGTCATCACTTTAATGGCCTAGATATTTTTTGGTGGTAAGAAGAGGATTTGCAATATACAAGAAAGCTTAGGAACTAAATTGTTAAAGTGAAAATTCAGGGAGTAAGTTGCTATGTCGGGACTATTTGTACATTTTTGCCTTACTTTTTCCTGTTTTCTCTTTTATTGAGGATTAAAGTATCTTTTTATGGTAATTTATAGAGAAGAGGAAGGATGAGGCATTTGAAACTGCCAAAGAGCAGGTAATTCTCAAATTCTTAAGCTAAGATGTCTCATTGTCTTCTAGTCCATGTGTTCAGCTTAGCTGATAAATTTAAATGATACCTAGAAATTTCCTGTAAAGCCAACTACTGGAACTCTTAATTTTGCAGGCTGGTTCACAATCAAGTGGGTCCAAAGATGTACACAGTGCTTGTATGCCTACCCCCATTGAAGAAAGTATTTGTTCGTTTAAATCAAAAGGCCCTATATGCACTGCTGATAATGTCTTAGACTGTGGAACTTCTAGTGGAGGAAGAGCCTCTGAATCCAAGTGTCTGGCAAGTGGATTCAAATCTGATAGAGGCCTGGTCCCTCAGAGTCTGGTAGAAAGTCATTATGGTGCAGGCTTCAGTACATCTGAAGATGATCATGATGTAAGCTTTGTTATTTTCATATCTTGCCACCAATTAATGGGTGAAATAAACTTATTGTACATATTCACTATTTGATTGTTTGTAAGAACACTATATTCCACATTTCTTGTTTTCTGCTTTATTGTAGCTCAGATGGAGTTTCTCCTGGTTGCTAGTTTAGTTGTCATATGTTTATTTGTAGACTTATATATTAGTATTCATGGCCGTAATAAAATAAGATCAGTCGCTAACATCCACAAATAGCATCCTTGTAAACCTTGTAGAAGTCTCGATTGTTATAATCTTGGCCATTGCATAGAGTAGTTGAGGAAATTAAGCCTAAGAATTATATCTTCACACATGTTAATATGTTATCTTTCTGCAATAGCTTAACAAGATTAGTTGATTTTCCCTACCAGTCCCATTTGCTCTCCTCTTTCTTTGCTTGAGTGAACTCTTGCATACACATTAGCAGATAATTCCTTTTCTTGAAATTCCAAGTAGCAGATAATTCCTAACCAATTTTAATCAAGAATTACAGTAACCTTTCTTCAATATTGAGAGTTGGCTGAGAATCTTTTCAATTGTTTGCTATTGACATCTTTCTTATTTTGCGACAGTTTTTGGCCTTTAAAGTTGGCGACAAAGTGATTTATCTTGATGTGACTTCTTACATATGTGGGGACAATTTGAGTGTTGAATCTCTGAAAGTTGAAGTTGCGTGTATATATTATCTTCAATATTCCGAAGAAAGGAGGTCTAAAGGTATTCTTCAAGTATCCATTCTTAATAGTGAATTATGTTGTTCTTGAATTCTTTGAGCCTTAACCTTAATGAATAGGTGCCATGTGAAATCCTAGAGAATTAATGTCTTATCTTTACGTGAAATTTTCAATTTTTAATGATAAAAATGTGGGAAGTTCCTGCTTTGGTGTTGTTTATTTATTTATTTATTTTTTGCAAAAAATCTAAATCAATGCTCAAAGGTTCCTATGCTTCAAGTTTCCATTCTGGGAATTTCCTTTTCTACTTGATGGAATATAAGATGTTCGTTAGACCAAAATCTTTTGATGTCATGCTAGCTATGTTTATATCATGATATCTTGCGTCTAAATTGTTATTTTGTTCTTCTAACTTGCATTGCATTCTGTCAGGATTGTTGCCTGTTATTGGACAACTGAAGTATTGCGGTAAAGCTTTAGATACTTTGGAATCAGTTGAACATATTAAGCAGCTTGCTTGTGAACAAAAATGTATTGAAGTAAATATCGATGGTAAGCATTAATTGTTTTTGTTTATTCTTTATGGGTAATTAGTCCTTGTTTTGAAAATAAAAATAAAAATTATTCATGTGCATTATGTTTACCACATTGTAGCCAAAAGATAGTTCTATCTGCTCTTCCTTCATTGGTGCTATTGATACTGCTTGAATATATGGTGCTTATGTTTTTACCAAGTATACCCATCTTTAGTTGCTTTTTCATCATTTAGATCTAATACTCAATCAAGCTAGCATGCTGCTACTTTCTTTAGCGAGCATTAGGAAAATAGCCATTATATTTGCTATACTTATAATGGAATTTTCTTTGATATCTCTCTACAATTTGTGATGGTTTAATCTCCAAAGGATGGGTCCCAAAACGGCTGATGAAATTGTACGTTGATTACTGTGCAAAGTTGTCAGAAGCACCCAATCTGAAGTTGCTGAAGAAGCTATATCATTTAGAGGTATCACATTGTCTTTAGTTAGTGTACCGTTGTGGTTCTTCCTTCTTTGAAATAATTTCTTGAAGTTGATGTAATTTCTTGGTACAATTGGTTAACTGCACTTATCATGGCTTCTTTGTTTGCTAATAGGTCTCGGAGGATGAAGTCGTTGTATCTGATTGTGGATTGCAGGACCTTTCTGTGATACCTTTGCTAAATGCTCTAGAAGCACATAAAACAACAGCTGTCTTAGACTTTTCCCATAATTTGCTAGGTATGGTTACTTACCATAGCAAGCATATGTCATAGAAGATATTGTTCGACTTACAATTAAGACCTTGTATGATGATTATTATTATTTTTCTTTTACAATTTCGTGGGCTTTATCTGCTTCTTTCTATTGTGTGAACTTGTGATGATTATTCACCTGCTTATGCTCTTGCTTACAAAAATTTTTGTAGGGAATGACACAATCGAGAAGCTCCAGCAAATATTTACATCATCAAGCCAAAAGTATGGTGGCTTGACATTAGACTTGCATTGCAATCGAATTGGTCCAACTGCTCTATTCCAGGTATTTACAAATTTAACCAGCTTTCCTTAAGGGTGTTATATGTATTGGTGCATCCTAACTGGTTGTTCTCAAGGTATTGTTTGGATGGGGGTATAAGGGGCCATAAGGGGGCTTATTCCCTCTTATTCGCCCTAACTCCATGAGGAACATTTGTTCTCCTCTTATTGAGGTATTCTAGAATAATCTATTAAGGGGGGAACCACTAGTCTTCCTCTTGTTCCCTTACTTATTAAGTAATAAATAATTATAAAATATTATCACTTAATTTATTATGTATTGACATATTTACTAATTAACTAGCTAACAATCTAACCACTTAACTTATTAAACTAATAAATATTTAATTAACTATTTGAGCAATTAGTTATTATTTATAATTAATTAGCTAATTAAAAAGTAAACTATTTTATGCGCTTATCTAATAACTAATATCAATATTAATTAACCAATTAATATTTTGATTAACCTAATTAATTTCTTAACTAATTATCTAACAAATTAAATAAGTAACTGATTAATTAATTAACAAGTTAACTTAATTTTTATAGTTAATTAATTAATTAATGTGCTTCTCCATTATCTTACACAATATTTATTTGCCCCTTAATTAATTTATTTACCTTTAAAATTATTATTTATTAATACTTTGATGTTAATTAATTATGTAAAATTTTTTTATTTTAAAATTGTTATTATCCATATTCCCACTATACCAGTCTAACCGTCCAAACATTATTTTTCTGATTTCTAGGAATAACTCAATTCTTAGCCATACACAAAGTCGGTCTAATTCCTACTTTAGAAATTGTACTAGAACTATAAATAAGTAAGAACAATTTATTTCCGAACCAAACGATACCTAAAGATCTGAACATAATATCTCAGTATATGAATTACAAAATAGCATAGCATTCCCGCATGGATTGGAAGGGCAGAGTAAAGGACAACTGATATATTCTTTTTTACATTATTACTAGGATAATTGGATACATATACCATCTTAAATATGTACAAATATTCTTCTTTCTAGCATACACCATTCTTTCTATGTAGGTATACAATATAACTCCTTTCCTACTAATCTACAGATATGCGAGTGTGCTGTTATGTGTGCACGGCTGGAAGTACTTAACCTCTCTGGAAATCGCCTGACTGATGCATGTAGTTCATACCTTTCAACAATTTTGCAAAATTGCAAAGGTGTGTTATACTTCGAAGTGCCGATGTTGACTTTGCAAATTTTGTTTATTAATTCACTGGGACAATCTAATCTATCAAGAAACCTTATATGATTAGGACCGAAACTTTAATTAACAAAGGTCTTATCACATAAGCTATCTTCTTGTTCTTTTTCTATTTCTCTCATTCGTGTTGGAACTTGCTTTTCCCTTCTTTAAGCACTGGTATATTTCCTCTAATAGAACTTGCTTTATTTTCTTTATTTTTTTTGTAGTGCTTTACAGTTTAAATATAGAGCAGTGTTCTGTCACATCGAGAACGATTGAGAAGATTGCAGATGCACTGCATGATGGGTCTGTCCTTTCACATTTGTCAATAGGTACTGTTATGGCATTGTTTCCCACCTGAGATAAAGTTGGGGTTTTTCTAAATTGATCTGCTTAGTAGTTTGGAATCTCTGGTTTTAACAGGTAAAAACAATCCTATATCTGGAAATGCCATGGTTAACCTCTTCTCCAAACTTGCGTCCTTAAAAAGGTTAGTAATTTACTTTTATATTTTCATTGCCCTAAAAAGGTTAGTAATTTACTTTTATATTTTCATGGCCCGATAGTGCCCAAATAGTTGACAAACCAAATTGTTTAACTTTGAATTTTGTAGATTTTCAGAACTGAGCCTGACTGGTATAAGACTGAACAAGATGATGACTGATCACCTCTGTCAACTTGCTCAATCCTCAAATCTTTCAGTATTATTACTTGGTGGGACTAATATTGGAGATGTAAGTTGACATTTTCCTGATGTTCCCTTTAATAATAATATGTGGTATGTAAACAAACCCCTGCAAAATTATCTAGTTACACACATACCTGCACAATATGATTTTTCATATTTGGTATTTTCTTACATATATATTCCTGTATGTACAGAAGTGCCCTTATTTTAGAGAAGTTTTTCTTATACAACTTCAACTTCACCTCATAAATTGAATGATTCCCCAAATTAAAAGATATTTATGTAAGAAACTGCAATGTCCTGGGTACACACACCCCCCCCCCCCCCCCCCCCCCCCCCCCCCCACACACACATAACTCTTGGTCAATTTTGATGATAGAGCTATTAAATCAATGATCCATACCATTAAAAATGATCTAGAACGTTTGAAATGACTAGAAACTGAATATCATGATTTAAAATTTTTTTTTATTAACTCTCTCAAGAGAATATAAAATGAACGGTAAAAATCGAACGACCTTAAAAAAATAGAGGATCGGGCTATTGATTCGAGGTCAGAGTTATTGATCTTGATCTAGTTAATCAATAAAATTTTCTATCAAAACGCCATATCAGCCATTAAAATTGTCAATCTTTAAATTTTTTGATTTTAAAGAAGATGATGTCAAAAAAATCATGAAATTTGATTTCTAAGAACTTCAAATCTTAAATTTTATTTAATGGTATGGATCATTTGTTCGGGAGCTATATCATCTAAAACAACCTATTAACACGAAGGCGATCATCCTCACAATAGTAGATGGACTATATATGTATATAGCATGAAGGGCTTGGTGCTATTAATAGCACCCCAGTCTCTCTCTCTCTCTCTCTCTCTCTCTCTCTCTCTCTCTATATATATATATATATATATATATATATATATATATATATATATATCAAGGATTTAAGTGCCGTGGCACGGGGTCGTGCCGAAAACTTGCCGGCACGGTACGGCTCGGTGCGTGCTGAGCCGTGCTGATGAGTGCCGGATGAGTGCCGATTACAAAAAATACATGCGTGCCGACACATAATGGCATGAAATATTTATTTTCTTAAGCAAGAATTTTTTTTAATTGTTTATTATGTATATTTATCAAATATTTTGAACTTTATTAAGAAAATTACTTAGCAAATTTAAGAAAAAAGGGTTTTGAACTGTGCCTTCGGCACGGGGGCTGTATCGTGTCGGTATTTTGTTGGCACGGTACGGCACAGTGGATACGGCCCGTGCTAATGGATACTTAAATCCTTGATATATATATATATATATATATATATATATATATATATATATATATATATATATATATATATATATATATAGTCCAACTACTATACTATTAATAGCACCAAGCACTTGGTGCTATCAAGTTTTCTGCTGTTAGATCTACCCCTTTGATCATTTCTATCTTTTAGATCATACTATTCCACCAACCACCCATTAAACCCTAAAGAATCACTATCATCCTAACCGCACATTTTTTCATTCAAGAACCGAAAATCTAATAGCACTAATAACTTGGTGCTATTAATAGTATAGTAGCCTAGTTCTTTATATATATATATATATATATATATATATATATATATATATAGAGTCCGGCTACTATACTTGTAAAAGTACCAAGCAATTGGTGCCTGTAAGTTTTTTACCGTTGGATCTATTCCTTTGATTCAAGGGCTAAAATTTACAAGCACCATTGACTTTGTACTTTTAAAAGCATAGAAGCTCAATTATATATATATATATATAAGTTGCAATCCTGATTTACCTGTCACTGTATTGTATGTCTCTCTTAGTGCAGGACGGAGCTGTAAGGTTAACTGAGGCATTATCCAGTGGATCTCGAGAATTGCTGAAGTTAGATATATCAGATTGTGGGTCAATATCTAAGGATTTTACAAAATTATGTGCAAGTTTCACTGCACTCGGCATTATTGAATTGAACCTGGGACATTGTTATATCGGCAAAGAGGTTAATTTTATCATCTTTAAAATCTAATAGAAATATCTTTGAAAAATAATGCTTACGCAGGAAGTTATTTTCTGCTTCTCTAGGCAGGGGTCTACACGGTTTGGTCCCAAACCGAAAACCAAACCAAGCCAAACCAAATAAGACTATTTGGTTCGGTTTATATAGTTTTCGGTTTGATTCAGTTTTAAAATTTACTAAAATTTGGTTTTTAGTTTCGGTTCTGTTTGAACACATTTCTTAACTAAATCGAACTGAAAACCGAATAATAATATTCCTAATATTTTTTACTCATTTTTTCTAAGCTATTTATTAAAATTTTATATATATGATCAAATCTTGATTATATATCAACACATTTTTCAAAATTCTTTCTTTATAATTAAATTTTTTGTGTGTGATTTAATAATGATTCAATTTTTAATCTTAAATTATAAATTAATTCATAAAAAATAAAAATCTAAAAATTAATTGCAATACCGAACCAAACTGAATTAATTCGGTTTGGGTTAAATTGATTCTGAGTATAAATCGCTTTGGTTTGGTTTTAATTTTTTTCAAACCGTAAAATTCGGTTCGGTTTGGAATTTGCCTGAAAATTGAACCAAATCGGACCGATTACACCCCTAGTCTCTAGGTGCAACTAGAGTGGCTCAGCGAATTGATGAAAGTTGCTGAACACTGCCTTTTTCTTGCATGATTACCTCAATATAGAAATTCTTGAGCTTTTAATCGCAGGCAATTTAAAGTGTAAACAACTTAAAATCCGCTCAACAGCTTTTTGTTGCAGCAAAAGTAGAAGCTTTAAATTTGAGCTTCTGCTTTTAAGGTGTAGAAACCCATTTCAGCTTCTTACTACATGAAAAGCTCTAGAATTTTAGTTTGCCAAACGTAGCTTCGGGTGCTTATTTATTTATTTGTTTTTATTTGAAAGGAGGTTCTAGAGCTACTTGTATATTTATTTACTTTTGTTAATCCAGAAGAGTAATTGGCTGTTCCTTTAATCGCTGTAAAAGCATGTTAATCAACAGTATATACCCTTTTTTGCCTTTTATTAGCAATATAATTGTCGATTATTTTGCACTTTTATCTCTCTGATCATCTTTAGATCTTGAACAGGGTTGTGATCTGCTTGCATCTTGGATAATGGACTCTCGATGCTGTCTCAAGTCTCTCATCCTCAACAGCTGCTCTCTTGGGCTTGCAGGGATAATTCGAATACTTGAGTCTGTACCAGGTCAGTAAACCTCTAGACCTTCACATTCTCTCTCATTCTCGCTCTCTTTTCAAGTAAAAAAAATTTAAACACTGTCCTTTGGAAGTTTGAGTTTTCTGAAGAAGCTTGTTATTTAGTATGGTATTTAGAGCAATCCTCAGATTGGGCATATTTGCACTTTTCCATATTGGTATCATTTAATTTTCACTTATTTAATCCAAACGGCCTTGTCAAAAGGTGTTGAGCCCAAATAAGAGGGACTGCCAAAATAAGAAATATTAAAGCGCTAGTATTTCACTTCCTCTCTCATTATGTCATCTATGCTGATCATCTTATTGTTTTCTTTCAGAAAACAACACATTGGAAGAACTCCATTTGGCTGGGAACGATTATATAACACTCGAAAGAGCCTTGCAGTATGATCAAGAAGCTGCAGCAGCTAAGAATACATGCATAGGAAATGGAGAGTGCAATAACATGGAAGTGGCTGATAGTGAAGATGACGATGAAATGAGTGAGGAGGACGGAGAGTGTTGGAGCTCGTGGCTGAGAGGCTTGCATGGTTGTCGGTCGATCCGAAATCTTGCTATCGCTGTAGAGTTGGCAGAGCAGCTGAACATGCTCGATCTAAGTCAAAACGGGTTAGAGGACGAAATTGTAGAGTCGTTATACTCTGCTTGGTCATCGAATTCAGGTCCAAGACGCGGTGGTAGGGCCCTTAAGCATGTTACTGCCGGGGTGGTTCATTTTTATGTCGAGGGGAAGAGGTGTTGCGGATTGAGATCTTGCTGTCGAAGAGACTAAAGATTTAGCAGGTCATTGGATGGGGAGGTTTCTTTTTGCCGTCTTTTAGTTCACAGTTAAAAATTGTATTAACTAATTTCATGTTGATAGGTTTAGTTATATAATGCCCAAAGTAAATTCTTGACTCGTAAATGAGTAAAAGTAGGAGGGCAAATTCTTGAATTTATATAGAAGTGCTGTTTGAGTGGAATTAGTTGAATGACCTATAATTTTTCAGTCCTATTAGCTTCTATTCGGGCCGCTGGTGGGGGAAGCATCAAATTAAATCTTTTGGTTTTAAGAAATTGGAGCTTATTTTAGCTTTCCAAGAGGATTAAAGCATAAAGAATTTATTTGAACTATTGATTATTCTGAGTCAGCTATCTTACTTTTCAAAAGTTTGATTTTACTAACTAATATTTCAATTTATTTGATTTGAGTTGATCGACGGTATTTTAATTTTAAATTTTGAATGTGCTATTTATCTTTACTTAGTATACTTATATAATTTTTGTAGCTATAAATTTTTTTAAACAAGTAATTAGTTTAAATTATGAAGTCAAACAACTGTTGACCAGACTCAAATCAACGAAAATTGAAAGATTGGATAGTAAAATTAAAATTTTGAAATTTTTAGATAGTTGATTCAAAATAATCCATTGTTCAAGATAAGTTATGTAAGTTTTAATCTTTAAACAATTACTTTTTGAAGCTAGTTACAAAGTTATCTTTTTTTGGCCTTTATTTTTTTTGAGTAATGTTAGGTATATGATGTACACTCCACTTATTCAGGAGTGGAGTCTTCATTCATCCAGAGGTGTGATTTTTTTCACTGGTCATTTCTAAGACGTACACTACATTTGGGGTGCACAAAGAGTTATTTTCTATTTTCATTTATAAGGTTCAGTGTGCAAGTTGAAAAATCTATCCTTTTTATTCAAACCACTTTATTTCAAAAATATAGAAACAAAGTCATCAATTCAATTACAATAAAGAACTTTGGCATGTATAAGCAAAACTAAACCAACCGAGGCAGCTACACACTAGTGTTGGTTTAGTATTAAGAATGAAACATTGGAATAGTAACATAAATAGCTACCAACTATTGGCTACTCCGGAAGCTCCCTCCTAATATCATAAACCTCCAAATAAGTGTTGTTGTGTCAACTATTGTGGCCTGGGGCAGTTGAGCCACTACCCTTCGGAGAAATGGAAATCAATTCGTAAAACATCCCATTACCCACCCTAGTGAATCTTCAGTGATTCGAACCATATGAGGATTCAAATATTATAAAATCAGTTTTTAAATATAAATAACAAGGCTTCAAAACTCAACAATAATATTTTTTTGGTAGTGCTTTTGCACTCATGAGTTAAATTGGTTGCGTACAAACTAACATAAAAATTACACCTAGTGTTGTAAAATGAAGGTGAAAAATATTAATGGCAATTTCACGAATACTTGGTAGGCAATTTTACAATTCACATCCTAAATACCTAAATGGAGAGCCAAACACCAGAGTAATAACAATAAAAATAAAATTATAAGGACACTGTTGGAAAATCCGGTACTTGTCCCGGTACCAGATTATGTGAATCCGCAATTCGTTCCGGTACAGCAATCCGCTTCGGTACCGCATAGAGTTGGGATTCTACAGTGAAAATGTCAAATTGGATTTTTTTATTACCAAAAATTCGTCCTCACAACATAACCGGATCTAACACAACCACAAAGAAAAGAAAACCAATACAAGAAATATGTGGGTGAAATAAGATTCATTAACCAAGAAAAGAATTACACCGACTCCTCTTTTCTTCTGCAATCTTTAACTACTACGTCGAGCTCACCACGCAAGCTCCACCTTGAGCTTGTCTCTGCCGCTCAATGTTGCCGTATCCTCCGCTCTATCTTGAGCGATTGCGCCTTCGCGAACTTTTGAAACCCAAATTACTTTTGTTTCGGTTCTGATTGTTCTCCCGTTCAGAACATACATGTCACGCCCCGGGTGTAAACCAGAACCGGGGCTCGTCTACAGATCCGCCGTGCACACGAAATTTTCCGCGTACACGAAGCGTCGGTAACCTGCTCAGATATAAGATATACAATAAAAGAGTATAAATACAGAGCTGAACTAAAAACTTCAACATCTCAGACTGAAACTGGAAATAAAATACAGCCGTAATAAATACAATAACCTCCCAGTTCATCAAAATAATACACCCAGCTGGCCGAAGCCAGACCCCAAAATAAAAGTAAACTACTGTGAGGACCCGAATCCCCGCTTAAGAGTTTACTGTTGGATTAGTGGCCTTTGGGAGTGTTTGTGCACGTGTCGGGCCCAAGAATTAGATTTATGGTGTAAATTAGGAATAAGTTTGCATCACCGGAGGCCTTTGGAAAATTTTAGAAGTGGAATTGGGCAAAATGGACTTCGGATTTGGATTCAGCGCGCGAAAACGATTAAAATGGACTATCTACTTGTGTTTTTCGGAGCCCGGATGCGAAAACACGATTTTCGAGGTGTGGGTGTACTATTCCGGCTGCCGGAGAGGTGCCGGCGGCGGCGGCGGGCGGCGGGGCGCGGCGGCCGGCTGAGGCGCAGCCGCTCGGTCCACCGTGGGAGCGTGCACCCTGGCGCGGGACACGTGGCGGCTCCCGGTTGGCCGACGCAGCAGGCGCGGTCCACGGGAAAAGCGGAGGTGTACGGTGGACCGGTGGGTGACACGTGGCAGCGTGTGGTTGGTGCGGTGTAGCGCGCTCGGTCCACGGAGCAGGCTGGGGTGGCCTCAGGGCGCGTGCCTGGCAGAGGCGCAGGCGGCGGCGCAGGGCGCGTTGACCGCGGTTTCCCGCGCTCGGGCAGGCCACGCGTCGGCTTCCGCGATGGGCCACGCGTCGCGGAGTGAGCGGTGCGTTTTGCTGTCCGCTATTTTGCGCTGACGTGGTGCACTCTCCACGTTTCGGGCGCTGGATGGTCGGGTCCATGCACCCAGTTTTCGGCGCTCGAATGATTCGGGCGCCCGAAACCAGGGACAAATCGGGAATTAATCGATTTGTTTCTTTGAGCCTATAAATAGCCCGAGCCTTCTTCTTCTTCAGTTTTTCCGTGTTTTCGAGCCTCCTCTCACCTCGAACCCTTAAGCAAAGTTGTTCCCCTTTGTGTTCTGCACCCTCTAGAGGATTTCCGAATTTTTACGTGGCACGCTTTTCGAGGTTCCATTTTCTTCGGCGCGTCGCGACTCTCCTTCGCCGGTGTTCCCTTTCGTTGCGTTTCGGTGCGCGAGCTCCCCCGGCCTACCTCGACCACCTTTTCAGGCGATTCTTGCGCCGTTGGAACGGCGACAGATAGGGCTACGATCTTGGTATTTTCAGCTTCCCCTCGTTTCACGCTTTTTGAGGAGTTTTTCCGAGCTTACTGTGACACTTTTTCTGTGGTTGAGCTTTGGACAGCGGCTTGGTCCGTCGGCGATATCTCCGCACTCGGACATCGGTTTGGGACGTTCCTATACACTTTTTGCATCTACGCGTCGCGAGGATTCTCGTCGTATTTTCTGGGATTTTTTTGAGACTTGCCCGAAGGTATACTTTTCCCCCTTTTCTGTGCAGAGTATTACAGTTGTGTATGTTGTGGAGTTTCGCGCTCACTGCGTTGTGGAATTTGTAACTCGGGCTCCGGGACTCGGATTGTGACGTGCAGGTACTCGTTTCGAAGGGGTCGACGCGATGATCGCGATAGTATTTTTGTTGGATTTTTTAGAGTCCGTTCTGCAGGTGAAAATTGCACATCTTCGAGACTGTTTTCAGTTGATGGTGTATACTTGGATATTTTGGAACAAAGTGTAACCTTGGACCTTATTGTTGTACCCAGGGGTGTTTGCGAGTGTTTCTGGACCCGTTGGAGTTGAGGATTATTGGAGATAATGGTTTTCGGGTATTTTCAGCTGTTGGACTTTGGACAGTTTAGCACCTTCAGGTGGGTAGCCTCGTCTTCAAGACGTTTGGACTGTTCAGTAATTCTATTGATGTAGGATCATGCATGGTAGTACTATGTAGCATGCTAGGATGTGAGAGTTGATACTCCTAGTGTTATTTGTTTAGCATGTGATCTTTGCTTCCTACCCTCTGTTAAATTATTGTTATCTTGGAACTTGACCTAGCACCCCCGTCATATGTTGCATATGTAACCAGACTAGTAGAAAACCCTAATCTGCGCTAGGTTTATTTATGCTTTAGACATCCACACGTTCTACTTATTCTTGGACATAGTGTTATCCTCGCCCGGGTAGTGGGCCGAGCGGTCGGTTTTCCTTTTTCGTGTGGGATGCATGTTGCACTCGTGCTTGGGAGCAGAGTGGAGTCTGGTAGATGTAGTTGGTCGTTTATCTGTGGCGGGAGCCGTTTGGGTAAACGGTGGTCCCGGGAGGTCTTGTTCCTGTTTGTTTTGTCGCCACTGTGTTAGTGGCAGTAGTGTACCAGTGTTAGCAGGACCTAGAACCCAGAACCTTTTTGACATACACATGATTTTAGTCTACCAATGCTTTCTTCCAAGCATCGAAGGGCCGCTGGAGTCTGTTCTTGTTTGATTGGACAAAGGCATCAGCCCTTCGGGGTTTGGGTATAAATACTTATTTTCTAACTGTTTTTCCTAAAAGAACTAAAAATCATTAAAAGGGGTTTCTCCTCGAATCAAGATAGTTTTTTTTCAACAAAAAAGGAAACTACTTTTAGTCCTCACCCCGCGTGGGCTGAGTGAAAATGGTTTTCAGTAACAAATGTCACCTTTTTCCTGTAAACTCCCCCACTCGAGAGGATTCGAGTGGTCTGGGTTCTAGGGGTCGTTCCTTTGTCGGGACAAAAGCCACGGAGGCCGAGCATGGAACCTGTTCTTGTTGATAGGGTTGTAGGTGTTGGTCTCCCGAAACTTTCGGGCCCTGGTTGGTGTCTTCTGCATGTTGTACCGAGGTTGTCGTGTTCCCGAACTGTAAGGGGGTCGGGAACTTCGATAGGCGGAGCCTAGAGTCTGTTCTTGTTTGATAGGGTTCTAAGCACCGACCTATCGGGTTTTCCAAACCCTTATGGCGTCGGTCCTTCCTGTGTTATCTGTGAGTTTGATATTCTGTCGTGGGGAGCCGTTGAGTAAACGGTGGCCCCGGGCCGTCGAGTATCTTCCGGTCTGTGTTATTGGGAACCGTTGGGGTTGACGGTGGTCCCGGGTCGTTGAGTGTTGTCCGACCAGTTTTGTTAGCCCTGAGTTGTGGGTCGATCCCGGCTGTGGAGTATCTCCAGCCAGTGTGTTTTGTGCTGTGAGTTGGTGGAGTTTGCTAGTGTCTTGAGATTCGAGAGAGCTTATCAGCTGAGTCGTCGAGAGTGCTCCGACCGTTGTGCGAGATGTTTGAGGATCCTTAGTCTTTCCGTTCTGAGAGTGAGCGTGGATTTTGGACTATAGCCTGTAGAGCCACATTGAGCTCGACAGAGTGCGCGGATACCTTTTTTCTCGATGGGGTCGCGCCCTTCGAGTGCCACGCCCGGAGTGGATCTGTTACTTTTGTATCGCGACTTGTCGACGCAGTCCCTCTGGCTGGGCCAGTTTTGGCAGTCACGGACGCCCTACGTCAGTCCGGTCCTACGTGGATGTAACGGCAGTAGATAGGCGCAGGTTTGACTGGACCCGAGGAGGCAGTCAGGTAGATTGGGTGATCTGAGTTAAGGGATAGTAGATGCACCATGTTTTCATCTGTTTCACCTTTTTGAGCATCTAGATAGAGGCATAGTAGCTGTAGAGTTATTCTTTTCCAGCTCTTTCCTTCAGTATTTCATTTGTTACTTCATGCCTCTAGTAGACTTAGTGGGCAGACCGTCGGGCTTGTTGGCGGCACCCACTGAGAACTATTGTGGGATGTAGTTCTCACACCCGTCGTGGTGTCTTTTTTCCCAGAGACTTCTACTCCTGTTCCTGTTGCTCCTGTTGCTGATCCTGCTGATCGAGGTGAGGGAGTCGCGAGATAGATCCCTACCAGTAGTCTTCCAGAGAGAGTAGATGTACCCACTTTTCTTTATATTTTGAGAGTGTTATGTTGAGAGACCTTTGTAGTGAGGTTTAGAGTTGTACTTTTCTTTTATAGTTTGAGAGACTTATGTATTTGTGAGGACTTGGGTTGTATTTATTTTATTTCTAGCAGTTTACTTTTCAGCTCTGATATCTGTATAGTGTAGCATCTTTCTTTTGCAGGTTAGTCGCTTCGTCTATACGGGGCTTCCCGTATGGGCGGCGGATCTGTTGGCAAGCCCGGGTCGCAGTTTCGACGCCGGGGCGTGACAGATTAGAGTGGTATCAGAGCCTAGGTTGTAGGTCATTGTGGACTTAGAAACCCTAGGCTTGCGGTTGGACATTAGGATGACTACGTGAGAGTTGTGACTTTTAGCGAGAGTCCTGATTGAGTTTTATACCTCTCCCAAGAGACGGGGTGAGTGATTGGCATGTTTATTCTCCTAAGCGATTATGTTGGCTGCAGACAACATAATGCTATAGAATGGACGACATGTCTTAGACTTTCGCAGGATTGGGTCGTATGGTTGTTGTGTCCTGATGGTTGTTATTGTGCAGTGGACTGCTTTGCCCCTGAGACGTCATGTAGCGAAGAGGGCACATCCCGCATCTGATGAGTAACCCGAGCAGCGGGAGGCAGAGCTATTAGAGCAGAGCGAGACCCAGGAGTTATGGACCCAGATGGCACAGATGTCGGAGGCTGTCCGATGCCAGGAGGAGGCCATGGAACGTTTGATGCGCTTGTTGGAGCAGAGAGCACAGCCAGTTGCAGTACCGCTTGAGTGTCCTCCAGCACTTTCTTCCTATGCAGTGGCATCTTTAGTTGTACCTGTGGCACCGATGAAGCGAGCAGCCCCCTCCGTGCCGACGAGTAGTGCCGAGGCACCGAGGCAGGGTGGATAGTGGGTAGTAGATGAGCTTTGGGACATCATTAATCGTTGGAGCCAGTCTCGGCAGTCTGAACCATCCCGATTCATAGGGTTGAGTTGGAGCCTTTGTAGGCAGAATTGGGGTTGGTGGTGATGGAGAGACTATCTGAGACCCTCCCTATGCTAGGGAGTTTATGCAGTTGTTGAACTGCGCGCTCCAGGTTTCGAGGGACGAGGCGCATAGGATATGTGTGACTGGGAGTGGATTGTGCCAGGATACCTTTCAGTTTAATTGGTCCCTCCGTTACGGATTATTGACACCTCGATGGTGTAGGCGTTGTGTATGGAGCGTGGTCCTGCAGCTCCTTTGGATAGGGATCTGCCGCCAGAGGCAAGTTCTGGATTTTGGTGCTTCGCGCCGGGTAATGGAGGATAGATCGGTTGGCGGAGGCATTTTTGATTTCTTTTTCCAGGATAGCGGATTTCTGAGATGCCAGAGATCGGGTGGACCCCGATGGCAGCATCAGCATGTACATCAGAGTGGCGCGACGGTAGCATGGATTGGTTATCTACGAAGGACCGCATTTGTCACCCCAGTGTGAGCAGAGGCAGAGACCGTGCTCCCTATGTGGATAGTCTAGATATTTTCCGACAGACTGGACGTTGACGTCGAGGCAGACTGAGCGACGACCACCTACATCGAGCGGATGAGTCTGTGCCGCCCGGTTGGAGGGCGCCACAGCAGAGGACCGGGTTGTCACCGGCATGATTTCTTTACAGCAGTCTGAATTGGTGTTTTTGGCTTTCCTATCTCGGCTGGAGGTAGAGTTGTTACCACGTGCACTAGAGGTACATGTTCCTGTTGGTGTTGTGCATGTGGGGGAGTCTTGTGGATCGTGTCCAGTACAGTTGAGACTGGGAATTATACCGGCAGGTGTTTCGGTTCAGTGACAGCTCCACGACTCAGATTGAGCACACGGGATGGACCAGTTGGTGCGGTATCGTGCAACTGCTGATTGTGGAATGAGAACAGCGACCTTTACGCGAGTTGGTCAACAGGAGTTCATTCTCACTGGTCACCGGGGTATCCTTCCTGTTACGGAATTTGAGTTGGCGTATTTCGTGAATGTGTTAAGTCTTGAAGATTGAAGATGAAGAAATTTTGGATCGTCTACCTCAATCTCAAGAAAGAAGAATTCAAAAGGATCAGGTACGTTTAACTAAAGAATTTTGATGATCCGAATACTTCTTATAGTGTAGAAACACCTGGAAGAGGTTTTAATTGCTTATTCATCAAAAACTGGACATGGGACATGTTCAGGATCCGGATCGTGGCTTTCAATCCGGATCCCGAAAGGTGTTTGTTCATACACTGGTTCAATCCGGATCGCAGCACTCTCTGATCCGGATCCCGAACACTAGTTTTACCTGTGTGCTTCTTCGATCCGGATCAGGAATTGCAATCCGGATCCCGAACATGATATTCTGGTAAAACTGTATGAACGATCCGGATCGGTGACTACGATCCGGATCCCGAACAGGCAATTTTCTGGAAATCGTGGTTTATGCTTCTGCAATCCGGATCGCCAGATCTGATCCGGATCGCCGTCGGGATTTCTTTCCAGAAAAGGCTGTTTTTGATCCGAATATTCTTCCTAGGGTTTCTAACCTATAAATAGCCCTTCCATTTCATTTCTAGGGCATCCGCAATAGATCGGCTGGTTAAGAAAAGATAGCCGAAAAGAAAAATCCACATATATAGAGAAGAACGGAAATCATTAGATCTATTCAATGGTTCTTCATCTATATTGATTGATTTGATTCTAGGTTTTCCATACTCACATTTTGAGTAGAATCAAATCAATGAATACTTAGATGGTATTTCCGATCTATCTTTAATCTAAGTATTCGGCGGATCATCACCACCCAAACAAACAACGATTTATCCCAAAATCGGCGCGTGGACTCGCGTGGCCTTGTGGATTCAAGGTGTTATCGCTCTCGTGGATTCGGAGCGAGGTGCGTTCGTGGATTCGAAGCGTGCCATTGGGTGAAGACCGTGGATTCGGTTGGACGTCGTGGACTCGACGTTGGACGCTGTGGATTCAGCGTTGGGCGCGGATCGTGGATTCGAGAAGCGTCGTGGAGCGAGCGGAGAAGATCTACTAGGAGCGTATGGTAAAAGGTTGAGTCGTCTGTGAGTACGCTATATCACCTTGTACGTGTGTTAATTCTAGTGGATTTCGCCGTGTTATCGGTCCCGTGGTTTTTTACTCCGGTTTGGAGTTTTTCCACGTAAAAATCTTGTGTGTTCTTTTATTTTTCCGCATTGGGTTTTATCGCACAATGATTTTTTGAGTGTTTATTGTTTACACCTATTCACCCCCCTCTAGGTGTTTTTTCCCCTATTAGATCCTTATTAACCTAAACCCAACAAGTGGTATCAGAGCGGGAATAGGGTTGTAAACAATGGTTGAAGGTGGAAACATCAATCGACCCCCTTTCTTTGATGGAACTAATTATGCGTACTGGAAAGTACGGATGAAAGCTTTCTTAATTTCCATCGACGAAAGGGTGTGGCAATCAATTGAATTAGGATGGTCTAATCCAACTGAAATTTTAGATGATGTTCGCACCTTAAAACCTAGGTCGAAATGGACCAAGGAAGAGATAGACTTATCTTCTTACAATGGCAAAGGGATTAATGCTCTATTTAATGCTTTGTCACAAACTGAGTTCTCTCGCGTCTCGGCATGTGAGACTGCGAAAGAAATCTGGGATGTTCTTCAAGTTACGCATGAGGGAACTAACTTAGTGAAGATTCAGAAACTGCAAATGCTCACGAGCAAGTTTGACTCTATCTCTATGGCAGAGAATGAATCCTTCACTGACTATTACACACGATTGCAAGATATCGTGAACTCATGTGCTAACTTGGGAGAGAAGATTCCAGAATTTAAAGTTGTAAGAAAAATTCTAAGAACTCTTCCTGAACGATTTCGCCCGAAGGTCGCAGCCATTGAAACAATTAAACACCCGGACGAAATGCGTGTAGAAGAATTAGTAGGTGCTTTACAAACTTATGAAATGACTTTTCCTACTAACTATTCTTCTGGAAAGGCATCCTCTTCTAAGTCTTCAGGTTACGCATTGAAATCAACTAAAGAAGAAGACGCGGATTCATCCTCCTCGGACGACGACGAGAACATTTCTATGGAGGACTTTGAGAAGCAGCTCGCTCTCTTGACAAGGAAGTTTCGCCGCAACTTTCGAAGGGGAAATTCAAGCAAACCTCAATCCTTCGGAAAGTCGAAGAAAGGCAAGGGTCCTTCAATCACAAGTCAAGAAATCAAGAGAACTTCTCAAAGGATAAGAAAAGTTCTGAGGGACAAGTTCAGTGTTTCAAATGTCGAGGCTACGGCCACATTGCAACGGAATGTCCCAACAAGAATCCGGCCAAGAAGAAAGCGATGCAAGTAGTTACTTGGGATGACAACTCCACGTCAAATGAGTCATCGTCAAGTGATGAAGAAGACAACGCGACAGCTTTCCACGCGTCCACCAATCTTCACCCTTCATGTGCTTAATGGCAAGTACATCTGACTCACTGTCCAACTCCACTGTTGAAAAGATTGCAACGGACGATGAATCAGATGATTCGGAAGGTGAAGATTTTGTTTTAGCCTACCATAAGCTTTTGAGGGATTCAAAGAAACTGGCTAAGCAAAACAAGGGGTTGAAAGAGAGATTACAGGATCTTGAAGATGAAGTAAAAAGGGTAACCTCTATCTCAACCGATCTTGAAGTGGAAAGGGACAATCTGATTAAGACAAATGTTTCCCTTCAAGAGTCCAATGAGCAACTCGAGAAGAATTATATGGATATGGTGAACAAAGCGAATTACTTCTTGAAGCTCAACGGCGAGGCTCGACAGGAAAAATTGGAAATGACGGAGACCATACGCCAACTAAAGGATGACTTAAAGAGATTTTCTTCTGGAAGGAGTAAGTTGGACAGACTGCTTGGTCTCGGTCAAAGAAATAAGTTCGGCCTCGGATACACTCAAACTGGAGACATTCCAAGTTCGAGTGGTACAGTGTTTGTGCCCCAGTCGGTATCTCCTCCTCCGACATCGGTGTTCACGACAAGCAACGACAACGAACCTACTACATCTTCCTCGGAATCGACAAGAACCAAGGTATGTTTTCGTTGTGGCATTTCAGGGCACATAAGAAGAAATTGCAAGACGGAAGCCAAACGCACACCTCAAGCACATCTTGCAACGACTACCAAAAGGGCTATTCCTCGGAAAACAAGTTCAATTCATTCAAAGGAAAAGAGCCTTGGTAGCACATCTCTCAAGACGACATCATCAAGGAGCAGCAATTCTTCAAGCAAGACGCCCTCACCTAGGAAATCAACCTCACGACCATTACCGACGCACTTCAAAAAGGTTTGGGTGCGCAAAGGTGAGATCTTTCCCTGTCTTGCTACCAATGTTTCTTTGCATGCATATGATAGTTCGTCTTGGTACCTGGATAGCGGGTGTTCCCGTCATATGACCGGCGATAAAAACTGTTTTCAAACATTTGAGAAAAACTCCGGAGGACTTGTTGTTTTCGGAGATGGTCGGTCTTCCAAAATTGTTGGAAAGGGAACGGTAGCTATTCCAGATGGCCCGGTTCTAGATAATGTATTATTTGTTCATGGCCTTAAGACTAACCTCATAAGCATAAGTCAACTGTGTGATAGTGGTTATTCAGTTAATTTTTCATCTGATAAATGCACTGTAACTGACATGAACCATGCTTTCTTTTTAAAGGGGGTTAGATCAGAAAACAACTGTTATGTAGTTCCTTCTAAGATTTCTGAAAAATGTAACCTAGCATCTTTGAAAAATGAAACACTTTGGCATGAAAGGCTAGGTCACATAAACTTTAAGGAACTTTCTAGAATTTCAAATAAAGATGTGGTCAAGGGGGTTCCAAAACTTTCTTTTGAACAAAACCTTGTGTGTGGCGGTTGCCAAAAGGGAAAACAGTCTAGGACTGCACACAAGAATTTGAACCACATAGGTACAAAACGGCCTTTGGAACTTTTGCATATGGACTTAATGGGGCCAACTCGTCAACCATCTCTGGGAGGTAAATGGTATATTTTCTTGTTGGTTGATGACTTTTCTAGATATACTTGGGTAGCCTTCTTAAAAGAAAAAGCTGATACCTTTGATTCTTTTCTCGAAATCTGCAATCGTATTATGATAGAAAAGAATGATAGGATTACTCGAGTTAGGAGTGATAGAGGTGGTGAATTCATAAATTCCAAATTCATTGATTTTTGCATTTCTAATGGCATTAAACATGAATTCTCCGCACCTTACACACCTCAACAAAATGGTGTAGTCGAGCGCAAAAACAGGGTCGTACAGGAAATGGCACGTGTTATGCTTCACAGCCGGAACTTACCTTTTTACTTTTGGGCTGAAGCGGTAAACACTGCTGTTTATGTTATCAATCGCGTGTATTTGCGCCCGGGGACCTTGAATACACCATATGAACTTTGGTTTTGTAGAAAACCTAACATCAAATATTTTCGCATCTTTGGGAGTCGGTGTTTTATTTTACGTGATCGTGAGAATCTTGGAAAATTTGACTCTCGAAGTGACGAAGGGATTTTCTTAGGTTATTCTACAAACAGCAGAGCATATCGAGTTTTTAACTTAGAATCTAAGACGATCGTAGAATCGATAAATGTTAAGGTAGATGAAGCTTTTCATTTTGAATCTGAAAAATCTACCCTCGATATCTCTCTTGATGATGATACACCTGCTAATGCATCTTCCTCTAACAATTCTTTCGATAATAACGTTGATGCATCTAACGGTTCTTCAAGCTTATCTGATGTGCAGGAATCATCTCGTGTACCTCCGCCTACTCCTCTACCTCAAACGTTACGCATCTCCAAGGATCACCCTGAATCGAACATAATTGGAGATCCACAAGAAGGAGTTAGAACACGGAGACAATTGGTTTGCGGATTTGCATGCTATGTATCACAAATCGAACCAAAGAATGTTGATGAAGCTCTCCAAGATGATTATTGGATTAAAGCAATGCAGGAAGAGCTCCATCAATTCGAGCGAAACAAAGTCTGGGAACTGACGAAGCCTCCGAAGCAACACAATGTGATAGGTACCAAATGGATCTTCAAGAACAAGAAAAACGAAGAAGGTACTATCATCAGGAACAAAGCAAGGTTAGTTGCTCAAGGCTATTCTCAAGTAGAAGGTATAGACTTTGATGAAACTTTCGCCCCTGTAGCTAGACTCGAGTCCATTCGTATATTGTTTGCGATCGCTTGTCATTTTAAAATCAGATTATTTCAAATGGACGTTAAGAGCGCCTTTTTAAATGGATTTTTAAATGAGGAAGTTTATGTAGCTCAACCGAAAGGTTTTGTGGATCATAAACTACCTAACCATGTTTTTCGACTGAAAAAGGCTCTTTACGGTCTGAAACAAGCACCGCGAGCATGGTACGAAAGGTTGACAAAGCACCTTTTGGAAAAGGGCTACACTCGAGGGGGAGCTGACAGGACTCTCTTTGTGAAGCATTATCAAAACAATTTCATAGTTGCTCAAATCTATGTTGATGACATTGTTTTTGGAGCAACGAGAGATAATGATGCTTCTAAATTCGCGGAGACCATGGAAAGCGAATTTGAGATGTCCATGATGGGCGAGTTGAACTATTTTCTTGGATTACAAGTTAAGCAAAACGATGAAGGAATTCACTTGTGTCAATCCAAGTATGCACTGGAGTTGGTCAAAAAGTTTGATCTTGAAAATTCTAAAGATTTTCCGACTCCAATGGGAACTAGCCATAAGGGACTTGGAAGTGAATCACAAAGTGAGAATGTAGACGAGAAACTGTACCGCAGTATGATTGGAAGTCTACTATATCTCACGGCTAGTCGCCCGGATATATCCTTCAGTGTTGGGATTTGTGCGAGATATCAATCAGCACCGAAGGAGGTTCACCTGAAAGCGGTGAAACGGATCATCCGGTATATCAAAGGTACAATCAATTTCGGAATTTGGTATCCTATGGGAACGACTTTGGATATTGTTGGATACTCAGATGCCGATTGGGCTGGATCGGTGGATGACCGGAAAAGCACGAGTGGTGCATGCTTCTATCTCGGCCACTGCCTTGTTGCATGGCACAGTAAAAAGCAGAACTGCATAGCACTCTCGACTGCCGAAGCGGAGTACATTTCTGCAGGAAGTTGTTCAACCCAATTGATTTGGATGAAGAGCGTGTTGAGCGATTTCCGAATTTCAACATCTTCGGTAACCATTTTATGTGACAACACTAGTGCTATTAACATTTCAAAAAACCCTGTGTTGCACTCTAGAACAAAACATATTGAACTTAGATATCATTTTCTTAGAGAGCTAGTTGAATCAAACATTCTTCAACTGTCATATATTTCAACTGAGGATCAATTAGCCGACATCTTAACAAAACCTTTGGATCAAAAACGTTTTATTCACTTGCGTAAAGCAATTGGCATGCTTTCCTTGAAATAAACTCTTTTTGAAACCTTTGCTTAGATTAGGTTTTGTTTTTGTTCTTGTTTTTGTTTTGTTCTTTATCTATGTTCTGTACATAGCACACTAATTGAGCATAAATCATGATTGACTTTAATTGCATCCTTTTATGCATTTAGAAATTTATTATGTTTTGATGTCATAATATTTCAATGTTGCAATGATCATTTACGTTAATTAAACCATCTTTTAAGTGATCAAAGTCAATTTCTCTCTCAATGATCTCTTGGTATAGTCATTATCATATTTGATTGCTTAGTCGAGTATGAATTCGAGATCAATGGTTTGGTTGAATACCTTATATATTAAATAATTGATAGCCAATTGAGGGGGAGTCAATGAAATGTGAAATGCTCAAAAGATGTGGAAAGAGTTACATCCCAATGAGGAGTGTGAAAACTACCACCACATGGAGAAAATGAAAGAAAAAGATACTCCATGAATGAAAAGCAAATTTTTGTTTGAAAAATTGTTGATGAAATTCATATTGAAATATTTGACTCAGTCGTATTTCATGGTTGGTATAAGGTGGGATTTTTTTTAAAAGATGCTCAAAGAGCCACTCCTTCAACAGATTGTCTAGATATATTATCTAACTTATTTGGGATTTCAAACATCTATTGATCTTGGTATTTCATTTTCTTTACCAAAATTGATGATTTGATAAAGGCATTACGCATAAGATCAGGATAGATGTAATTGAAATTGTTCAACTTTAAGTGTTTTAACTTTCGTAAATTTTCGTTTCATTTTTGGATATTTTTGATAGATTTTGCATAATCTATTTCTTGTTGCATGAAACGATGCCATTTGTTTAAAGTTGACATGGTAAAGTGCTTACATACTTTTTCTGGATTTTATTGTGTTTTTCTAAATTTTTCTCAAGAAAAAGGTGTAGCCGATCCGGATCGGAGCAAGTGATCCGGATCCCGAACGCAGGATTTTTCCTGCGGGTAGCCGATCCGGATCACATTCTCGGCCGATCCGGATCACGGATAGGGTTTTATATAGAAACATACAGATTCTTGATTTCTTTACCCTAATCTCTGGTTTTCAAGCCTCTAGAGTTTCTCTCTCTAGATTTCTTGCTTCTTGGTGCTTCAAAACTCAAAGTTCTTCGGATTCAAGTAAGTTTTCATGATCAAAACTCGGTTTTTCTCAGTTTTTATGGTTTTTCACCAAACGTGAGTTGAAAAATTGGAACTTTTTCGTTTGTGAATGGTTTTTGATCAAATTTCTTTTGAAATAAGAACTCTGGGTCAATTAGTTTTGCTTTTATGCTGGGATTTTACTTGATTAACGAGTTTTTAGGCTTCGATTTCTAAAAATTCGGTTTTAGGGCATAAAAGAGGAATTTTTGTAAATCATGGAATTGATCTATTTTTAAAATTCTTTTTGGAAAACTAATTTGATTCTTGGCTTCTCTATATGATTATGATTGTCTAGGTACAATGTTTTCAAATTTTTCAAAATTGACAATTTTTCATATGTTCTTGAGTTGGCTCTGCACAGGACACTTTTCGAAACTCAAGGTACTGTAAGCAATGGTGATCACCTGGATCATCTTCCTACTTGCTGCCATGGTCCACGTAAAGGACACTGCCAAGCCAAAGAGGACCAAAAGGACGAAACGAGCTAAAGCTGACTCCGATACTGAATCGGAAACAGAGTCAATTGATTGGGACAACATCGAAATTGAAGCACCTGTCCCAACTGTCGCAAAAGGAAAGGCTCCTGCTGAAGCCCCCAAAACTAAGCCTCCTCCTACAGCAGCTGAGAAAGGGAAAGCACCGATGGAACCCACACAAACTGGAAAAAGGATGAAAACTAGTGCGAGGAAAAGAGGTAGTGCTCAGGGCATTTCAATCAACGAACCTATAGCCACCCAGCCACCACCTCAGGGATTCATCAGCTCCACAAGAATCAAAGATTTTGAAAAGAGGGAATGTATAGGTGAAAGACATGTTAATGTACAACAGATGAGGAATCGATCTGCAGAGTTTGGAGCTCTGTTTGACCAAGTTGGTCTCGCTCCAATTTGCAACTTTCCTGAAAAAACTGGGTATTGCCCACACTCAGTTCGGATTTTCTATCAGAATGCTGGAAGTCTTATTGATGATGTTGACGGACGCCGGGAATTCCATACCTTTGTAAAAGGTATCTGTAGGATCCCTGAACCCCATGCAGCTTTTTCCCGTGAATCCACTGTTTAGACACCTGCTGATGGTGTATCTGGCCCATAGTGCATCGAAGGGATGCCACAGATGGACCCTGTGAGCTTTGGTTAGCTGTTTTGGCCTTCGGCTGCTTTTGCCAAATTTTAGAAAAGGATTTAGGCCAAACGGAGGTTGGATTTGGATTCAGCGCGGAAAAACACTTGGGATTGGCTTTTTGTTTGCCCAATTCTGTGTCCGGATGTCCAAAAGCGGACTCCCGGAAGTTTTGGCAGTTTTTGGCGCTTGCGGGAGCCTCCGGCAAATTTTGGAGGCGGAATTTGGCAAAACGGACCTCGTTTTTGGAATCAGCGCGCGAAAACGGTCAAGATGGCTATTTACTTGTCGTTTTTGAGCCTGCGGGTACTGTTCACGCCGGAACAGTGTTTCCGGCGATCGCCGGCGGCGTCCGGCGGCGGCGGGCAGCGCCGGCGGGCGGCGGCGCGGCCTCGGGCAGGCGGCAGGCGGCGGCACGCGGCGCGGGCAGGGCGCGGGCAGGCGCCAGGGCGCGCGGTCTGGTGCGCGGTCCACCGCGGGGGTCGTGCACCAGGGCGGTGCCACGTGGCGTTGTTCGGTTGGTTGGTTCTCGGCGCGCGGTCCACTGACTTGGCGGGGTGTACGGTGGACCGAGGGGTGCCCACGTGGCGGCTCGGGATGGGCGGGTCTTGGTGCACGCGGTCCACGCGAGCGTGGGAGACGGTGACCGGGGCAGGTGGCCGTACGGCCCGGGTCAGCCGGCGACGTGCGCGGTGCACGGCGCACCGTGCGCGGTGCACGGCCTGTCGGGGCCACGTGGCGCGCCACCGTTGGCTGGCGCAGGTGCGCCGGGTGCAGCGGGGTCCGTTGGCCTGTTGGGCTGGGCTACGTGGCCGGCCCAGTGGATTTCGGGCGTGAACAGTAACGGGCCGGCCCGTTACTGTAGCAGCCCGAAATCTGGGATGCGCCCGAAAGTGGGACATATTGGGTATTAATCCAATTGTTTTTTCCTCAGCCTATTTAAAGCCAATCCGAGCCCTCTCTTTTGGGTTTTTCTCCCAAACCGAGCCTCTTCAGCCCGAGCAACCTTAATCAAAGTTTTTCATCTCTTTGTGCTTGATCTCCCTGCCAAGTTTCAAGAGTTTTGGAGGCACGAATCCCGAGGTTCCCCATTTTACGGTGCGGCGCGACGTTGCTTCCTAGTGTTCTTCTTCGGCGCAGCGATCGTATTTTTGCTCCCCTGGGCTACCCCGACATCATTTTCCTGTGATTCTTGCACCAGTGGACTCCTAAGAGGTAGGACTTCATCTTTCGTTTTGGTCGCGCTTTCCCGTTTCGAGGTTTTGGCACGGATCCCGAGGCAAACAGTGACCCCTTTTTCTGCGTGGATTTTCTTGACAGCGGCGGAGTATTTCGGCCATATCTTTGCGCACGAGCGTCTGATGGAAACGAGCTTATACAACTTTTTCATCTACGGATCGCAAGGAACGCGCTCGTATTTTTAGTGGATTTTTGTGAATTTTATTTCGAGGTGAGATTTACTGTTTTCTCAGTGAACAGTAATCTGTCCTTAATACAGATTTTAGTTTGAGTGTGCCCCCTTGCCGAATTTTTATCTTGCTGTACAGAACTCGGATTTGGGCGTGCAAGGTACCGTTGCGAAGCTATCGACGCAAGGATCGCCGTGATATTTTTATTGGAATTTTCTGGGCATTCTCTGCAGGTGATAATTTAGCAGTTCAGATTTCGAGGTTGTATGTGATTATTAGTGCTATAATTGGGAGCCTAAGTGTGATTAGTGAGCTTTGTACTGTACCAGGAATATTACGGGTGTGCTAAAATTGTGGGGGCAAGGATTTGGAGTTTTTGGGTATTTCCAGCTGTACGGATTGGGACAGTTGCACTTCAGGTGGGTGGTTGCTTTACTCCTCTTTTCTGATATACCCACTAGGAATATTAGAGAGATCTTCTCTATTGGACATTTTGAATGCTCACTTAGTAGACATGCATGTTTAACTAAAATAATTACGAGCCTATCATCTGGAAAACACTGTATGATTATCCTGTTAGTGGTTGGTACTATTTGAGGAATTTATGACATGCGTAGGTGGATAATGATGCTTTATCATGGAAAATGGATTATAGACATGTGTGGTTGGATAATGTTTTAGCATGATGGTTTTATCTATGCGGAATTATTAATTGTTACACATGTGGAACCACTGTTGAACACCTTTTCCTTTATTTCTTTGAGAACACTTGCATGCTTGTTTGGACATCTAGGTAGGCCATCTTTTATCGCTACACTTTCATGCTGGAACTTGACTTAGGAGAAACCATGTTTGATTTCTTTTCTCCTTCTTAATTAGACCTTTGAGTCTGGTTGCTCGGGTTCGAGCAGGGGTTTGGGATAGTGTAGCGAGGACCTGAGGGTTAGTGACAGATTGTGTTTGATTATGGGTTGCGGGATTATAGCGGCTACCGCGGACAGTAGGCGGTTGACCGGATGTCGGATGTGGGACATGATTGTGATTGTGGGTATTGCGGCGATCGCGGATTTTGGGCGATCGACCGGATGTTCATTGGTGCATCAGATTGGGGGATCTGTGTTCCTTTTAGTGGGGGGTGTGTTCCACTGGGGCTTTGCAGTTGTGATCTATTCCTGCTTTTGGTACTTATCTTACCGGCGCGGTTATTGCCCGGTAATGTTTTGATATGGATTTTACCGGCGCGGTTATTGCCCGGTAGTGCTTTCCTCGAGTGGGTCGCTCCCCTCGAGTTCCCCTCCGGAGGCCGGGGTCGGACAGTTATTGACGGTTTTGCTATCACATCGGCGCGGCTTATTTGCCCGATGATGAGGGCGGCGGCAGGAGCTTTGCTATCACATCGGCGCGGCTTACTTGCCCGATGATGAGGGCGGTACAGATAGGGTTAATCTGGGACGGTTGGTTATTGTAGATATGGTTATTTCAGTCTAGGACTGTATTTTAGGGGCATAGTAGTGGTAGTTTCATTTCTTCAGCAGTCATTATTTCTTACCACTCTTCTTTTCCCTTTTTGCCTCTGGTAGACCTAGTGGGTATGTCTGAGTTTGAGGTTTTACCCACTAGGGGAGGCTACTGGTTTACTAGTAGTTCTCACCCCCATTCTTCTTTCTCTTTTCTTCTCCTTTGTTTTGCAGAGCCTTCTGCGGGTGCTGCTGGGCTTACAGCGGCGGATCGAGGAGAGAGGACGGCTGAGTAGCTAGACAGTGGACCCGACAGTGAGTTAGCTAGACTTGTACCTTTCATGCATCTTATCTCAGACTGTCGTACTTTTACTTTTGGGGTCTGGCTTCTGCCAGCTGTTTGTATTATAGTGGTGAGCTGGGAGAGACATCTGTATCTTATTTTACTGTTGTACTTTTTACTTCCAGCTTCTGTCTGAGATACAGTAGTTTTAGTCTAGCTCTGATTATTATTATGCTCTTTTATTGCTATTTCTTATCTGAGCAGGTTACCAGCGCTTCGTGTACATGGAAAATCCTGTGTGCACGGCGGATCTGTTGGCGGGCCCGGGTTCTGGTTTACACCCGGGGCGTGACAGATTAAGTTGGTATCAGAGCTTAGGGATAGGTCAGTTGGGACTTAGGGAACCCTAGGCTTTTGGACAGACCCTAGGATGATAGGGCGTGAGTGGCGTGACATTTTGCGAAAGTCGGTGATTTTTTTTTAGTTAACTCTTCCTGTGAGTGAAGAGGGATCGACATAGTCTATTTCTGTGGAACCATTATGTTGGCTGCAGACAACATAAGGTTACAGAAATATGGGGATGTCTTTGACTTTCGCTAGATTGGGTCGTGTGGGGTTTTGTTACTGATGCTTGGTTTCTTGTGACAGGATGCCTCCTCGACGTCGGATTCCCACTCGGGGTGTCCCTTTGCCCCCTGTTGAGCCAGAGCAGCCTACACCACCCGAGCTTACTGAGTTGAGGGCCTTGGTGGCCCAGTTGGCGGAGGGACAGCGCCGCCAGGAGCAGAGGATTGATCAGCTGCTTGCTCAGAGGGAGGCACCACCCCCGGCTGTTCCTGAGGCCCCTGTGCCTCTTGTTGCACCTTTTGTGCCATCAGCGCCATCTTCGAGTAGCGGGGCTCCTGCGGCATTTCAGCCTTTGACTGCGGAGGAGGAGCGGGATTTTGCTGACAAACTCGCTGCGTTTGTCAAGCGGGAACCACCTAGATTCTCGGGACGGGATGCTCAGCCCCGGGATGTTGGGAGATGGCTTTCTGCGATGGAGAAGCTTTTTCGGGACTTCTTCGTCGACCCGAAGTATCGAGTGCACATGGCGGTGCACTGTCTGGATGGAGATGCAGATTTTTGGTGGCAGCGGGTAGAGCCACTGGAGTTTCGGATCACTCGGCAGTTGCCTTGGGAGGAGTTCAAACGGATGGTGTTGGACACCTATTTTTCTACCAGTGTGAAGAAGAAGTTGGAGGATGACTTGAAGAATCTGCAGCAGGGCGACCGGTCGGCTCATGCCTATTTCCAGGAGTTCATGGAGTTGCTGAACTGTGTTCCTTTCGTCGCCCGTGACGGTCCGCACCAGGTAGAGTTGTTTGAGGCAGGCCTTCGTCTAGAGACTTACACACTCGTGCATGCTCAGAGATTTCAGACCTTGGAGGCAGCCGCAGAGCATGCACAGTGGGTGGAGAGAGGTGATCAGGAGGTGGCTAGACGGAGGGCCGCGGTCGCGCAGAGTTCCGACAGGAAGCGACCAGCACCAGAGGACGAGGGACAGGCTAGTTCATGGAGACCACCGCGGCCTCAGTCATCTAGCCGTGGGCGTGCGGAGCCGCGAGAGCCTAGTGGACCCCAGAGGTCATCGCGGCAGCAGCCGGAGTCTCAGCATCAGGCACAGAGACAGCATCAGTCGGGACAGCCACGGTTTCGCGACAGAGACAGGTGTATTTTCTGCGGGGGACCCCATTTGTCGCACACCTGTGATCAGAGGTGGGGTCGTTGTTATAAGTGTGGACAGCCAGGCCACATTCGAGCTTCGTGCCCCTTTTCGACTTCAGCGGCACCGTCATCAGCATCGGCCCCTTTTTCGCCTCAGCAGCAGTTGTCAGCTCAGCGGCTGTATGCTCCAGCGAGCGGTTCACCATCTTCCTACCCTGCGGATCATCGGTCGCCTGCTCAGAGCGGTCGGGTCTACGCCGCTCAGGTGGAGGACTTTGCAGCAACCGACCATGTGGTGGCAGGTATTATTTTGTTTTGTTTTGTTTACTGGTTTTAGTCTTGCATTGTTGTGTACTTTAGCATCCTTGTCCTTTGTTGGGTGTGCATGTACTTCTTGCATGGGTTAGGGGTAGGACGGTTACCCTGTGTTCGGGAGGTTTATATTCCCGATCTTTGGCACGTAGGGGCGTGTGGTTGGTCCTGCCCGGTGCAGTTGAGTCTTCATTAGTACCGGTGGGCCTGATGGTCTTAACTTGGTGGCGGGACTGGGTTTGGTAATTAGGACGGGTTGGGCTGGCTCGGTTTTCTTCTTTTCGCGGCGGTTGACTATGCCGCGAGGACGGTTTTTGTGGGAAGCCAGGCCCGGAGGTTTCGGTGTACCTGGGTTGCTTGAGGGTTATCTTCCCCTCTATGGTTGGATTACCAAGGCTGAGGAGGTATTTGACAGCTTTGGAGCTTGAGTGGCGGATGATCGGATAATTACCCCCTCTTTTTGGTTGAGATTTCGTGTTGAGGAACGACTTTAGTTTCGTGGACGAAACTTTCTTTTAGTGGGGGAGGATGTAGGATCCCTGAACCCCATGCAGCTTTTTCCCGTGAATCCACTGTTTAGACACCTGTTGATGGTGTATCTGGCCCATAGTGCATCGAAGGGATGCCACAGATGGACCCTGTGAGCTTTGGTTAGCTGTTTTGGCCTTCGGCTGCTTTTGCCGAATTTTAGAAAAGGATTTAGGCCAAACGGAGGTTGGATTTGGATTCAGCGCGGAAAAACACTTGTGATTGGCTTTTTGTTTGCCCAATTCTGTGTCCGGATGTCCAAAAGCGGACTCCCGGAAGTTTTGGCAGTTTTTGGCGCTTGCGGGAGCCTCCGGCAAATTTTGGAGGCGGAATTTGGCAAAACGGACCTCGTTTTTGGAATCAGCGCGCGAAAACGGTCAAGATGGGCTATTTACTTGTCGTTTTTGAGCCTGCGGGTACTGTTCACGCCGGAACAGTGTTTCCGGCGATCGCCGGCGGCGTCCGGCGGCGGCGGGCAGCGCCGGCGGGCGGCGCGCGGCCTCGGGCAGGCGGCAGGCGGCGGCACGCGGCGCGGGCAGGGCGCGGGCAGGCGCCAGGGCGCGCGGTCAGGTGCGCGGTCCACCGCGGGGGTCGTGCACCAGGGCGGTGCCACGTGGCGTTGTTCGGTTGGTTGGTTCACGGCGCGCGGTCCACTGACTTGGCGGGGTGTACGGTGGACCGAGGGGTGCCCACGTGGCGGCTCGGGATTGGCGGGTCTTGGTGCACGCGGTCCACGCGAGCGGGGGAGACGGTGACCGGGGCAGGTGGCCGTACGGCCCGGGTCAGCCGGCGACGTGCGCGGTGCACGGCGCACCGTGCGCGGTGCACGGCCTGTCGGGGCCACGTGGCGCGCCACCGTTGGCTGGCGCAGGTGCGCCGGGTGCAGCGGGGTCCGTTGGCCTGTTGGGCTGGGCTACGTGGCCGGCCCAGTGGATTTCGGGCGTGAACAGTAACGGGCCGGCCCGTTACTGTAGCAGCCCGAAATCTGGGATGCGCCCGAAAGTGGGACATATTGGGTATTAATCCAATTGTTTTTCCTCAGCCTATTTAAAGCCAATCCGAGCCCTCTCTTTTGGGTTTTTTCTCCCAAACCGAGCCTCTTCAGCCCGAGCAACCTTAATCAAAGTTTTTCATCTCTTTGTGCTTGATCTCCCTGCCAAGTTTCAAGAGTTTTGGAGGCACGAATCCCGAGGTTCCCCATTTTACGGTGCGGCGCGACGTTGCTTCCTAGTGTTCTTCTTCGGCGCAGCGATCGTATTTTTGCTCCCCTGGGCTACCCCGACATCATTTTCCTGTGATTCTTGCACCAGTGGACTCCTAAGAGGTAGGACTTCATCTTTCGTTTTGGTCACGCTTTCCCGTTTCGAGGTTTTGGCACGGATCCCGAGGCAAACAGTGACCCCTTTTTCTGCGTGGATTTCTTGACAGCGGCGGAGTATTTCGGCCATATCTTTGCGCACGAGCGTCTGATGGAAACGAGCTTATACAACTTTTTCATCTACGGATCGCAAGGAACGCGCTCGTATTTTTATTGGATTTTTGTGAATTTTATTTCGAGGTGAGATTTACTGTTTTCTCAGTGAACAGTAATCTGTCCTTAATACAGATTTTGTTTGAGTGTGCCCCCTTGCCGAATTTTTATCTTGCTGTACAGAACTCGGATTTGGGCGTGCAAGGTACCGTTGCGAAGCTATCGACGCAAGGATCGCCGTGATATTTTTATTGGAATTTTCTGGGCATTTCTGCAGGTGATAATTTACAGTTCAGATTTCGAGGTTGTATGTGATTATTAGTGCTATAATTGGGAGCCTAAGTGTAATTAGTGAGCTTTGTACTGTACCAGGAATATTACGGGTGTGCTAAAATTGTGGGAGCAAGGATTTGGAGTTTTTGGGTATTTCCAGCTGTACGGATTGGGACAGTCGCACTTCAGGTGGGTGGTTGCTTTACTCCTCTTTTCTGATATACCCACTAGGAATATTAGAGAGATCTTCTCTATTGGACATTTTGAATGCTCACTTAGTAGACATGCATGTTTAACTAAAATAATTACGAGCCTATCATCTGGAAAACACTGTATGATTATCCTGTTAGTGGCTGGTACTATTTGAGGATTTTATGACATGCGTAGGTGGATAATGATGCTTTATCATGGAAAATGGATTATAGACATGTGTGGTTGGATAATGTTTTAGCATGATGGTTTTATCTATGCGGAATTATTAATTGTTACACATGTGGAACCACTGTTGAACACCTTTTCCTTTATTTCTTTGAGAACACTTGCATGCTTGTTTGGACATCTAGGTAGGCCATCTTTTATCGCTACACTTTCATGCTGGAACTTGACTTAGGAGAAACCATGTTTGATTTCTTTTCTCCTTCTTAATTAGACCTTTGAGTCTGGTTGCTCGGGTTCGAGCAGGGGTTTGGGATAGTGTAGCGAGGACCTGAGGGTTAGTGACAGGTTGTGTTTGATTATGGGTTGCGGGATTATAGCGGCTACCGCGGACAGTAGGCGGTTGACCGGATGTCGGATGTGGGACATGATTGTGATTGTGGGTATTGCGGCGATCGCGGATTTTGGGCGATCGACCGGATGTTCATTGGTGCATCAGATTGGGGGATCTGTGTTCCTTTTAGTGGAGGGTGTGTTCCACTGGGGCTTTGCAGTTGTGATCTATTCCTGCTTTTGGTACTTATCTTACCGGCGCGGTTATTGCCCGGTAATGTTTTGATATGGATTTTACCGGCGCGGTTATTGCCCGGTAGTGCTTTCCTCGAGTGGGTCGCTCCCCTCGAGTTCCCCTCCGGAGGCCGGGGTCGGACAGTTATTGACGGTTTTGCTATCACATCGGCGCGGCTTATTTGCCCGATGATGAGGGCGGCGGCAGGAGCTTTGCTATCACATCGGCGCGGCTTACTTGCCCGATGATGAGGGCGGTACAGATAGGGTTAATCTGGGACGGTTGGTTATTGTTGATATGGTTATTTCAGTCTAGGACTGTATTTTAGGGGCATAGTAGTGGTAGTTTCATTTCTTCAGCAGTCATTATTTCTTACCACTCTTCTTTTCCCTTTTTGCCTCTGGTAGACCTAGTGGGTATGTCTGAGTTTGAGGTTTTACCCACTAGGGGAGGCTACTGGTTTACTAGTAGTTCTCACCCCCATTCTTCTTTCTCTTTTCTTCTCCTTTGTTTTGCAGAGCCTTCTGCGGGTGCTGCTGGGCTTACAGCGGCGGATCGAGGAGAGAGGACGGCTGAGTAGCTAGACAGTGGACCCGACAGTGAGTTAGCTAGACTTGTACCTTTCATGCATCTTATCTCGGACTGTCGTACTTTTACTTTTGGGGTCTGGCTTCTGCCAGCTGTTTGTATTATAGTGGTGAGCTGGGAGAGACATCTGTATCTTATTTTACTGTTGTACTTTTTACTTCCAGCTTCTGTCTGAGATACAGTAGTTTTAGTCTAGCTCTGATTATTATTATGCTCTTTTATTGCTATTTCTTATCTGAGCAGGTTACCAGCGCTTCGTGTACATGGAAAATCCTGTGTGCACGGCGGATCTGTTGGCGGGCCCGGGTTTTGGTTTACACCCGGGGCGTGACAGTATCAAAATCAAGGTCACTCCCCAACTGATTGGAGAGGTGCTTGGCATGACAGCCATCTCAGATGGACTTCATTATTTGAAGACTCAAGTCTTCACGGAAAACTCTTGGAGAATTGTAGTCAATGGAATTTGCCTTCCGGATACTCAGTCTACCGGAAACTCCGTATTTTCTAGAGAGCTTCGGAAAGAATATAAGTATATCAACTTCATTGTCTGCTACAACATTCTTCCAAATATGAATACAAAAGTACTTCGATGGGATAGGATGTTATTTCTTTATCTTCTTGGGAACCCAACAGCTGCAATGGGAGCAAACTTGAACATCCCTTATCTCATTTGGAATAGGATGACGCGGTATGTCGATCACTCTCACCCAACAGAGCGACTACCATATCCAATGATTATCATGCGCATCCTTAGGAGATTTAAAGTGGATACAAGCGCGAGCTCTTATATGTATAGTTTGGGGACAATCAATGAGACAACCATCGTCAAGTCTCTACCAACAAAGCAGGATGATCCCCCCTCTCCTCCGATTGGACAACGAGCTCGACCACATGCAACTTCTACCACAGCCCCAGTTCCTCCGCAACAGAAGACACCTCCATCTCCCTCTGACGATGATGCCTCTGTCACCTCCATCTTTAAAGAACAACAGCGGCTTTCGAATGAACAGGAACGTATGTCCGCTGAATTCACTGAAATGAAAGGCGATCTTCACGTCATGAATAATGAGATGGAAATTATCACAGCTTCTCAGGTTACTTTGACTAAGTCAGTCTCATCCGTGAAGAAACTTGTGAAGAAGCTGTTCGCGAAAATGGGGTGCACGACATCTGATGACTCCGACTCTCAGGAGTAGTTCTTTGCTTTAACTTCTGTTTGTTCTAACTTTGCAGGTTTTTCAATTTGATCCTTCGTTTGTTTTGCAGGTTTATAATTTTTGTTACCTCACCTTGTTTTGTAATTATTTGGCTTTGTTTTGTGACAAAAAGGGGGAGAGAGTGAGAGAGTTAGAAAGAACTCTGAACAATGAATGATGTGAACAATGATTGTGAATATCGATGATATCAAGGTAAGTACAATGATTGTGAATATCGATGATATCAAGGTAAGTACGAACCTCAACTCAACTTTGGTTTTTCTTTTGTGATTTGTGACATGCTTCTATACTAACTATTCGACTAACTATTTGTGCATGTAATATGACTAACAAGTTGATGTTGGACTAACATACTTTGACATTTGGTTTTCAACTGCTTAGAAGATATGTTGGTTTTTAACTATGCTTCTTTCACATATCTGATTTTTTTTTCAAATGTCATGATGAGACTAAACTCTATCTCTGTATTTGGTTTTGTATGCTCCAATTCTTGAGGTATCTAACGAATTTGTTTGTCAAGAATGTTTTCTGTGTGCAGAGATTACAGATGTCTAAGTCTAGAGTCTGTTCTAGGAGTTTATCTCATGTTTTTAATTTCTGGAACTCTTTTGTAAATTTTTGTTGTATGGTGATAGCAACAAAAATATTCTTTTTGAATTTTCTTTGTGGATTTGTGTTTTGTCACGAAACCGCCAAAGGGGGAGATTGTTACGGAATTTGAGTTGGCGTATTTCGTGAATGTGTTAAGTCTTGAAGATTGAAGATGAAGAAATTTTGGATCGTCTACCTCAATCTCAAGAAAGAAGAATTCAAAAGGATCAGGTACGTTTAACTAAAGAATTTTGATGATCCGAATACTTCTTATAGTGTAGAAACACCTGGAAGAGGTTTTAATTGCTTATTCATCAAAAACTGGACATGGGACATGTTCAGGATCCGGATCGTGGCTTTCAATCCGGATCCCGAAAGGTGTTTGTTCATACACTGGTTCAATCCGGATCGCAGCACTCTCTGATCCGGATCCCGAACACTAGTTTTACCTGTGTGCTTCTTCGATCCGGATCAGGAATTGCAATCCGGATCCCGAACATGATATTCTGGTAAAACTGTATGAACGATCCGGATCGGTGACTACGATCCGGATCCCGAACAGGCAATTTTCTGGAAATCGTGGTTTATGCTTCTGCAATCCGGATCGCCAGATCTGATCCGGATCGCCGTCGGGATTTCTTTCCAGAAAAGGCTGTTTTTGATCCGAATATTCTTCCTAGGGTTTCTAACCTATAAATAGCCCTTCCATTTCATTTCTAGGGCATCCGCAATAGATCGGCTGGTTAAGAAAAGATAGCCGAAAAGAAAAATCCACATATATAGAGAAGAACGGAAATTATTAGATCTATTCAATGGTTCTTCATCTATATTAATTGATTTGATTCTAGGTTTTCCATACTCACATTTTGAGTAGAATCAAATCAATGAATACTTAGATGGTATTTCCGATCTATCTTTAATCTAAGTATTCGGCGGATCATCACCACCCAAACAAACAACGATTTATCCCAAAATCGGCGCATGGACTCGCGTGGCCTTGTGGATTCAAGGTGTTATCGCTCTCGTGGATTCGGAGCGAGGTGCGTTCGTGGATTCGAAGCGTGCCATTGGGTGAAGACCGTGGATTCGGTTGGACGTCGTGGACTCGACGTTGGACGCTGTGGATTCAGCGTTGGGCGCGGATCGTGGATTCGAGAAGCGTCGTGGAGCGAGCGGAGAAGATCTACTAGGAGCGTATGGTAAGAGGTTGAGTCGTCAGTGAGTACGCTATATCACCTTGTACGTGTGTTAATTCTAGTGGATTTCGCCGTGTTATCGGTCCCGTGGTTTTTTACTCCGGTTTGGAGTTTTTCCACGTAAAAATCTTGTGTGTTCTTTTTTTTTTTTCGCATTGGGTTTTATCGCACAATGATTTTTTGAGTGTTTATTGTTTACACCTATTCACCCCCCTCTAGGTGTTTTTTCCCCTATTAGATCCTTATTAACCTAAACCCAACACTTCCTGCAGCTGTGGCTTCAGCGATTTGGGGCTAGGTGCTACCTTTTGATCGTTGGTGACGACTAGGACTAGAGGTTGCGTCCCTAGGGGTCACGGTTAGATCGTAGCTTCCGTTTTTGTAGCCACGGCAGGAACGACTTCAACACTTCTCTCCCTTTTTCTCGCCTTTGTGCTGAAATTTACGAACAGGACGAAAACTTCGAAAGACTGCTCCAGAAATGGAGACGGTGCCCGAACCTGTTCTTGTTTGATTGGGGTGAAGGCACTGGTCCTTTCGAAATTTTCTGACTTTTCGTTAGTTTCAGCCGTTTTCTAAATTAAGAGTTGGGGTTGACGACTTTCCTGCTGGTGGGGTCTTTACCTTTCTTGTTTGGTGGTGTTGGCGAACTTTGTATAGTTTTGGACGAGTAGAGTTGGTTGTTCTTCCTTGTCCTCTGTCTTTCGGAATTCTTGAGGTTTTTCCAGCTTTTGGACTCTTTGCCCGTGTGGACTCGCTTCGTGGAGTGTGGGTAGCGACTGGGGAACTGGAGACGGTGTTGATGGATACTTACCCTTGGCTTTGGGACTCCCTTTTTGAGCCGTGTTAGTTTCGAGGACGAAACTTTCTTTTAGTGGGGGAGGATGTGAGGACCCAAATCCCCACTTAAGAGTTTACTGTTGGTTTAGTGGCATTTGGGAGTGTTTGTGCGCGTGTCGGGCCCAAGAATTAGATTTATGGTGTAAATTGGGAATAAGTTTGCATCACCGGAGGCCTTTGGAAAATTTTAGAAGCGGAATTGGGCAAAACGGACATCGAATTTGGATTCAGCGCGCGAAAACGATTAAAATGGACTATCTATTTGTGTTTTTCGGAGCCCGGATGCGAAAACACGGTTTTCGAGGTGTGGGTGTACTGTTCCGGCGGCCAGAGAGGCGGCGGCGGGCGCCGGGGCGCGGCGGTCGGCTGAGGCGCAGCCGCTCGGTCCACCGCGGGAGCGTGCACCCGGGCGCGGGACACGTGGCGGCTCCCGGTTGGCCGGCGCAGCAGGCGCGGTCCACGGGAAAAGCGGGGGTGTACGCTGGACCGGTGGGTGAAACGTGGCAGCGTGTGGTTGGTGCGGTGTAGCGCGCTCGGTCCACGGAGCAGGCTGGGGTGGCCTCGGGGCGCGTGCCTGGTAGAGGCGCAGGGCGAGTTGACCGCGGTTTCCCGCGCTCGGGGAGGCCACGCGTCGACTTCCGCGATGGGCCAGGCGTCGCGGAGTGAGCGGTGCGTTTTGCTGTCCGCTGTTTTGCGCTGACGTGGTGCACTCTCCACGTTTCGGGCGCTGGTTGGTCGGGTCCATGCACCCGGTTTTCGGCACCCGAATGATTCGGGCGCCCGAAACCAGGGACAAATCGGGAATTAATCGATTGTTTCTTTGAGCCTATAAATAGCCCGAGCCTTCTTCTTCTTCAGTTTTTCCGCATTTTTGAGCCTCCTCTCACCCCGAACCCTTAAGAAAAGTTGCTCCCCTTCGTGTTCTGCACCCTCAGGAGGATTTCCGGATTTTTACGTGGCACGCTTTTCGAGGTTCCATTTTCTTCGGCGCGTCGCAACGCTCCTTCGCCGGTGTTCCCTTTCGTCGCGTTTCGGTGCGCGAGCTCCCCCGGCCTACCCCGACCACCTTTTCAGGCAATTCTTGCGTCGTTGGAACGGCGACAGAAAGGGCTACGATCTTGGTACTTTCAGCTTCCCCTTGTTTCGCGCTTTTCGAGGAGTTTTTCCGAGCTTACTGTGACACTTTTTTTGTGGTTGAGCCTTGGACAGCGGCTTGGTCCGTCGGCGATATCTCCGCGCTTGGACATCGGTTTGGGACGTGCCTATACACTTTTTGCACGTCGCGAGGATTCTTGTCGTATTTTTCTGGGATTTTTCTGAGACTTGCCCGAAGGTATACTTTTCCCCCTTTTCTGTGCAGAGTATTACAATTGTGTATGTTGTGGAGTTTCGCGCTCACCACGTTGTGGAATTTGTAACTTGGCCTCCGGGACTCGGATTGTGACGTGCAGGTACTCGTTTCGAAGGGGTCGACGCGACGATCGCGACAGTATTTTTGTTGGATTTTTCAGAGTCCGTTCTGTAGGTGAAAATTGCACATCTTCGGGACTGTTTTTAGTTGATGGTGTATACTTGGATATTTTGGAACAAAGTGTAACCTTGGACCTTATTGTTCTACCCAGGGGTGTTTGCGAGTGTTTCTGGACCCGTTGGAGTTGAGGATTATTGGAGATAATGGTTTTCGGGTATTTTCAGCTGTTGGACTTTGGACAGTTTAGCACCTTCAGGCGGGTGGCCTCGTCTTCAAGACGTTTGGACTGTTCAGTAATTCTATTGATGTAGGATCATGCATGGTAGTACTATGTAGCATGCTAGGATGTGAGAGTTGATAGTCCTAGTGTTATTTGTTTAGCATGTGATCTTTGCTTCCTACCATCTGTTAAATTATTATTATCTTGGAACTTGACCTAGCACCCACGTCATATGTTGCATGTGTAGCCAGACTAGTAGAAAACCCTAATCTGGGCTAGGTTTATTTATGCTTTAGACATCCACACGTTCTACTTATTCCTGGACATAGTGTTATCCTCGCTCGGGTAGTGGGCCGAGCGGTCGGTTTTCCTTTTTTGTGTGGGATGCATGTTGCACTCGTGCTTGGGAGCAGAGTGGAGTCTGATAGATGTAGTTGGTCGTTTATCTGTGGCGGGAGCCGTTTGGGTAAACGGTGGTCCCGGGAGGTCTTGCTCCTGTTTGTTTTGTCGCCACTATGTTAGTGGCAGTAGTGTACCAGTGTTAGCAGGACCTAGAACCCAGAACCTTTTTGACATACACATGATTTTAGTCTACCAATGCTTTCTTCCAAGCATCGAAGGGCCACTGGAGTCTGTTCTTGTTTGATTGGACAAAGGCATCAGCCCTTCGGGGTTAGGGTATAAATACTTATTTTCTAACTGTTTTTCCTAAAAGAATTAAAAATCATTAAAAGGGGTTTCTCCTCGAATCAAGATAGTTTTTTTTCAACAAAAAAGGAAACTACTTTTAGTCCTCACCCCGCGTGGGTTGAGTGAAAATAGTTTTCAGTAACAAATGTTACCTTTTTCCTGTAAACTCCCCCACTCGAGAGGATTCGAGTGGTCTGGGTTCTAGGGGTCGTTCCTTTGTCGGGACGAAAGCCACGGGGGCCGAGCATGGAACCTGTTCTTGTTGATAGGGTTGTAGGCGTTGGTCTCCCGAAACTTTCGGGCCCTGGTTGGTGTCTTCTGCGTGTTGTACCGAGGTTGTCGTGTTCCCGAACTATAAGGGGGTCGGGAACTTCGATAGGCGGAGCCTAGAGTCTGTTCTTGTTTGATAGGGTTCTAAGCACCGACCTATCGGGTTTTCCAAACCCTTATGGCGTCGGTCCTTCCTGTGTTATCTGTGAGTTTGATGTTCTGTCGTGGGGAGCTGTTGAGTAGACGGTGGCCCCGGGCCGTCGAGTATCTTCCGGTCTGTGTTGTTGGGAACCATTGGGGTTGACGGTGGTCCCGGGTCGTTGAGTGTTGTCTGACCAGTTTTGTTAGCCCTGAGTTGTGGGTCGATCCCGGCTGTGGAGTATCTCCATCCAGTGTGTTTTGTGCTGTGAGTTGGTGGAGTTTGCTAGTGTCTTGAGATTCGAGAGAGCTGATCAGCTGAGTCGTCGAGAGTGCTCCGACCGTTGTGCGAGATGTTTGAGGATCCTGAGTCTTTTCGTTCTGAGAGTGAGCGTGGATTTTGGACTATAGCCTGTAGAGCCACATTGAGCTCGACAGAGTGTGCGGATACCTTTTTCCTCGATGGGGTCGCGCCCCTCGAGTGCCACGCCCGGGGTGGATCTGTTACTTTTGTATCGCGACTTGTCGACGCAGTCCCTCTGGCTGGGCCAGTTTTGGCAGTCACGGACGCCCTACGTCAGTCCGATCCTACGTGGATGTAACGGCAGTAGGTAGGCGCAGGTTTGACTGGACCTGAGGAGGCAGTCAGGTAGATTGGGTGATCTGAGTTGAGGGATAGTAGATGCACTATGTTTTCATCTGTTCCACATTTTTGAGCATCTAGATAGAGGCATAGTAGCTGTAGAGTTATTCTTTTCCAGTTATTTCCTTCAGTATTTCATTTGTTACTTCATGCCTCTAGTAGACTTAGTGGGCAGACCGTCGGGCTTGTTGGCGGCACCCACTGAGAACTACTGTGGGATGTAATTTTCACACCCGTCGTGGTGTCTTTTTCCCCTGGGACTTCTTCTCTTGTTCCTGTTGCTCCTGTTGCTGATCCTACTGATCGAGGTGAGGGAGTCGCGAGATAGATCCCTACCAGTCGTCTTCCAGAGAGAGTAGATGTACCCACTTTTCTTTATATTTTGAGAGTGTTATGTTGAGAGACCTTTGTAGTGAGGTTTAGAGTTGTACTTTTCTTTTACAGTTTGAGAGACTTATGTATTTGTGAGGACTTGGGTTGTATTTATTTTATTTCTAGCAGCTTACTTTTCAGCTCTGATATCTGTATAGTGTAGCATCTTTCTTTTGCAGGTTAGTCGCTTCGTCTATACGGGGCTTCCCGTATGGGCGGTGGATCTGTTGGCGATCCCGGGTCGCAGTTTCGACGCCGGGGCGTGACAACTACTACAGTCTGAGTAAAAGGGTACAATGTCTGACTACCAGCAACTCTCAGCCTCGCAGGAGATCTATCTACTCAGTGATCCCCTTACCTCGATCCGCCGTTGATGGCCCAGCAGCTCCCGCAGATGACTCTGCAAAACAAGGAGGAAGAAAAAGAGAAAAACAATAATGGGGGTGAGAACCACTAGTAAATCAGTAGCCTCCCCGTGGGTAAAGCCTCAAACTCCGACGTACCCACTAAGTCTACCAGAGGCAAGGAAAAAGTAAAGTAGTAAGGTAAATAAGCTGCTGA